>CM041635.1:45128123-45152546 GCA_023333625.1 Bothriochloa decipiens | reverse complement strand
GTCGTCGGGGTCAGTAGCGCCGGCCGCATTGGCGGCGGGCGCCGGGACGTCCGCGGCCGCGGCGAGCGCGGCGGCGGCCTGGACGTCCTTGGGCGCCGCGGTAGCCGGGCGCGGGAGCTCGCTCGCGAGCTCCGGGAAGTTGAGGTGCGCGGCGCGGCCCTTGATCGCGAGCGCGGCCACGTCGTGGGCGCGCGCCGCCATCTCGGCGGTGGCGAAGGTGCCGAGCCAGATGCGCGACTTCTTGCGGGGCTCCCGGATCTCCGACACCCACTTGCCCCACGCGCGCATGCGCACGCCGCGGTACGTCGGGTGGTGCCTGTCCTTGGTGCGCCGCTGCTTCTTGGCGGCGGAGGCGGAGGCCGAGGCGGAGTCGAAGGACGACGCGGTCGGGGAGGCGGGGGCCTCCACCGAGGAGGAGGAGGTGGGCTCCGAGGAGCCGGAGGAGGAGTCGTCCATGTTGGCCATGGATCCTCCGCTCGGCTCGTACTCGTACCTTAGCTCTTCCTGCTGCTGCTGTGGGGTGTGTTGGTGGAGTTGGTTGGCAGCACAGAGCTGCTGCCGGGAGGAGGAGGCCGGAGAGTGACTGTGCGAGGAGAGGAGGCGAGACTGGCGTGGTGTGGTGAGGTGGGAGCCGAGGGGGGTTTTATGATGAGGCGATGAGGTGCAGGGGGAGACGTGGAAAGAGGACAGATGCTGCTCCGTCACTCTTCTTTCCCTGCGGGCAAGGGAACAGTCGCAATGCAGCGGGGAGAATGCCAATTGACCATGGCCCAGGGGACACAACATCACAGGTTTTGGTTGTTTCTACTAGTACGTGCTTGCTTATTACAGGAAACCGTAACCTCTGGTTACTTGCAGTTTAACACTAAGGACCGGTTTGGATTATCTGGTCTAAACTTTATGTGATCTATCTAAGGTTTACACAACATTTTTTTAGACTTTATGTTTTGAGCTCTAAGAGCTGAAGTACTCTAAAGTTTAGCACACCTCCTATACGTCGGTTGCCTAAAATCCATGCGACAATTCAAGAAGAAAGCTGAGCAAAAAGATGAACATGGGCTGAATCAGCCAGGGGCGTAGGATCTTGATCTAACAGCTAAGAACATTGCCTAAAAAACAAATGTCAGACGCTGAATAGTTATAGCAATTCCCACGGTTTTTTGATAGCTAAACTATCACATGGAATCCAATAAACAGGGCCCTGGTATATTCCAAGCGTCATGTGCAGACAGATTTAGTTCCTTTTTCCACGTCAGTGTTGTGGCCTTGTGGGCACTGCCACGTCCTGCCAAATGCGCGCGCTGTCAAATCACAGAGCGTTTTTGCAATGATAGTCTGAAAACCTCCGTTCTGTTCGTACGTACACCATGCTGAAGGTAACATGTACGTACCGTAGTATACGTACTAGGAGTAGTTACATACTCGTACATAGCAAGAACCACGTGCGTTTTGCCTCTCAAAACTGTTGTTGGTGGGAGTTGGAGAGTTAATAACGAGCGTGTCACGATGACATCTGTGCATGCTATGTAGCACGCGGCTACATGTCCGTCATGCACATCTGACATGTGCTTCTTCGTGTTGCTGTTGGTTCATATCATTCATTCATTCGTCCATTATGCCGTGCCGCATTTTGTTTTCAGTCCACAAGGAGTAAAATATTCGTCGATGGACCTGCTGTACATTTAGTATTCGAAAGGTATTGTAGATATCGAAATGTTTATGCTGATTTTCTCTCTTTTTTGTAAACATTTATGGTGATTTTCTCAATACAAAGATGTGTAGTTTTTATATTTTATATAGATTGGACCTGTCTTAGAGTACGTGTATGTATTCAGCTTCAGCTGCGAGCATAATGTACATGGGACATGTGTATAGCTTTGTCGCGTACGATGCTTTGAAGCCAATATAAAATTAGAGAAAATAAAGATAAGAAATGCAGAATTACATTCACTCCAATATGGTTAAAGTTATCACATTGAATATATATCATTAGATTAGATTCGTTATCAAAGATATTTTTATTATATACTCCATCCGTTTTAAATTATAGTACACTTTAACTTTTTTGGTGCATGCATTTTGCTATGTATTTAGACACATTATTTATCTAGGTATATAGCAAAGTGCATGCACAAAAAAAATCAAAGTGAATTATAATTTAGAACGGAGGGAGTACATATTTGTTTTTTGTGAACTTATTATTAGCCAAAGTTTTCAAAGATATTTTTTTTATCAAAGATATTTTTATTATATACATATTGAATCAACCTTAGAATTTTGTACTTTTTAGGATAGAAGTAATCTATATAAACAGGATGTGACAATCCATGAAACTCAGGAGTTAAAATAACATGAAGGGAGGACTTTTCTGAACTTGGTACGTGCTTGCAAGCTGTATTTTGGGGTCTGCTAGTTAGTTGCAGTGCACATTAATGAACACCGAAGATCCGCGGTGAAGAACCAGAAATGGCGACTGGAGGGGGTGAACGGAAGCCGTAAAGTTTTTTTTGAAATATTTAGGCCACTATCCCAACTTCACTCTCAAACATAAAAAAAATCAAACACCGTGATGTCTACGACCTAAATAAATGGATGGATGTTCCCAAGGAACACAACGGGACACCATAAAGACAACGCGTTTTTGAGCAGCACGAATAAGCAAAGCATCTTGCTTGAGCATGGTGTCAGTCATAGAATCAAGCTCAGCGAGGAGGGATTCGACTGTGTGTTCTACCTCAGGGTTGGTGTCGACCTCTTCTTTGTCGCCGGTGGCGGTGTTGTTGTCGAGCGCCATGGTGCAGTAACCTCCTCGGTGCCTGTTGGCATAGAAGCTCAAGCCATTGAATTTGTTCTCCACCTTCTTCTCGGCCTCATTATCACTTGGTGGAGAATCACTGTCGGAGTCGACGTCGCTGAAGTTCACGACCAGAGCGCGCTGCTTCGCTTGCAATGCATCGAAGTACTTCTTGTTCATGCGCTTGGGGTCGAAGTCCTTCTTGGGCTTGTACTTGCGGGAGGACGACTCATGTGTTGAGTACCAGGGAAAGGGGTACCCCAAACCCTCGATTAACCAGACTAATCCCCGAGATCAGCAACGCAGACCCTCCAACGACATCCCTCACTATCGCTCGAAAGTCCACAGGCTAAGGCGTACTGGGCCGGCCCACGAACGGGCGTCGACAGCCCAAAGCCACAGCCTGCTCGATGGGCTACCACGCGGACCGAGATTGTACGCTCGAGGGTACGATTCGGGCGACCCCTCGAGGATGAAACTTCACCCGAATCGAACGGGCCGGCCTCGAAGACGAAACTTTGCCCAGCGAATGAGCTAATCCTCGAGGACGAAACTTCGCCCGAGCGAACGAGCCCACCCTCGAGGAAGAAACTTTGCCTGTGCGAATAGGCAGCCCTCGAGCACAGTATACCCCTCGGCTACCTACTCCCCGTATGGATCCAGACGCATTCAATGCATTTTACCTGCTCCCGCCTAACCGTATGGTCACAGTTACAGTAACAGTTGCGAGTATGGCAGTCGAATCCTGCTTTTGCCGCCCATACCCCAGAATCCCGTGGATCGTACCTCACTGTTATGCCATACCGAGCACTGTGTCCCGTCCGGCGCCCCCTCGAGACGCGTAAGTCAGCACATTCCCCGCATTTCCCGGGATTCGGCCTTATCCGATGGGCCTCGACCCCCACGACTCGACCCCCTCGACTCGACCTAAGGCCTCGACCGTCACCCCTCGGCTCCGTCACGTTGACCCTCGAGTGGGACTTCAACAACTTCGGTCAACACTTCAACAACTTCCGACGCGACGGCTGCAGGACCTCCTATGCCGACGTACACCTCTACAGCGGCATCGACATGATCGGCATCAACGTCATACGTCACCAACCACGTGAGCCCTAAAAACATGTACTCCTGTTCCCCTCCTTCGCCTATAAAAGGAGGTGCCAGGACTTTAGCTAGAGGGGGATCGAGAGAGAGATCCAAGGCATCATACGCTAAGGCTTTAGATCACAGAACAACACCGTGAGACAGTGTGAAGTAGAGAGCTAAGCGCCCAAAACGCTCTAGCTCAAGCTCACACTTCTCACACCCGCTTGTATTCACCCATGTACTAGTACTTCGGTGCAAGATAACACGAACTATCCCCCCGCTGGACGTAGGGCCTTCTTTGTCCGAACCAGGATAAATCGCCCTGTCCTTCTTGCATCACCCACCGGATTAAGGGAGCACGCAATTACGAATTTACTCGTTGGTGTTGACCCCCGGGGTCGAAACATCGACAGTTGGCGTGCTAGGTAGGGGTCCTGCGTGTTACCAACGATTTCCCGCCATCTTTTCCAGATGGGCGACACTGTTTTACCACTTCCGCGCGCTACGGTGATCTGGTTCGGGAGCCTGGAGTTCATGTCCCTTGGTCATGGCTATGACATGACCCTGCTCTCGATCAGTGACCCAAGCGGAGGTCGCAGTGTGCCCCCACGCTCAGGATGGGCCACTTGTCGGTCTCACCACCATGCTGCCGCAACCAGAAGGAGGCGCAATTGACGCCATCATCGCCATCAACCTGAGTCAAGGATGGTGCCCGTCGCATTCCCCTCGCTCCTGACCGGTGATGAGGAGCCCCTTGTTGGGGGATTATCTGACCCGAGTTCAGGAGCAGAGGACGGACCAGCAAGGCTCCACGACAACCCTGACTTCACCTTTGCAATGCAATCATCGAGGGAGCCCAGCAAAACTCCCCCGATGGTTGTGACCCCCACTCCATCGAGCCTACTTACGCACGAGCTGTTCAAGCGTCATCGACGGTTCCCGTTCAGTCTCAACAACGCTGCAAGGATGTTCTCGACCACGACCCACTCTACCATGAGTATGATAGAGGACCGCCCAGGCGCCCTCCTTCGTGCAATGATGGACGTGGGGATGGCCATGCTGGCCTCCGTGGACTTGGGCTTCGCGAGAGCGCCCGGCCCCCGGAGGTACACCGTCGGCACACTCCGACAGCAGCTGTAGGAGTAGGTGCGGGGACAAACCCCCGTCTTCTACTGCGGCGACCCCGACTCCGACTCTGACCATTGGGACCCTACCCGCGAGTGTCTCCACATCGATGGTGACTTCGCCTCCAATCAAGACACCATCGATCCGATGGCCGATGCGGCTGTCGCTGCAGCAGGAGGTGCTCTCCCCAGAGCAGAGGATCGACAATGAGTCGCACCCCGAGAGGCGTGCCCCGTCCTAACGAGCAGGACGCACAGCTGGCACAAATTCGGGAGTTGCAGGCTAAAATCGCCGATGACCAGGAACGACTGCGCCAGCTCGAGCGAACCCTCGAGCAGGAGCGACCACCACCCGGTGGTAGAGCCCGAGCCAGGGCCCGAGAGGTCAACCGGCAGATCAACGAGGGTGGGGCACCCGAACATCCCGTCAACCATTACCCTCGAGCAAGCCAGAACATTGTCACGGTGGTTATGCTTCTTTACAACATGCCCACGCCATCCAACTCGCAAGCTCGACGGATACAACGTGAGATCGAGAGTCTCCTCCAAGTTGTTGCTGTTCAACAAGCCAAGAGCTTAGCCTCGAGGCGTCGAGGGGCAACTTTCGAACCACAGGCCGAGCCCTCCCGGCCCGAGAGGGAGGGTTCGGTCGATCAAGAGGCGGCCCCTCGAGCGAAGAAGACACCAGCCCAAGATCGTATCATCGACAACCACGCCCCGCGTGACGCGCGCCTCGATATCATCGAGAACCGCAAGCGCAAACACGGGGACGCCGAGGATCGAGGGTACAACGCCCATCGTGGGGGCATTACAACAGTGATGAAGACCGACGGGCCCCAGAGCCACCGGGTCCCCGAGTCTTCAGCAGGACGATCCGCAACGCCCAGCTGCCCGACAAGTTTTGACCGCCCACAAGCGTCGTCAAATACAATGGCGAAACCAAACCCGAGCTCTGGCTAGCCGATTTTCGACTGGCTTGTCAGGCGGGCGGAGCACGTGACGACTGCACGATCATACGTCACCTTCCCCTGTTCCTATCTAACACTGCGCGTAGGTGGCTCGAGGAGCTTCCTCTTGACCAGATTCGCGACTGGGTCGACCTAGTCTGGATCTTCGAGGGGAACTTCAAGGGTACCTACGTGCATCCTGGAAACTCCTGGGAACTGCGCAACCGCAGGCAGAAACCAGGGGAGTCTCTTCGTGACTTCGCTCGGCGTTTCTCCAAGCTCCGAACCGAACTCCCCCACATCTCTGATCTCGACGTCATTCTAGCGTTTGTTGCGGGTATGGCCTGCAAGGACCTAGTTCATGAGTTGGGGCATAACCGCCCCAACACCGTCGACGAGCTCATGGATGTGGTCGCCAACTCGCGGCTGGTGAGGAGGCGGTCGGAGCCTTCTTCGACGACGAGAAGGACAAGGAAAAGGCATCGGCGGCCGACGCCGGGGGCCCGAGCAAAGGTTCGAAGAAGAATAACAAGAAGAAGAAGATGAATCAGCAAGGCAAGCGTGAGGTTGCAGACGACGATCTTGTCACAGCAGCCGAGCACAAAAATGCTCGAGGAGCCCTGCCCTTATCACAAGGACGGGGCAAAACACAAGCTCAAGGACTGTCGCATGCTTCGAAAGCACTTCGAGTAACTGGGCATCAAGAAGGGTGACGATAGGAAAGACCAGGACGACAATGAGGGAGACAATGGGGAAGACGGAAAATTCCCTGAAGTCTACGACTGCTACATGATCTATGGAGGCCCCTCGACCTAGCTCACACCTCAACAGCGCAAGAGGGAGCGTCGAGAGGTCTTCTCTCTCTGGGTCGTGACACCCCACTACCTCGACTGGTCCGATGCGCCCATCACATTCGACTGTGATGACCATCCGGATCGTGTACCCAACCCCGGGGCCTATCCACTCGTCGTCGACCCAATCATCGTCAACACCCACCTCTCGAAGGTTCTCATGGACGACGACAGTAGCCTGAACATCATCTACCTCGAGACCCTCGACCTCCTGGGGGTCAAGAGGTGCCAACTCCAACCCAGCGCGGGGGCTTCCATGGCGTCATACCAGGGAAGAAGGCTCTTCCCATCCGCCACATCGACCTTCTCGTCTGCTTTGGCACCCCCGCCAACTTCAGGAAAGAGACCCTCACCTTCGAGGTGGTCGGGTTTCACAGAACTTATCACGCCATCATCGGCTGACTGGGCTACGTGCAATTCATGGCGATCTGAACTACACCTACCTCAAGCTCAAGATGCCAGGACCCAGAGGCATTATCACCATCAACTCCTCCTACGAGCACGCGTACAACTGCGACGTCGAATGCGTCGAGTACGGAGAGGGGACACCTCCTCCGCCGAGCCCACATCCGAATTGGCGAGTCCCTTTCCTCGACTGCCTCACACGAGGGGAACTCCTAGAAGACCGGACCAAGGCTCGTCGGATCGCGCAACGGGCCAAGTCCTACGTCATCTACGGTGATGGCAAGGAACTCTACATGCGAAGCCCATCAGGTATCCTTCAGCGCTGCATCA
This sequence comes from Bothriochloa decipiens, assembly GCA_023333625.1. Classification (NCBI taxonomy): domain Eukaryota; kingdom Viridiplantae; phylum Streptophyta; class Magnoliopsida; order Poales; family Poaceae; genus Bothriochloa; species Bothriochloa decipiens. The sequence continues at coordinate 45,145,009 of CM041635.1, read as the reverse complement.
CTATCGAAGAAGGCTGGAAGCTTCTCGAGGACATACACTCGGGGGCTTGCGGCCACCATGCAGCATCAAGGACCCTCGTCGGCAACGCCTTCCGACAGGGTTTCTACTGGCCGACCGCCGTTTCTGACGCCATCAACATTGTCCGCTCGTGCAAGGGGTGTCAATTCTACGCCAAGCGGACGCACCTCCCAGCTCACGCCCTACAGATGATCCCCATCACCAAGCCGTTCGCGGTCTGGGGCTAGATATCGTGGGGCCTCTCAAGAGGACAACCAAGGGGTACACGCACCTACTCGTTGCTGTCGACAAGTTTACCAAGTGGATCGAGGCCCGGCCTATTGGCAACATCTGCTCTGAGCGGGCGGTTGAGTTCTTCACAAACATCATCCATCGCTTCGAGGTCCCGAACGTCATCATCACTGACAATGGCACACAGTTCACTGGCAAGAAGTTTTTGGATTTCTGCGATCACCATCACATCCATGTAAACTGGTCCGTGGTTGCTCATCCTCGAACTAACGGCCAGGTCGAGCGCGCCAATGGCATGATTTTGCAGGGCCTCAAAAGAGAACCTTCAATCACCTTAACAAGCACGTAAAGAAATGGGCCACGGAGCTGCCTTCGATCCTGTAGAGCTTAAGGACAACACCTAGTCGAGCCACGGGGTTCACACCATTCTTCTTGGTCTATGGGTCTGAGGCCGTCCTCCCCATTGATCTCGAGTATGGTTCCCCTCGACTAAAGGCCTACAACGAGCAAACCAACGAAGAAGCCCTCGCAAACACCGTCGACCAGCTCGAGGAGGCTTGGGACATGACGCTGATTCACTCCGTGAGGTATCAGTAGAAACTTCAACGCTACCACGACAAGCACGTGCGCTCGAGGGACTTCCAAGTTGGAGACCTCGTCCTACGTCGACGACAGAGCAACAAGGGGTATCACAAGCTGACTCCACCATGGGAAGGCCCATACACCGTAGCTGAGGTGCTGAATCCCGAAACGTACAAGCTAGCGAACAACAAGGGTGAAACCTTCACCAACGCATGGAACATTGAATAGCTACGTCGTTTCTACCCCTAGGGCATCGATACCCTTGTACATTCTCGCATGTTTCATATATTTTCGCATGACAAATATAAGAAGTACTTTCGATTATAAGTTCAAACTCATTATTGTACATGCAAGAGGTAGGCTCGAGCCTATCTCACTAGAGTCAAGCCTCCCTCGGGGGCTAACGGGGGGGAAGCCCCTAAGTTTCTAAAAAATACGAATGATTTTTCAAAATTCGAGCATCTCTTTTTGCTTCACAACTAAGTATAAAACGCTTCAAACTCCCTAAGGGTCGAGGGCTATCGAGCCTGGGGCTCTCCTACGCCTCAAGGCTATGGTACCCCCACTCGCTTCCCCCACAAGGGATACGAGCATGCGTTGAACACTTAGTCAAAAAGCAAAAGTCAGGTGATCAAAACTCGAGCGTCTCTTCTTTCCTACGCCTCGATATGCTTCGCGACCAAGTAGAAAACGCCTCGAATTCCCTAAGGGTCGAGGGCTGTCGAGCTGGGACCTCTCCTACGCCTCAGGGCTATGGTACCTCCACTCGTTCCCCCATCAAGGGATACGAGCACGCGTCGAACACTTAGTCAAAAAAGCAAAATCTAGGCGAAAGAAATCAGAGAAGGCTCGAACTTAAAATATCCAAATGCATTACGATAGATGCATAGATGTTTTAAAGGCTCTCAAAGCCACACTGAATATAAGTTACAAAAACTAACTTATTTACACGGGCACCTTCGCCCAGTTTTGCCCTACAGGCCCGCTCCGTCGTCTCAATTGCCGCCCTGCTCGACGGTGTACCCTTCATCTTCGAGGGGGAGGACTTCATCCTCGAACAGCTTCACCAGCGCTTTCCTCGGCCTTTCGGCATCCTGGATCAGCCCTCAGCATCGCTCCTCGTTCTTGGCATCGGTCTTCGAGATGTCGGGGACGAAGCCTTGGGCGACGACGTCCATATCGAAGACGAAGCCAGAGGAAACCATCGCCAGCGCCCGCTTCATGCCGGTGTGAAGTGCCCCCGCACGTGATCCCGAAGGATGGCGTCAAGGTGGTAGAGCTGGTCGATGAGCGCGGCCCCCAAGATATCTTCTCCAGCCTCCTCGACGGGCTCGACCCCCCAGGAGGTGCAGAGCCCGTTGATGGTGACCCGAAACCTACCGAGAAGCACCCCCTCCGCCACGAGGCTCTCCTGCAGCGCCTTGGCGGTGGCCTGAGTGGAAAGCAGCTCAGTCTCAAGGCCTAAAAGACAAAACAAGAGTTAAACAAGTTGTACAAAAATAAAAAGTCAAAGCCCACCAAGGAACTTACTGGCACAGCGGGTCTTGAGGGCGTTGCGGTCCTCCAGCACGGCATCGCGCTCCTCTCAAACCTCAACTCGCTCCCGCTGGGCCTCCTTGAAAGCCCGAATCACATCCGTCTTCTCGCACCAGAGGGTCTCAAGGGTGCCACCAGCCAAGATGATGGCTTGCTCCTTCTCTCGAAGGGTAGCCTTCATCGCCTCGAGCTTGGCCTCCAGGCTATCGGCTCGACACTTCTCCTCCTTGAACAAGGTGGAGAGGGTGTCACGCGCCATGGAGACTTGAGCCAGACTAGCCTCGAGTGAGCGGATACACTCCATGGAGCCTCGAGCCTCCTCCACGAGCAACTTGACGTGCTCTTGGGCACGAGTGCCATCGCTCTTGGCCTTCTCCGCTTCGCCCTTGGCCGCGTTGACCTCCTCCTTGGCTCACCGGAGCTCCTCCTTGACTTGGGCGTCTTTGCCTCGAGCTGCCTCGGCATCCTCCTTCGCCCAGGCGGCCTCCTCCTTGGCCTTGGCGGCCTCCTCCTTGGCCTGCTTCATCTCCTCCTTGACCTCGGCTACCTTGCTCTGCGCAGATCGGTCGTCCTCGATTTGGCGAAGAACTTCCTCCCAGCTGTTATGCTTTTTGTGGAGGAAGTACGACTTGGAGTGGGAATGCCTCCGCACGTCCTAGAAATGGGAAATCGAGGGTTAAGGCGATCCATATGGAAAAAGCCAAAAACCGTATGTGATCTAAACATGGACTTACCGCGAGACTCCGGTCGAGACCTCCAACGAGCTCGACGGCCACCTCCATGGAGTGCTGCAGCCACGCTCGGGACTGCTCCACGTCCTCCCAGCGCTTGATCTCTGCCGGGTCATCCATCACGATCCTGGGAGCGCTGGAGTCACCGAGCTCCCGGAGCATGACGCGCTCCTTTCCCCAATGTGGGAGGACCATCTTGACCTTCGTTCACGCCAAGGACTCGATATTATCTGCCACATCGCATGGGGTGCCATGGCGCTCTGCCAACTGATCCGGGGTGGGGACCTCCGACGCGACGCTGGTATCTCACAGCCCGGGGTCGGAGGTCGATCTCCTCAACAGGCCAGGAGCCCCCAACGCGATGACTACTCCAGCATGCGGGGGGGGGGGGACCCTCTCCTTCCTTCTGATGTCAAAAAGCCGAAGGACTCTTGGCCACCGTATCCTCCGGTCGCTCTGCCTGTGGACCAGAAATCACTGGCTCTTCCAACGGCGCGGTCGACGATTGCAGTGACTGGCTCAACGATGGCTCAGGTGCCTCCGGAGGCGGCGAAGGGGTCGAGGCCGTCGCTTCCCCCAACGCCGTGTCTTGTGGCACCAGCAAGTCCACCAATGACATGTCTCCCAGCGGGTTCGGTGCCGAGGTCACCCCCTCGAGCTGCGCCCCCGGCGGGCGCGAAACCGTCAACGCTTTCAACACCATTTCTTGCTCCGTCAACAGCTCGTCGAGGGTGATCATGGACACCCATTGTTTTGGAAGTCCTGAGGTCTCCTCCCCCTCTGATGGCCTGGGCAGCTGCTGCGCCGATAGGTCCAGCAGCGTCGCGTCCCCTGGTGGCGTCTGCTGCACCTGCTGACGCTGGGGCCGCCCCCTGCCAGCTCCTCCTCTTCTTGCCGCTCCTGCGATTTCTTCTCCTCCTGCTGCCTCCGCGAAAGCTCCTCTTCCTGCAGGGCCTCCTGCTCCTGCTTTCGCAGGGCCTCCAGCTCGTGTAGCCCCGTCGGCCACGGCTTTCGCTCTCCCGTCGAGGGGGAGGGGCTATGGCCTCCTCACCCTCGAAGTCGATGAGGGCTACCTCCGTTCCCAGCTCGTGGCCCTCGGAAGCTCCCGCCTCGAGCATGGAAATGGAGACCTCGGGTTGGCCCAGGTCAGGAGCTCGGGGATCACGGATGTCGACACCAAGGGAGCGCTCCTTCCCTCCTGCGTCTTCCCCAGCTCGGAGTTGCCGCATGGTCTCCGAGTCGCTCGACCCTACAGCAAGAGCAGAACCCATCAGCCATAGCCCCGAGGGCTAAGGACAGCCACTTCGCCTCCCACGGTGCCAAGGGCCTCGACGTCGCACCTGTGACCGAGGCCCTCATCTTCATGGCCGTGTCCACCCTGAGCCACTTAGCCAGCGCAAGGGTCGCCTCCTTGATACGGTGCTTTGGCCTGGATGGAAAGCAGGTTAGCAGAGAACTTAATGAACCGCAGAATGGGGAAGCAACGAGAAGAAATTTAAATCAACAACACTTACCCGAAGGGGATAGAGGCCTTTCGGGTCCCCCTCGAGCCGCTGGCAGACCTCGAGGCCCCACCCAAAGCCGAGCTCTTCCCAGGGCTAGGGCTGCTAGGGGCTGCCGGTGGGGTCGCCGTGCCTCCCTGCTCCGAGGAGGTCTCCTGGGCGCGACTCTGCTCCGCCCGCGCCGATGACCGGGACTGGGCCTCCCGGGTCGAAGTGGGCGGGGTCCCTCCACGAGTACGACTGGAGGAGGACGAACCCCCGAGTTGAGGGGTTGGCCAACCTTTTCCCTCGCAGGCGCTCCGAGGCCGACGACGCCGGCTGAGGGGCACGCTACTCTGGCACATCCTCCTGCACCGAAAGACCGTCAGTACGGGAGGGACCAGATAGAAGGAGCTCGAGATGTCCCACCACCCCTTCGACATTGACATCATCATCATCATCCTCATCTTCCTCATCCTCTGAGAGAAACTCCTCCTCCAGGAGCCCGTCACGCCTCTGCTGCGCACGGCGCTTCTCGCGCTTTTCGCGCTCCCGGAGCTTCTTGTCCTTTTTATTCTTCTCCTCATCTTTGCGCCTCTTTTCCTACTGGGCATTGAAGCGTCTCACCTGATGATCGGGAGCAACCTCCCACAACGGGGGCCTCGATCACCGGTAGTCAATTCCCCCTGCATGAAAGCACTCAGTCGCAAGGACAAGAGTAAGGAAAAAAGGGACGAAACGTAAACGTGAAAGGCATGGGTCGGGACACTCACCAGGTTGAGGTACCCCTCCTCCGGCCGCATGGGGAGGCGGTTGACGTCCTCTGCCCTAAACGAACCTGCAACCATCCCCTTCACCCGCACGATGATCTCCGCGAAAGATATCTCCTCGCTGGACATCCGGCACCTCTCGAGCACCTCGGGCGCCACCGCGGGGAGCATCTCGTCCAACCGTAGTGGGCGCTCCATCAAGGGGAGCACTCGTCGACTGTGGAAGGCTGAGACCACCACACCCGCCGTCAGGCCCGCCTCTCGAAGGGTCCTCATCGCGGTGGCGAGGGGTCGAAGTCGATGTTGAAGATCCCCTATCACACCGTGCGGCCAGTTGAATGGCCGCTCGGTGATGAGCCACCCGGTGTACGGTGGGAGGTAGCCTCCATCATTGCGGAGGTAGAATCATTGCTCGTCCTACCGGGAGTGGTTGGACATCAACCCGGTGGGGATGTACTCGCGCGGCACCTCTGACTTGCCTGTCTTCAACGCAAAGTTGAGGCAGCCCGCTCTGACGATCCGCCTCACCCCTGGTCCCACCGGAGAGGCGAACCACTCTCTCTTGTAGAGAAGGAGCCACAGCTCCGAATGTGGCGCCATCCCTAAGTAGCCCTCGCAGACGGCCGCAAAGATGGCGGCGTTGGAGATGGCGTTGGGGGAGAAGTGTTGGACCTCAACGCCGTAGAAGTTCATCAGCCCCCGCATAAACTCGCTCGGGGGCACTCCGAACCCGTGCCGATGGTACTTGAGGAAGCTCACCACGTAGCCCTCCGGCGGGTTTGGCTCCAGGTGGCTCCTCGGCGGCGCAATCCACTCTGGCCGAGTCGGATCGGTGACGGGGCGAAGAAGTCCTTCTCCCACCAGCTCGTTCAACCTCTACCGCGTTACGATCGACGGGCGCCAGGGTTCGACAGGCTGGAGGATGGGGGCCATGGCAGCGGCAGCGGCACGAATTTGTTCGGTGGACGTGGCAGCAGTGGCAACAACGCGAATGTCCTCAGTGGACGGGCGACCGGGAAGGTTTCCAATCACGATTTCTTGCTCTAAGTTCCTACCCTCATGCACAGGAAAGCAGGAACTCAGGAGCACTAGCGGTGGTGAAGGCAGGATGGCAAAGGTAGGGGCAAACAGTGCCTGTTCCCCCTGGTTTTATACCTAGGAGGAGCAGCGGGCGGTATCCGATGGCAGAAAAAGGTAACTCCCCACAATTAATGCGTTTACCTAACCGTTCCTCCTTGATTCTTGGCCTAGATACATGCTTCACACCTCAGGCAATTAGCCGTTGCCCGGGCCCGCCACGATCTCCACCACCGCACCGTTTAACCCTCCTCCTCAAAAGACGCATCTGACGGTAAGAAAAATAAACGTTACTTACCGACGGATTCCTCTAGGAGAAGGTAAAGGGGCTCCAGCCCCACAACAAGCCTCGAGGGAGCGAAGGCTGGCCCTCGACCAGGGTTCGACAGCCGTCCTCGAGCACCAGAGTCAGGGGTGACCAAGGGGGAGCCAACACGAGGCCCGGCTCGAGAACGAACTCTCGAGACCCCTTTGGACACATCCAAGGCAAAATGCTATGGACTTTTTATGGAATCCCCCCGAAGGGAGGCATCGAGCCGCCGAGACCTATCGAATGGAATCGGTATCCGTAGGTCCATGCGTTTTTCTTTGATGAGACCGCCTCCGGGCCACCAGCCGACCTCTATCGAACGAGGAATAGGCTCTCAATTGGATTTTCCCGTCACCAACTCACTGAGAACTTCGAGGCTCGCCCTATTGAGGGTAGTCCGACGCTTCTCGCCTCACGTCCGATCAAAAGGACTCGTGAGATGAACGCCGAGGCCGACAACGCCCCAGCCCCACGAGGCTCGAGAGCTCGACCGTGCCCGGCACCCATCGACGAAAGAGGGTCGAAAAGCCCCTTGGGGCTTGATGTTCCGACATACACCTCGGTAAAGCGCCACGACTCCAGTTCAGGTCCATATCCGACTGGACGAGCACCCCTCGACCAATGAAAAATAAAGCCCTCGAAGGAGTCTTCCGACTCCTCCGAGGCCTCGGGGGCTACCCCCGCGGGGGACGCTCGCGCGCCCCCCACAGAAGAATCTGAGCCACGCCTCACTCTCGACTCCTGACCCCCTGCCCGAGTGCCAGCACTCGCGCAGGGGCTTGGGGGTACTATCGAGTACCTGGGAAAGGGGTACCCCAAACCCTCGATTAACCAGACTAATCCCCGAAATCAGCAACGCCGACCCTCCAATGACATCCCTCACTATCGCTCGAAAGCCCACAGGCTAAGGCATACTGGGCCGGCCCATGAACGGGCGTCGACAGCCCAAAGCCATAGCCTGCTCGATGGGCTACCACGTGGACCGAGACTGTATGCTCGAGGGTACGATTCGGACGACCCCTCGAGGACGGAACTTCACCCGAATTAAACGGGTCGGCCTCGAAGACGGAACTTTGCCCAGCGAATGAGCTAACCCTCAAGGACGGAACTTCGCCCGAGCGAACGAGCCCGCCCTCGAGGATGGAACTTCGCACGTGCGAATAGGCAGCCCTTGAGCACAGTATACCCCTCGGCTACCTACTCCCCGTATGGATCCAGGCGCATTCAATGCATTTTACCTGCTCCCGCCTAACCGTATGGTCATAGTAACAGTAACAATTGCGAGTATGGCAGTCGAATCCTGCTTTTACCACCCATACCCCAGAATCCCGTGGATCGTACCTCACTGTTATGCCATACCGAGCACTGTGTCCCGTCCGGCCCCTCGAGACGCGTAAGTCAGCACATTCCCCGCATTTCCCGGGATCCGGCCTTATCCGATGGGCCTTGACCCCCATGACTCGACCCCCTCGACTCGACCTAAGGCCTCGACCGTCGCCCCTCGGCTCCGTCACGTTGACCCTTGAGCGGGACTTCAACAACTTTGGTCAACACTTCAACAACTTCCGACGCGATGGCTGTAGGACCTTCCATGCCGACGTACACCTCTACAGCGGCACCGACATGATTGGCATCAACGTCATACATCATCAACCACGTGAGCCCTAAAAACATGTACTCCTGTGCCCCTCCTTCGCCTATAAAAGGAGGCGCCAGGACTTTAGCTAGAGGGGGATCGAGAGAGAGAGATCCAGGGCATCATACGCTAAGGCTTTAGATCACAGAACAACATCGTGAGACAGTGTGAAGTAGAGAGCTAAGTGCCCGAAACGCTCGAGCTCAAGCTCACACTTCTCACACCCGCTTGTATTCACCCCTGTACTAGCACTTCGGTGCAAGATAACATGAACTATCCCCCCTGGACGTAGGGCCTTCGTTGCCCGAACCAGGATAAATCACCGTGTCCTTCTTGCATCACCCACCGGATTGAGGGAGCACGCAATTACAAATTTACTCGTTGGTGTTGACTCCGAGGTCGAAACACCGATATCATGCTTATCCGTGTGCTTGGTGTAGTCGTTCTTGCCGGAGTAGCTCTTGTTGGGGCAGCTGGCAACGTAGTGGTCGAGCTTTCCACACTCAAAACAACCTTGCTTTTTGCCACCACGTCTATGGTTCAAACGGTTGTTGTGAAACCGCGAGAACTTGCTGATTACTAGCGCCAGCTCATCATCCCCAAGTGCTTCCATCTGCTCCTCTGTTGCAGATACAAGAGAAGACAAGGCAAGCGAAAGCTGTGATGGGTTAGCCAAAGAAGAACTTGAACTTGAGTTACCTAACACCAAAGCCATGGTAGGAGCAGACGGATTCTTGATCCTCGCCTGCGTCTGGAGGTCGATCTCGGTGGATTTGAGCTTGCTAAATAGCTCATCCACGGTGAGAGTCTCGTAGTTGGCCGATTCGATGATCGCCTGCATCTTGACCTCCCAAACCCTCCGATCTAGAGCATATAGAAGCTTGAGTGCTCTCTGATGATCGTCATAGGGCATAGCTGCATTGTTAGCCCGCATGTTGTTCACAATGGTGGTAAAGCGAGAAAATATCGAATCAACAGACTCCTCATTAATTTGGGTGAAGTTCTCGTACTCCCGTTTGTACGTCTCATAGAGTCTAGTTTTGACATGGGTTGTACCCTTATGGAAGCTTTTAAGCCTCCTCCAGATCTCTCGAGCGGTACAACAATCGGAAACACGATCAAACTCAGAAATCGATAAAGCAGCGTAAAGCTTAGCACGGGCAATGTTATTAGCATTGTGTTGGTCGATCTGCTCTTGATTGACACGTGCATCAAGCACCTGGTAGTCAGCATCTCAATGATCTCCCAAACACGCCAATCGATCCCTTGTAGATGCGCTTGCATTCGGATCTTCCAGTATGAGTAGTTCTCCCCATTGAATTGGGGCGGCTTACCCGACCGGTGTTACAAAGCCATGTCGTCTTCTGTGGATCACGGACCGATTAAGGTGGAAGTGATCCTTAACCGGCTCCGATACCAATTGAAGAACCGAAAATGACGACCAGAGAGGGTGAATGAGAGCCGTAAAGTTTCTTTCGAAATATTTAGGCCACTGTCCCAACTTCACTCCCAAACACAAAAAAATCAAACACTGTGATGTCCACGACCCAAATGAATGGGTGGCTGTTCCCTAGGAACACAGCGGGACGCCACAAAGACAACGCCGGAGACGAAGATCGAACTGGAGATCAAACGTGCAAATCAAGGACGAACCAAAATCTCAGACTGGTAATTCTAGAAGCTCAACTGAAAATTGTTAAAAACAAACAGGCAGAATAACGATAAAAAACTAAGCACTTTATTATACCAGCGAAAACTAAATCCCTATAAAATAAATCAGTGAACTGGATTTTTCTCGACACACGAAAATGCACGGCCCACCGGTAACGAAGAGCAACGCCGTTGCTTTCTTTCTGCACAGAACGAATTGGGCACCTGATCTCACAAATACTCAGCAGAGAGGAAGCAAGAATGGAGAGCTCTAGGTGCAAACCGAGAGAAAACAAAAACACAATCAGGTGCTGCTCTTCACATCGAAACTGGAAGCATCAAACTTGGACAAACGTGAATACTGGTCAAGTAAGAAAAATTAAATGCTTCTCCGAAATCACGGTGAGTACATATCAAGCAAAACACAATGACTGCTACTGTAGCTTGAAAGGGACACCTCAACATAAAAATCAAAACACGTTTTAGGCCTTGTTTAGATACCTAATTTTGAGTTCAAAATTCACTATGCAGAATTCCTATTCTCCGTAACATTAAAATATCGGCACATGTATGGAGTATTAAATATAGATGAAATAAAAAACTAATTATACAGTTTTGTTGTACTTTACGAGACGAACATTTTAAGCCTAATTAATTAATGTTTGAATAATTATTATCAAATAAAAATAAAATTACTACCGTCTGACGAAATATTTACTATGTAGATTTTAAACCCAAAATTAGGTAACCTTAGCTCTATACCGCAAAGACGATTTGTGGTGACAGACTTTCGGTGGCTTCCAGGGAAGCCTGATGCATCACCTTTCTCGGTTAGCGACAGAACCAGAACACGAAGACCAAGAACACAAAGCAAAAATCAACAGCTGGTGGATCCAGTCAATCTGCAGGATGACAGGCAGGCACGGCTCTGATGAGCACACTCGGCAGCAGAGTACCGACGTCGATGGTGCTACTGCTAGACTCAGCTGAGACCTTCCCTGAGTTGAGCTACCACACGAGATGAACAACAGGTTGCCAAGAAAAACGAGAATGACAGGTTGCCAAGAAAAACGAGAATGACAGGCTACGGGTGATCCAGTGGCAAGCACCGCTCTTCGAGAGCACGCGCGATGCCTAGGCATCTGCGCTGGTAGCGCTGCTGTTGGAACTCTCTCGGTCGATCATCCCACGACGAACTGAAACAAAGAACAGGGAAAGGAGCGGACACGAAATCGACAAAATCCGACTCTAGACTTCACAAATCAAACTCAAACTTGGCTCGGATGAAATTCGCCATAGTATAATCCTTTTCCCAAAAAATCATGACCTGAGATCAACTTGACCTTCCGCAGGATCAGATCATGGCAAAGAACGAAAAAGGAGGAACACAAACAAGAACGCGGTGCAGGCAAAACAAAAATTACTGACAAAAATAAAGAAGCCCGAGGACACGAAGAGGATTCGAGCCTCTATTCCCACTCTAAATATCTAAAAAAACATACAATAAAAATTTCAGTTGTGGATCTCTCTCTTACTTGTTATGACTAGGACGAATAAACGATGAAGAACACAAAATCAAACCACAGGGAGACACAAGATTTAACGTGGAAAACCCCTTCAATACGAAAGGGAAAAAACCATGAACACCAGCCAGCAAACACTCCTTACTATAATCAAGAGTCTGGGTTACAACGCCGTATCGGCGGCTTATAAGAGAATAAATCTCGATGAAACCCTAGCAATGGTATATGTATTCGGCTTCTACGGGCCTCCGCTTCGCTCCGTCAGAAATTCGGCCTTTATCATGGGGAATAAATTTGAAACATATTCAACAAACTCCACCTTGAGACAAATTCATCTTGTAGCATGAATCAACACCTGCATCCTCAACATAGCAACATGACAAATACCGCTGGCGCCAAATAGTCTCTTGGACTATTCTACTAAGCCAACTAAGCTTGAGCACAGCTCAAACTTAGCAACAGAAACAGGCTTAGTCATCATATCAGCAGGATTATCATGAGTACTGATCTTACATACCTTTAGCTTACCATCTTCGATCACATCACGAACAAAATGATACTTGATGTCAATATGTTTAGTCCTCTCATGGAACATCTGATCTTTGGTAAGATAAATGACACTTTGACTGTCACAAAATAAATTAATGCAAAAATCATCTCCACACAGCTCAGCGTACAAACCTTTCAGCCAAATTAATTCCTTGGACGCTTCACAAACAGCCATGTATTCTGCTTCAGTAGTAGACAATACAACAACAGACTGCAAAGTGGCCCTCCAACTCACAGCACAACTACCAATAGTGAACACATAACCAGTGAGAGACCTTCGTCTGTCTAGATAAGCAGCATAATCTGAATCCACATAACCAATAAGTCCCTTATCAGTTTTGCCAAATTTCAAACAATAATCCGCTGTGCCTCTGAGGTACCTGAGAATCCACTGAACTGTCCCCCAATGTTCTTTACCAGATTAGACATATACCTGCTAACCAAACTCATAGCATATGATAAATCTGAACGAGAGCAAAATAATGGCATACATCAAAGACCCAACAACACTAGAATAAGGAACCTTTGACATGTATTCAATCTCTTGATCTGTACTAGGCACTGATCAACTGATAATTTAAAATGAGGTGCAATAGGAGTACTAACAACCTTAGCATGATGCATGTTGAAACGCTGAAGAACCTTTTTAATGTAATTTTGCTGACTAAGAAATAACAAACCAGATTCTCTGTCTCTAGTAATTTCCATACCGAGTATCTTCTTAGCAGCACCAAGATCTTTCATGTCAAACTCACTACTCAATAATTTTTTTAATTTAGTAATTTCAATAGTACTTTTGGCAGCAATCAGCATATCATCAACATATAACAGCAGATATATAGGTGATCCATTAACATGCTTAATGTAAACACAGCTATCAAATTTTGACCTCTTAAATCTATGCGACAGCATAAATGAATCAAACCTTTTATTCCACTGACGAGGGGACTGCTTCAAACCATACAAGGACCTCTTCAACTTGCACATAAATTTCTCCTTGCCTGGCACTATAAACCCTTCTGGTTGGTCCATGTATATATCCTCCTCAAGAACACCATGCAAAAATACAGTCTTCACATCTAACTGCTCAAGCTCAAGATCATGTGAAGCAACAATACTAAATAAAGTACGGATAGTGCTATGCTTTACAACGGGAGAAAACACATCATTGTAGTCAACACCAGAAACTTGACTGTAGCCTTTTACTACTAACCTTGCCTTATACTTTGGAGGCTCTCCTGGAGTTAAACCCTCCTTTCTTTTGAAGATCCACTTGCAGCGAACAGTCTTCTTTTTCTTAGGCAAAGAAACAATCTCCCAAGTGCAGTTCTTCTCTAGAGACTGCATCTCATCATGCATAGCTGAAATCCACTTCTCACGATCAGCAGAAGCAATAGCATCTTTATAAGTTTCAGGCTCATGAGCATTCTTCACCTGTTCAGCACAACTCAAAGCATAATAAGTCAAATTACATTCCTCAATTAGACGCTTTGGAGCGCCACAATTCCTCTTGGACCTGCGATGAGCAATAGAAGCATCATCCTCTAGCTGCAACTCCGGAGGTGAGTTTTGCTGAACAACATCATGAGCACTATCAGCAGCAACTTCATCATCATTACCATCAACTGGCTCCACCTGCACACCTGCCTCACCATCATCATGCTCCACCTGCACACTAATATACTGCAGCTCCTTTTTAGAATTATCTGAAACATGATCTAAGGACAAAATGTCATTAAACATCACAGATTCATTGAAAACAACACTCCTGCTCATAAAAGTTTTTCCTGTTTCAGGATTCTACAATTTATATCCTTTAACTCCCGAACCATAACCAAGAAAAAGACATTTAATAGCTCTAGGATCTAATTTTCTATTATCAACATGAGCATAAACAGTGCAGCCAAAAACTTTTAACTGTGAATAATCTACAGGTGTACCAGACCATACCTCAATGGGAGTTTTCTTATTTAGTGAAATAGAAGGCGACCTGTTTATCAAATAACATGCAGTGTTTGCAGCTTCAGCCCAAAAACGCTTGTTCATCCTGGCATTGGACAGCATGCAACGAGCCTTTGAAATGATGGTCCTGTTCATACGCTCAGCCACACCATTTTGCTGCGGAGTATGTGGTATGGTATGATGCCTAACAATACCTTCTTGCTTGCAATAATCATTAAAAGCATCCGAACAGAACTCTCCACCATTATCAGTACGAAGCAATTTCACCTTTCTTGCCCGGCCTTCGGCTTCTACGGGCCTCCGCTTCGCTCCGTCAGAAGTTCGGCCTTTATCATGGGGAATAAATTTGGAACATATTCAACAAACTCCACCTTGAGACAAATTCATCTTGTAGCATGAATCAACACCTGCATCCTCAACATAGCAACAGGACAAATACCGCTGGCGCCAAATAGTCTCTTGGACTATTCTACTAAGCCAACTAAGCTTGAGCATAGCTCAAACTTAGCAACAGGAACAGGCTTAGTCATCATATCAGCAGGATTATCATGAGTACTGATCTTACATACCTTTAGCTTACCATCGTCGATCACATCACGAACAAAATGATACTTGATGTCAATATGTTTAGTCCTCTCATGGAACATCTGATCTTTGGTAAGATAAATGACACTTTGACTGTCACAAAATAAATTAATGCAAGAATCATCTCCACACAGCTCAGCGTATAAACCTTTCAGCCAAATTAATTCCTTGGACGCTTCACAAACAGCCATGTATTCTGCTTCAATAGTAGACAATGCAACAACAGACTGCAAAGTGGCCCTCTAACTCACAGCACAACTGCCAATAGTGAACACATAACTAGTGAGAGACCTTCGTCTGTCCAGATCAGCAGCATAATCTGAATCCACATAACCAATAAGTCCCTTATCAGTTCTGCCAAATTTCAAACAATAATCCGCTGTGCCTCTGAGGTACCTGAGAATCCACTGAACTGCCCCCCAATGTTCTTTACCAGGATTAGACATATACCTGCTAACCAAACTCATAGCATATGATAAATCTGGACGAGAGCAAACCATGGCATACATCAAAGACCCAACAACACTAGAATAAGAAACCTTTGACATGTATTCAATCTCTTGATCTGTACTAGGACACTGATCAACTGACAATTTAAAATGAGGTGCAATAGGAGTACTAACAGCCTTTCGGCCCGGCCTTCGGCTTCTACGGGCATCCGCTTCGCTCCGTCAGAAGTTCGGCCTTTATCATGGGGAATGAATTTGGAACATATTCGACATTACTCACGAACCCTAGCTCTAGAATGAAGAAAAGAAAATAGGAGAGGTGAGACTGAGTGGAGGCAGTCCCCTCTTATTTATAGGCTTATTACACAATTCTACTCCTGTCCCTAGATATTTT
Source organism: Bothriochloa decipiens (assembly GCA_023333625.1). Classification (NCBI taxonomy): domain Eukaryota; kingdom Viridiplantae; phylum Streptophyta; class Magnoliopsida; order Poales; family Poaceae; genus Bothriochloa; species Bothriochloa decipiens. The sequence goes on along the minus strand of CM041635.1, from coordinate 45,129,525 downwards.
TAGAGCGAACCACCTAGCCAAGGACACTATGGTCCAACTCGAGATTTTCTGATCCGACGGCTACCGCGCCTCCTCACCGGTAGCCTCGCTCCGAAGCGATCTCATCGATGCCGCCACGTGCCGTCCGTCCGCATCGGGACCTCCACCCGAGTTTTGAGGCCCAAACCCGTGAAACCCGCCGCCGATGGTTTTGAGGGCAAACCACCAAACCTCCCGCGAGTAGCGTAGCCCGTACGCATCCCCCGCCGATGGTTTTGAGGACAGACCACCAAACCTCCTCGCGAGTAGCGTAGCCCATACGTGTCCCCCGTTGTGTACACTTGCGCTTGTCGATGTCCCAAGTGTCAGCCACCGCGGCTGGCCACCCGCCCGTCTGGTTCATGAGTCCAAGCCTAGCGTCCGTCCTTCACCGCAACCGGTCCATCAGCACGGCACGCCCTACTTGACCTCTCCTGACTGCCGTCACCGCATCCGGACTCCACACCTGCACATCACGAGCCAAGAGACATCGTTTCAACACGTAACCCTGTGCTAGGGGATCAGAAGAACCACCGAACCAACCACCCGCCAAAGTGTTGGCACATTGACAATCACTCATCACACAACAAGGATGTCCCACAACGATTATGTAAAAACATGTGTTCGCACGTGGCTTCAATTATCTACGGTACAAACCGTACAAACCAACTGTGGGGAAGAGGTGAAAGAGGGATTTATAAAGTGTAATTTTACACTTAACCGTCCGCTTCTAATTATATTTTTGTAAATTCTCCTCCCACCTCTTCCTGGCAGTTGATTTGCACGATTTGCACGGAAAAGGTTGATTTGTACTAGATATGTTCCCGATTATTATATAGTTAATATAAAACTTATTAATTACCTTTTTATGAGGGACTGATTATCTATATGCCTTTTAATCTTCAGTTTTTTCTTTGCACGACACTTCTGTATATATTTTAAATACGCAACTAGTCTGAAACATTACCAATATGCAGGCTCTTGTTGCATCACATATCTTATGAACTCATGAATCAAAATTTATTTTTCTATACAGATCCTTTTCACTGAGGCTATGTTACAACTTGAAACATGAAATCCTACACGCTTGGGAGGAATCTTGTTGGGACGTGCGGCGGCTATGGGCTGTCCTAGTCGGCTTGACCGTTCTAGAGGTTCATCGTCGTTGATCCACCGGTCATGTAGCAATAACAAAGAACGAGGAGAAATGTACGAGGATAGAGAGGGTAAAAAGTGCAGTAGATGTGTTTCTATGACTGGATATATATAAAGGCGCTCGTCTTATCCCACTAAAAAACATCTTGCAAATGCCCACTACATTGAGCACGTTTCCATCCAGTTAGATCAACTCGGGCTCGGACTAGGAAAAACGGCCTGGCCAGAC
>CM041635.1:45113140-45127723 GCA_023333625.1 Bothriochloa decipiens | reverse complement strand
GATTGCCCGGCTTTGGTTGAGAAATCTCACCTGATCCATTTCGAAATACGGTCAGGCCTGTTTTTCTATGAAATCCGGCCTTGTCGGTTTTGAGATTCGACCGGGTCTATTTACTGCATGAAACATGAATGTACTGCACTGCATCAGCTCCAAAATCCCTTTTTATTCGGTCGGACTTCAAATGATACAATTCATATACGCTTTTGGATCCTCTCGACGATATGCACTTCGGCAACTTTTTGCTGTCAATAGACAAGAATTGGTTTGTAAGGAAAATTTGTGTATATATTGGCGCGAATCACATGAAGAGCGGCCTTGGTGCAAACGGTAGAGCTTTACTGTCTATGACCAAGAGGTTCAGGGGTCAAGCCTCAGCCTCTGTACATTTGTGCAGGGATGGCTGCTGGCTATTTTCCTTTTCCCAGACCCCGTAGTGCGGGAGCCTACGGTACTAGGTACGCTCCTTTATTGGCGCGAATCACAGTAACCATTTGGCCTATGGAGGGGCTACCTTGCAATCAACAAAAACATAATCATCCGGGTGATCGTCTGATGGAGGCAATTGTCCAGGGACAGCATCATGTCGCTAGTTGTGCCCTCCCCTCATTTTCAGAACCCCCGTACCGTCCTTCATTTGGCCGTGTAGCGCCTGATGCTCTGAACTCTGATCGCCGGGGCATCCGCATTTTTCTCGTCCCCTGAACCTCCTGCAGTCCTGCCTCATGGCTGCCTGATCGTGTGTCTGCGAACCCCTCGTGTTTCGTGAGACACACGGCCTCGAGACATTCCCTTGTGCTACTACCCTTGTGAAGGGAGGGATTCCATGACCATGAACTCGCTGGGGGCTACCGGTAACAAGTCACCACCACTTGAGTGGAGAATGGAGGCTACTGAAAAATCCAGAAAAAGAATTACTGACATGAAATGTAGCCACCAATAGTCCATGCAAATCCGTCCAACACAGGCCAGTAGATCTTTGGCAGTTTAAGCACGCCCATCACTGGATATCATGGACCTTGACAGTGTCAGGTAAACAACAAGAAAACAATTTGTTCTAAACTTGATGAAGAGGACAGTTACGAATTTTCCTACCATACCGATAATAATATTCAGTCTAGAAGTGACAACTCTGCGCGCACAACAGCCAACTACATACAAGGCGAGGTAGCGTTACTGGACTCATTTCGGCCGTAGCAATCACAATCAGTGGTTCACTTTCATATAGTCTGCATCTTTCGGAAGCTCAGCTCCCAGCTGCAGTCAGCACGCATTTCTTCTCCTCAATACCGATGGGAGATGTGGCTGCCGTAACCGCCACCCTAGTGATCGTAATCAGAGAATCATGCACGCCTTCAACGTTCCATCAGTCCCTGCATGATTGCCTGTTTTTGTAATGCCAAGTACTGCTAGTACATGGTGACAACTCAAGATCAAACCATACCAGTAGTTGCGCCGCTGCAATTAACTAGATAGTGCTTTCTCTGTCTCTCTCAACAGTTGAGGACCCTGATACTTAATGAAATACAGTACACGTGAACTCGTATTGTCAAGAAAAAAGAACGGTTGAGACCCCTGCTTAATGAAATACACGTGAAGTCGTGTTCTCGAGGAAATAAAAGACAGTTGAGGACTGATGTAGAGGTTATTTAACGAGTAGCAAGGCATTGTCATTGAATCGGTTCCAAATCAGAGAACATCTGCGCTGCCGTGCCTTTACTGGTCGCTCATGATTCATCGAGCAGGCACGAATCTGTCCCGATAACATTTCTTAAAGCTTGATCGTCTCTGTCTGATCAGTGAGCTGCTAGTGTGTGAGCTTATTATGAATGTAATGGGTCAGGAAGTCAAGCCATGCTTCCTCTTTCTTGCAAGAATCCTATTCTCTCTGTCGTCTGTCGAGGCCCAGAAGATAGAAGAAGGCTGTTGTTGCAGCATGCTTTGGATGACAAGCTAAGATGATTCCGGGAGTGAAAAAGATCTGTTGTTAGGTAACGTGATAAAGAGGAATAGGGTCATGAGGGCCTAATCATGGATCGCCCATTAATTCGGGCGACCAGGAAAGGGCATTACACTACAGAGATTAATTAACAATCACTGGTGGCACTGGCACCCTGGTTCTGATTGTTTATGTGTATGTGTGCTGCTACGAGACCTTTATTTGAAGGCTGGGTTTCTTTGGTGATCTGTACGTCTTGGTGTTCTTGGCGGGGTCCGGGCAACTGGTAGGACAATTTGGGATTGAATAGCCGCCCGCCCGCAGGTTTTATTTAGATTTAGAGGCAAGCGATCTATCGATCTAGCAATCTTTTGTTTACAATTACAATATGCGTGGCGATTTTGTCGCCGATCGACCACTCTCTTCTGAATTAACAAATGTCCACGTGGTGCTCGTTAAGTTTCCGCACTACGCTATACGAAGTTATGAACTATATACTATATATATGCACGTCAATATATGCGTCGTTGTGCAAATCTTGCCTCTTTTTTCTGTTTTGCAAATTTGTTAGGAAAAAATCTACGGTATTATTATTACTAGTATACTAATACGAATCAATAATGTATTGTGCATGATTAGACCACTCGGCAGTATTCTATGCGGCACTAATCTTGCATATGCATGCGAGACGCATAGTTTAGGGGCAGCACAGTGCGCCCCACCTCTGGTGATTTATACCTGAACTGATCATCAATATCTCGGATTGAATCTCTGATCAGCTATTTTAGCTTCTCCCTGTGTCCGTCTTGTGCTTATAAACTGGATTTGCTTTTGCGCATCAATTATTAATCGCTTTTAGCAGCATCAATTAGACCCAAAGAAAGCTACCCGGCACTTGCTGCTGGCTGACGACTCCTTCACTCCTAGCAGCATGAGGCATTAAAAAAACGGCTCGCTGGCTGCCGTTCCCATGAACACGCATGATTAAAGCCAATTGCAATTGGGGGTAGGAACTAAACACTAAAGTATTGTTACAACGTCCAAATTGAAAGGAATTCGCATGGCATGGTTGCTAGAGCGCATCTGCACATATTGCATATGCATGGTCTCGGGAAATAAAAATGCAGATGCTAGTCTCTGCTACCAACTGATTACAGGACAGCATATTAGACAGGGAAGATACGAACATGTGTGCGTGGTCACTAAAATACAGTTGTTAGGACTGTGCCGTGAGATAATGACACAGTGACCCTGCACATGCGTTGCAAACAAAAGCTTTGTTAATCAGAGCAAAGCCACCACATGATCGTCCTAGCTTAGACTATTGCGTAACTGTAAACATGAGCAAGGCCCCTGCTGCCAGCTATACCCATGACTCTCATCAGATACTTAATGCAACAGAAGAACAGAGTGTCATTCTTGTCTTCTGCCCTCCCTTTTGGATCGATTTACCGCACGATCAATCATAGCCGATCGCGCTAGAATTAACGACATTCCAGATCTCATCTTTAATAATCCCACAATTTGGCAAATAAAGAATAGGCTATTATTACTGAAATCCAATTCGATTTCCGGCTGGAAGACGCACGGGAAACTGAATGCTGAGCTGTGATCGCGTATTCTATTTTGGAACAACGTCGATCCCGAATCCTGCTATTGGAAGTCAATTCGCCGGTAAACGTACGCAGTGCAATTGAATAGTGCTTTATTTCCATCGTCAACAAGCGAGCTGCGAGCGAGGCCACAACCGCCGTGCGGTCTGGCCTGTGCACGGTCGCCGGCCGCCGGCCGCCGGAGTTGGCACTCCACATGGACTCGCCACCGAACTCCACCACACCTTATCTCGCCGATAATAAACATCAAAAGAAAAAATGAAAATAAATGGAAGCTGTTTGCTACAAATCTGATCTCCTGCATGCATGGGCAGTTAGGATCGAGCACACAAATCTCTCGCTTTTGGCAGTGGACATTACGATATGGTTTTGTTAATTTTGTGGAAATTCCGCTGCTGCTGCTGCTGCTGCTGCGTGCGTCATAGTTTGGCCAGGAGCTATTGGCCTAGAAAGGGGAGGAAGCTAAAGCTAAAGACAGACAAAACAGTGTAGAGCGGAGCGGTGGTTAGCTCGATCGTTCCAAATTGTTTTCTCTGTTTCTCTCTCTTTCTTTCCATCGAGAACAGGGTCGATCGTTTCTGGAGCTTAGTTTATGATCTCTTGCATGGCGCATGGCATGATTGCAACAGTGGCCAGTAGGATACGGACCTACATTCTTTAGCGGCGGCTGCTGTGGGGGGACCTCTCGATCAGATAGATCTTCTCACGTCTAGAAGTGTATGTGTATGTATATCTTGTCTTATTGTCAGTGTGGGCAGAGTTTCTTATAGACGAGTACTGCGTGACATCTTGGGATGGCGAAGCCAAGGGTAGTAGACTAGTAGTACTGTACGTCAAGCCTCCTCTCCTACATGAACTTCATTTGGATGCATGGCTCAGATGTGACAACGGCCGGCGACAAGGATAGCAAGCTGCAAAGGTGGAATGGACATGGAGACGAGCAACTAACGCAACGCTCACCTCGACCTGATTCACCTGAACGCATGTGAAGATTGGACTGCACATGGTAATTCCCTTGACCATTGCATCTAGACCTTGCATCATGCATGCCATCATCACATTCTCATATAGTCCGGAGACCACGCTAGGACCTCAGAGTACCCATGCCCTTGGTAAGTACCCAGCCTATCTTGTAGACATGATACCAACCTAAGAAAAAACAGACTTGTGATCCTAGCATGCGTCCTGTCCTGTCCTGTCCCCCCTCTATGCAGAAATCAGAACCAAGCGTACTCACAACTATACACGACTGATATATTCTTGTAATACTGACACTCCCAAGTCATTAAGAATAAGAAACCAATTATAAGAGTGTGGTCATACAGGCATGCAACTAGGCAAGTAGAGTAGGCATCAAAGTCACTGTTTCACCGCATCCTACAATGACTTGCCATCCGGAGATCACAGACCCAACCCAACAAGACCGGCCATGCGTTTCTACAGTTCTGCACAACGCACACACGAAGCTAAAACACACGTGGCATCGGTCGTCCGTTGCAGGCAACCACCGTGCTCTGGCAGGTCACGGCCGGCGGCAGTGTCCATCCAGCAGTGATCGTGAGCCCACAGAAGTGGCTCGCTCAGGCTGTCGCCGTCGTCATACTCTTCGGCCGTCACCGCCGCCGGAGCTGCCTCCCAGATGGGTGACCACAGGCCGTCACTCAGGTCCAGCAGAAGGTCGGCCAAATCGAAGTCGAACAGCACGCTCTCCTCCGTGTTGCTGTTGCTAGCCGCGGCGGCTACCTCCTCCGAACTGGCGGCTGACGACGACGACGATGGCGTCCCAGCAGCATGGGAGGACGACTCGCATTGCTCTGCGTCGGCATCGGCATCGACGCCAGCAGCAGCCTTGGCCGCCGCGGCCTGGATGTCGGCGGGCGAGGTGGACGCCGGGCGTGGGAGCTCGTGCGCGAGGTGCGGGAAGTTGAGGTGCGCGGCGCGGCCCTTGATGGCCACCGCGGCCACGTCGTGGGCGCGCGCGGCCATCTCCGCGGTCGGGAACGTGCCGAGCCAGATGCGCGACTTCTTGCGCGGCTCCCTGATCTCGGACACCCACTTGCCCCACACCCGCATGCGCACGCCGCGGAACGTCGGGTGCCTGGTGCCGGCGCTGCCCCTCTTGCGCCGGCCGCCGCCGCAGCAGTCGTCGTCGTCCACGGTGGCCTCGGGCGGCGCCGCCACGGCGCGGGCGCCGGGAGCAGGAGCAGCAGGCGGGGACGACGCGGTTCTCTTCCGTTTCACGTTCTTGTGGGGCTTGCCGCCGGTCTTGGACAGTAGCTCCTGCGCGCCATTGATGACGCACGAGCCGCCGCCGCCGCCGCCGCCAGATTCGGAGGACGAGGAGGAAGAGGTGGTAGGCGCGTGGAGTAGTGCGTCAGCATCCATGGCTCTTTCTTAGAGCTACGAGACAAGGCAGGGGCGCACTGGACCGGGGCCGTGGTGGAAGCGGTGGTTCGAGGAGGAGGCCGTGTGGGCATAAATAGCTCGAGGGCTCAAGGTTGTGTGCTGCTAAACGCCACCACCACTACAGTAGACACCGGGGTATCAACAAAGTTGGTGAGTCTGTCTCTGTCACTGTATAGGCTGCAGTCTGCAGTCTGCAGAGTTAGTTAGGAGGTCCTTAACTGAAAAAGAAAACCTGACAAATTCCATTTCTGAAACTCTCTGTTTCATTATTGCAAGTCGTATGCAATGGTCAGACCGTCATCAGAGTATAATGAAATGCAGTATAGGCCACTGGGCAGACGATTTGTGGCAGTCTGATGCTGAAACTACACAAGCCTCTGTCAAGACGATTTTCTTCTATTGCTTAAGTGCAGCAGGAAGAAGGGGTTTAGACAGGCAATCGCCAACAGAAAAGCTGCGTCTCAACCACTAGCCGCTACGCGCGTGCAAGGTATGTCGAGACTCGACTCGAGGGGTGAGGTGGTGCAGCTGCAGTTAACAGAGGGACACGCGAACGGCAAGGCGCACAGCGTGCACGTGCTGCCCGAGAAAATTCAGAAACGCACATAGAAATATTGCGTTGAACATCGTACTGTATAGAATACGGAGTAGATACGTACAGCATGTTCGTTTGAACTTATCAGCCAAACCAGCCAGCCATTCAACAGTATTTTTCTCTCATAAAAAATCAGCAGCAGCCAGAACCAGCCAGTCAGAAACGACCAAGCGAACAGGTGGTAGTTTCAACGGCCTTCGAGTGACGCAACCCTGCGTCAGCGCACGCCTGCTCATGCAAGTATGCAACGTGTTCCCCGGCCACTAGCCAGTTCCACGTGAGAAACCTGCCTGGATTGCGTCTTTCGAGCAAACTGCAGCAAGGCTTGCACGAATCGTCGAGTCCGCCCGGCCGTCGTGATCGACAGACGACGCAAGAAAACGCATCTCGAACAGCAAAGATTCCCACAAAAAGCAGCCGAAAAAGATCGCGGCTGTTCCAGCAGCAATGCGGCGGGGACGAGCTGAATGGTGTGCTGGGCAGCGGCGGATGATGCAAAAGCAGCGGCGGCGAGCACAGCGATTTAACAGTCGCAAGACAACACGATAGGCCAACCAAAATGGTGTGCTGGGCAATGTCAAAATAGCCAAACTGTCATCAAACAGATGAGCACGGACCCCATAAATAGACAAATATCATCAAACTAAGCGCACAGGGGACGCCCGGTTTAGACAAATCAGATTGAATTTTTTTAAAAAAAATACCTCGGCAACTGTGCATCACAAATCCACCAACAAACTCAATGTTGCTTACAAATCAAAATAATAGAACACCATGAGCTGGATACTTTTTAGATGGGTATACAAAACATCGAAATGGAGCTTAACTAAGCCAGTCACGCATTGTGCAGGCGTGCTCAGTTGACCAGGGTTGAATCCTGGGGCTAGATGTTCAAACAAGGAACATGTCAATCTGAGCTCTCTTTTTTCCTGACACTAGGAACTACACAGTTTCAAGTCCAGAATGGATACATTTTTGCCAAAAAGAATCGAGATCATATGGATAAATCCTGTGGAATTTTTTGGAAAACAGTATTCTGATGAACCCAAATTTTACTGCTGGGCACATTGCACCCTCGGTCCAGCCTCCTCCTCGTCTTCATCATAGGCTTCCTGCTGCCTCTGCTGCTGCTTGCGCCTCATCTCCTCTTCTATGTTGACATCGTGCAGGGTGGTCTCCTCGCACTGGTCCAGCTCCATGTCCGTCAGTTGGCTCCCTGGTTTCGGCGGGAGTATCTTCTCCAATGATCGGCACTGGGCAGGGGAGAGAGCACCAGGCTCAGGAAACTCAACGTTGAATTCAACATACAGACGACCCTTCATGAAAGGACGGCCATGCTGAGGCATGCCCTCATCATTAATGGCCTTGTGTTGACCTATTCAAACAAAATATAACATCAGTACATGCAGAGCTGAGATTTTATAGGATATAGGATAGTTCAGCTAAAAGGAATATAATAACATGCAAAAAAAAAAAAGAGAATCAATATATCTTACCTGGTTTAATAACCTCCCCAGGGTTAGATTTGATCAGAAGCTGTCGGCCATCAAGATGAGTAAGAACAAACTGGAAGCCACACAGTGCCTCAGTGAGAGAGATTGTGTGCTCAACATACAAGTCATCATACTTCCTCTTAAACTTTGGATGGTCTTTAAGTTGCAGGACAAAAACAATGTCTCCTGTAACTGTATCAGGCTGAAAAAAGCGAAAATTCAAACATTAGATAGATACTGACAGCATGAGATATGTGCATGCATGTGTAAATTGTAACATAGACACTCACAGCTTCATCGGCTTGACCCTGGAATACAATCTTTTGGCCATGTTGCATTCCTTTCTCCACATGAACCTCTAACACCTTCTTCTCCTGGACTACCTTGTTTCCTTTACAACTTGGGCATTTATCCTTGTCACTTATGAGATCACCTGAACATTGAACAGCCTCAAGAACAAACTCGGTGGAACAATATTTTCAAATGAAAGCTAAAAACAGCAGCATACCTGATCCTTTGCACTCAGGGCACACAGCGTTCATCTGTTGGATCATGCCAGGCCCTATCTGTCTTGTGATTGTTCTCATTCCAGCACCACGACAACCATGGCAAGTTCCTGATGCCCCACTCTTGGATCCTTTCCTGAAGATACAACAAACAGGGAAGGGTGAGATCCATACACAGATGAATTCAAAAGCAAAGGCAATAGGGCATATTTGGATTTTGGTCACAGTTAAGTAACTACAACTAAAGTACTAAACCAGATAAACTTGCAGTTTCATTTGTGGGGTATCACCGTACTGATGATGGAGAAAATTTCAAATTAAGTCCACTACTTATTAGAACTAAACAGCAGAAACTTCTGACGAAAGGCAAAACAAAATATACAATGGATAAAAGAACAAATGTCAATATCAGCAACCAAAGATTTTATTTTTTCTCATCTAGCACATGGTCAAATTATGAGTCTTGGCTGTTTTAGAGATCAAATAATACTCCATACACTATATCAATCTTTTCAGAAATTTTCCATGCCAACTTAGTGCCTAAATACAAAGTGGAATGCATCCCGTAGTTTATTGCACTTAATATTTGGATCAATTGTGAGAGAAACATCCGCAGCAATAGAACATTTGAACCCTGCATAAGTTGCAGCAGAAATCCAACTGTACACTTTTGTGCTGAGATAGAATGTTAAGTACAAACCATATTATATATAATGCAGGTGAATAAAAAAAAAAGTGAAATGCCATCATGAGTGTTTATAACTTTCACAAAAATGTGTTTATGGCTCTTAATGCTTTACGTAAGCCAGGATTTCGGGAAGCAGGCAATGAGAATACTATATCAATAATAATCTACTCAAATTCAATTCCAGCCACAGCAATAACCATTTTGTAACTTTAAATAATTATCATAGCTAATTACTGAAAAATCTGTGGAAGACAAAGAAAATTTAAGATTGCCATGGAAAGTAAAGTTGAATGTAAAAGTTTATGACCACATATCATATAAATGAGAAGCAACTTGAGTACTTGACCTAAAAGTTCAAAAGAAGAGATTATTGCATAGAACCAAAGAACTATGCTCCAAGTCATATTACTATTAGAGTGCTGCTTTCTCTGTATGTAGACCAGAAAACACTACTTTCAGCAACCACAGCTGGAGAGAAACAAGTTCAACACAACTAACTAGAGTGCATTGAAAATTGCACATGTAAACCTCTTCTTGTGAAACAAAGCTTATGCTACATAGTACCTACCACTCTCCCATGAAATACTCAATGTGTTCATTTCTGAATTTTAATTAAGTTAAAATCAACAATGAACACACATAGGTGAAAGCCACTAATCCAGGGATGCATCATTTGAAAGTTGACAAATTAATATATCTCCAGTATTCGCCACATATCAACACAGCAAAACTGTTCGGCAGAAGACAATTCATCTATTGAAAAAAAAAAAACTTACCCCTTGCACTTGGAGCACAAAGCACTCTGTGATAAAGATAGTTTCTTGGTTGTCCCATTATACAGATCTTCTAAGGAAACCTTCATAGTATGCACCACATCTTCACCACGCTTTTGTCTGCGTCCTCTTGAGCCACCTATTAAACATACAGTGATATATAAATACTGCAGTATTTTAATCTAAGGGAAGCATGGAGCAACCATATATAAAAATAACACTGCAAGATATTTTGATTACCCCCAAAGCCGCCAGAACCTGGAAAAAGTTGCTCAAAAATGTCGAATGGGCTATGGAAATCACTGCTGCTGCCTCCTCCCATTCCCTCCTTAAGAGCATCTTCTCCATACTGGTCATAGATCTCCCTCTTCTCCGGGTCACTAAGAACATCATAAGCTTGAGACAACTCTTTGAACTGCCCAGTTCATCAAGAAAAACCTGGTTATGAGAACACCAACAAGTGCACATACTAAGCTAATATTACAGAAGAAATGTGAACAGAACAAACCTTCTCGGGGTCTCCACCCTTATCAGGATGGTTTTTTATGGCAGCTTTTCTGTATGCTTTCTTTAGCTCATCCTGACTTGCGGTCTTAGACACACCAAGAACCTCGTAGTACTTGGTATTGTTACTGCTCTTCCTTGGCATGCGTCCAAACATGGTTGATACTAGGTACTTGCTAATAACGGAAAACTCGAATCAAATCAAGATGATAAAAAAGTACCAGTAATTTTTCAAAAGAGAAGGTACTCTGTAGCAGTGAACTTACAATAAACAACATCGCCGCACCAAAAACAAAAGATATATATACGGCGGACCAGACCGGCATAGGGGTTCAGTTGAACACACGAAAAAAATTGAACTTTATGCCGCTATTACTACGCTACCGCCCAAAACACGAACCCACAACACACCAGACGGATCGACGCATCCATACCAAATCGAAAGATTTGACAACTCGCAGCAAACGACGGATTATTCCACTGAACGAACCAAAAGATGAAACCAGGTGAGCTAGGGATTCCTTACCAGCGAAGGAACAAGTCAGTTTGAGCAAGGATGGATCTCCACCGCACGCCGGCCCGCGGTGAGCTGGGCGAGGGCGAGGGCGACGACGCGGGGAGGAGGACGAGAGGCGGCGCTGCAGCGGAAGGGCGCCTGGATCTGTAGAGGCGTGTACGGCACGGAGACGCCTATAATAGGAGTTGGGGCAGGAGGGGGGGGGGGGTCGTAGTTCGTGGGCTGGAATGGTGGGTGATATAGCCCGGCCCATGGAAATAAATATATAATCCCAGTACAACGTGATTTAGCTGCACCATCACCATGGGCTGAGAGTGGGTCTTGATTGAGTGGCACCATGGGCTAAGAGTGGGTCATCCTAAATGTCTGGTCAGTCCATCTTACTACTACTTCCATGTTTGCTCAAAAAGAACTACTAATTTCATTTCATATGTTTCTCAAAAAAAGAATATTACTTTTCATATCATAAAGGAAATTGATCATTTTTTACCTTTATAAATTATAATCCAATTTTATCTTTGAAATTCATAATTAGAATTCTTGCCTCTTCAACTTAAAAGCATTAAATTATATTCCTACTCTAGTTTGAAGTACTTTGAAGATGGTTTTGTCATCTTTTTAGTTTATAAAAAAATTGGTACATACTTGATAAAGTTTTAGAACCACAAAAAAAAATTTAGTAAGCGTCTAAAATTCTAGAAACAAGTCTAGAAAAGCAGCGGAAAAGGGGAAAAGCGGAGGGAGAACGGGAAGAGGATGACGAGTGGATCTAGTACCGTAGTATGCCACAATTGTTGCGGGCTCGGGATGAGCCGGTGGGGTCGTGAGGGGTGGCAAATCTTCCGCGCCGACCGGGTGGAGACTCTACTGAGACAAAAAAGATGAGCTATCAAAAAAGTAGACGAGGTAGGATGGGCAATTGGTCAGATCTAGTATGGATCGTACATGGACGATAGTTGGAGTAGGCGCGCGCCGACCACCCCTGTCGTCTTCACAGATTCTCTTCCTCCTTGGCTTCTTTCCTCCTACAAATCGGCCGAGCGACCCATTGTTTTATAGAAACTAACAGTTAAACTCAAAACAATGAGTATGGATAAATTTGGTTATTATACAATGGGTATGGATAAGATTGGGAACGACCAAAATGAATAACGTTGATAATGGATTTGGACATGAACAAGAATGGATATGTCCAATCCCCAGTGGGAGGTATACATACGGTATGAAACAATGCCAAATGTGTGGTGCAACACCATGTGACAATTGACCATATAGGGTTGAGAGTTGAGACCGAAACATCAAAATCGACCATTTTCTTCAAATCATAGCGAGGAAGCAAATCTCATAAACTACGTGCACTTCCCTTATAAATACATGAACACCCTATTCTATGAGCACCTCTACAAGACTAAATCGATACCACAAACATCTCACTATAAGAAAACACATCGCTTACTATTGAGAATAGAACCTAAATCAATTCATACGAACATCCTCACAAGTCGAGGGTTTGAAGATGGATAGGTAGGTTCCACCACACTTAACCTACCTATTCGAAGGGGGCACTCAAACTCTAGGAAGGCGATTGCTCATATACAAGATGAGCCCAAGTTAACACTTAAAGACCGTTTAGATCCTTTGCCGTGCTTTTAGCCTTCCTATCCCTAGCAAGGATACAGTAAACACAAGATTTTTTTTCTTGGTTTGTGAAAGAGCGGATTTGACCTGCCTAGCTGGACAAAGATTACTAGCCTGGCCAGACAAGGCAAGCTAGACTAGAAACCGAGCACCCCCTTCATTTTGTACAAGGCAAGCCAGACAAGGCAAGCTAGACCTTTTAGATTCTATGTCACATCGAATGTTATGACGCATGTATGCAATATTAAATATAGGTATAAAATAACTAATTATATAAATTAGTAGTATAATTCGAGATGAATCTTTTGAGTCTAATTAGCCTATGATGAACAATATTTGCTAAATATAAACGAAAGCGCTAGAGTACTTTTTAGTCAAATTTTTTGTCATTTAAACAAGGCCTTGGATGCAAGAACGTAGGGTAGGGCCAGAAAATACTTCTGTGTATTGTCTCTCTGATCTGTTATAAAGGATAGATGCTACTGACCTGTACATGATCTGACGCGGCGGTGTGCGGAATAAGCTAAATGTTCAGCCAGACATTATTGTGAAGCATAAAGACAAGAGAAGGACGATTTGCCTGCGTCGCTTGTGAAGATCGGTCCCCGGGTTGCACACGCCCCCAATCCCCATACGCTTATGCCTCTGTCAGTAGTGGTGGTGGTGTGTGATGGGTGTTTCAATCGGAACCAGTTTCTTATTAAAAAAAAAAATTCGGAACCAGGCGGTCCGTGTCAAGCCCATATCCATAGCACGAGGAAAGGATGACAGATTGATTATGTCGGATGCGTAAAATCCAAGCGTGAAGTAATGGGTAAAGTATTGATGAGCTTAAGCAACAGAGACACAGGAGGACAGAAGCAACGAACAGCAGTGCAGACCCCCATAACACGTTCAACTCTCATTCGTTGAAGCAGATGACAGAAAATTCTCAATCTACTTAGGTTCAGTTAACAAGAAAGATCGACAACGAGTGTCATGGCTGGAAAAACAACATTATCTTACTCCAAACATCCGTTATACATCGTTTGCATTCGTCATTGATTGGCGTTCTAATATTCCCGTCAACCATCCGTACCTGATAACGAGTGCAACCACAAAATGGAATGTCAGTGTACCTGAAAGGTATTGGCAGAGAGTACCTGATAATGTTGCAGTGATGGATGTGACATACGACTCATCCGTATGACCAATCACCACCAAGTGAGCCATCACAATTTCAATGTTTAACTATTTGATCTCCTCGTTGTAACACGGTAGTACTCCCTCCATGAACAAATGGATGGACTGACCGGATGTGTATAACAGCGCTTACATAACTAGTATGTGATGCATCGGGGCAACAAAATCGTGCGCTTTCACTTTGTCAGGCCTGTTAATGAAAAACTTTTCTTGGCGTGATAACGACGGTTCAAAGCCACTTGCTCAGCAAACCTAGCACGGTCGCTCTGATGTCAGAAAGCAGGGAAGACAGGCAGGTGGCAGTTCGTTTTCCACGAGCCTATGGGACCAAATTTTACTATACAAAAAGAAGATTTTTCTTCACGTCAAAACGACAGTAGATGAAATCAAAAACTAATTATACAATTTGATAGTAATTTATGAGACGAATGTTTTGAGCCTAATTAGTCAACAATTGAATTTGGAACAATCCAATTCGGGCAACTAAACATGGCCCAAATGAAAGTAACCTAAAAGAAATAAATTTGCTAATGTTAAGCTGCTCCAGCCTCCAGAGACCCGAAAGGAATGTTCAGTTCATTGATAGGAAGTGACAAAAGAATGGCCGAATGATAAAGGCACCATCAATCAGATGGCAGTGATAAAACAGGTTGGGAGGGCAGGCCAATGCAGGAGCTAGCTCACCAGCAACCACGAACCTGAAACACTGTACACCCTTCACAGAAGCATCTA
>CM041635.1:45038835-45108140 GCA_023333625.1 Bothriochloa decipiens | reverse complement strand
AAAAAAAAAGGGATAGGTGCTACTGACCTGTACATGATCTGACGCGGCGGTGTGCGGAATAAGCTAAATGTTCAGCCACACATTTTTGTGAAGCATAAAGACAAGAGAATGACGATTTGCCTGCGTCGCTTCTGAAGATCGGTCCCTGGTTGCACCCAGCCCAATCCCCATACCGCCATACGCTTATGCCTCTGTCAGCAGTGGTGGTGGTGCGTAGTGGGTGTTTCAATCGGAGCCAGTTTCATATTAAAAAAAATCGGAACCAGCGGTCCGTGTCAAGCCCATATCCATAGCACGAGGATGACAGATTGATTATGTCGGATGTGTAAAACCTAGGCGTGAAGTAATGGGTAAAGTACTGATAAGCCTAAGCAACAGAGACACGAGGACAGAAGCAACGAACAGCGGTGCAAACACGTAGTCCCCCATAACACATTCGACTCATTCGTTGAAGCAGATGACAGAAAATTCTCAATCTACTTAGGTTCAGTTAACAAGAAAGATCGACAACGAGTGTCATGGCTGGAAAGACAACATTATCTTACTCCAAGCATCCGTTATACATCGTTTGCATTCGTCATTTGATTGGCGTTCTAATATTCCCCTCAACCATCATCAAGTGCAATCACAAAATGGAATGTCGGTGTACCTGAATGGTATTGGCAGAGAGTACCTGATAATGTTGCAGTGATGGATGTGACATTGACATACGACTCATCCGTATGACCAACCACCACCAAGTGAGCCATCAGCCCATCACAATTTCAATGTCTAACCATTTGATCTCCTCGTTGTAACACGGTAGTACTCCCTCCGTGAACAAATGGATGGATTGACCGGATGTGTATAACAGCACATACCCAGTATGTGATGCATCGTGGCAACAAAATCGTGCGCTTTCACTTTGTCAGGCCTGCTAATGATAAACTTTTATTGGCGTGATAACGACACTTGCTCAGCAAACCTAGCACGGTCGCTCTGATGTCAGAAAGCAGGGAAGACAGGCAGGTGGCGGTTCGTTTTCCACGAGCCCATGACGCTGAATGAAAGTAACCTAAAAGAAATAAATTTGCTAATGTTAAGCTGCTCCAGAGACCCGAAAGGAATGTTCAGTTCATTGATAGGAAGTGACAAAAGAATGGCCGAATGATAAAGACACCATCGATCAGATGGCAGTGATAAAAACAGGTTGGGAGGGCAGGCCAATGTACTAGCAACCACGAACCTGAAACACTGTACACCCTTCACAGAAGCATCTATCGTAAAAAAATGATGGGGAAGAAACCAACAACAGGCACGGTCCCAATCCCTACGTGTAGATGATATCGCTCGCTAAAATAACAAGTTGCTTGCATCACGCATCACTAAATAGATACAGTATACTTTATTCCCATGATACATCAAGTACAGTGCGTAAAGTACCACCACATCCTTGCCCTACAATCTACGTAGCTTTTTATTAAAATTAAAAAAATCGCAATGATTAATTTTACAAAATGCCAAGGAAAGGCAATGGAATACTGTGATGACAACTAGAGAAGCAATAATGTAACATGCAGATCGCACAAGGCAAAGCAAGTCTCCCAAGGAAGCTTATATATGCAAGCAACCATGGGGAATGCACGAGCCAGAGTTGTCCTGTGAAGAAAACCAAACCCACAAGAGATTTAGAGCTCTCACAGACAAGGCAGCTATGCTGATATTTGCATTAGGGATATGGCTCATTCCAATGACGCTCATCTTCGCACCATGCAGGCGCCTGGTTCTCCTTGTTGCCAAGCTTCAGGAACTAGAAGCGAGCATCATGCGGAGTAGGTCATCGTACCCAGCAGTATGGAGTCGCATAGCAAGGATACAAACAATAAGCATCACGCTGTGAAGGAAGATTGGGAGTGCTTCCCAATCTTGATATGTAATTGAACTTTCATCAGGTGGGCAGCCCTCATTAGAGTCATTCATTCAGGGCTTGAACTGCAGGTTTTGGGCTTTGGCTTTCTATTGACTTCTGTAATAATTTTTTAGCTTCTTAGCACACCAAAAGCCAGAAAATCTTGTCTCAGCATGCTTTTCAGTTTTTAGTTTATTTCCTCAGAAGCCAGCTCAACAGCTGGGTTGTTTGTTTCAACTTCTAGCTTCTAGAACAAACCAAATAACTTATTTGCGGTGAGTACCACCTCAACTACCTTAAGTTCATGACTAGTCTTACCCTACAGATGTTATCTTGAAAGCTGAAATTCCTCCTTGTATGCAATGCAAGATGGACATAGCAAGGAAACATATGTTATCTTGACACTTACTGTCCAACTTTCCCAACCAAATAACTTATCTGTGGTGGACTTTACAAATTACAGTGCAAAATGATCAATATCCATTAATGGAAATCCTGACTGTAACCTTTTTATCCCTTGCAACATATTTTTAGCAGTCTCTTTCTCCTGCACATACTGAATGCATATCAGCATATGGAAGCAGTGGTGACATGTAACTAGAATCATGGAATTAATGCAAGCAGAGATGATTATCAGTGAACAGTTTCATTAGATGCCATTGTTTCGCTTGTAAACCTTGTAGTACTAACTGTTAATGGAGTTAACTTGTGTTGCTCAAAATAACTTAGGTTCATGTTTGTTTGAACAATGGATTATACTAAACGTTAACTCATTGTCAGCTAATTTCGTTGTAGAGATTTGGTTTTCTATGTTCACTTCTTTCACTCTTTTGAGAAAATAATATAAACAAAGAACTTACTGGGCCAGTGTAATCCAAGAGCCTTGTACAATAGTGCTCTGCTTCCTCGAACCTGCCTATGCTCTTGTAGTGCTTAGCAAGGAACAGTAGAGCTTCAACAAAATTCTGTCCTTGTCTTTCCTCAACCTCCATTCTCTCTAAATCCTTCTTGTAGTAGAACGCAGCATGCCATGCAATTTTGCTAGTTGGTGAAGTGCTATTCCTTCAGTGTCATTGCTATTTGCAGCTCTCTCATAGCATTTGATAGCTTCTTCGATCATTTGAAGAGGATCACTTTCGTAACACTGAGCCATGGCAATCCAGAGACGAGCATCATTGGGTTGCAAGTATGACGATTTCCGGAAGTAATAAAGTGCATAAAACGGCATCTCCATCATCTCATAGATTTGACCAAGACCATACCAAGCACGGAAATCTCTAGGATTAATATCAACAGCTCTTCTGTAGGCATCAATTGCAGCAGGAGTATTTTTCAGTTCAACATACTCATGCCCCATCAATGTCCAAGCTGAGAGGTACTTTCGATTCAGCTTTAGTGCCCTTTGAAAGTACAAAACTGATTTCTCATGCTGATCCTTCAGACTGTAGTAGTTTGCAATTATGCAGCAAGATTCTGGGCGGTATTTATCTGTCAAAAATACTCTGTGCGCAAGGAAACTCAAAGCAGTCAAGCTTTCTTTTGCATATAATAAATTTGAGTAAATATCCATAGAATCCACACGAAAAGGATCAGTCCTGAGCAGTTCTTCAAAAATCATCTCAGCTTCATCAAGATCCCTCATACTGTACTGAACTGTTGCAATTTGAGCCTGAATGTAACCACTGCCGCGGAACACCCCCATCAAGCGCTCATATCTTTTAAGAGCTTCTTCATGCATCTTTAGTTCCAGATATGCACTAGCAAGAAAGAAGTCTTTCATCCAGTGATTCTTCAGATTTAAGTTGTTTAAAATGTCACTGCTGGTACATAAAGATTGTAACTCTGACCAAGCACTCCAGTTCCAAGGATAGCTATTGACAGATTCTACCAAGATCGTTCTAGCTAGACCTTCAGATCCTTTATCACATAGAACAATGCCATACAAGTAGAGTCCAAAAGAATCCATAGAGCCAGTTCTTCGGTGTGTTGAAAGCTCTTTCTCCAAAGCAACTAGTTCCTGATTAACAGCATTACTCTTGCCCAACGATCCTTCAAGCTCTATCATCTCTGCCTCTTTCCGCTTCTCTCCAGCCTAAAATTGCAAAGCAAATAGATCATTAATTAAACTTATGGTTCAAGTGGAGAAAAGCTTGGAGCAATAGCAAACTTTCATAGAGTCGATGGACAAGGGAAGAGGGCACATTAATTTGCATACAGAAATCCTTTAGCATAGTAACAGATTAAATGGAAATTTGGAGATAATTTCACAAATACTACTACCCTTACAATCCCAAATCATGCACACTCAGTAAAACAAACAACTTGACACTAAAAACTAAAACAAGTACCTACCATGGAGTTTTAGCTCGTAAATGTTACAGTTCTTCACAATTAACAAATATTACCAGCCAGCAGAAAGGATTTTAATGCTGCAGAGGATTATTTTGACATGTAAAAGTTTTATTGTTCCAGAACAAATACGAATAATTTTCATTGAGCAGTTACAACTTACAAGTGCCGTAGCCAGTGACAGGACATAGCTTTCGTGTACAAGTAGCAACACTGAAAAGAAACTGCCAATCATTGAAGGGACTTAGTTTTACGCCCTCATAATTATAACTTCTTGAATGTAATATATCCATCAAATTCTATCATCACAGCAAAACTTCCTACTAGTTGGAAGGAATCAATGGTTCAGGGGCTTCCATTATTTCTGATGCTCTTAGAGCTAACAACTTATCAATAAATAGAAGACCAATAGCTATGTGGAATACATGAGGTTTTACAAATGTCAAACCATTCTATTCGCTTAAAGTACATGAGCAAAAAAAAAAACACTATACAGAACCCATAAATTGTACCATTGCAATTTGGAACAGTTCTTATTACTCGTTATAGTCGTGTAATCCAATTCTGTTCAATCTTTTAGGTAAAATCACAGTAAAGCAGATTTTAGTAACCACCCAATTCTCACATGAAATTTACAAAACAGACTTTTGAGCCACTAAAATGTATCAATCCACTTGAATAAAAGCTAAAAAAAAGTATCAATTAAACCATCAGCAGTCCCATACCAAACCAAATCCCACCTACAATGCAGCAGCTCTACTGAGGCATTTCATCAAACACCAGTCGCCCTATCCCAGATCTGAAAACTCGCAGATGCAAAGAGAAAATGAACACAGCAAGTAAGAAGCGGATCCTATCTCACCATGTAGAGCGCGTAGCATCGCAGGAACACAGCCTTACGCCCGACCTCGTTCTGCAGCACGTGCGCGGCGCGGCGGTACTCCCGACAGTCGAAATAGGTCTTGGCCAGCAGGTACTTGTCGCCGCCCGAGTCGAACGCGTCGTCGTCGGGGATGGGCGTGCTGACGTACGACACGCCACCGAGCGGGGTCCCGGCCTCCGAGCTAGCGCCGCCGCCGGGGCGGGGTCGATGGCGGAAGCTGGAGCCCCCACTGCGGTGCAGGTGCAATAGCCGCCCCGCGGAGGTCGCGGACGAGGAGGAAGGGGTGTTCATCGCGGCCGACGGGACAGAGGCCGCATCCGGCTCTACGCCGACGAGCAGCTCGGCGGCCCTGCGGAAAGTCAGGGGTTTGTCAGGGTTCGGGGTTTAGGGTTCGAAGGAAGGGGCTTTGAAGTCGGGGCGGCATACCATTTGGCGGTTGAGTAGAGGCAGCGCTCGCCGAGCTGGCGGGCGGCGGCGCGGAGCTCGGCGCGATAGGTCTCCTTGGCGGTAGCCATTGCTCCGGTCGGGGCTTGCTTGGAGCGGATCGACGCGGTGAGAGCGCAAAAATTTGTTTGAATTTTTGCGAGAGATGTGGAACTGTGGAGGCTGATGGCTGAAGTGGAAGTGGACGATGATGATGATGATAGGGCTACCCATGCGACGGTCCGACCAGTCGGACCTGTGTCATCTGGCGACCACCTTCGTGGGCTTCTCCTGGGCCGGCGTCAACGGCAAGCCTCCTCTTACGCGAATGGGGGGTACGTGGGAGATACACGCGTGACGAGGGCCGGTTTCATTTCCTTTTATTTTTGTTGCTCAAAAAGATCATTTTATTTTTTTATTTTTCCTTTTCTTTCTTTTCTTTTTTCCACTGTTATATGCGAGCTTCCTTTATTTTTATTTATTTCTTTGTAATATTTATAAGCTCCTAGCCTCCAATTATGTGCGAAATCGTTTGATTATATATGTAACAGTGGAGTGGAGCGTGAGGTTAGCCATGTGACTTGGTGTTGAGACGTGTGAAGCCATATTTTTCTAGTCGAAGGGAAAATAAGAGAATTTATAGGATTTGAAACTGAAAAAATAATATCAAGGGACTTTGGGCAAGTAGTCGAACCTATAGAGTTAGAAATATATCATGTGCATTGCCACAATGAACATAAATAAATTAGAATAAAATTATACTTCATGTATTTACTTGCATAAAGGAAGTACCATAAATGAATATCGGTGGATGTACTGACAGCTATTTTGGACAACTAAATGCATATATGATATGACTCTTTGCTATAAAATAACTCTAATAAAAGATTACTCTCATAGTTACACAAGTTTGTGAGTTGTTGATATAGATATCTTGAATGGACATATAAGGTCTTGTTCAGATTTATTATCTATCTATTAATAGTTTTTTTAATATGTATCTGGATTTCTAGGTAAGGAAAACGTACACACTGACGTACAAATACAGCATACGCAAATGATATGGATAGAACTGACTCAGCCAAACTTCACTAGGGACCCTAAAAAAAAGAAATAACAACGAAGCCCCTGGATCCTTCGTGAACCGTCCATGGTTGTCCATCTCGTCGTCGATCGTCGCCGGCGAAAAGGAAGACAGGCACCACCATGAGCTAGAGAGGTCCCTTCGCAAGCATTCTTTGAGTGGAGTCGATGAAGACACCTGCCTTTGAAGACGGGATGAAGCTAACAACGATCGCCCATCGATCGGGGCCGCGCCCCAATACCTCCAGCTCCCAGAACTGTACTCGCCAACGACGACCATCACCGTCGTGGGAAGATGGAGCCAGATCCGGCCGGCCTCCCACCACAAACCCCACAGCAAACTCCGCATCCATGAAGACAAAGACTAGGAGCATCATCACCTGAGAAGCGACGAAGTTCCGGCCCAGACTCCGAAACAGCAGCTCCCGAAGTCGCCGATGACGCCAGAGGAAAGCACCATCGAGGCGGCGAAGAGTTGGAGCCTTATTCCCTTACGCCGTCGTCGCCACCGCCTCGTCGACCGCGCTTGGAAAAGCCAACACCCGAGAGTCATCACCTCCGCGGCAAACCCTAGCTTCACTGACGATAGCCGCCGCAAGCACAACCTAGGTCTAACTGGATAAAAAGCTAACCTATATACATCCGCGCAACGATTCCTCGGTCCTCCTCCACCCCAGCACCGAATCGGCCGCCGAAGAGGGAAGGGGCTGGCGGAATCGCCGTCGGAATCGCGCGTCGCCTTCTGTTCGCCCCGAGCAACTGTAGCTGGGGAAAAGAAGAGACGAGAGAGAGGTCCAACAGCAGGACCTTTTTCATCTATCTGTTGATAGTTAGCTGATGATAGCTCATACCTAAAATTAGCTACTATTATCTCATTTGGTACTAAGATATCTATCATTTAGTCTAACTAGTGATAACTATTAGCTACTATTATCTCATTTGGTCCAACTCGTGAGATAGTTATTATTTAGAGGTTTAGCTAACAATTAGCTATTTTATTAACAGCATCTATTTGGATCTAAAAGAGATAACTATTAGCAAATAGCTATTATCTATAGATCCAAACATGGTCTAAATATACTAATAGATTTTCAAACAGGAGTATATAGATTTCTAAAGAAACTAGTATAAAGCATGGCGCACAAAAATCATACCACTAGTGTTAGAGGCGACTCAGGTGCCATTTGAATCCTAATAAGCGATTCTAAGTCACATCAACGGATTTATTATTGAATTTTGAGATTCTTCAGTTAAAATTTCTCTTAAATTTTTGACCGATCTTTTTTTATCTGGATTATCAAATCCGAGGATTTAAAGGGATCAACATCGGGCCTTGACCTTTTTTTTTTTTTTGAGAATTTGGCCTCGAGTCCTTTGACCTTTAGCTAGCCGTGCCACTCTCCAACTGCACTCTTTCTCCGGTTTCCGTCAACAGCCGGAAAACGTCCACGGTCCACATGCCAAATTCCACAGCCACCAACACGGACCCAATTTGTCGAACCCAAATATCCAGCCCCAAAAGCAACTAATTTTCCCGTGTTCTTCTCTCCTCTGGCGCTCACCACCGAAAGCACAAGCAGCACACCAGCAACGGGAAAAAAAAGAGTTACCCACGCGAGCACGCGCCGAAGAGGCCAACCATGCAGGACGGCGGCGAGGTGCTGTTCTTGGACAGCGTCGGGGAGGTCGCCGTCACCGTCGGCCGCAACGGCCTCTCTGTGCAGCCCCTCCACCCGGTATGCCGCCCCTCCACCCCCCAGCCCCGTGATGCCATCCATGTCCCTTCGCTCTCTCTGGGGATCGCTCAAGGCTGGCTTCAGATCCTACGGGTTTAGACCTCCTTGTGATGCTCGATTGAAAGGGTTCTGTGCGTGCTCGAGTCAACGTGTGACAGGGCCGGAGATTTGTTGATTTGGGTGCTCGGTCGAAGAGCTGAGAAGATTGATAGGAAGGCGGTGAGAAGATGAGCATGGTTGCAATTGCAAAAATCAAAATGCAGCTCCAACCACTCTGAGCTTATGGGGTGCTTGATTCACTATACTTGTACAAAATTGGGAGAGGATTCACGAAAAGAGTGGATGGAAACTGTGAGATTGCACAATGCACAAGGTCACCTTCTTGCGCAGTTTAAGTATCCGTATAACCTACCAGAAGAGGCTGTTTTAGGTGTTTGTGATGTGGAGTGCTTTGTTGGCTGAAAGACATCCTTTTGCAAGAGAAGAAAACATGCAAATCCTAGTTAAGCACTCCCAACTAGAAGCACAATCCTCCTCTGTGCCTGGGAAGGTTAGCCACATGAATGGTTTTAAGGGAGTGCCCTGGGCATATGTGTGTGTGTGAATATACAGTACTAAGTTCACTCAGTATGGGTCAGCAGCATTGCATAGATCACCAAGTGGAAAAATAACACCACTGATATGATATGTGCCACCAGGCCAAGTGCCACTGCTATAATCCTCACACTAGATTCGGTTGTTTGATTTTTATGCTTGTTATGGTAGAATATTCTCTTCTTTTACACGTATTTAAATCAGTCATAGCAGGAGCTATGCCAGTTTTTGCTGTTGCCTCAATTTACTCTTCTTAGTTGCAAATTATAAGTGCTAGCAGGGGGCTCCAATATTCCTCTTGGTTGCCATTTTTTCAGGAACTGGTGTCTTCATGTTGGACATCCATTACACTACAGCCTAAATTAGACAGCAAAATCAAGTTTTCAGATGTTTATGCCATAGAGATGCTTGATAAGGGTCCTATTTGTGGGCCTTGGAATACAAGGACTGCTATTCAAGGCAAGAAAAATATCGAGGTTATGACATTCCTTCTGGTTATTATACATTTAATTTTCTGCAAGATACATCAAATGATTCTTTCCATCCTGTTTCTTTGTGTAGCTACTAGCTTTCTCCCTAGTCTCATATGCCATTTGAACAAACCTGATATACTCCTTTGTCACTAACAGTATGCTAATCTAGTGATCGTAACTCCCTTTATTGATGAATCAAATGAAAGTTTTCAAAGGTGTTCAATTTTTTTGCAGACATTGCACAAAAAACTTAATATTCACTCAACAGCTTATGTGCTCACATATTCCAAGTTCTGAGATGCAAGTAGAAATAGGAAAACTGCTTCCTATTTTTTCACAGGAAAACAGCAGGGGTACTGCAATAAGTAATAATATATAAAAAGAAGGATAAAGTAAACTGCACAAGTCCTGTAAAGGCAAAACAGGAACCGAAGAGAGGGAGCCTGACTTACAAGGAGAGCTGAGACTGAAATTAGAAGAACTATCTATGTCTGAACCTCACACTATATGTATCCTAACAAATCTTATGCCCATGCAGATGCACCGGTTTGTTGTACATGGGATTACCAGAAGAAGGAAATGCCCTTCCCCATGGGTACCTTGTGAATATACTTTTGGCCACAAAGACTTGAAGATCTGCAAAGATTGGTTTGAGCGTCTCATTTCATGCATAAACAACGAAGGCGGTAGACCAAAGAACCTAATGGTAGATATGATGCATTTCTTTTCTTCTCCTCTTGATCACCATAGCACTTCGTTATATATGCAATGATGCAAAAGATATTTGATATTTCTTCTTCTCATTATTGGTCTGCTATTGAGATAACTCATCGACACATTATAGGTATTTGTTCATCCATTATGTGGAAAAGGTAGAGGGGTCAGGAACTGGGAAACAGTGTCTGCATTATTTGTTAGAGCGAAAATAAAAACAAAGGTAAACTTTATTTCTTATCATTTTGTGATATCAGAATTGCTTGCCCATTTATGAATAAGTCCAAGTGCTCTGACTTAGTTTCACCCCTAATGTTGGTTTCAGGTGATAGTGACAGAGAGAGCAGGGCATGCGTATGACACACTATCATCATTATCAGATATAGAACTGAGGGCATTTGATGGTGTTGTTGCAGTGGTAGGACAATCAAATTCCAATTCTGTTCACTGGACTTTTTATCACCTTATATTTTCTCAAATTTATTGGGCAAGTGTTATAATGATGAATTGATGATGCCTTGTCATCATGAACAACTTATTTTGGGTAGGAGGAAAATAGAATCAGTGGAATGGTCCATTGTATTAGTCAGTGGATTATATAGGAGTACATTGCTTAGTGGGCAAGAAGCCTCAGAGATAAGGCAAGCTGGGATTACACGATCCTAATCTACCATATTTGGTCAGGAAACTGATAGCTAGCATCCACATGACCATAAATATACCACCTTCTTAATAAACTAGGTAGCATCCATGTGAGCATAAATGTGCACTGATCTTTCGCTGGCCTTTTTTGACCTTCTGTAGAACCATTAGTAGTTAACACACTTTTAGCTAGTCACACAGTAATAGTTGGTTAATATTTCACTTCCTGCATATTGTCAGCTTTTTGTGTACAAGTTTGAAAGCCTTTCACTGTCTGTTAAGAGAAAAACATGGTTACACTAAACCAAAATGAGAAACTCCCATTGTTACTCATAATGTTTTCAAGCTTTGCATTTCTACTAGGGTGGTGACGGTCTATTTAATGAAATTCTGAATGGGTTACTTAGTTCGAGGTACAAGGTTTCTTATCCCCCAACTCCTGAGGGGTTTGGCTATGTTCGGGGCAATGATAACTGTGAAGAACAGACAAGAAATGGGATAAACTCTAGTATACCCACACCAGATTCTGGGAACGCCATGTTTCCAGGGAATTCAAGTAAATCTGATGACGAAGAACCTCTTCTTTCAACTTCACATCCTACAGGACTAGAGATACCATCATTAAGTAAGCTCCTGCTTAAATACTGTGCATATGTCTTATGGGAAGTTCTCAGTGGTTTATTTTTGCAGATTCTACTGAAGAACCATGCATTGGAGGTTAGTGAATAATTCTTACTTGGTGATCCTACTTATATCTTAAAACTCCTGAGATTCACTGATTAAAATAGAGAGCTTTTGTTCCTTATTCAACTTCATGCTTCTGCAGATCAGGATAACTTAGTTGCCTTCCCAAATGGCTGGTTTAGGCTTGGCATAATTCCTTCTGGCTCAACTGATGCTATTGTTCTCAGGTAGTGTTTAAGATACCCATTAGTAGATCTTGCCTCATTATTTTGATTGCTGGTTATTGCTGTGGTCCTTAATCCCACTCAGTTTGTATTTTGAGTATTCAGTTTTGTCTACCCATTGCTGTGTTACTCTTTGACTTGTCTCTTGTGGGTTTCATCTCTAGCCTACCCCAACTTGCTTGGGAAAAAAGGCTATGTTGTTGTTGTTGCAGTTTTATCTACCCATTGTATGTATTCCATGTGAGATAGTTATGTCATTTTCAGTACTGTACAGATTCCACTATTACCATCTCTGTAGTGCAGCTTTTAACAAAAACATGAGCCATGGCGATTGGTAAACTTGCCAAAAGTACCACTGGTCTGCTCTTTCAAAACTTTAGTGGCCATTTAATTGCTGTTACCCATGCACATTGTAAATTTTTTTTTTTAAAAAAAGTGTGGATCCTGCACTGTACATAATTTGGACTCATCAATTCCAGTTTTTTGCTGTCGGTTAATGCTCATTCGTCTTTGCAGCACAACTGGGGAGAGAGATCCTGTGACCTCTGCTCTGCTTATTATTCTCGGCAGAAGGGTGCCACTCGATATAGCTCAAGTAGTCAGATGGAAAAGCAGCCCAACAGCTGAGGTCTTGCCTACTGTACGCTATGCTGCTTCATTTGCAGGGTATGCTACTGCCTGTATGAGATAGTACAGTTGCATGGTGCAAATAACTCTGGCACAATTTTGCTTTTTGTGATGTATCCCTGAAAACAAGGAATTATTCCGTGCTTATATTAATTCGAATGTGATAATTTGATGAGTTTGATTACTGGTCCTTGGTCAACTACTTAAATGAGCTTTCATATGCATCCTGCTTAAGTCTTTGCCATAATAAACCAAAACAAAGGAAAGTAATACGACCTTCATTTTCTGGTGGGACTGTCATGTGGGGCCAGGCCTATTCCAGGCGTGGCCGTGCCCGCAACATACGCAGGGCAGCTGAGCGTGCGGCTCAGGCGCAGGCAGGTCCTGCTAGTCGTGGCTAGTTAGGAAACTTGGATTAGTTATCTATTTTTAGTTCCTAGAATTAAGGAGTAATAGCTCTAGTCGGTTTGGGCCATAGGCCATACATATATTCATGTAATCAGGACTCTGGGAAATTAAGCAAAGTTATTTCAATCTAATCCCTCTCTCCCTTCTCTACCGAAGCCCAGACTGCTGAGGGGCATAACCTCGCGCCTGGAAGACCACGGCAGGAGACTACGAGCTCCGTAGTCGAGGGCCGGCTACCCGTGATCACCACGCTCTTGACAACTTGGTATCGCGATCCCGGCGATCCTCACCGCCTCGATCTTCCTCACCACCAGCCGCCGCAACTCCTTCACCATCAGCCTCACCACTATCCGCCGCATCTTCGTCCATTGCTTCCTGTGCTGCAGCCATGGGTGACGAAACCGACCTCAAGACGACCGTCGAGATGCTCACGAAGGCCGTCAAGGAACTGCAGGCCACCGCCGAGGCCAACGCCAAAGCAATCGCGACCCTGTCCACCGATCGGTCCTCTTCGTCGGGCCCCAAGCCGTCTTTCGGCAAACACCATGTGGATCGACCGCCGAAGCATCAGAAGATGGACTTTCCGTGCTATGATGGCAAGTCCGATCCGCTAATATTTATCAACCGTTGCGACTCGTACTTCCATCAGCAGCGCATCATGGAGGAAGAGAAGACCTGGATGGCCTCCTACAATCTGGAAGACGGCGCCCAGCTCTGGTACATGCAGGTGCAACAAGATGAGGGCACGCCGTCTTGGCGTCGCTTCGCGGAGCTGCTCAATCTTCGCTATGGGCCACCGCTGCGTTCTGCTCCCCTAGCCGAGCTGGCTGCGTGTCAGCGTACGGGCACGGTTGAGGAGTACCAGGACTGGTTCCATGCCCTTCTTCCCCGTGCGGGTCGCCTCGACGAGGCACAGCGGGTCCAGTTGTTCACGGGTGGGCTGCTTCCACCTCTCAGCATCGATGTGCGGATCCAGAACCCGCAGTCCTTGGCTGCTGCTATGAGCCTCGCCCGCCAATTCGAGCAGCGGGAGCAGTATGCCACGCCGGCACCCAGGGCAGCGTCCCGGAACTTGCTGCCTGCACCACCACAACGCCTGGCGCTGCCGGCGCCACCGGCTGCCAAGGAGGCCATTACCGGGACGTCCTTTGTGGAGGGCCGCCCTATCAAGCGCCTTACTCAGGCCGAACAGATGGAGCGTTGTCGCCTCAGCCTTTGTTACAACTGCGATGAGAAGTTCACAAGGGGGCACAACCGCATCTGCAAGAGGTTGTTCCTTCTCGACGGCATCGACGAGGACGACGATGTTGACGGACCTGAGGAGCCCGAGGATGCTGGGACCGGGGACGCACCCGTGTTCTCGCTGCAGGCCCTGGCCGGGGTCACCTTCACCGACACGATACAGATCCCGGTCACGCTAGGGCCGGCGTCCCTCGTCGCCCTCCTCGACACGGGTAGCACCCACAACTTCATCACCGAGGCTGCTGCCCATCGCTTCGGGCTGCCGATCCAGCGCCGTCCACGCCTTACAGCCATGGCCGCGAACGGCGAGCGCATCTCCTACGTTGGCGTCATCCGCGCCGCGCCGCTATCTGTTGGGGGCGTTTCGTTCCCTGCAGACCTCTTCGTCATGCCTCTCGCGGGGTACGACATGGTCTTGGGCACCCAGTGGCTCGGTGCATTGGGGCCGATCGTCTGGGACCTCCACAACCGCACCGTCTCCTTCACGCAGCAGGGGCGCAACTTCAGCTGGCAGGGCCTTGCGGGTTCTCGTTCCCCAGGCGTGAGCACCACGACGGCCAGCAGCACTCTGCTGGAGGAGCTTCTGGCCGAGTTCAGCGACCTCTTCAGCGAGCCCCGCGGCTTACCGCCGCCCCGCAGCCGGGACCACTGCATCACCCTGGTGCCGGGGGCGCCTCCTGTGGCTGTCCGGCCCTACCGCTATCCTGCGCTGCACAAGGATGAGCTGGAGCGCCAGTGTGCGGCTTTGCTGGACCAGGGGCTCATTCGGCGCAGTTCCTCAGCGTTCTCATCACCTGTGGTCCTCGTCAAGAAGGCCGACGACACGTGGCGTTTTTGCGTCGACTACCGTGCCTTGAACGCCATCACCGTCAAGGACACTTTCCCCATTCCGGTGGTCGACGAACTACTGGATGAACTCCACGGCGCCCGCTTCTTCACCAAGCTCGACCTTCGTTCCGGCTATCACCAAGTCCGCATGAAGCCGGAGGACATCGCCAAGACCGCGTTCCGCACCCATGACGGCCTCTATGAGTTCTTAGTCATGCCGTTCGGGCTCTGCAACGCGCCGGCGACATTCCAGGCCCTCATGAACGACGTTCTACGCATCTACTTACGTCGGTTTGTGCTTGTTTTCTTTGACGACATCTTGATCTACAGCACGTCATGGGCAGATCATCTGCGTCACCTGTGTGTCGTCCTCACCGTGCTTCGACAGCACCGCCTCTTTGTGAAGCGCTCCAAGTGCTCCTTCGGCGTCGACTCGGTCTCCTACCTCGGCCACATCATCTCGGCAGGAGGCGTGGCCATGGATCCGATCAAGGTGCAGGCCGTCCATGATTGGCCTCAGCCTCGCTCCGCACGGGCTGTCCGTGGCTTCCTCGGCTTGGCTGGCTACTACAGGAAGTTCGTCCACAACTTCGGCGCCATCGCGGCACCTCTCACCGCCCTCCTCAAGAAGGAGGGGTTCGCATGGACTGCCGCCGCCGCCGCTGCTTTCAGCGCCCTCAAGGGGGCCGTGACGTCCGCTCCTGTGTTGGCCTTACCGGACTTCACCAAGCCTTTCGTCGTGGAGTGCGACGCGTCCACCCACGGCTTCGGCGCCGTGCTCACTCAGGAAGGCCACCCAATCGCTTTCTTCAGTCGTCCTGTCGCGCCTCGTCACCGCTCCCTCGCGGCTTACGAGAGGGAGCTCATCGGCCTCGTCCTCGCGGTTCGGCAGTGGCGGCCGTACCTTTGGGGCCGGCGTTTCCTCGTCAAGACAGATCACTACAGCCTCAAGTATCTGCTCGACCAGCGCCTCGCCACGATTCCTCAATACCATTGGGTGGGAAAGCTGCTCGGCTTCGATTTCTCCGTCGAGTACAAGTCCGGGGCGACGAACACGGTGGCTGACGCTCTTTCGCGCCGTGACACCGATGAGGGTGCTCTCCTGGCAATCTCGGCGCCCCGCTTCGACTTCATCAGCCGCCTTTGCCACGCTCAGGCTGTCGACCCAGCCCTGGTCGCCATCCACGATGAGGTGCGGGCGGGCACGTGCACTGCGCCATGGGCGGTCATCGACGACATGGTCGCCTATGATGGGAGCCTCTACATTCCTCCAGCTTCACCCCTTTTGCAGGAGATCGTCGCAGCTGTTCACGATGATGGCCACGAGGGCGTCCAGCGCTCCGTCCACCGCCTCCGCCGGGACTTCCACTTCCCCAACATGCGCCGGTTCGTCCAGGATTTTGTGCGGGCCTGCGCAATTTGTCAGCGGTACAAGTCGGAACACCTGCATCCACCGGCCTCGTGCTGCCGCTGCCGGTGCCTACCACGGTCTGGGCCGACATCGGCCTTGATTTTATCGAAGCACTGCCGCGGGTGAATGGGAAGTCGGTTGTCCTCTCCGTGGTCGACCGCTTCAGCAAGTACTGTCACTTCATCCCTCTGGCCCACTTGTACACCGCCGAGCCTGTGGCCCAGGCTTTCTTCACTGACATCGTCAGGCTCCATGGCATGCCGCAGTCGATGGTGTCCGACCGCGACCCAGTGTTCACTTCGACGTTCTGGCGTGAGCTTATGCGCCTCATGGGCACCAAGCTGCATATGTCTTCGGCATTCCACCCCCAGTCCGACGGCCAGACAGAGGCCGCTAACCGCGTCATCGTCATGTACCTGCGCTGCCTCACGGCCGACCGTCCTCGACAGTGGCTACGTTGGCTGCCATGGGCGGAGTACGTCTACAACACGGCGTACCAGACTTCGCTTTGCGACACGCCGTTCCGTGTGGTGTACGGCCGTGACCCGCCCACCATTCGCTCTTATGAGCCTGGTGAGACGCGCGTTGCGGCGGTCACTCGGGACATGGAGGCCCGAGAAGCTTTCCTGGAAGATGTCCGATACCGTCTTGAGCAAGCCCAGGCGACATAGAAGCGCCATTATGACCAGCAGCACAGGCCGGTGTCCTACCAGGTGGGGGACTGGGCGCTTCTTCGACTTCGTCAGCGCGCCGCCACGTCTTTGTCTCGCACTTTGACGGGCAAGCTCAAGCCTCGCTTTGTTGGTCCTTACCGCGTCGCCGAAATCATCAACGCCGTCACTGTCCGCCTGGAGCTTCCTTCCGACGCCCGCATCCACGACGTGTTCCATGTCGGCGTGCTCAAGAAATTCGTTGGGACGCCACTGGCTGCCCCTCCGCCACTGCCTCCCATCCACTACGGCACGGTGGCTCCTGAACCTGTTGGCATCGACCAGGCACGCTTGGCTCGCGGAGTTCGCCAAGTCCTGGTCCAGTGGCGGGGCGAGCCAGCTACAGCAGCTACTTGGGAGAACTTCGATGATTTCCGCGTCAGTTTTCTAGATTTTCAGCTCGAGGACGAGCTGGATTTCGAGGGAGGGAGAGATGTCATGTGGGGCCAGGCCTATTCTAGGCGTGGCCGTGCCCGCGACATACGTAGGGCAGCTGAGCGTGCGGCTCAGGCGCAGGCAGGTCCTGCTAGTCGTGGCTAGTTAGGAAACTTGGATTAGTTATCTATTTTTAGTTCCTAGAATTAAGGAGTAATAGCTCTAGTCGGTTTGGGCCATAGGCCATATATATATTCATGTAATCAGGACTCTGGGAAATTAAGCAAAGTTATTTCAATCTAATCTCTCTCTCCCTTCTCTGCCGAAGCCCAGACTGCCGAGGGGCATAACCTCGCACCTGGAAGACCACGACAGGAGACTATGAGCTCCGTAGTCGAGGGCCGGCTACCCGTGATCACCACGCCCTTGATAGGGACCTACAGTGTGTTTAGCCTTGTTTTCTGTCTTTATTAAACACTGACATATCTGTGAAGTCCTCTACTATACATTAGGTCATCTTCTACATAGTTGCTGATAGCCACTTTACTTTGCCTGTAGATATGGCTTTTATGGAGAAGTTATCAGGGAGAGCGAAAAGTACCGGTGGATGGGTCCTGCACGTTATGACTTTTCTGGAACAATGGTCTTTCTGAAGCATAGGTGAGTAACAGTTACATACTATTGTAGCATGCTGTTGACAACTTAATAATCTCTGGTAATTTTCAGGTCATACGAGGCAAAGGTTGCTTTTCTTGAGACTCCATACACTCATTCAATTACAGCATCAGCAGAGGATGATGTAACAGGAGCACAACCACTACAATCTCGTTGGAAGAAACCTCGCAAAATAATCTGCAGAACAAACTGCTCTGTATGCAAAGAGGCTTCAACATCTGGACAAAATTCAGAAGATGTTTCAGACAACTCCAGAACATTATGCGAGAACCAGAAGTGGGTCTGGTCCGAAGGACGTTTCCTCAGCATTGGTGCAGCTATCATTTCATGTCGTAATGAAAGAGCCCCTGATGGCCTGGTAGCTGATGCACACCTTTCAGATGGGTTTCTTCATCTTCTGCTCATAAGAGACTGCCCTCTTCCCCTTTACTTGTGGTGAGCGAAATGTTGCTGTCTTGCTTAGCCCATAATCCCAATCTCTTCTAGACTCCTAGTTAATTTTCATTGGAAATCTGTTTCTCAGCAAAAGATGAAAACAATCACAAACTAATTCCCTGAGAAACCTGAGAAATTGTTTAAATGAATTTGACTTGGAGACCTTTTTAAAAAGCAGACTAAAATATAGTTTAATTCTGAGCTCGCTTTAAATTTCAGAAACTAATGCAAATTGAATTTATTCCTGCAGTACTATATTTGCAAATCCGTTACCTAATAATGACCTAATCAGCCTTGTGCCAAGTAAAGTCAAGTAGCTTTCTTAGGAAAAACATGTAGCTAGCTATTCTTCTTATGGTATTTGTTGGGAAATTGTTCTGTAAATTCTGTTCAACATTACATAGATTTTTTTTTTTTGTCTGCAGGCATCTAACACAATTTACCAAGAAGGGTTTGGATCCTCTGAGCTTCAAGTTTGTTGAGCATCACAAGGTAGATATACTTTTCTCCTGTCTAATCTCTTGTGGACTTGTTGTTGAATTTAATAGAGCTTTCCTATCTGCAGACACCAGCATTTACCTTTATCTCACCACATGATGAAAGTGTCTGGAACTTGGATGGAGAGATGTTTCAGGCGAGCGAGGTATCTGTCCAAGCTTGCCGGGGTCTTGTTAGCCTCTTTGCTTCAGGGCCAGAGGTGTAGTAATGCTACTCGCAAGTTCCTTTCTGTATGAATGGAGATATTTCAAGAATTCATATTTTTATCTAGGAGAGAGGTCCTTATTTAGACTTGTATGTTGTACACTCTTTAACTCTTCTTTGTATTTTAGTAGAGACCTAGAATACTTTGTTGATAGATATACTGTTAGCTATATGGCATGTAAACAACAACCCATTTGTGCCATACAATAGAGGAACAGAAAGTTTTGACTGAATTAATGAAGTAAAAGGCTCTTCTTCTTTTTATTTTTCCGACAAAAACTAATGAATTGAAGTGTATCCACATGTTTGAACAATTTCCAGTAATTCAGTTAGAAATACCCTACCATGGATCATGAATGATTTTGTGTATGATATTCTCAAGAGACAAACTTTTGAAGGCCACCGTGCCTCGGAAAGTATAGTCTGTCTCATGAGCTCTTATTCTCCTGTCACGGGAAATCGGTTTACTTGGGCGTACCTCGGTTTCATCACTTTGGATTGTAACTTTTGTTTAGATTTAGATTTGACTTTCACTACAAATTAAATGCAAAGTAGCATGCGGGCCACATTTTTGCGTGTACTCCGTCCTGAAATCTATTGGATTTTTTGTTAGTCAAACCATTCCAAGTTTAACCAAATTATAGAAAAGAGCAACAATATTTCTGATAGCAAATTAGTCTCATTAAATAAATGAAATGTGTTCTTATAATTCACCTCTGAATATGTTAGATATTACTACTCGTCTATACAAATTTGGTAGAATTCAGGATGGTTTGACCTAGGACAGCTGAAAAATCTATTATATCTCAGGACTGAGGAAACAAGTTAAAGATGTGACGGGGAGAACCAGGCAAAACTTCTGTTAAGTCTGGAAGGCCAAAATGGAATCCGAGTCAATCACGACAGAGTGATGCAGAACTAGTGACTGACATGCGCCCTGCACATATATAAGACAAATGTGTCGAAGACATATCTGTATGTTTGTTCGTAGCAAGAACTATGGTAACCAAGAGGAGATATGGCGTATTTGTTATACAGATAGGTAGGTTGCTATCCATGGAAAGGAGCATTGATAGGTGGCTAACATTGTCGAGATAGGGAGTAGTGTGGTGTGCAGGTTCAGATCTACGGTTTCTTGTATCACTTTTTGCCGTGTTGTGTTGAACATGTGGTGCTTTGCTTTCAATGACCTGCCTGTATTATGAGTGAGAGTGTGAGACATTAGAAACGTAGAGGATTTAGTCCGTTACTTAGTGGATTTAGTTGAAGTCAGGATTGTTAGGTTCAGAGCCGTACATATGCTACTGAGATAAAAACAGCTCTGAAATAATAGCACATTGTTGATGAAAAACTATTTAGTAGAAATGTGTGCACCAGAAAATTACATGGAAGTCAATTTAATGTGTATTTTTTCAAATAAAGTAAATGATAATGGGGCATTAACAAGATCTTGTTGGAAAGAGGTTATTGATAAGAAATGTATGTAGTGTACCTGAATTTCTGTTTGTTGTCTTCAAGCTTTTCTCGTGCTTAGGAGCACTTTGATCAAAAGGAATCTGGTGGATGACATATATAACTATAGTAAGGAAACTATCTATTTGAAACTTTTCACCTTGAATAGGGAGTACATGTTTCTGTGCCATTTTCATTGTCTTGAAGAAGATGATTATTTGTCAAATGATTGAAATAGTATACTTGAGCCGTCGTTTGTCCACATTAGCTTCCTCTGCTCTCTGCTGCCAGGAGGCTGAATAAGTGAATATCTTAGTTTAAGACGGCAATGATAAAGCTTTTAATTTTTCTAGGGGTGCGTCACTTGTTGCTGAATATCTTAGAAAAACTAAGATGCACCGTGTGAATTGGACCAGCATAAAGTAAATGGTGGTGTATATATAAATATCTAGATAAATGAAGAGGTACCAAGAAAAATTTCCTTAACTTCTTTGCTTCTAATTTCTTTTTGTCAACTATGATTAATTATTAGTGTATCATAAGGAAAAGGACATTGGCAGAGAGGTAGTGCTTTGGCATAGCTAATTGGTGACCACAATGCTGTTACTGCCTCTAACAATGTGTTTCGTTATTGTAACTAAAAAAGTGATGAGTAGAAAGAGTTTGCTGTCTATTAAATCTAGCAACTATTTGAGAAAAAAATCCTGTAAAATTTTTGGTTGAATTTGATTAATCCGAAGTTAGCCATGTCATAGTATTTCATTACATTCAGTAAATTTAAAACATAAAGTTGAATAAACCGCCACCTAACATCTTCAACATTTTATAGTGATATTACACCTCTCTTCACAGTTTTCTGGTGTGTACATGCTCCACATGTGCTATCCTTACTGTCCAATCTATATCGAGATGTGTGCATTAAGAGAGAGAGTGCTAAACGCTGCGAGAGATAGCGTTACAACATTAATCTCATAGCATATTTGAACGGTGAGAGATAAGCAATGTTGAACATGTACATGCCACATTGTATATGCCTAGCCATGCAACGTCCCAGGAAGGGAGAGAGAGGGTATCTTTTTATTGTTTCTAGGTAATATAGGTTGATGAACACACTACTGCTTGCCTAATTTTGTTTCCATTCGCTTCTCGTCAGCAGCTAGCGTGGTTCGATATCACGCTGTGAATGCCCTAAGCGCAATCTACGAACATTTTAAAACAAGTTAGCTAATAGGTCAGCTAACTATTAGAGAATTCAAACGAGGCTCAGCTAATAGATCAGTGATATAGGCTCACTAACAATTAGTATTAGCTACCTGAAACTGAAACAAGCCCTGAGACTCGGAGACCCATTGATGTGGAGTGACGAAGAATGATGGCGCCGGCCTATACAAGCGGAGAATCATTGCCACCGGCCGGTACGTGGAATTGTGGATGTCTGCTGGAGCAAGACAAAGCGGCCGGCGTGCCGGTCAGACTGCCATTGTCGGTGCCATTAGTGTGTGTGTGTTTTGCCAAACGAATCGGCGGGGCGGGACCCTGCCTCGCCGTCGTGTCTTGGGTCGCTTTGTTCCACTGCAAGTCTGCATCTTTCTTTCTTTCTTTCGTTTCCTGTTCGCTGCTCTCGAGGACACATCATTCATCGTTGTCTTTTGCAGTGGACATAGCAACTAGCCGGCCAGACACACGAAAAAGAAAGACATCATACGTATTGTGGTTTTTAATTCATCTAGGATAGTTCTCTCTAGAATCTAGAATTTGGCACTATTTAAAAAAAATTCTCTATCACATTAAAATATCGACACATGTATGGAGTACTAAATGTAGATGACATAAAAAACTAATTGTATAGTGTTATTTTTCATGAGACGAATATTTTAAACCTAATTAATCAATATTTGAATAACTATTACCAAATAAAAATAAAATGTTACAGTGCTCTACAGTACGCTACAGCGATTTAGCACCACCAAAATCGGTGGAACTAAACAAGGCATAGAGCACTACAGCGATTTGGCACCACCAAAATCGGTGGAACTAAACAAGGCCCTAGTACTCCCTCTATTCGAAAATATTTGTCACTTACGCTTTTCGAGAAACAATTGTCGGTAATTATATTTTAAAAAATATTAATATTTATAATACATAATTAGTATTATTAGAAAAATCTTTGAATCTAATTTTTTAACAAATTTATTTAAAGATTTAAATGTTGCATATATTTTATACAAATCGAGTCAAACTTATGACACGAAAAACCAAAAGCGACCATCAATTTAGAACGGAGGGAGC
This sequence comes from Bothriochloa decipiens, assembly GCA_023333625.1. Lineage (NCBI taxonomy): Eukaryota > Viridiplantae > Streptophyta > Magnoliopsida > Poales > Poaceae > Bothriochloa > Bothriochloa decipiens. The sequence continues at coordinate 45,085,293 of CM041635.1, read as the reverse complement.
AGATGTGAATGCAGTTGGTCATCAGGTTTGATCTGGACGGTCAACCGTGGCGTGTGAATGCGATTATACCAAAGTTGCCTCGCCCGCGGCCGGCAGCCTTTCAAAAAAAAAAAACACACCGCATCATCGTCTTCCGGCCTCCCTGCTCCACCTCCACTGTTGCTTTGCAGCCAAGCCTCGTCTCGGGCACCGCGTGCTTATCTCCTCGCAACAAAGCAAGGAATCCAATCCAAAGCAAAGGCAACGGCCAAGTTAGCAGCTACAGTAGGTTTACACAGCCAAACACACGGCGATCCCAAAACCACAGCCCAAGAATGGGAGCGCGTGCATGCGCACGCACACGCACACGCACAAACCCTGAGCTCTAGTTCCCTCCCTCGCTCTCTCCCTCTCCCTCTCCCTCCCCCGCGCGCAATGGCCACCAGCCTAGCCCCAAGTCCCACGCAAACCAGCCATCATGCCTCACGGCCGACGATCCCAACAGGTCTGGTGCCCGTGGCCGTGCTTGTCGCCGCCGCCGCCGGCCTGCTCGCGCTACTGCCGTCGCTGGCCCAGGCGGTGTGGGAGGTGCCGCACCTCTTCCTCCTAGGCGCCGTCATCTCCTTCGGCGTCTTCACGAAAAGGAACAACAACGACGCGGCCGACGGCAACGGCAATGCGGCCAGCGCCAAGGACAGCTCGCTGGCGTGGAACGCGCGGTACCACCCCGACGACCCCCTCGTCGTGATCGCGGATCATCACGCGGTGCCGAGCGACGACGACGATGACGACGACGGGCTGCTGGAAGGCGCACGGGAGAGGCCGCTTTCCCTGCCGGTGCGGAGGCTGAAGCCTGCGCCTGCTGCTGCCGCTGCGGCGCACCAGGAGTCCGAGACCGGCGGCGACGCCAGTGACGGTTTCGGCGAAGAGACGGATAGCTGCGCGTCGTCGTCAGGGTTTTGGGCCGGCGCGCGCGCCGCCGTCCCTTCGCCGCCCTCTGTTCTCGACGCCGACCAGGACTTTTCTCCGTGCTCACAGCCACAGTCTGACTCTGAACGGCCGTTCTTTGTCCAACACAGCTCCAACAAGCGCGCGTCCAATGCCGCGACGGAGACGCCGCCCACGGACCCGAGGGCCTTCGTCCAGGAGGACCAGTACCATCCTTCGGCCCCCGGCGAGCAGCCGTTGAGCGACGACGGCGAGGTCACCGACGACTGGGGTGAGGACGCCGCCGACGGGTCCGACGATGAGATGACACCCGTGTCGTTGGAAAGGTCGGTCCGTCGCGACGACTTCGCCGCTTGTGCCAGTGACCATAACGACGGCGACGGCGACGGCGACGACACGTCTGTGGATGAAGAGCTCTTGAAGCTGGCGGCGAAGTCGGAGCCGGACGGGGAGGAGGAAGTGGACAGGAAGGCGGACGAGTTCATCGCCAAGTTCAGGGAGCAGATCAGGCTGCAGAGGCACTAGCCAGTAGCCAGCCATGCCACATGGCGTGCATGCTTTGCTGAGTGCTGAGCATGCACCGATACACATAAATACCACTGCTGGTCCACCGCGCATGGAGAACGCGGCAGCAGTTTGTTCATCTTTGACACCATGTTTTCCTGTATCATTTTATTGTTTTTTTGTGTTGCTCCGATGCAATGCAACAAGGAGCCGGAACACATGGTGTACATGAATGCATATTGAGCACTGCTTTTTTCAGTGCATTTCTATAGTTTTTTTTACAACAAACAATATATATATTATAAAATCACAACAGCCAGTTTACAACTAGGTCCTCAAAGGAAGACCAAATTACAAACAAGTCCATGATCCTAAGAGGAGCTCGACGGTGCTGTCCATGGCGGCGGGGACGACGGAGCTGCCGGCGGGGGGTCGCAGGGGCGTTGAGGACGCGTGCACCCAGGTGGTATGACCGCGCAAAGCGTCGGTTGAAGACAGGCCGGAGAAGCCAGCGGTGGAGGAGCACACCGGCGACCGAAAGATTCGGTTGTAGCTGTCGCCGGAGATAGTTGAATCGGCTTGGACCGGGATCCTAGGGGGAGGCGGCGCTGTCGAGCAAACACCACGAAGAGAGCCACCTTGCTGTGGAAGAGAGCACTAGGACTGAAGACCGCTGTGACGAGGAGGCGGAGTCGGAGGACGCGGTTGGCGCGGCCATGAGGGGGAGAAGATGAGAGGTGGCTCCAGGGACCAAATCCATCCAAAGGAGGAGCCGATCCATAGGCACAACCTTCAAATTGACCTCAACGCCGGCCAGATCGAGGGCGGCGGCATGTGGATTCCAGCAGCAGAGGAAGGGGACGAACGAGGATGGAGCTGCTTGGAGGGTGACTTTATTTTATTACTACTGCTCTTCGGGCAGAGAATACCACGACGGAAGATAGCCATATAAGCACAGAAGGAACCTAAACAAACTACTACAGCTAGCTAGCTACTGGAGACGGGGACCCCTCTCCCGCGCGCGCTCCGGCGAGCTCGCCGGAGGCGGATGGGAGGGGGCCAGATGGGGGCGGCGGCCGGAGGAGGACGAGCGGTTCCCTTCGTGAGGAAGGAAACGTCGCTTCGGAGTTGCCTGTGCGGCAGCTGGGAGGAGTTGGGATGATGAACAACATTCGTCCTGGAGCAAAATCTTTGCTATTTCCCTGGAACAGCCCGCACGACGTGCGCAAGCGCAGTTCGTCAGAGCCTTCTGATGCATCGATGAATGAAATGAATGAATGTTCCGAGGAAAATCCCAGCAGAGCGGACGACACCAAACACTGAAATTGACTTGTCCGGGTGCCAAGCATGCATGGTCGCTTCTTCCAACTCCCAAAAGGCCCTGTGTACCAAGCATAATCATTATTGCTGAAAGTATGTTCGATCAATGAACGGTGGCTGCTGATCGACTCGCTGTGTGTCACTTGTAGGCCTGTAGTAGGCGGCGTCGTGCTTGAGCAGAGCGTGACCTCCCAACAGCAGCGTGAAAGGCACGTTTGCGTTTTGTGCTGTGCCCATCGGCGTGTGTGTGCCTAAACATCGAGCTAGCGGTTACTATCAATTAAGAACCAGCTGGAACACCGAACAACTCTATAATTTCTCGTCTGGTGCGTAAGTACTTCTTCACTGAGCAGCGTAAACCTGTTTGTTCCTAGTGGAGCCACGGACGTGGATGATAATCGTCAAGATGGATCGAGATTATCGTCACTAAATAGGTTAAGACCATCGACAAAATAAGACCGAACTGTCACGTCTTTGAGAGAAGTTCAGTAGTCAGTAATTGCACGAAGATCTCCGTGCATTGTACTACTACTGCTCCCTAGTACAGCGGCAGTAATGAACCACTTCAATTGACGAGCAGTACAGTGCAGTACCCCTCCACTCGGTTACCCAGAACCCATCACATCCGGGCCGTTAAACCTTGGATCCAACAGCCATTGACCACGAAGTCCCATCCCTCGGCCTGCCACTTCCTTACACCGAGGGAAAGCCCGGCGGCAGCCAACCAACGCCGGGACCAAGCCCCGCCGTCCATCCGCTGCCCGCGTCCTGTTTCCGGCGTCAGCATCCCAGACCCAAAGGTACGTACGTACACGCGGCGATGGAAATAGGATACCTTCCGTCCGCAGTCAGCTAGTCGTGGCCCGTTCCCGTCCCGGTCACACCAGCCACCGTGGCCCGTGGCCGTGTCGGCCCTGAAACACCCCAAAATTTCAACGGGGAAAAAGCGGCAAAACTGCAAAAGCTCAGCGAAATGTGCCCACTAAACACCTACTGCTCCTCCTGCTCCTTAAGCTAATCTCCAAAGGGAAAAAGCCAAGTCCTCATCACAGAAAAAGCGGCCAGCTAGCCGGACGCTACCGCCCCGCACTCTCATCATCACCAGTCGCACAGTCACACAGTGATAAAAAGCCTCCGAGCCCGAGGCGACAAGAATCTCTCACAAGACAGCCAGCCACGCACCTCCTTCCGCCCGTAGGCCGTACGTAGCTCTGCCTGCTTGCTAGCTCCTCCTTCCTCTGCTTTGCCTTCCCCTCCGCGCGACGAGAAAAGCAACTCACCGGAGCACGGCAAAGCAAACCAAGACCAAGAGCTCGCGTTGCCGCTGCCGTGCCTTGCCTAAGCTAGCTAGCTTCGCCTTCGCCACGACGACGGACCTGACCTGAGAGCGCGGCGACCGACCACCCCCACCGGCCACCGGCGCGTCTATTTACCTCTCCAACCGGGACACGCGAGATGGAGATGGCGGGGGCGGCCGAGGCGGACACGCCGTCGAATGAGCCCGTGCGGACGGGTCGGAGCAACACCATCCTGCTCCCCATCGTCGGCATCCTCTTCGCCTACCTGCTCTACCGCTTCCTGCGCCCGCGGCTCCGGGGCGCGCGCCTGGACCGCTACGTCCCGTCGTGGGCCCGCACGCCGCCCGCCTGGCTCCGCCGCCGCGCGCCCAGCATCAGCGGGAGGGGCAGCACCGTGCTGCCCTACTTCGCGCCCATCGCCGACCGCCTCGGCGCGCTGCCTTACCTCGGCCCCTTCGCCGACCGCCTCGGCGTCGGCGGCGGCGGCGGCGCCCACCAGGCCCAGGCGCTCGTCAAGTTCCCCGGCGGGGAGGCGCTGTCGGTGGCGGCCATCCTCGAGGCACCCGGGGAGGTGGTGGCCAAGTCCGCGCACAGCACGCTGTACCGCGCCGCCGTGCGCTCCGGGGAGGCCGCCGTGCTGCTCCGCTTCGTGCGCCCGGCCTGCGCCGTCGCCGCCGCCGAGGAGGCCTACGCCGTCGCCAGGCGGATCGGCGCCGTCACCCACCCCAACCTCGTGCCGCTCCGCGCGGTCTACGTCGGGCCCAGGGGCGAGAAGCTGCTCGTGCACCCATTCTACGCCGCCGGCTCGCTCCACCGCTTCTTGCAAGGTTCGGTTACGGTTTCCATTCTTCTTCCTGCTTGTCTCGCCTACATTTGCAGTTCAAGCAGTTAATCAGTTATGCTAAATTCCATTTCAAACACGAGATTGGTACTTGTTGCTCTATCGTTAGTTGGATGTGGGGGTCATCTGGTCAATTATTGTCGACAGGTTGGATACTAACCTGTACTTTTAGATAGATCATTTCAGGCCACCGTCAAAACAAGATCTCGGACCTGTATTCCACAATGCCATAGCACATTAGCATTACCCCCACCACATGTGGGGGTATGATGCTATACATATCCCAACTGTTTGCATTGCCTCCTTGCAGCATGCAGCTCAATCATCAATTCTATGTCCTTTTCTTTTTTCTCTTCATGGTGCATGTTGTGTTTACAGCTATTTTCTCTTCGGTAATAAGTACATAGTATTTAGCATGATCGAAGTCTAATTGTTTTGCATTCAAACTGGAATAGTCGTTTTATCAGTGTGTAAGACTCCTTTTTAAAAGTTCGGTTCCACTGAAGTGAACTGAAAGGGTCAACTCAAATGAGTTCAAAATGGTCCTGGATATTAGTGGCCAGCTTAAACTGATTTGTTAAATTTCATAATCTGGCGTTGTTATAAAATGCACACGAGAAAACGAGGGCGCCGAAAGAGTACATCTATTGATGTATTTTCTCTCCATATAGTGCCAAGCGTCATGTCATTGCTAAATTAAATTAGTTCAAAGCAGATCAATTCTCAAAAAAGCAGGGACCTAGTAGTTCTTACTTTATTTTTGGGTGGGACCAGGGCTATTGTGCCATTACCATGTGCTCTTCAATCTGTTATTGTCATCATTATATGCAACACCAAATCAACTTTTGTAAAGACCTTTCCTTCTTTTCTGTCAGCTCGAAACTTCGAATGGGTCCGGTCCTGATGCCATGTTCCTGACTTCTGTTGTTTGTTAAGAGTTGTTGGTAGTGATATTTATTAGCGACAGAGTAGAGATACAAACAGCAGTCTGCACTAAGTTTGTGCGTATTTTGTCACAATTTTCAACGGGATCTGATGATCTGCGATCTAGCTTATGAACACTTGAAGAATCAATTGATGCACTGAACAGATAGTTGATAAATGAAGCTGGTGTCTAACATAACATCCTTTCGGTATCAGTTTGTGACAGTACCTAATTGCTTTGTTGCTATCACTTGCAGAGGGAATCGCGGAGTCGCATAGATGGAACATAGTTTGCAATCTTTCTCTCGGAATCGCCAAGGGACTGGATCACCTGCACACGGGCTTGGAGAAACCGATGGTCCATGGCAACCTCAAGACAAGCAACATCCTTCTCGACGCCAGCTACGAGTGCAGGCTCTCGGACCATGGCCTCTACCTCCTGCTGAACCCCGCCGCCGCGCAGGAGATGCTGGAGGCCTCGGCGGCGCAGGGGTACAAGGCGCCCGAGCTGATCAAGATGCGGGACGCCACGCGGGAGAGCGACGTGTACAGCCTCGGCGTGGTTCTGCTCGAGCTGCTCGCGCAGAAGGAAACAGCGGCGGACGACGGGCGGCCCAACCCGCGGGACATCCTCCTCCCGGCCTCGTTCAAGAACCTGGTCCTCGAGCGGAAGATCTCCGACGCCTTCAGCTCCGACCTCGCCAGGCACTGCAAGAGGTCCGGCAAGGAGAAGCACCTCAACGCGTTCTTCGAGCTCGCCACGGCCTGCTGCAGCCCGTCGCCGTCGTTGAGACCCAACACGAGGCAGATACTCAAGAGGCTCGAGGAGATCGCGAGATGAATCTTCCGAGTTGGTCTGGCAACTTGTTGCTACTTCATCAGCATTGCTCTCTGTTGCAGCATACCGCGTTGATCTGAGAATTAAGCGTCCTGCCCCACGAGCTGAATGAACGACGTATTTTTTGGTGGGCGATTGGAGAATGGATACATGTTTTCACATCCAGGAACCTGTACTGTACAGTTTCACCGAGGTGCAGAGGTGGTGGTCATCTGAAAATATACCGGATGTGCTTTCGGTGTATGAGAATGAGAATTACTACGTACTAGACTGTTTCTTTGTGTTTTATCCTGAAAGTTGGAGATGTACAATCGTAGAGCTACGAGACCCTGAGATTTGTAATAGCCTGTTAGTGAAAAGGGTACGTGTTGTATTTCCATACAATCAGAGAAATCTCCGTGTGCTGGAACGTTCTCTTCCAGACGCGTATAGTAACATGGTATTTATCGTCGGCGTCATCACGATCGCGGACCTCGCGGTGCCATGTGTTATGCGGCGCATACTGACAACCAAAGGGAGGAGTGATTGATTGCACCCCCACGGTGTGGAGTCTTTGGAACCCTTTCAGGGTTGGTGATTTGTCCTTATCATCACTAACCATACTTCACTCTCATCCCCGCCTGTAATCAAGCGATGAAGAAGAACCGCTTAGCTCTTGACTTGTGTTCGATAGCCAGGCGCGGTGGTGGTATCTTGTCAAGAAATAGGAAGAATCTTTTAGGTGTCATCCTAGATCTCTCGTTCGAGGCCTCAGACCGATGGCAATTTCTTTAGTTGACACCGACAGCCCCCTCGCTCATCAGTGCGTGTCACGCCTGGAGGTATGCCGACATTTTCTCGTTTTCAGCTACGCATTTCATTATCTGGGTGCCGACAGTAATACTCCACTTCAGTGTCAGGATCAGGCCGGTGAAGACGTGGAGTGGTGAACTCTAGCCCTCGACACCGATTTTTCGCCAGGTAGCGGCGGCATCCCATTCATTCACATGACGGGAACGGGGACCAGACCGCCGGGCGGGGCGGTCCCGCTCGAGATCGTCTCGTTCGTCCGTCCGTCTCGGCGCAGACGGCAAAACCAAACGCCAAAAGGGGGCGGGAGCACGTGAAGCAGACTTGTCCCAGCGCTGCAAAGGCCAAAGGAGCACCACCAGCAAATGACCGGACCAAACAACCCGTTGCAACCGCAAGCCGCAACGCAAAAGTAGCTTCCAAATCCGGGGCTGCAACCGGACGGGGCGTCCTCCGGAGACCACTGCCTATTTTGTCGGCGCGCACGGTACGGTCCGGGGTGATCGTACGTACGCGCCGTGCGCACTCGTGATAAACCCGGGGGCCGGGGCCTGCTCGTTCGGATCATCCCTCCACGGCGGCTCTATCCTGCAGCGCAGCGTCACGATTCATGAGCAGCAAGCAGTTGGAGGCTCCGGCCTCCGGCTAACTGCCACCAGTACAGCTCGACACGACACCGGCCGTGCGTGTCTGTTCATGCGCCGCGCCGTGGTCCTGCTGCATGCACCCAAGGCGTGCATGTCGCCATGTAGAGTACCGCCGTACCGGCGCGTAGCCAGCGTACGGGTTTTTGTGCTACAACGAAGCATCAGCTGGGGCTGGGCACGCCAATCAAGTCGCGTTCCCATGGGGTCGGTCGCTCCTACTACCGGGAAGCCTCGCCTTTCTCTCATCTTTTATTACGAGCGGACGGTGCATGAGTGTGCAGGTAATTAATCACGTATCTCTACCGGCCTGCGATGCGATGCGATGCGATAAAAGATACGTGTGCCGTCCGCGCGGCAGCGAACAAAGCTGCTGCTATCATACTCATACCAGGCCACCGGGGGTACCACCACGAGTCCACGACACGGACACACAAGAGATTAGGTGGGGTTGGGCACTGGCCAGGACCATGGGCGCAGGCGCGGCGCGGCCTGGCCACCCGGCCCGGTGGGGGTTTGTGGGCTAATGATGCGTCGCGCATGTGCGCGGGCATGTGGTAGGAATGGCTGGTAGCCAGCGCTCGCTGGACGCGACGCAACAATAGCAGGAGTAGGAGTGGCAAGTGCAAGTCGGCCACTGGCAGTGGGTGTCACAGAACACTCGCACTGTCACCTTGCTCGGCCGCGCTGGCTGTCTGTGTTGGTTACTGTTTCCTTCATTCTAAATTATAGTTCTCTTTAATTCTTTTTATACATTTTATTATATATTTAAATAAATAATATATTTAGATACATAATAAAATACACTAGAGTAAGTCTGATTGGACCGCCGTTTGTATCCCACTGGTCCTACACTACACATGGCGAGATACTGGCGAGCCGGAGTTGCTACGCGTGTATGTATAAAATATCTTGCTGCAATCATGACCATCAATCACTGCCGTGTTATCCCGTGCGTCTAGCCATTGAATTGAATGCAACAAGGAGCGGCCGCAGGATGGGGGACCTGAACAGCCGAACGGGCGTCGGAGTCCCGTCGCACGTAGGGCCACGAGCGTAACAAACTGTGCACCGGCGGAAGGAAAAAAAAAAAAAAGACGACGAGGCGAAGCGAGGCTCGCGACGTGCGAAACTGCAAAGTGCGAACTGGCCACGCTGAAACGCTGCCCAGGGCCCAGGCTGTGCGGTAGCGTAGTGGCGCGGAATTTTTTTTATTTTTAATTTTTTTTAAAAAAATTTACAAAATTAATTTTTCGTTTCGAAATATTACAGAACTAGTCGCTTGCAGTGGGCGTTTTTTAAAAAACGCTCACTGTGTGGGCGTTTTTTGTGACGTGGCACAGGGCCGGCCGCCGCCGGTGCCGGCTCTTGCGGGTGGCCCACTTGCGGCCAAAAAACGCCCACGCAGTGGGCGTTTTTTGGTGGCGAGGGGGCCGCCTGTAAAACAGCGCGCACTTTTACAGGCGGCCCCCTGGCGCGTAAAAAACGCCCACACAATAGGCGTTTTTTAGGGTCCCCCTATATATACTCAGCCCCCTCTTCAGATTTTCATTATATTCACTAAATTTTCCAGAAAAAAGAAAGAGGAGAGGAGGGAGGAGAAGGAAGTAAACGGCGAAGCCCTGTCAGTTTGAGACCTCGGCTTTTAGGTAAGTTTCTCATACATTACAAGTCTATTGTTATGCATTAGTAAAATATAATGTGCACTAGAGTTGTTTAGTTTTTAGTTGACTCTGGGTAGATCTGTGAGTAGTATGTATATTAGATCTATAAATAATGATGTTAGAGCATTGCAGTTCATGTTAGAAATAATGATGTTTCTTCTATGCTTTAAATAATGGATTGTATGATTTAAAATGTGACGCATATCGTATTTTCTCTGAATAGATATATTTATGGTTTAGGAATAATGATGTTTATGCTATGCTTTAAACAATGGATTGCATGATTTAAAATGTGACGAATATCGTATTTTCTCTGAATAGATATGCAAAACTTGTGGCGGACGGAGTTTTGGAAAAAACGAGGTCGCCCTAGAGAATTGTATCCCGACGTGTCTAGCAAGGATTCTCCTGTTCCTCCTGCAGTCCCTGTCCCAAATTATGACTGTGGAGAACCGGCTGATATTGGCCAATCTCGCCATGAGGACACAGCTGCCCGTTGCTACTACACATGCGGTGGATTCAATATAAGTAATTGCACCTCTGTCACTGCGCCTTTATTCATTGCTAGTAATTGCAGCTCTTGCATCTCTAACAATGTCGTTAGCAATCATGTTTTGTAGGCCCATGAGCGGTGCTTTTTCTTTCAGTGGATTGACGGTCCAGACAAATTCGACCCAAGGTATCTCCAGTTTGACGAATGGTGGAAAGGGAAGCATAATCCACCCGATCAATTCGAGCGGTGGGTGGCACCTCCCCCTGACCCCCCCAATGACAGACGAGGAGAAGAAAATAGCCCAATTGAGACGGCTTGAATCTCTGTCTCGTTGCAAATGCGGAGATTATTCTGTAATAAATTCAGATAGGCCTAACGAGTTCGAATGTCCTAACCCCGCCGGAGTAAGTGCAAATTGTATGCGGTCATGGCTTTCTTAGTATTTGTGCATGTACTAACATTTTACATTGTAGGGTGGGTATACCTTGTTGCGGAAGTATAACTTCAGGGAGTGGCTGTGGGGTCCAAAGAACAAATGGCCGGAGCCGAAGGTGGACAAGAAGAGAAAAGTGGTTACCCCCAAGCCTCCTGTGTTGTGCAAATGTGGTGTCGAAGCGCAGTATGGCCTACTACCATCGGAGCTTGGAATAGGCTATTGGTGCGGCCATATGGTTGATTACGATGAGGTCCTTTTGTTCCACTTGTTGCTTACTTGATATCTAAACTTTTTGTATTTGCTGACTTTAGATTGTTCCGTTCGATCACAGAGCCTTAGGAAATGCAATTGGAAGGTTTTTGCCCATATTAAAGACCGCAGGGAATACATGGATACACTGAAGCAAAAGCAACTAATGGACCTGAAGTTCAGGTCTGGTACTCAGCTTGTGGACAACTACCTTAAGATGCGGAAGCGAGCGCAGGTTGACTATGCCCGACGATTGTGTGTCCAAACCCCAAGTGCTGCTCGGTGGAAGAAAGACCGTGATGCATGAAAAAAGAAGAGAGAAGAGGAAGCATCCTTGCATGCGAGGGAGAAGATGGAGGAGGCCGAAAAGAGGAGTGCTGATGCGAAGATAAAGCAGAAGATGACGGAGGCGGAGATGCCGATGAACGACGAGGACGAGGAGTATGATGAAGCGTTCACCCAAGCCCTCGATGACTTGGAGGCCGCTTACTACAAAAAAAAGGAAGAAGAGGAGTATGATGAAGCGTTCACCCAAGTCTTGATGACTTGGAGGCCGCTTACTATAAAAAAAAGGAAGAAGAGGCCAACGCAGCTGAGCGTAGCCGTACCAATGAGTTTGTGGGAGAGGATAGTGGTTCTGAAGATGAAGACTTGCTTCCCGGTTATGTTTTGGATTATTAGGGTCGTTTTGTTAGATGAATTCGGATTAGTAGCTCATCGCCCTAGCGGACCTATAATTTTATTGTAATGAACTGTTTCCGTGACTTTTAACTGTGCTATAATGGACCATTATAACGGATGTAATGCAAGCATGTAAGGGTTTAGGGTTTAGGGTTTAGGGTATAGGGTTTAGGGTTTAGGGTTTTTAGGGTTTAGGGATTAGGGTTTAGGGTTTAGGGTTTTTAGGGTTTAGGGTTTAGGGATTAGGGATTAGGGTTTAGGGTTTAAGGTTTTTTGGGTTTAGGGTTTTTAGGGTTTAGGGTTTAGGGTTTAGGGTATATTTTGATAAAAGGATAGTGCGTATCATACATCAAGACAGTAATTACATCGTACAGGGTACTACTGTCCCCGAGCCTGTCCCTGCCCCTGCCCCCTACCCCTCTTCGGCCTCCTCTGTCGCACGTGCCCCGACGAGTAGGTGTGGCGATCCGGTGGAACACCTCGAGTCGCGCGGACGTGCTGCACTGGAGTCATCTATGATAACTCCTGCGTGTAGGGCGGAGGTGCTCCTGCAAGCTGTGAAGGGCCGATCTCGACCTCCTCGTCGCTGATCGATGCGTCAGTGGGGGGTCATTAGGTAGTCGGTAGGTCCGTGACAAGGTGCCGGCTCCCTGGCCCGATGTCGAAGCTGCTCCCTGCGCGGAGGTACCCACTCCATGGGGCGAAGGCAAGACTCCCCAGGCTGCTCTCTGGGAGGAGGTACCCACTCCATGGGGCGAAGGCCAGGCTCCCCAGGCTGCTCCCTGAGCGGAGGAACCCTCACCATGGGGCCGACGCGCTGGGTGGAGCATGAGTGAAGTGCCTGGATGCCTCTGCTCCGTGCACCGAGGACCCTGCTCCGGAGGAACGAAGGTACGGCGCAGTGAACACTGTGAAAGGTGTCGTCGTAAGTCACACAGTCATCCAGATTAGAAAAACATAGGTAGACGAGGTGGGGTACACGGAGTTACCTCTGTTTTGGGGTGCAGGAGGACGTGATGCGGGTGCCGGTGCAGGAATTTGAGGCGCTGCGTCGGAGGTCCAACAAGTCAGAGCCCTCATCACGGATCTAAGCGTCGTACGCATCCGCGTGTATGAGGTGCGCTGCTCGTCCACTGTCAACGCCAAGCCACCCTCCAAGCGGCGACACACGGAGTCAACCTCCGTGTAAAGTAGTTGCGTACCATTGACCTAATGAATTACTGATATATATGAGAGATTCAAGTACTCACGGCGCGGAAGTAATCCTGATCACGATGCGCAGGGTAAGCGTCACCCACGGCGGCGATGTGTGGCTGCTGCTCTGGAGGAACGAAGGTGACACGTGTGCGGGTACGAGGCTGGTACCACCGGAGGTACATCATGTACGAGTCCTCGGTGTGGGGGCGGTACTCATCAACGACGTCCTCTGTGGCAAGCAACCAATCATCCACGTATGGCTGCAGACGTGGAACCCATAAGTTGCCGCCGACCTGTCCCCTCCCAAAAGAGGATTTTAGTAAATAACCAAATATAACACCGGGGCTAAGGGTCAAAGAGTCAGCCTGAACACAAATTTGAGTAAGACATGTCTACTGCGATTAATTTTTCAAAGTCAGTTATTAGTAGTACTTACCTATGAGCATCTGCAGGGACGGTACGGATGATAGGGACGGGGGACGGCTGCATGAGACCAAACTGGCGCAAAACACGCCCTGGGCAGTGCGGTTCGACGAATATGTCGAACACCATCGGTCGGAGCGTCAGCCAGAAGGCCTGGTCACGTGTGCACAACATGGACAGCCCAAGGGGAGCTCGTGCGTGGATAGCCTCCTGGCTGTAAGGCTCCCAGATCACGTCGGTCGGCTGTATCCTGTCGAACTCCAACATAAACTCGTTGTACGACTGCGTGACCTGCACATGTGCCCATCGTCGCTGAAATATAACAATAAATGGGTTAGAAGGTACGATACGAATTAACTATATACGTCAGCTAGGAACACGAACCTGACGACAGCACCAGACTGTACCCATGGTGGGGAAGTCCTCAGGCGGATGCTGCAAGTACAGGTCCTCCTCGTAGGCGGTGTGATCCACCACAGGTCGACCAATCGCGAACCGTTCAGCTGCCCATAGCTGTAGAAGGAGGGGGCAACCAGTGAGCAAAGAACCTATTTCTATCTTGGTACACGCTTCGCAAAGCCCCCTGTACATCGCCGCCAGTACGGCAGATCCCCAGCTCCACTGTGGCACTGCTTCCTCGTCAGCATCAGCGATCGCGCGCGCGTAGGGGATCATGACCTTGTCGACGGCATGTCCCGCGCTGCTGGTGAACATGACCCAGCCAAAAAGCCACAACAAGTAGGCCTCCAAGCTCCGTTGCACAGAGTACACGTCAGCCTCTGGGTGTAGCTGATCGGACTGAAAAAGATACAGTTAATAAAGTTGAGTAGAACTGTAAATTGATAAAATTCTTTTAAAATAGGCCTTACGGTAAACTGCATGAGCCACTGCTGCGACGGGCCCATGGTCGTGTACGGAAGGAGGCTGCTATAGCTGGAAGTGCAGGGTGACGCTGTACGTGGCCAAAGCGGGCCATCATGTCGTCTCGCCAATCATGAAGTCCGTCGACTGGCCCAACGGCATCGCCAGCGAGGGGAAGGCCAAGCAAGAACGCAACGTCCTGAAGCGTCGGTGCGACCTCCCCGCACGGCAGGTGGAACGTGTGTGTCTCCGGCCTCCATCGGTCAACCAGGGCTGCTAGAAGACACCTATCGAAACTCCACCTCCTCGTCTCATCGGCCTCACCAGCTCGAGCCTCCATAAGACGACACAACGGGAGGAGGCCTGCCTCACGTAACCTGCACATAAAAATTTTATGTTATTAAGAAGCCATGTGTACTTAATTGGGAGACCTCAAAGAGTCAACGGATACCTGGAACAGAACCGAGGGTCCACTGAAAGTAGACGTCTGGACGGTCGCGGTCGAAGTACGGGCAGATTGGCGTTCTGCACCGCAATACGGTACGAGCGGTGCTGCAGATCGATCCCTCGATCTAGCAGCTCTGGTGTGTCGTCCGCCATTCCTGCATGACATTATCACAGTTAACACATATGACACATGCAAATAGAAAGTAAAAAAGTATACAACAATAAATTTAAGGTACAACAAGAAATGATCGAATTTGAAACATAAAGAATGCACATACAACATGTAACAGAAATATATTCAAATACAAGACTGAGATTATGAACATTACATCTGGAAGATAGGTTGAAACAACAAGTTTGTTGACTTCAGTTACAGCAAAGCAAAAACCATACATTACATAATCTTAACCAAGCTTACTACACATCACTACACGACCGAACCACGAGGCACGCGTGCACGCCTTGGCCTGGTGGGCCTAGAAGTTGTCCCTTCTCCTGTTGGCGGGGTACCATCCAATCCGGATCCTGATGGCGGGGCTTCTGCTGTTGTGGGCATGTCTGAGTCCTTCGGGCACTTCTTGTAAGTATATCCTTCCTTGTCGCATTTGCTGCAACGTTTGTACCTTCCACCTGCTTCGGACTCATCCATGGCGTTTCTAATACGTCTTGTCTTTCGACGCCCAGCCTTGTCTCTGATCTTACTTGGGTCTGGAATATAGGTAGGTTGCGATACTGTAACTGTAAAATTCCCCGCTATACCAAAACCATAAATTTCATGTGACCATGTATGCAATATGGCTTCCTTGGTGAAATAGGGAGATACAAAAGTACGATCAAGTATTCCACACTCCGAGCTCGCTGCAATAACATGGGAACATGGTTTGTGGTAGAGTCTTGGCTTGTGACACGTGCATGCGCAATACCCATCCTCTTTAAGTATGCATTCTTGCATAACTCTTGTTCTATATATTCCACGCTTGGTCCTATCAGCACACAAGATTTTAAATCGGTGCTCTCTAGTACCTTGAGTTATAACTCTATGCTCCTTTGCCTTCTTATGTTTTTCCTCCAGATAATTTGTCAGCATATGTCCGAAGAAAACACCTCGCACTTGCATTGATAGGGCAGCGACTTGGTACCGGTCTCTGAAATATCTGCATGTTCCATGCAGGATGAACTCAACAATGGCAACCAAGGGAAGGTCTCTAACACCACGCATCACCCAGTTATAAACTTCGGCCAAATTAGTTGTCATAATACCAAACCGCGCTCCGTCGACATCATGCAGCAAAGACCACTTCTCCTTAGGCTCATTCTCTATCCAGTGCGAAAAATTTCTCACAGCAGATGCCGATCTCCTTCTGATGTTTGGACCATCTGTGGGCAGCGGTCCTAAGGACTCTCGACCATCCTCACCAACAGGTGCTGATCGGCTTGAGTGCTCTTCCATTTGCTTCGTTGTGAGCTCGTCCAACCTCCTCCAAAGCTCGTTGAATTTTTTCTGTTGATTCTGTCCACACAGCCTCTTGAATAGATCCATCAAGATCTTGCGCTTAAACTGCTTGTAAAAATTAGCACCCATGTGACGCATACACCACCGACTTTGAACATCTGGCCAATCTTTACCATATCCCATCTCTGCATCACCGTTCTTCAGATATTCAATTGCCCGAAGAAGGCCAGCGTGACGGTCATGAATTAGGCATACACCAGGCCTCATACCAACAATGCTAACCTTCACCTGCTTAAGAAACCAGTACCAACTATCGGTATTCTCGCTCTCCACAAAAGCAAATGCCAGTGGTAGAACTTGATTGTTCCCATCCACGGCAATTGCTGTTAGTATCTGACTTCTGTATTTACCTGTCAGAAATGTCCCGTCAATACAGAGTACTGGACGACAATGCACAAATGCCCTGATGCAAGCACCTAGTGCAAAGAAAGCTCGTTGCAAGACCAATACTGCACGGTCATTCTCCATGGTTGGGTATGTTACAAGATCTGTACATGTTCCTGGATTTCTGGCGGCTATGCATTGAAGAAGAGATAGTAAATTATCATATGAGGCTTTGAATGTGCCAAATCTCATCTCGATAATCTTCTGTTTTGCCCTCCACGCCTTAGCATATGAAATGGTGTATTTGAATTTATCTTCGATATGCCTTATTATTGACCTTGGCTCGTATCCCAGATTATGCACAACATCTGAATACATCTCTGCAGCAATAAATGCAGATGTCATGTTTCTGTGGTACTTCTGTACACCTTCCAAGTGACAGTTGTGCTGAGTGACTATTGACACTTTCCAATAATCCTTCCACTTTCCTTTGAATGCATGCACCCTCCACGGACAACCATCGCTGGATCTCATGCACTTAACTTCATATACACACTTTGTGGACTTTGCTACCCAGAACTCCCTCTGCAGTGATACAGCCCAAAGCTTGACTGCCTCCATCAATTCTTCCTTCTCTGCGTACATCGCTCCCTCGATTACCTCATTCTCCTTATACTCCCATGGAACATGGTATCCCTCTGAAATAGAAAGTCCAGAGAAGTCTTCATTAGACCACTGCCACGGATTCACATTGCATCCTTCCTCATCAGAAGATTCATCACCCCCCACTTCCTCATTCGCCGCATCTTCGTTTTCCATTGCCTGAACAATGGAGTTGATCCTCTCGCCCTCATCTGCCAAACCTCTCGGCTCACTGCCTTCTCCTTCTCTTTCTGGTTCCTACACATCATGTCCTTGCTCTTCTCCTTGCTGAGCACGGTCGTTTTCCTCTTCTATTTCAGCATCAGTCCTAACCATGCTTGTACCCTCCACATCTTGCAAGGTTGCATTGTCTTTATCATGCACCTCCATGAAAATGCTGGGTTCCCAGCCCCGCTGCAATGCATTTTCTACGTACCATTTCCATGTTTTGGTGCAATCTACCGACATCAATTCCTAAAAGCATTCTTCGTTGCCACGGTTGACTACTACATTTACTTTTATTGTGTTCACCTCTGGGTTGATATGAAATACCCTCATTAACCAGTTACACACTGACCAAAAATTTCTTTCCGCTGGCCTATCTATCCCCTTTAGTGTTGACCCAAATTCAGACAGATCTATACCATACGGGCCATATCTGACAGTGCCACTACCATGGAACAACCGAAATATCACTTTGGTTGACATATCTATTCAGAGAAAATACGATATTCGTCACATTTCAAATCATGCAATCCATTGTTTAAAGCATAGAAGAAACATCATTATTTCTATCATGAACTGCAATGCTCTAACATCATTATTTATAGATCTAATATACATACTACTCACAGATCTACCCAGAGTCAACTAAAAACTAAACAACTCTAGTGCACATTATATTTTACTAATGCATAGCAACAGACTTGTAATGTATGAGAAACTTACCTAAAAGCCGAGGTTTCAAACTGGCAGGGCTTCGCCGTTACTTCCTTCTCCTCCCTCCTCTCTTCTTTCTTTTTTTCTGAAAATTTTAGTGAATATAATGAAAATCTGAAGAGGGGGTATGGGTATATATAGGCGGAGGTCAAAAAACGCCCACTGTGTGGGCGTTTTTTGGCGGCGAGGGGGCCGCCTGCAAAAGTGCGCGGCCGGCCTCGCCTGTTTTGCAGGCGGCCCCCTAGACCGCAAAAAACGCCCACGCAGTGGGCGTTTTTTTCTGCTCCGAGGCCCGCTCGCAAAACAGCGCGCACTTTTGCAGGCGGCCCCCTCGCCAACAAAAAACGCCCACGCAGTGGGCGTTTTTTGGCCGCCAGGTGGCCGCCCGCAAAAGCTGGGCGTTTTTTAAAAAACGCCCACCGTAGACGACTAGTTCTGTAATATTTCGAAACGAAAAATTAATTTTGTAAATTTTTTAAAAAAATTAAAAATAAAAAAAATTCTAGTGGCGCGGAGGAGAGCGGCCCAGTAGCAACTGGGGAGGAGCTGGGCGGCCCAGGGTTTTGAGGCGAGGAGTAAAACAGCTATGTCAAAAGATGACGCCTTCACAAATCACAATATACATATACACAGAATTATATATAGTGCATGACAATGAGTTGCTACAAATGCATCCGCAGTTCTTTGTTTCCATTTCCTTCTTTTACATGGTCTATGCACTTGGCATGCTCCCAGCTCCTTGACAAATGCTATGCTGGACACTACAACATCTCATTCTACAGGCTAAGAAATTCACTGTCTACACATAGGGGCACTAAGCGTACCTACAGAGTCTGTACTGTGCAATAGTTCAAGAGGGAAAACAGATCCCAACTTTGGTGACGATGGTATCGTACAGTATTCTCAAAGAACTTGGAGGTTGGCCATAGCTCATCTACTCATGGGGCCTCAGAAGGAATGCCGTGGTAACCAACAGTAGAGTGTTCTGAGCCAGAAGGAACAGCATTGTACTGACCATAGCCGGCATAAACTCCCAAAGCGATGAGACTAAGGATGAGAAATCTATACCAAGCTTCTTCATGTAGCTGCCAAACAAATTGTCATTGCCATCCGTCGTGGGAATTTGGTGATAAATAGAGTATTTGTTAGCAACACCATAAAGGATTTTTTTTTCTGTCAGTACTGAAATCTGTGATTGGAATCAAAATAGAGCAGCACGAACCTGAGCAAAGAGGACCATGTTGAAGAAAACAGAGATAATGGGAAGCAACGGTACCCCAGGGCATGAAAAGCCAGGTGGATCCACATAGACCTGCGCAGGACAGTTTTAAGAAAACGAATGTATCAGCAAGCTGAGGATGAGCATCAGTGCGTCTAAATATTTAGAGTATCCAGTAAGTAGGCCAGATAAATATAAATGGAATTTACCTGACGGAACTGGAGAGCAAAACTGGCAGCAACAGCTATCACAAAAGCTACTACCATAAAGGCTATAGCATAGTTAAAGCGATAGCAAAGTCCCACTATAAAACCACAAAGAGCAACTATGACAAGACATAGAACACCCTCTTGCCAGATTGACATACTTCCAAGGGAGCGGCGACTAGTTCCTTTGTCATTCCATCTTAGTGTGATCACACAAGCTGATACAACTGAATAACCTGTCTGCTTCCAGAAAGAAATAAGGAAAAAAAAGTAGCAGTTACATGCGACTGTTCGAGACATTGCGGTTGAAATATTTACTGAAATTTTCATACCAGAGTGCCAACGGAAAGAATATGAGAGAGCATAGACACATTAAAGAGGCCTGCCATGACTGCGGCAACACAACCAACCCAAATCTGAGATTGTAGAGGAGTATGCCTCGTTGGGTGTACTTTAGCAAATATTGAAGGTAGAAGCCCATCCCTTCCAAGTCCAAGATACAAACGTGACTGTTTACAATTAAAAGGATGTAATCCTCATCAAGTAGATCAATTTGATTAAGTGAAACCTACTACTGTGACCTAAACAAACATAGTCAAGTTAGAAGGTATTACCTGAACATACAAGCCAACAAGAAGTGTTGTAGTAAGTCCAGCAACAGCTCCAATGCTGATCAATACAGTAATAAATTTCAGGCCCTTAGCAGCAAAAGCCTCAGCCAAAGGAGCATCTTCACCGAGTAATGTATATGGAACCATCCCAGTGATGACCAAGCATACAGCAACGTATAACAATACACATGCTAGAAGGCTTCCTAGTATACCAATGGGCAAGTCCCTCTGGAAAATTTTGTTTGCGTGAGCGGAAGGAGAAGTTAGAATACATTTCACTATTATAACTATAGATTATGTAAAAATCGGATACTGACATTCACTGAGCAATAGAATATGACCACAAAAAGACACAAAGAAATCCAGCATATGAATTACCTGTGGCCTTTTGGCTTCCTCAGCAGAATTAGCAACCGCATCAAATCCAACATATGCAAAAAAGACTACTGTGGCTCCAGTCACTACAGATTTGAAACCATTCGGCATAAATGGTGACCAGTTTGATACATCCACCTCAAACACACCAGCAAATACAACAACTATAACAATGATTATCTGCATTTGGAAACAGGTGCATCAGTCCAAAGTAGTAAACAGCATTGCAAATGCCTTCTACCTCACAAACATGAAAAACTAAATCTTGAGAAACATAACACCTAACATTAAAAAGCATTGCCTTGTGCAAGCACAAAAACTCTTACCATAGAACAACTAGTATCATATGGAAAGGCTCACTTAGCCACCTACCTAACTATGATGTTACAGGAAAATATCACCTAGCCAATTCACCAATGAGAAAGTTCAAGTTGCAGTGAACACAAAACCCAATATGAACATGTAAGCAATCTTACCTTCAATGTGGTCATAAACGTGTTCACTGCCGATGACTCTTTGACACCACAGCAGAGAATCGCAGTTAAGATGATGAGAAGAATGGGGGCCAATATATTAATTGATATGACACCACCAAAAAACTCCTCGCCATGCCCTATCCAGTTTGGAATTCCTCCCTTCAAGAACGGGATTAGCTCCAAGAATTGGATAAAGTAGCTTGCTAAGCTACGAGCAATGCTTGCTGCACCAATATGGTAATCCACCATCAACTGAGTGAAGACCAAGAAGGCGGTGATCTCATTGAACGCTGCATACGTGTACAAGTATGCTCCCCCAACCACAGCAGGAAACCGAGATGCGAGTTCAGCATAGCACAATGCATTGAGCACACACGCAGCTCCAGCAAGAACAAAACTGATTGTAACGCCTGTTATATACCCTCATGTTAGTTTCAGTTCCACAGAAACGAAACGAAATGAAGGAAATGCTAGTACTTAGGCAAATAAAGCAACACTTCAATTCGAGCATTTCAAGTAGCATAACAAACGACTACTTCCGTAAATGCTCTACAACAAGCATGAACGATGCCTCTGCTTCTACTTATAGCCACAAAACCAATAAGTTGTTGCTCCACTGTAAACATTTTACACTGCAAATGTCGGCCTGGACCGAGCAGCAGTGTTTGGTTTCGATTCAAATTACTATGGGGCGGGCTGTAGGGTTGACCTGGGCCAGCGTCGCGGGCGACGGTGCCAGTGACGACGAATATGCCGGCGCCGATGGACGCGCCGATCCCGAGCAGCACGAGCTCAAGCACGCCGAGCTGCCGCACGAGGCCCTCGCCGGTGGCAGCGGCGGAGCCGTGGGCGCCGAGGGGCTTGCGGCGGAGCGCCGCGGCGCAGAGGCCAGAGAGGAAGGAGCGGCCGGCGGTGGAGGAGGGCCTGTGGCCGTGGGCTTCCTCCATGGCGTCTGAGGAGATTGGGAGCTGGTGTCGTCGCGACTTGGCCCGTCGCGTCCTTGGCGTCCGCGCCCAGATCGAGCGGAGTGACGTCGGCTCTTGCGTCATGCGGGGGAGGCGTGTGGCCCCACCGCCAGCCGGGCGTTTGGTAGAGATCGAGCGGTTTAGACTTTGAGGGAAGGAAAGACCCTGGGGTTGGGCTGGCATTCTCCGATCTTGGGCTGTAGAGGAAGTGTTGGGTTGGGCTTCCTTCCAGTTCTACTCCAGTATGACTTTTCTGGGCTCCAGCCTGTTTGGACCTCTAACAAGGGTGACGGTTTGGTAGTGGTTCTTTTTACATTTTCAAGAAGCAAAGACTTGGAATACACCTGTACCTCAAAAGTCCAGGTTAAAAAAAAACCTTTTGGACTATCAAATGAAAAATGTTTCTGGAGAATTCATGCCAAACGGTGGCTCTGGGATTCAAAATCGTAATACTATTTTCAAAATCACGCACCGAATGGACAGACGAAAGAGCCATTGATGTCCAGTCCAGCTGTCAAAATTACACTATAGCAGAATCCTTTTTACACTTTTACACTAGAGTAAAATGCATGAATATGCCATCAACTTACGCGAGTGTGTCAATTTAGACCATCAACTTTGAAAATGTATTTTTAAATCAAGAACTTTACTTATGCTGCACTAATAGTGCCATACCCCTTCGTCTAATGTTTCTATTTGCGAAAAAAACCCTATAAGTTTCTTGCCCGCCCGTCCCGACTCAATTATTACACGAGCGCAACCGGCAATCCCCGTCCTCGGGCCTCGACTCCCCCTCCCCCGTCACCGACCACCACCAACGGCGCCGCCATCAAGCCTCCGCCCCACCAAGCACCGGCGGAACCTCCTTACCCACAGTCGCCCCCACCCAACACTGCCGCAACCCCTTCAGCCGCTGCCCAAATCGGCGCCGTCGCCCCCATCCTGGTGCCCCACCTCGGCCGCTCGCCCTGGCGCCGCCCCTCTCACGGCGCGCTCCCAGGCGACCCCCCGGCGGCGGCCCCCAAGCACGGCCAGGGCGGGTCCAGTGCGACCGCCGGGCAATTGCGCCCCCCTCGCCCCCGCCCCCGCCTCCTTTCCAAGCGCCGCCCGTCTCCCATGGCGTCCCCACTACGCCCTCCCTCCTCGGCGCCGTCACTTCCCCGACGAACCCCCAGCGTTGGTCCCCAAGCACGACCGGCTTGCCGCCGGAGAGGGAAAACGGGAGGAGCAGAGCTTACCCGCCAGCCGCCGGGGGGAGCCGCTCCTACATGGGCGCCATGGAGGTGCACCGCCGCGCGTGCGGGCTCCGTGGGTGATTACGACGCTTCTGGCACTTCATAATTACGACGCCATTAGGTCGGAGGCACGACGCTGCTCGCGGCGGGGCACACGCTGCCACGCTTGCCGTCGGCGGCCGAGGCGGCGGCCCATCGCCGGCATATTCTACCAGTGACGCGGCTTTGCGGCGAGCCTCGGCCTCGGCCCCGCCGTGCTTCGCCTCCTCCAGCGCCGTCATGCGAGCTTCATCACGAGGAATGACGTCGTCATGCGCGCCGCCTCCAGCGCCGCCTTGTTCGCGGCCACCGCCTGCGTCGGCTCGCTCTTGCTCGCCTTGTTGCTCTCCACAGCGACGCCGTTCTCCCAGCACCACTTGGCGACGAGGTTCTTGAGCGCTGTTCTCCCGTCCTCATCCTCGACCTCTGCGGCCACCTCGCCGTTCCCGTCCGTGGAGGAGCAGAGCAGGCAGAAGACGTCGGTGGCGCGTGCAGGTAATGGAGAGAGAGAGGACTAGAGAATGAGAGGACGAAAGATTTGAGGGGACATTTTGATTAAAGGGCGCAGCATAAGTAAAGTTCTTGGACCTAAAAATGCACTTTCGAAGTTGATGGCCTAGATCGACACAACCGCGCAAATTGATGGCCTATTCATGCATTTTACTCTTTACACTATATTTACATTCTTTATTTTAAAAAATAAACATAAGAGCCGTTGTCCAAAAAGTGAAAAAAAGGGAGCTAGAACCGGTGGGAGTCGTGCCAAATAAGATAAGCGACGACACAAGAAGTAGAAGAGGCGCTGTACGTCGGCACCTGCATTATTGTTCACTGGCAGGCAGGCAGGCCGGGTCGGGCCTCTAGAGCAGTCCATAGTCCAGCAACGTGCCGCGCGCAAGGAGCACGACCCGACCTGGTTTCATTCATTCAACGCGCGATTCGTTCGCCGTCCTTTTGACAAACGACCGTAAAATGTGCAGCTGGAGAAGAGAAACCGTCCTGCTCCTGCAGGCTACGCCGAGCTTCCGCTTCCGATCTGGAACGGAATTCCACGGGGGCTGATGGCAAAGTCTCCTGCTGTTGTTGGTGCGCGCACGCTGGCTCTTGTAGTCTTGTTCCTTTCCTCTACCGACCGGCGGCTAGCACTGGGAAGCGAGCCAACGGTCGCGTGGCCAGCCACGAGAACGGGGACGGATGCTGCCTTAACTGGAGCTGACGTGGACGGATACGAGCGACGTACCAAACCTAGCTGAAAGAGTCAGCCGTATGAGCTAATAATGCAAACAGTCGCGTGACAGTTGGACCCAATCAACGATGGCACATCTTTTTAAATATCTTCTCTTGCATATATAAATAAACAAATGAATGCAGGGTCATTCATGGCAGCCATAGGTTATTCCTGCTAGAAGAATTACGAATCATCAAGATGGACTCATGGAATTTTTCTTGAGTATCAGATGGACTCATGGATTAGATAGATGTCCTAATCCAGCAATGGATGCACTCGAGTACTCGACTCGATTGCATCGAATTATCGAAACGACGCAAGCACGGCGCAGTCCGGAACTCTGGATTGAATCGCCGGGAGCCCGGCCATATGATGCTCGATCAGGCCGGTCACCTAACTGCTAGCTGCACTGCGGCGTCGTAGAAGAATCGGACCATTGTCATGGATTTGATAAACGAGCATAGGAAAGCGATGGGACTGGAATTAAACGATCGCCCGTTGCTCCTGCTGGAAAGTGTGAGAACAGGGTGCTCGGCTGTGCTCGATCAAAAGCTTTGGAGCCGCTTGCCAGAAGCATAAATGTATCGACAGCGACACCACCACTCGCAGGCGCCGGCGCTCACGCTAGCCCATCGCGCACGCCTAGAGCCAGAACTACTCTCGAGTAGAAAGCCACAGCCACCCTCCTCGCACGTTACTCACACGCACCAGAAATTTATGTGGCCTATAGGAGTATAGGTCAAGGGTGTTGTCTCGATTCCTCTCGAAAATATACCAGGAAATCAAACCTACAGTGCTGCAGCACATGTTATCATGCGCTTGATATGCCCATGGTGTGACACGTGTCCATCACATCCCACTACATCCAAACGAATCTCATCACAGCCGTTCATCACATGTGCTGGACGAATATAGACCTTACGATAATATATGCTGCAGCACATAGTTGTGCCAAATACACGTTGAAAATATACTGCCTTGTGCCCTTGTTCCTATCCATCCCGTCCCTATCTCTAACATTGATATATGTTGCATCAGGATAACTTCGTATTTTCGTCGAGAGAGATAGAGAGAAAAAAAATATGCATCCCCTTTTCAACATTAACGTACATATCATCACTATGCGTACGTATTAATCCTGATAAATTTCACGACCAGAACACAGCTCGTTTAATTTACTGATCTCTCGATTACGACTGAATTCACTGCCCTTTTTTGTTGCAGCATTGCTTGGTCGCCAAACGAGAAACGACGACGCCTTCAAATTATCGCGCTCGCGCGACGCTTGCGCATGGGCATGTCTCTGGCTTGTGCGTACACGCTCCACTGACGACGGTCCGCATTGCCATTGGAGGATCTGTGTTCTGTGCACGCAAATTTCAGCTAGTGTGTGGTCCAATCCAAGTCCATATGGTTTGGCTTTGAGTGCACTGGACACGATTGCGTTGCGGATAATAAACCAGCAAATCCGCGCGGTGCCAAGCAAAAGCAGTATAAACTATTGTATCTTTGTGTTGCCTTCGTTCCTCTCACAAACCACAATAGTATATTATAGTATACTGTGAACTATTCACAATTTGCCGACTATAGTATATTGTGTTGCCTTCGTCCCAAAACACCGGAAGACCCACGGTCAATTTGCCAACGAACGGCAACCGTAGAATTTGCTTTGGATGGAGAAATTGGAAATGCACCTTGCTAGCTACTCATTCTCTAGGGCCTTGGTTAGATGCAAACAAAAAGTTGAAATTTTTTCACTCTCTCCATCACATCAATCTTTAACCGCATACATAAAACATTAAATATAGATTAAAAGAATAACTAATTATATAATTTAGTTATAAATCACGAGACAAATATTTTAAACCTAGTTAGTATATAATTAGACACTGATTATCAAATACAAACAAAATACTACAGTTAGAAAAATTCTAACTTTTCGCGATCTAAACAAGGCCTATGTTGCAAGCATTTTTATTATAAGGTTGCAAGCATTGCATTGTCTTCTTTGTTGGATTGGATGCTATATCACAACAATGTCGTGGCTCCTGTGCCTTCCTCCCCCCAACCCCACCCCATTCCGAAGCTCTTTTCTGATTGAAAACCGTTTGTCATTTTGCAATCGGTAGTGTCAGCATGTGTTGATATCATTTTCTTGAAAAATACATCATACATTTATTTACATGATATCCTTCAGGAGCCTAGAGGCAATGCAAACGTTCTGCATTCGGCAATTCTGCTGTCGTGCACGACACGACCAGCCAGCGCCACAGACCACAGTCAGTCGGTCATCAAACCGCTGGTCCGGTTGGGTTCGGTGTCCGCACAGGCGGAGCTACCTCGTGGCTAAGCTGGGCGCTAGCCTCCTATTGCCTTTCTCTACGTCTATCACTATGTGTGTATGCAAGACGCTGAGTCTGTGAGCACATCTAACTATATGTATATATTAATTATGAGTGTTACATGTATTTTAGTGTATAACTATATATATATGTATACATATATGAGAACACTTGTTTTTATTAAATGACCTAATTATAAAGACTAAATCTATTTTTACACCACCTATATATATTTTTGGGTGCAATCGGCAAATTGGCCCCCTCTTTGTTTCGCTTCGAGCTCCGCCACTGGGTGTCCGTTCTCCCGTCTGTGGCAGTGGCAGTGGCAGCCCGCCGCGACCCGCAGGGGCCTCTTTTCCCTTCCCTTCACGAAGCGAGCTGACAGATGGCGGAGCCCCCTTGGCCAACCGCAAGCCCCAGCTGTCAGCTGCCCTGCCACCCTCCAACCAGAAGCCCACGCCACAGCAACCCCCCAATCCGGTCTCCCCGAACGGCCGTTTCCTCCTCCCCTCGTCAGCTTCGTTTCGCTCCCGGCGTCCGCGTATTCGCGATTCGCCAAACCAAACCCCGCCGACCTTATAAGGACAGCCTCCGCTTTCCCGTGCGCCGCCCTCCTCTCTGCCCCGTGCGAGCTCCCCTTCCCACAAGCCTTTCCGCTTGCTGCCTCTGCGAGGTGGGCGAATTAATCCGTGAATGGGTGACCTGGGAGGAGGAGGGGACTGGCGGGAGGCGGCGGTGGCCGACAAGGCGCCGGCGGCGGAAGCCGCCGCCGCCGGGCCCGACCACCTGGTGGTCATGGTCCACGGGATCGTCGGGAGGTACGTACGGCCACTTGCTTGGCTCTAGCTGATCTTCCTTCCATTTCGCTGCGTAATTGATCATCGACCTCGGTTCTTAATTGCTCCGAGAATAACCTGCTTTTTCACCTGGGGAAAACATTTCGGTTGTTTTGAGAACGTTGAGGCTTTTCTGGTTACTTCTCTGATCGTGTTATCAATTGCCTGGTTCGGATTAATTCCACGCTGCGGCGCGGGGTGCAAAAGCAGTTTCCTTTTCTGAGTGAATGAATGAAGTAAATTAGTGGTTTGGCGACAGAATCGAGGACTTGAGGTTCCTCTTGCGGAGACGCTACGAGATCTGCACTGGGCAGGTCAGCAGTTCCAACCAGACACGCAAAAGTACGCCCATGCTGATGGATTCAGGGCACCTAAATAGATAGAGCAGTACCAAAGTGAAACGCGGTTTGGTGAAATTCCGGTGCATTCACATCTTTTATTACATTTCGGCCATATGATAGTGATCCTTTTGCGCCTTTGATTCATTTGGGTAGCACTTTTAGTTGTTTCGGCCAATGTATTGATCCTTTTATTCGCTATTTTGTTGTGCAGCACGGCAGATTGGAAGTTTGGAGCTGAGCAGTTTGATACGCTGCTCTCAGGCAAAGTTATAGTTCATCGTAAGCTCTCTCATCGTGTTGATCACTTTGTGTTGACAGGATCTCATGAGCTGTGTGAGTTTTGTATCTACCAGCGTCTGTTGTATCGTACTTTTTCAAATGCCAATTTGACAACTTAGCATATCTTAATCACCAATCCTTGAATCGTCATATTGAACTATTCGTACATTTGATGTCCAGTGGCGTCCGTCCTTTACAACTGAGGTGCTTAGTTGATGGCTTGATGCATTGAGTTTTTTCCCCCTTAAAACATGCAGGAGAGTGTGTGTCATTGGATTAAGAGAGAGAAATGCCAAAATGGTCTGTATAGTTTTCGTGCCGTTGTGGCATTTTGTGGTGCTAGGGGTACGCTTAGACACCTAAGCGCCTTCTAGGTGATGTCTAGGGGATGGGTGTCCTGTGGTGGAGTGGGGTACGCCTCAATGCCTAGGTGATGCCCCCAAAACCATATTGGCTACGTGCGAGTCATACTGGCACCAACACCTTTAGATGAAAGTTATAATCGCGCGAGGGATCAGAATGAGGGAGCCACCAGAAAATAAAATTATTTTTCCTTTCAAGCTGTTCTTGTTGGCAGACTATGTGTGCTTGATACAAATGATTGGCTTGTTGCTACTTGGCACTCAACTTACAAAGAAATAAGATAGGATAATTATCTTATATTCTATGTTTTGTTTGGATCTTGGAATCTTGTTTCCATGAAGAATATATGCCTAGCCATGTGCAACTGATGATGAAGTTGCATTGTTAAAGATGATTGTGGCGATATTTCTGTGTTATTATAATGTTTTCTTATGCTTACTTCAATGAATTTTTAAATGTGTAGGCAGCAACCGCAACATGCACAAGCTAACTTTAGATGGTGTTGATGTGATGGGTGAACGATTGGCACAAGAGGTTAGTTCTTTCATTACATTTCTTGCTTGATTTTTGACCATCCGTTCTGCTCTACTTTATGTTCCTTCTATAAACTGATGACAAATTTTCTCAATGAAGGTTATTGAAGAAATCAACAAAAGACCGTACATCAAAAAGATATCTTTTGTTGCACACTCTGTTGGAGGATTGGTTGCTAGATACGCTATTGGAAGACTTTATAAACCACATAAACGAACATCTGAAAATGCTCCACAAACTCTGGATGACAACAATAGAGGTACCATACATGGACTCGAGGCAGTGAACTTTATAACAGTTGCGTCACCACATCTTGGTTCTAGAGGAAATAAGCAGGTACCTGGTAACTTATGCTTTGTGTTTTATCATCACATTCAGAAATGAAAAACAATCTATATCCTTGCATGGAAACAAATGATTTGAAATACCTTAACTTTTTCAGAACAGGTTCGAGTCAAATAGCTATGATTCGAAACACTTCTTTTCCAAATTGATGTAAAAAATAACTATCTTTCTTGAGTGATAATAATAATAGTATAATAGTTTGTTCTGCAGAAGCCTTTTGTAACTTGTTTCTTCAAATACTTTGAAATTTTATCTTGTTTAAATGTACAGGTTCCTTTCCTTTTTGGAGTTACTGCAATTGAAAATTTTGCGTGCTACATCATTCATTTGATATTTGGAAGAACTGGAAAACACCTCTTTCTTACTGACAATGATGATGGAAAGCCTCCATTGCTGCAACGGATGGTGGACAATTGGGGGGACCTGCAGTTCATGTATGCTTATCTTCGACAACTGCTTTCACATACCTGGCTTGCGAATGCTTATAGCTTACCAATTTATTGTTGTAGGTCTGCTTTGCAAGCATTTAAACGACGTGTTGCATACTCCAATGTTGGTCATGATCGTATCCTTGCTTCACTCCGAAATTAGCATGTAGTAATAAGCGTTGTTTAAAGTTTTTTTTTTCCATAACTGAATGTTGATTAAGATATTGTTGGGTGGAGAACATCATCAATCAGAAAAGATTCTGAACTACCCAAGGTAAACCTTCTGTACTTTTGTTGTAACTTGTGTTGGTTTGGCCAACGGATAACATGATCTGTTCTTTCATTCTACAATTTCTAATCTGCATTTAATTATTCTTCCAGTGGGTTGATTCAACCAAGAAGATTTACCCGCATATTGTATATGAGGAACTATCCAAAGCAGAAGTTCCTAATCAATGTGCTGACACGGACAACTGCACACTAGAAGGTTTGTACTAGCGCTTGGGCTATACAATTGGACATGTATTTCACTATTTGTGATTTATATGTTTTTACACAAAATATGAAACACTATCAAAATATGAAATGCTATTATAATATGAAAATTCTAGGTAACATAATATGGGAGTATTGAGACACACTAGCGTATTTACTTCCTAGTGTCTTCCGGTCTTCCTTGATGGATAAGTCTCTGTGTGTGTGGGCTGCAGTACGCAGGACATGGTCCTTGTGTCCTTGTGCTCTCTGTAAAAGCATCCTTGACTGCTTTTAGGACAACAGTTAGCATCTTAGGACAAGCATCTTAGGAGCATCTCAGGACAACATCTTGACTAGCATCTAGGACAACATCTTAGACTAGCATCTTAGCATTTGTTTGGATGGTTAGCAACCTATAAATTTGTATCCCCAACCCCTCAGGTTGGCATAGCATTGTGTGAGAAATAAACCCAGAAAATTGCCTCAACTCTGAGTTTTCCTGTGTGCTATCCTCTCGATGAGAGTAAGGATCTGCTCACACCTAGAGCAAGGATCCAGAGACTGACAAGTGGTATCGGAGCTATACTATCCTGTAGCCTGAGCATCTCTTGCTCAATTCCCAAAAGCTCTCAGCCAGCAGCCCCTGTCCAACCCCTTTTCCTTGCGGAGACGAGCAGCAGCAGTTCATCGGAAGCCCTCTCCTCCCCACGCAGCAGCCCGCAGATTCCTCATGTCCGCAGGTGCGTCTCAGCACTCGCTCGGCTCGAACACGCGGCGCCGGCAGCATGCCGAGCTCGCTGCGGCAGAGGAGCGCGAGCGAGCAGCAGCAGAGCTCGCTGCGGCAGCAACCCGGAAGGCAAGGCTAGCGATGGCGGAGCTGGCAGCAGCAAGGGTGGAGGAGGAGGCAGCGGCAGCGGCAAACCCTGCAGCTGCGGCCACAGCAGAGCTCAAGTCCCTGCGCGCCGATAGCTCGAGTGGCGCTGCCTCCGACGCAGGCATCGTCGACGTGGAGGCCGACGCAGCCAGGATGGCGGCGGATGAGCGGACGGCGCGGTGGGCAGCCACACAGCGCCGTGGGCGCAGCGGAAGCCCCGCCGGGTGGTGACGCGACGGCGACGACCCGGAGGAGCACAGGCGCGGCGGCGGCAGCCCAAACGGGCGTGGCTGCGCCGGCGACGCTCCCAGTGGACGTGCGCGTGACGGCCGCGCTCCGGGCGGACGCGGCGACCACGATCCGCGTGGCAAGGACCTCGCACTAGAGGCCCGGCGGTTGCGGGAGCGGGCTGCCCAGCTTGAGGCAGAGGTGGAGTACGAGCACCGCGCGGCGGACGGGTCGAGGAGGAGCACGGCCGTCACAGACAGCGTGGCTCTCTCCCCGGACCGGTACCATGGTCACCACGGGTACGAAGCTGTTGCCAGGGACGTTGCCCCTGGTGGTGGGTGGCCTACCCTCACCAAGACCAACTATGTTGAGTGGGCTGCGGTGATGAAGGTGAGACTTCAGGTGCTGCACATGTGGGAGGCAGTCCGGTACGGCGACGTCGACTACGACCAGGATCGACAGGCACTGAATGCCCTCATCGCTGCAGTCCCGTCCGAGATGCAGTTCTCGCTTACCAGCAAGCGGACTACCAAGGAGGCTTGGGACGCCATTGCTGCAGCACGCATCGGCAGCGATCGCGCCCGCAAGTCCACATTGCAGGCACTTCGCAAGGAGTGGGAGAACCTGGCCTTCAAGCTAGGTGAGGATGTCGATGATTTTTCTCTTCGTCTCAACACTCTGTTGCAGAAGTTGGTGCAGTTTGGCGACGACACCTACAGCGAGGAGAGAGCTGTCGAGAAGCTCTTCCGCTGCATCCCCGAGAAGCACAGGCAGATGGCTCGCTCATTCGAGTCCCTGCTGGACCTCTCCACGATGTCGATCGAAGAGGCGATAGATCGCCTCAAGGTCGTCGATGGTGATGAGCCACAACCCTTCTCGGGGCGTGCCGAGGGTGGCGCCCGCGGAGGTGCCCAGGGCGGCGCCGCCGAGAAGCCCAAGTCGGCACAAGATGACGCCTGCCACAACTGTGGCCGTGCTGGCCATTGGGCCAGGGACTGTAGACAGCCACGACGCGCCCAGGCCCACGTCGCGCAGGCAGAGGAGGAGCAACAAGCTCTGTTCATGGCACATGTGAGCACCGAGCTACCTCCAGCAGCACCGGCTACAGCGGCTCTTCTCCACCTCGACGAGCCCAAGGCACATGCCCTCCTCAGCAGCGGGTCCGGTAGCGACAGCAAGATCGATGGGTGGTGCCTCGACACCGGCGCCACCCACCACATGACAGGCCGGCGGGAGTTCTTCTCCGAGCTCGACTCCGACATTCGAGGCTCTGTCAAGTTCGGGGACGCCTCTGCCGTGGATATCAAGGGCGCCGGCTCCGTCATCTTCGTCGCCAAAAACGGCGAGCACCGGCTGCTCACCGGCGTCTACTATATCCCCGCACTGAGGAACTCCATCATCAGCTTGGGACAGCTGGATGAGAACGGCTCGCGCGTGGAGATCCAGGACGGCGTGTTTTGCATTTGGGATCCCCGTCACTGACTTCTCGCCAAGGTGAACAGGGGAGCAACCGCTTCTATGTTCTTCACGTACAGGTGGCGCAACCCTTTAGTCTTGCAGCTCGGCGGGACGATGAGGCCTGGCGGTGGCACGAGCGCTTTGGGCACCTCAATTTCGAGGCCCTGAAGCAGCTCGGGAACAAGGAGATGGTGCAGGGCATGCCGTGTGTCGACCACGTGGAGCAGTTCTGCGACACCTGCGTGCTCATCAAGCAGCGACGGCTGTGCTTTCCCCGCCAAGCAAGCTTCCGCACCAAGGAGAAGCTGGAGCTCGTGCACGGCGACCTTTGTGGCCCCGTGACACCGGCTACACCTGGAGGACGACGCTACTTCCTCCTCCTCGTCGACGACGTGTCCCGCTACATGTGGGCTGTCCTCCTCGACACCAAGGGGGCAGCCGCGGACGCCATCAAGTACCACCAAGCTGTTGCGGAGAAGGAGTGCGGCCGCAAGCTTCGGGTGCTGCGCACGGATAACGGCGGCGAGTTCACGGCGGCTGAGTTCACGACGTACTGCGCCGATGAGGGGATCAAGCGCCACTTCACCGCGCCGTACACCCCGCAGCAGAACGGCATCGTCGAGCACCGCAACCAGACGGTGGTCGCCACCGCCCGCGCCCTCCTCAAGCAGAGAGGGATGCCGGCAATCTACTGGGGGGAGGCGGTGATGACTGCCGTCCATCTCCTCAACCGCTCGCCCACCAAGGCGCTTGACGGCAAGACGCCGTACGAGGCCTGGCACGGGCGAAAGCCGGTGGTGAGCCACCTCCGCGTCTTCGGCTGTCTGGCGTTCCCCAAGGAGCTCACTCACGTCGGCAAGCTCGACGACCGGAGTACTCCAGGAGTGTTCATCTTCTACGCGGAGTGCGCCAAGGCCTACCGCATCCTCGACCCTGCGACACAGCGCGTCCGCATCTCCCGGGACGTGTTCGATGAAGGGCGAGGCTGGACCTGGGACAAGGCGGTGGACGACAGCTCGGCTTCGACCCTCAGGAACTTCGTCATCGACTACGTCCACCTGGAGGGAGCCGGGGGAGCTAGCAGCTCATCTTCACCGAGCTCGTCCTCCTCGGCAACCGGCTCGCCATCAGCTTCGGCGAGCCCTCCACCGCCTCCGCCACTAGCGAGTCCACCACCACCGGCGGCTACGCCACGCACTCCTACACCGGCTCCCCACTCTCTTGCACCGGCGCCGGCATCTCCAAGATCGGCACCAGCAGCTTTGGCCCATCAGCGTTCGGTGGAGTTTGCCACTCCGCTGTCAGACGATGAGGACCGCGTCAACGCCTACCACGACGACGAGCCTCTACGCTACCGCACCATGGACAACATCCTCGGCAACCAGCCTGTCCCTGGGTTGGCGTACACGACTTCGAGGCGGAGCTGCACCTGGCACATGAGGATGGTAGCCTCGCTCCTTCGCTGAGGCGGAGGGAGACGCGGCATGGCGCGCCGCAATGCAGCAGGAGATGGAAACGGTCGAACAGAACCGCACTTGGGAGCTCGCTGACCTCCCTCGTGGTCATCGCGCGATCACCCTTAAGTGGGTGTTCAAGCTGAAGAGGGATGAAGCTGGTGCCATCGTCAAGCACAAGGCTCGCTTGGTGGCACGAGGCTTCGTGCAGCAGGATGGGGTCGACTTCGACGACACCTTCGCCCCCGTGGCACGGATGGAGTCCGTGCGACTCCTCCTTGCGCTAGCTGCCCAGGAGGGCTGGCGCGTCCATCACATGGATGTCAAGTCGGCGTTCCTTAACGGCGACTTGAAGGAGGAGGTCTACTTACATCAGCCGCCGGGATTCGCAATTCCCGGCAAGGAGGGCAAGGTGCTTCGCCTGCGCAAGGCCCTCTACGGCTTGCGGCAGGCACCGAGGGCGTGGAATGCCAAGCTGGATTCCACGCTGAAGGGGATGGGCTTCGAGCAAAGCCCGTACGAGGCGGCCATCTACCGGCGGGGCAGTGGAGGAAAGGCCCTGCTGGTAGGTGTCTACGTCGACGATCTTGTGATCACTGGTACCAAGGAGGTGGAGATCGAGGCGTTCAAGGAGAAGATGAGGGCGACTTTCCAGATGAGCGACTTGGGCCCTCTCTCCTTCTACCTGGGGATCGAGGTCCACCAGGACAGCTCCGGCACCTCTCTTCGCCAGACTGCCTATGCCAAGCGCATTGTGGAGCTTGGCGGGCTCACCGGCTGCAACCCAGCCCACACTCCTATGGAGGAGAGGCTGAGGCTGAGCCGGGATAGTACGGAGGAGGAGGTGGACGCGACGCAGTACCGGCGCATTGTGGGCAGCCTTCGCTACCTTGTCCACACGCGACCGGACTTGGCGTTCGCCGTCGGCTACGTCAGCCGGTTCATGCAGCGACCGACGACGGAGCACCAGCAGGCCGTGAAGAGGATCCTCCGCTACGTCGCGGGCACCTCCGACTACGGCTTGCACTACCCGAGGTGCTCCGGCGCGGCACATTTCATCGGGTACAGCGACAGCGACCACGCCGGCGACATCGACACGAGCAAAAGCACCAGTGGGACGCTGTTCTTCCTCGGCGAGTGTCCGATCAGCTGGCAGTCGGCCAAGCAGCAGGTGGTGGCTCTGTCCAGCTGCGAGGCAGAGTACATCGCAGCCACTACCGCTACTACTCAGGCTTTGTGGCTGGCTCGGCTGCTTGGCGATCTCCTTGACAGAGACGCAGAGGCAATGGAGCTCAGGGTGGACAGCAAGTCCGCCTTGGCCTTGGCAAAGAATCCAGTTTTCCATGAGCGCAGCAAGCACATCCGGGTGAGGTACCACTTCATCAGGAGCTGCCTGGAGGAAGGGAGTGTCCGGGCCAACTACATCAACACCCAAGACCAGCTCGCCGACTTCCTGACCAAGTCCCTTGGGCGAGTCAAGTTCCAGGAACTTCGCGCCAGGATCGGGATGGCTCAGATACCTCACAAGGAGTCACACAAGACTTAGGGGGAGAGTGATGGATAAGTCTCTGTGTGTGTGGGCTGCAGTACGCAGCACATGGTCCTTGTGTCCTTGTGTCCTTTGTAAAAGCATCATTGACTGCTTTTAGGACAACAGTTAGCATCTTAGGACAAGCATCTTAGGAGCATCTCAGGACATCTTCTTGACTAGTATCTAGGACAGCATATTAGACTAGCATCTTAGCATATGTTTGGCTGGTTAGCAGCCTATAAATTTGTATCCCCAACCCCTGAGGTTGGCATAGCATTGTGTGAGAAATAAACCCAGAAAATTGCCTCAACTCTGAGTTCTCCTATGTGCTATCCTCTCGATGAGAGTAAGGATCTGCTCACACCTAGAGCAAGGATCTAGAGACTGACATTCCTACCTCTCTCTGAATTAGTGATGCCTCACTATTCTGTGTATTCTCACAGTACCTAAGTGGAAGGGCTACCAGTAAGTTTTCGATCTGCTTCCTGCTCACTTTTTAAAATATGATTGACAGTTTTTGTTGTATGTTGATGTTGTCATATCGGGAGCGAGTTCCTTAGTTGTTGTAGGCTTTTTTTTTCTCGAATATGCAGGAGGACTGCATATCATTGCATTAAGAGAAGGAGAGTTAGGCCAAAATAGCCATACACAGCGTACATGCACGCACCACACACACATGCCTACACCACTTGCCCGTGATCATCGTGCTATACTTTTACATTTTTACATTACACCAAAGACATGTATGTTTCGACCAGCTGGACCAACTCCCAACTATAGGACAGGGGGCCTAGAAGTGAACACAGCGCCAAGACCTTTCGCACCTGCAAGTATCCAGAGTTCAGTTTCCTCCTGCGCCAGTAGGAAGGTTCTGTCCACTCTAGGGGTGATCCCATTGAATACCATATCATTCCTTGCTTTCCAAAGGGTCATGCCCCTAAAACGAACAAGGTGTTGAAACCATCCTGCACACCATTACTCATTTGATCATTTGCTTGTTGCCACCATAAGAAGAAACTGTTACTGTCCATTTGGGGTGTGACGTCCGGAATCCCAAAGAAACTCCATAGCTGATGCCAAAACTGCCGAGCGAAGACACATGCCAAGAGTAGATGGTTAATCTTCTCATCTTCCTGGTCACAAAGTGGGCAGTGATCCGGATGGGTAAGGCCACGGCGTGCCAACTTGTCCACTATCCAGCAACAGTTGTGTGCCACAACCATAAGTTGCTGTAAGCTTAAAAGAGGATAAAGCTTCCCAGTTAATCCTGAAAGAAAAATGAATACCCGATTCAAGTATTCTTAGGCTCAGGAATTGGATATGAGAAGTACATAGTTCACCCTAGGTATTTTTTTTAAAAAAAGGTAAACCTCAAAGTGTGCCTTTTTAAAAATACCTTTTTTTCATGCAGCTTAAAAAAACTCTAGACATAGGAGCATGGCCTCTATCTATCATACTGTAGCTGTTTAATGACCTATACCGTGCTGATTGTCAAATGGGGTTCTGAATTTATAGCATTTTTCTGCCCCCCTGGGGTTCTACTCAACAATGTTTTTTTGTGGAACACATGGTCCATGATCCATGGATATGCTACAGAACGAAACCACGTCCAAGGACAGTTTCCTGAATCATCCAGATTGATATTGAGTTATTGACATGCCCAGTCTTTTTATTAATGTGGGCATGCTGCTCTATTGTAGAATGTTGGACTTCCATCGTTTTATGCCATCCATCTATCACGATTCACGAGTAACCAGGACTCCAGGAGCTTCACATATGTTTTCTAGGGAAAGCTTTCCATGTCTCCACATTTTCAGTGCATTAGGAGATGCTTTTTTGGAAGGGAAGGAAAATATATGTTTTGGATTTTGTCGTATGTCAACCTGTGTCATGACTCATGATCCGACATTATTTAGTTCCTGTCATGCTTTGTTCCTTACCGCAGAACTGCACATGATGGGCTGACTTCTATTTTCAGAACACCTTTTACAAGGACTTAAGCGTGTGTCATGGGAAAAGGTGGATGTTAGCTTCCACAACAGTAAAGTAAGATCTGCAGCACATAGTGTGATTCAGGTATTGCCTTTGCCTCCCGGTGGCGTTCTCTGATATTCAGAAGTAAAATTTTGCTTCGGTCACGTGCTGTAGTTAGTTCTTTCCCTGTCAATAATTTAGTGGCCAGCACTTAAATATTTGTGAAAGATATACTGAGGCAAAGCCTTTCTTGGAATGAAATTTTAACAGGTAAAAGATCCTGTGATGCATAGCGAAGGTGCTGATGTCATACAGCATATGATTGACCAATTCATTCTATAGTAAAAGCCCTGGTCTTTGGAAACAGACATGAACCAGGACATGTCATTTGCTAACTGCTGAGTCACCGAGCCTGGTGAGCACGTTTATGGAAATCCCAGGTGTAAGATTTAGTTTCTGATGGGTCAGGTATATAGATATAGAGGGTGGAAGCATGTGCGCATGCTTGTTGGTTTATTTAGTAATCTGTGATCATATATATGTTGTACGGTGTATGTAATTTTAGCACTATTCTTGTCTCTGTAAATGTTCATTTATTTATAGTGCTGGTCTTCTCCTACACCCTAATTTTATGAGCATGTTATTGCTTTTTTTTTTTGAATTTAACATGTTTTTGTTAAGGAAGAATGACCTCACACAACCGTTTCATTGAGTCTAGTTTACAAAAGTACAGTGTATGGGCCGAAAGGGGCCGTAAGGCCTACATGGGCTAGAAAGAGAGAAACAGAAGAAGAGAGGAGAGAAACAGAAGAAGAGAGAAGACTTGTATGTCTGCATATATTAACACCCCCTCAAACCAAAAGTAGCTAAGAATATGAGTTGACACGTTTAGTTTGAGTATGTGAAAATGGTGTTGATCTCGAGTCTAAGGCTCTAGGCCTTGATGAAGAAATCTGCAAGTTGAAGTTTGAAAGGCCATGTTAAAATCAAGCTTGAAGTTTGAAAGGCCATCTTAAAATCAAGCCTTTCTTTCTGGGTCCTGGTCTTAGATCTATTTTAACCCCTTCCTTTTATGGCCTTTCCATCAGTTGATCCAAAAAAAAACCATTTTGCCTCTGAGCATGAAATTAACCTTAAGCACAATGCAAACTTCAGTTTTTCATTGTATATCTTGCATAGATGTCTGTAGTTTGTATGTGTTTCATATAAACTACAAATATTTGTGAAATATACAATGAAAATACTTGGCAAAGCTCACTGAACATCCTTTGATGGATGCCATGCTTACTTGAGTTTTCTGTTGGTGGAGCCTTTGAGATACCATTTCAGTTAATTAAAATGTTTATGTTAATCTGTAATGATGCACTAGTATGAATCTATAATGACCAGACATTACATTCAAAATTACAAGCGTATATGGCAATTTGTGTTAACGAAAGCATGATGCACCATACACATTTTATCACACGATAACACATTGGAACAATAATATACTTCGAAAATTTATAGAACTGACACCAGTCAAGCTCGTGCCAGCACGCATCACATTTAGTTTTGATATTTAACTGTCTTCAAATCCTCTAGGGTGGCGTGTCTCTTCCAAGTCTTCAGTCCAAGTCTTCAGTTGTACCATCGTCTTCTCCTTAAAAAGTTGGCATATCATAGCTTTGCAGCAAACTTCATATTCACCATGAATTCTGCCTTCCCCTTCTTCAACCAATCAAACTCCCTCAAACGGTCAAACCTTGCCTATGACGAACAAAGTTCTTCCACAAGGAAACGCAATCTATCTGGCTTTTTTTTAGACACAATCTATCTGACTTAAGTTTTTTTATTTGAGGCAATCTATCTGACTTAGCTGCTCTCATTACTAATATATTTTGTGCTCACTCGATTCCGAATGTAAACTATAAGTTGTTTCAGACTTATCCTAAGTCAAACTTATCTTGTCATTGAACTTTACCATATTCTTATATTTTACGCACACATCATTCCGAAATCCGAATACAAACGACAAGTCATTTTAGACTTTCGTAAGTTAAATTAAACAATTTTAATCAATTTTATAATAAAATACATAAATATCTACATCAGATAGGATTTATTGGGCACAATATACTATAAAATATGTATACTCTCTCCATTCTAAATTATAAAACGTTTTGACATTCCTAAGTACATGGCTTTTATTTATGTATCTAGACATAATTTATATCTAGATCTATAGCAAACTTTTTAGAATAAATCTATAGCAAAAAGTTACGAATCTAGCCACTATGTATCTAAACATAATTTATATCTAGATCTATAGCAATATTTTTTAGAATAAATCTATAGCAAAAATTACGAATCTAGCGTCTTATAATTTGGAAGAGAGCGAGAGAGAGAGAGAGTATTATGATAACATATTTATTTGGAACAATAATACAGGATAAACTGAACGATGTGGATGGTTATAGCGCAACAAAGACAAAGTCAAAAGATGGCAGGCGCAGGATGTTATAAAATTTCAGGAGAATGAACTGACATAGAAACCTGTGGAAGAATTGCAAACATGTAACAAGTCAGGCTACGTTTTTCTAAGTAGAAGAATAATGGAATAATAACAAAAAGAGAGGTTTGCTAAAGTTACAAGGCAAATTTACATAAATGAATCAACAAGCCCATGGACACTTTATTACATCGAGCATGGTATTGGCTCTGATTATTTATTATACATCGGTTTCAAGAATCAAATAACAATAGGATATACTGGACTAGAATTTTCAAGGTTTTTAGTTCTCAAACAGCCATTCTGAAAAGTGGCCAGGGGTCTCTGGATCTAAATACAAGAGACTCAGTTTCACTCAAGCCTGCAGGAAACTTGCATACTTTGTGCCAAGAAAGAGCCTCTGCACACAGAGCAGCGCATTTTTCCTCACTTCAGTGTTCTCATGATTCATGAGCTTCATGACCCGGTCCTTGGCCTTGAGGTCTGCCACCACGATTCGGCCAGATGGATGGTACTGTAGGAACTGTGAGAGGTCATAGCAGGCCACGGCAAGGGCGGTGGTGTCACTTGATGTGTCAATGATTGTCATGAGAACTCGTAGAATCTGCCAAGTTATAGGTGCAATTTCATCATAACCACAGAAATGAATGCTTATGAGCCTATCTAATCTAGATTGAATTGTCCAGAATAGCTTATCTATGAATTTGCGTGTTGAACTACTAGGTCCAATTGTGCAACAAGTGGACAAGGCATACCTGGAAATCATTTTCTTCAAAATTGTTAATGTTCTCGCGCCAGAAACTTGGATCTTTGTGCATTGGAGACCAGTCAAGATGACCAAGAAGAACTTGCTGTTTGTACTTATCAAAGGAACTCAACTTCTTGAGGTTTTCTTTGAGCCCCACCTCTAATTGATTCAGAGCATCTAACAGATCCTGGGAGCATAAATAATAGGAAATTGCTGTTAGCACAAAAAGGTACAAAAACATACAAGCTCAATCTGAGCACATAATAGACTAGATACATTCACATTCTTATTCTCAAACGTGCAAGAGCTTGCATCACTACATTAAAGGAGATATAGTCACATTTATTTATGCTTGCATGAAAATTCACGAGTCCCAATTTTGAAGCAGCAACTACACGAACCTCCAACATATCTTTGAGATAAAAATGATTCTTGTACTTCACATTGCCTGATTAACTAACTCTTTGTAATGTTACCAACTCTTTGTAATGTTACCAAGCAAACTTCTGCTGTTCAATTACCAGGATTTCCATGGGAAATGGGAGACCATATCACACAAAAAGGTTCAGCAAACAAAGAAACTACAAGATGGCTCACTATGTCATTACAATTCCACTTCTATATTTCAGGTGCCTGTATTTTTGTTGTTCAGGCGACATGTAATTTTGTCATGGTTTGACTAGAAAAAACTGTGACTTGTCTCTTGTGAGTTGTCGTTTTAATTGTACTAATTGTTGTCTAAGATTGTTGCCTGAAAATTCAGGCACCTGAAATATAGCAACTACATATATTTTAGCAAATTGTGACATTTTCACCTAACCCTATCAACAAAGAAAAAAAAATAGGACACTAAACTAAAAAATAATAGGTAAAGTGCAACCGTTTTTTACTTACTGAACAGTAAATATAAAAATTTTCAAACAGGTTGGTTTTCAAGCAAGCATATGCATGCCATTTTGTTATTCCTACATTTATTTCAATCGAAATGATTATTCAGATATGAAGAATCCAACATTCGATGCATATTTTCCTGTGGAATATTAAAAAAAAACAAAGGTTTGGAAAGCCCTCACCTCATCAGTCCATGCTTGAGCTTTCAAATTTTGTACTATTTGTGGCAATCCAAGATCGATCATCTGTGCAGCAAATGCACCCTTTGCCAGCAAATTACGGAAGGACAACACAACAACTCTGACCACCTTCAATTTTATGAATAATATTAACATTTCTGACGTAATTACAGTGTCATAGTATGACATGCAAATTTAGAACTATTACCTTCTCTTTAGTAGAGCCCTTGACAACCTCTACAAGTCTTGGCATAACCCTTGTAGTGGACAAATAATCAACTGCAGCATCATAAAAGGATAAAAGCCAGATGCAGAGGCAAGTTTCATAAAGGAGCTGCACAAGAAATGAAAAAAAAAGGAACACAGATGGGGAAGTTAGTTCTAGAGTTGAAAGATGAACACTATGCCAGTTATCTGCAATCAAACAGCTAAGACCTAATGAGACACTCTTCTCAAGATACTTCCATTCTAGATTCTTAGGGCCAAGCAATCACCTGAATTGACTGTTGTGTGGAAGCTGGGGATATCAAAGGAATCAGCAGCTTGATGCCATCAGCTTGAACAAATAATGTCCTAACATATGGTTCTCTGAGCAAAGTGGAGAGGCAATGGATAAAAGTAGGAATAGAGCAGCTCGGGTGTGTAGGATTCCTCAGCTGCAAAATGTATCATAATAAAATTTCAGAACGCACGAATGGTAGTTTCAAAGCATATAGCAAACAAAAAGTGGTAATGAACTAAAAAGACCATTCACATTTCTAACCTGTGAACAGAGCCAATCAACCAAACCTCTCAATACATCATGTGTTGACGTGAGTTTGCTCTTTGAATTTGAAGCATCTCCGTTTGGAAGCATGCCATTCTGAAGCTTTGGTCGTACACTATAGTCAAAGTAAAGTAAGATCTACAAATAATCTTACATGATGATCATTTAAATACAAGCCAAACTTACCTAATTATATCAGTCAATATCTTACAACTTTTTTCTTGTACAAACCAGTTGCCTTTCCACAACAACCTGAAAATTATAATTTTGTTAGCTAAATTTGGTATCCAGAGAACCAAGATAAACAGGCCTAGCATGGTGTGCATCAGTGCATGAACTCTTTCTAGCATGAGGTGTTCCTGAAAAAAAATAGGCCAAGGTACAGAAGGTGACTATTCTAACTATAAAGTCATGTCATCAGGAGGCGGAATGGGCAATATATGTCAATATATTTGCTGAACAACGTAACAACCAGATTCCTTAAATTAATAAGATAAAAATAACATAACATAATTAAACAAGAATAGTACACTTAACTTAAGAAAGGTTCATAAATATCTTCACCAGACAGAGATTGGTCATAAAACAGTGCTGCTCGCTTAGGATTTGCTGAAAACAAAGGTATCACCAATGTAACATAAATAAGTGATAAGTGATAAGTGATAATCTAATGGTTTAATGATGGAAGTGAATGGTTTTCATCTGAAAGAAAAAAAAGGCTGGCATACTTGCAAGCATTTCATCAATGAGAGCAAGCACGTATTCAACAGTCTCTTCCTTGGGGATGCTCCGCAGGATATTCAGGAACACTCGGACATACGCTGGCCCATCCTAGAGAAACAGAGTTTTAAGGATCTTTGTGTTATGTTATATAAAACTAGTTGGGTAACCAAACATCTAATAGAAATTTACACAGATAGATAAACAAGGTAAGAGTTATTTGTGGGGAAAAGAGGAAAACGGAAATTAGTCAACTAGATCCTGTTGCAGT
Source organism: Bothriochloa decipiens (assembly GCA_023333625.1). Classification (NCBI taxonomy): domain Eukaryota; kingdom Viridiplantae; phylum Streptophyta; class Magnoliopsida; order Poales; family Poaceae; genus Bothriochloa; species Bothriochloa decipiens. Next base: position 45,041,455 of record CM041635.1, on the reverse strand, counting down.
AAACCTACGTAAGGTTGAGTACACATACACACCCTATTAATACACTGAATCAATTCAGATATTGATAAAAAAAGAGTGCATGACAAATATGCATAACTGATAACCTCTTGTAGGCTAAAAGCATTGATCTTGAAAGACCAAAAAACATAAGGATAAGATAGTTTACTTAAGAGCAAGAAACCAGGAAGAAACCAGAAAAATTGTGATGCAAAGATGAAGACATCAATCATAACAAGATAGTAGCAAATCTGAAAGAAGGCAGTGATACAATGGTCTTTAATCATTTTTATCCACAAATAATGGTTGACAAAGCAACTCACCTCCTCAAGCAAAGGAGCTCGCTGACTCTCTGGTTTGTGGTCATATCGCCGTAAAAGCTGAAGGCACGTTCCAGAGATAAGCTTAGTTGACATGTAATGCTCCCATGGAATATCCCGCTTGAGAACCTTGATATACAAAAACCACAATACAAAAATTAATTAAAAAGAATTATACTTTTCCTTCCTGCTAACATAATGCAACAAAAACCTCCACAATCCACTGATGCTTGCAACAATTTTATGAAATGCATCCTAGCATAGAAAGAAGGCATGCTAACGCATGAAAACTACTGTCAGTGCTAGAAAAGTGCAATTTTCCATACACTCCAACAGCAGAAACAGACTACTCAGTAATTCATCACCTAGTAGCAAGATATTTTATTCACAAATTCGTGACAAATTTGCTAAATGTTGATGGTATCAGACACTCAGTATATAATATTAGAACCTATAAAGCATATGATGTCAGGTAACACATCAATAGTTTCTAATTGGTTGGATGTTAGAACATACTAGGCATGCGGAAGCTAGCAAGCATCAACGGTTGAAACGGAAGCGGGTAAGCAACCCCAGGCACTGACCTGCTCGGTGGTGAGCTCGGCGCGATCCATAACGGGGGGCAATCCAAGCACCGTCCGCGAGCCGGACCTGCAATTCAACCCCGGATCAGATCAGAACGCCTGTGCGGAGCTTAGGTAGGGGAGGGAGCGGAGTGTAGACGGCGGTTCCTGTGCGTGATCGGGATCCGAGGGCGTGCGGCTGCTGCACGGGAGGGGAAGAGAGAGAGAGGAGAAGAAGAGTCTGTGGCCGCGCTTGGTGGCCTCCCACCTGGCACCACCGGCGGCGAGATGAAGCGGATCGGGAGGCTCCCGGCACGATTGGGGAAGAAGAGATCTGAGAGGGACAGGCCCAGGCGTAATTAGATGGGAGCGAGACGAGTGGCCCGTGGCCGAGTCCCCTCCGCAGTCCGCACCGGTGTGGGTGGGGCCCACTTTTACATGGCCACGTGGAGGAGTCGTGCTCCGCTGCGCCTGCACAACCTGATGCCGATCGCGATGCTACTAACGCCGATTTTTTTTTTAGAAAAAAGCATCCTATTGCATGATTTTAGCCATCGCAAAATTCAAGTGAAATATGGTTAAAAAATTAGGTGAAATACTTTTTTTTTAAAAGTAGATCTTTCTTTTTGTTTGACAATGAAAAAGTAGATCTTTGTAAACTAAACTAATCAGACCGAAGTGATCAACAACTAAGTTTTCGGTCACTAACTCAGTCCTGAGTCCCTACTACCCTAGCTTTTTATGGTTAGTTCGGCCATATGCCTCGGGTAATCAAACTAACCGAACATTTAGATGTATTGACATCATATGTACTTTAGACTATTAAGTGATATATTTTTTATTTTAGTGGGTTTATATAAACCATCATTCTTATCACTTTGTTTAGTCTATATTTATGTTGTTATTTTGCCTTGAAACAGAAAAAATTGTAAAAAGATTTGCTACAAATTGTAATATTTAGTAGTTGTTTTTGTCTAGTCCGGTTAGTTAGTCAAGACCAAAACCAAACCGAACTAAGACCGAACTTGATCCGTCCTGAATTTTGAAACTAACTGATCGGTCTCTGTTTTTAGATGACCGAACTTTTAAAAAGACAAAAAAACCAATCAGTTTGGTTTGTCAGACCTAACGCCCAAGCTGACTACCAAGGGTTAGCGCTAAGATGAGACCAGCTCACGAGCGGATGAGGACTAGCGATGGGCCACTCACCGGCGAAAGTCCCTACCCCAGGGCCAGGGGACGATGGCCTTCATTTTTTGGATGAAGCCTGCATTGTATATCCTTCCATCGAGCAGAGTAAATCAATAATACCACAATTCGTGATTCACAACCGCAATTTGGGCTGTGTAGAGCAGAGAAACCATACTAGAACCAACAAATGGCAGGTAGTACACAAAGAAAAAAGTACAGCGGCATTTATGTCTAAAACACGTCATAATTCTACATTGAAACATTTGGTTTTAACTTTCAAACAAAGCAAAAAGCTAGGTGTTGTACATAAACAGAAGGCAGTACATGTAAGATGAAGAATCAATACTACTAACTAATTGTATATAACAAAACAAGATTCTCATGCTTGTGTCGAAAGTTCCTCTCATTGGATGTTCCACTTCTGCTCCAGAGCACTGCATATCCGATTTAAACAGCAGGCGGCACTGAGCGGATAGTTGCAAACTGCACAAACGGGGAAGTGGTCATCAATAAGGTTGAAAGGAAAACATACAGATAAATAAATAATAC
>CM041635.1:45022203-45032546 GCA_023333625.1 Bothriochloa decipiens | reverse complement strand
ATATATATATATATATATATATATATATATATATATATATATATATAAGCAGCAACAATAAAAAGAATAAAATCAGAATCATCCATCATGCTAATAATCCATCATTCTACCGCAGCAGAACGGATACGTACAAAGAAAAGGATAGACCGCCTTAGAAACCTTCGATTCCGGAGTGGAAGACGCCGAAGCCGAGCCAGTAGAGGTAATCGTTCGCGGCCGTGAGGTCGTACACGTTGAGCAGCACCGGCGTGGCGGCAGCGCTGTTCCGGGCGCCCATCTCCCTCCCCCTCCCCTCCCGCCGGTCGAACGAAGCCTACGAGCCTCTCCCTAGAGATCGCACGGCCCGCCCACCATGAATGGGCGGGGGTGGCTAGGGCTTGGCCGGAGCGCGGCGGATTCGTGCGGGAGGACGCGGCGTGGACCGTGGAGACGGAGAGATGATCCCTCTCCCTCTCTCTCTCTCTCTCTCTCTCTCTCTGTCTCTTCGATTCGATCTGCTTAATTAAGGAATGATGATCACTGTTTTCCCCACATGTGTCGCTATCTTCACGCTGTTTTTTTTTTGTTTTGTTTTTGATGATGATGAGCTGTTGACGCTATTGCTTAACGATGGGAATCACTTTTCCGTTTCCCGCGGCTGGACGGTGGGGTGGAGCGGACGGCGTCTTGGGTTCTTGGCAGTTGGCACGGGCGCCTGGCCTGCACCGTGTCGTTCGGACCGCGTTCGGATTGCGAACCTGCGCGCGCCCTGGAGGATTTGTTTTGCCCCGTCCGGCTGGCGGCAGCGTGCCGTGCCGTGCCGGGCCATCCTGATGGGGCTCCTTCTTGCTTTTCCGCCCTGCCTTTCGTCAGTTCGCCGCTCGACGGCTTCGGCTGCCATGCCTGTACGTGGCAAGCTCGAGTCCGACTCCCACGGTGCAACCGGGCGTGTTTGATTTTAGTGTTTCTATTAAGCCAGGTCGAGTTGAGATTGCGTTTTGATAGGTTGTACACATAAACGATCACCTTGCAGATGGTGGCGCTAGCACTTGCTAGGCGGCGAGAGGAACACGAGTAAGGACCAGCATCCACCCGACGATGGCTCTACTTGAGTCGCCGCCGCACCACAGCGCGGCCCGGTCAACCTGTCGCGAGCGGTTTCGGCCAATGAATATTGTATGTCTGATGTCCTTCTATGCTCAGACTGTGCCGCCGCACGTGCGACCAACTTGGCGCTGCGGCGGCGACACCACACCCGCCCGCTACTGACTTAGTGGTGAGCTAGAGCGGTGGGTGAGAGATACAGGACTCAAAGGTGACTCGAACACGCGCTTCAGCGCCGTAGCTTGCCTGACCATCAAAAAACGAACCCGAACTTCATTTCTTGAGGACTAGGTGAAAGAGTGTGTTTTGCACCCAACCGACCGAGCTCATTGGTGGGCCTAAGCATTCAAGCACACGTAGATGCAATCCACAAGAAGAGCCAGTACCAAGTGCCGCACATCAAACACACCCTTTGTGCCCTTGGTCAATTGGTATCTTGGGTTATAACTCCTAAGAGTATGTTTATGACCGGGCCATTAGGTGTTTGATCACATCGAGGCCGCTAGAATAGAGTTTTTGTTTTTGCCCTCGAGGGGCACATGCCCTCCTGCTGTGCGCCCTCACATGCATACTAATATATATTAAGGGCATAGGTAAGCGAATATATAGAGGATGGTTATGGAGTTGGGACCGAGATGAGCTAGTTGGATATTGTAGTGGTTCATCACCGCAATAAGGAAAATCGAATACAGGGGTAGGCGAAAATGGAGCGGAGACTTGGAGTTCGTGCAACCGCAGAATGCCGGCGGCCTATTTACGATTTCCTTTTTCTTCTTAGTAGTAGTATAGTAAAATTATTTTGATAGAAATATAAAAGGTATAAAAAAATCGTGACCATATAAATGGTGGACTTTATCATAACAGAACTAGGAGGATTTTCCGCGTGTTACCGTAGGTACAACTCTTGAGGTGTAAGAATATAAATGATAGTAAACTCTTGAGGTGGATACTTTGCATGTAAGAAAAGTTGCTAATGACAAATGATAGTGGATTTCTTAGGTGGACACTTCGTGCGAACACATAGTTTTCATTTAGCCATGTGTAAGCGGTTTTGTGATGAGCGACTGTCAACACGGCAACACTTTGATGATGTGCAGGTGTGGAGTCTGGCGGCGGTGGTCGACGACGAGGAGAAGGTCAAGTAGGACGGGCCATGCCGATGGACCGTGGCGGACGTGAGGCTTGGACCGAGGGACCAGGAGGCCGGGTGACTAGTCGTAGTGGCTGACACTTGGGGACATCGACAAGTGCAAGTGTACATGGAGTGGCCATGTTGACCGAGTCAAGACAGTTGTCATACAAGTCGAGTGGGCGGCTCTGATGACTTAGTGCATGGGTGGTCGAGGACGGCGGTGACAGGCGTCGAGCTGCAGAGATATGTATGGACTACGTTACTCACGAGAAGGTTCGAAGGTTTGGCCTCAAAACCATCAGTGGCTGGTTTTGCAGGTTTGGGCCTCAAAATTCAGGCGGAGGTCTCGATGCGGACGGACGGCACGTGGCGACATCGAGGAGTTCGCGTCAAATCGAAGCTACCGATGAGAAGGCATAATGGTCGTCGGATCAAGAAACCCCCTCTAGTTCTTCGCACGATTCGTCGTTTGTTGACCATTTTGGCTCGTTTTTCTTGCGTTGATACGTTCGATGACGTGAGTGTAAGCTTTCCACTGAAGAATTTGGTCTAATTCCTTATGAGATCGAAGATCCAAGCGATTTTTGTTCTAGGGTTCATTTTTGGGATTTTTCGTTCCCCTTCGATTTCCCGTTGATTGGAGTCAAATTGGGCGATGATCTCTTAGAGGTAGCCCCACCTACTGCCTTGTGACCATGTGATTCAAATTTTTTGGTAGTCGGTGTTGATTTGACCGAGATTCGATCGACTTTTGTGTTTAGGCGATTTTTGAGTCGCTGTTGTTCTTCAGACCCGGAGGTTTTGGGCTTGACCCCAGAGGCTCCGAGCCCCGGAGGTTCAAGTCATAGTTGATCTACAGACCTTGGAGGTTCTAGGCCTGACCCCGGAGATTCCAGGCTCTAGAGATTCCAGACTTGTCCCCGGAGGTTCCATGGTCTGCAACAGCAGTTTGCTTGTTTGAGCTCTGATTACTTTACTGTTTGTTCCACTGATCTTGTGGTGTCCCGCTATGTTCTTAAGGAACATCCACTCTTCCTCGTAGGGTCACCATTCGAGTTTTGCATTTTAGGGTTGTTTGACGAGCCGCGAACCTAAGTTTCGAAAGAAATATCAACCCCCTCCCCCCTCTGGTCGCCATATGCGTTCCTTCACTTCGCATGTCAAAAGAAATAAATAATGGAGTGACAGTGGATTGCTTAAGTGAACATTTTGGATGCTCCTAATGATAATGGACTGTTTAGGTGGACATTTTGCGTGTTAAGAGAAATAAATAGTAGGGTGATAGTGGATTGCTTAGGTGGATGCTTCGCATGTCAAGAGAAATAGATAGTAAGTTTTTACTTTATAAGAGTTATAGATGTGCCATTGCACCTTCAATACATATTTATTATAATAAATAATGGACAAAAATTATAGACTTTATCATGCCGTGGTCCTAAATTACACCACAACGGTGAGATGTCCCCTACACTTAACTTCTCTAACACCTCGAGATCGAATCAGGAAGCGGGTTATCATTCAGAACACAGCATCGACGGTATTGCCATCAGACTCGTAACATAATGATTTGTGAGGGATCATTTGGAGTCCCACTTCTCCGTTGTCGCCGCTAGCATCCTGGACACGTGGCAACACCTGAACACCAGTAAGTACAGTAATATCTTTGTGAGTATCAACAACAGGGCTACTAGCGTTGACAGTCCTTGTAATGCAGAACCTGCCGGAGCCTAGGTTGACAAACTGAGAATCTTTCCTTCCATTCCTCTTCCTCTAGGGCTAGCCGGGAAAGCAGCTTCCAAGAGCCCACTAGCTGTGGCTGGGAGTCTATGTCACTAAGGTCAGCAGCAGCTAGGTGCTGAGCTTGAGCTTCAGCGGTGAGGCCAAACCAAAGCTTCAATTCAGGCACATACTCAACCTTGCCACTGAATGGTAGGTTCCAGTTGCCAACTTTTCTCCACGTGTGGCTTGTCGTGTCCAGGCAGTATGTGCCAATGCCATCGACCGATATGCAGATGTGGAAGCGTTCATCCACGTGGATCACTGCATACGAGCTGATCTCGTGGCGGTTGTAGCTGTCCCGGTACTCAGGGTCATGGATATACGGCGGTGGAGGGAGGAGTTGGCACTGCCAAGAGTGAAAAAAGTCCCACCTAGGAGGCTTGCAGACAACGGCCTCAAACTGGAAGCTCCCCAGCGGCATGCTGCCCATAGCCTCCGGTTTAGGAATTCTCTCCATGATGAAAAGGCTGCCGCCATGAGGCTCCGGTTTAGGAACTTTTCTCGCCCCGATGAAACGGCCGCTGCTAGTTCTCTGAATCTGCCAATAGCCGCCGCCGCCGCCGTCAGCATCGGCGCTGGTGTAGGGTACAAAGAGAGAGAGAAGGGCGTATGCTTGGGCACGTGGAGACTAGGCACCATCGACCGCGGCGACGTTGTAGTACAAGGTGGACGCCCGGCCGTCGAACTTGGATACCACGTGGTGCGCCGTCAGCCCGCAGTGGCGCCTCCGGAGCCTGCGCAGGCGCTGCATGCAGACGTCGGAGATCATCCTGAACATGTGGTCGTCCTGGATGAACGGCTGCTCCATCCACTCCTGGAGCGGCAACCACTGCAAACGACCATGCTGTTCAGAAGATTGTTTTGCTTGGCGAGCGAGCCAACGCCGAATAACAGAACATACCTTTGCTGCCTGGATTTCCGTTTCGTCGATCTTGATGTCGTTGGATAGTGGTCTCAGCACGCAGACGAAGAACAGGTCCGACTTCTGGAACGCCACGTTGTGTGCGTGCCTATATACCACAGATTGAGGGCCGCAATTTTGATCAGATATATGATGACGTTCTGAAAATTTGGCTGCCTGATGCCTGCATGTGCAGAATTTTCTATCGCGCAGCATGAGTGCGTTACTGAATTAAACCACCGCTAGCATGCAGAGCCATTACCTAAAAACAATCAGTTCCACAAACTCAGTGTCAACCTGCATAATGCACCAAGACACTGTGTTCAAGATGGTTCTGTAAAGGAATCTGAATCTAAGGATGAATACCAGAACAATCTTTAACATTGAGAACAATCCATTTCTTACTCCAGTCTCCTCCTTGACCTCTCTGACAGCTCCTGTAGAAATCTCTTCTGACTGCCACAAAGCAAGGAACATTCAGCATACATACATATACATCGAAGCAGTACTTCATATCGCACCAAGGCGGGCCCGTCTGAAGTCTGAACCCTTACCGCACGAATTAATCCCGTTGGCAGTTTCCAAGCACCAGGCAACCTTGAGTACTTCTCTTGAACTACAAGGACCTTTTCGGATCTCAAGAAAAACGCCAATTACAATCGACGCAGTGATACGGCACGGAAAGGGACGGAGGAAATATACCTCCATTTGGTCGTTGATTACCACGCCTCCTACTCCGACCTGGTGAGAAGCATTTGCAGGGAGCTTGCAGGGCTCGTCGTCAGGGATCCAGTACGTTAGCATCAGATACGAGTCCTCTGCGTGGTGATACCTGAATCCTTCCTACACAGACAGTAGAGCTCAAGTACCATCACGTTGTAACCGCATTTACAGTTTAATTTGCTTGCTTGCTCATACAGTATACCTTTACTGCTAATGGAATGTACTCGGAGCGATCCAACGGCAACTTGAGCCACACCCCTTTCTTGCCCTGTACTTATGTAATAAAAAGAGTACTAAGCACCTGCTAGATCGAGCTCAACACACGGGATTTTGCGTTCACCAATGGAAGAAGGTGATCGATTCGATCGGCCGTGGTGACGCACGCACCAGCGACTTCCAGTAGGAGAGCGACACCGGCAGGGAGCGCGCGAACGCGACCACGTCGTGCGGCAGGCGGTCGGCGTCGACGACCACTCCGCCGTACTCGTCCTCCCTGGCCTCCAGGACGGGGACGGAGCTCTCCTCCTGCAGCGACGGCGTCCGCCACCCGCCGTTCGCGGGCGCCATCGAGTTCACAGCCCTCCGCATCCGCATCCTACCGAACGAAGAAGAGAAGGAGGCCCGAGCCCTCGTCGCCAGCGGCTCATCATGATCTGAGTACAACGACAGCACGATCCAAGTCAGAAGCTGCAGAGAAGAAATGGCTGTTTCTGTCTGGGCAATCGAGACAACTATCCATACCTCTAGAAGCGTAGGTGCAGCTCAAGACGATGCTCGCACCGCCGCTCCGGCCTGCCGCGCGACGCCGCCGCCCCGCCGCCGTCTTGGCGCACAAACCCACCGCCGCCACCGCCGAATCGAGGACGACGAGGCTGCCGCCCTCCATGGGTTCCACTGGCGGGGAAACCACAGCACGTACGAACGCTTTATGAAAAATCCGATGCGGAATCCACGTCACCATCACAAGAAGATCGAGCTCGAGCTGCGTGCCAGCCGCGTGGGAATCGTCGCATTCCGGAGCAAGCAATGCGGCAAATGGTACCGAGAACGAACTTTACACGCACCACTCCAAGCATGAACTTACCGATCGATGATCATGTGTCAGCGTGTGCGAAAGCTTACCCGAAGACATTAAACCATGCTAATCGATACAGTGGATTAGAGGTGCTGTATGCGAGCTTTACGCTCGTTGCTCTCGTGGCAACACTGTTTTTTTTTTGTCGTGTACTTCAGCTTAAGAAACCACACAAATTTGAAAAGGACCACTGTTAAAAAACACAATACGGCCCAACAGACTTTCGGCCCAATCAAGAAAAGAAAATTTTCTTTTGGTTTGCCGGACGTGGCTTAGTTTCGTGGCGTTCACGGAAACTTCACTCACTTTGTCGATCGGGGCTGGGCCGACGTGGCTTAGTTTCGTGGCGCTTACGAAATTACGCAGCTCAATGTATAATGGGCCTTGAGCCGTCAGCTAGTGTTGAAGCATTCGACCCGTTCGAGCCTTGCCCTAGACCTACACCCACCCCTTAATTTCATTTCCCCAATCATGGCGGCTGCTCCGTCGGCGACGGCGGCGTCCACGGCGGCGCTTGTAGCCCCCGTCCGAGCTCCCACCCGCGCGTTTCTCCGGAGCAGCCAGCTCACCCGTCACGGCGCCCACTCTCTAAACTGCCGCCGCGCTGGTCCCATCGTTCCCGCGGCCGCGGCTGGCAGCAGCTCCCCGTCTTCCGCCGTTTTCCACGGCGAGTGCTTCGTGGTGGGCGACAACATCGACACCGACCAGATCATCCCCGCCGAGCACCTCACCCTGGTGCCCTCCAAGCCCGACGAGTACCGCAAGCTCGGGTCCTTCGCCTTCGCGGGGCTCCCCTCCGCGGCCTACCCGACGCCGTTCGTCGCCCCGGGCGAGGAGTCCTCCCGCTACGCCGTCATCGTCGGCGGGGCCAACTTCGGGTGCGGCTCCTCCCGCGAGCACGCGCCCGTCGCGCTCGGGGCGGCCGGCGCGCGCGCCGTCGTCGCGGAGGGCTACGCGCGCATCTTCTTCCGCAACTCCGTGGCCACTGGAGAGGTGTACCCCCTGGAGCTCACGGAAGCTGGGGCCTGGAAGGAGTGCAAGACAGGGGATGTGGTCACCGTGGACCTTGGCAACTCCGTTTTTATTAACCACACCTCTGGCAAGGAGTACAAGCTGAAACCTATTGGTGATGCTGGTCCCGTGATTGAGGCGGGAGGGATCTTTGCATATGCCCGGAAGACAGGAATGATTGCGTCGAAAGCTGCTGCATGAGGTAAAGGTAACATAATTCGATTTCATGTTTTCGTTCTTCTGCATATCAAGCTATAAAATTGAGCCTTGCTGATACTTGTTGCTGTGTGCTTAGATTAGTCTTCATGTAGTTGTGAGATAAAATGGGCTCATATTAGCCATTTGTGTTTTTACGGTTTCATGTATGTCACTCTACTGTATGTCTGTATGGCACTCATACACTAGGGACCACGATGGAATTCTACAGATACTTGCTCATACGGAACCTATTTTTAGTACAGTCAGGTTTTGTTTAGAAATTTTGGATTGTTCTTCGCCTGTAAATGAATTATTACACGTGAAACTTTCTGTGCACAAGAAAACATAAATGGGGAGGAGCACAAATTAACCTATTGGCAGAAAATTCCTTAACTACCGCACCACATCAAGCATTAAATCAGAGCTAAAAAGTAATCATATTTCGTACCACAGTTTTAGAACAAAGCAGTAAAATTGACATAGTGGGTATCAGACTGAACCACAAGAGGAAAAAGAGTTCAGATCAGAGCTCAACTAAGGAGTCTAGGAGTGGCAGTAGAGGGCTGGAGGCACACCTCCATTGACATTGATTAGAATAGAGAACTCCATGAGAGCCAATACCTCTGATGCACCTGGATACTAATGTAGGATACCATATTGATGTGTATTTTGGCCTTCTATACCTTAATATTTGTTCTTGGAATAGCTTATTAGTAACATGGTTGTCTAATGAGCCAGTTTCCTCATTCATTAACTTGAATTTCTCATTAGAACTACAATGTTTTTGGAATTTGAAAATTGAGATTCAGTATTTTGGGATTTAAAGATGAGGTGTTAATTCACCTTGCTAGAAATACAATATTTTCCTTCTTTATCAAAACAATCATCAATCAGTTATTGGAAGCATTTTATTTTCTTTAGGGTAATCCAATGTTCAAAATTCCAGGTATTTCTTTGGGATTTCTTGTTACTTTCTACATACATAGAATCTGGAGGATCTGCATATACTTAATTGTAAAGATGAACAAAATCTGGTGGCAAAGTTTTAATCAACTTTCTACATACTTAGAATCTGGAGGATCTGCATATACTTCATTGTAAAGATGAATAAAATCTGAATCTGGAGGATCTGCATATACTTCATTGTAAAGATGAATTAAATCTGGTGGCAAAGTTTTAATCAATTCGGATTTCTTGTTACTTTCTACATAGAATCTGGAGGATCTGCAAATATTTCACTGTAACCTTGATTCAGCAATAATAAATCAACTAGAGCTGAGTTGAGCCATAATTTGATAAAATTAATAGCCAGATTGCAAAATTATGACAAGCCTTCGGTAACTTGGGAGTATTATGTTTTATTAATCCTGTACCTAACTGTTTCCAATTCCTCAATGCTGGTTGCTGGCTATAGCAGTCAGTAATCATGAATTCATGATAAATTCCTGTCCGCGCATCCTATACTTCAGTAACATGAACCTCCACAACCTGGGTGTATCGTGTGAGCATTTGAGTTCCAAATGCTGCAGCTTGATACTAGCAAGCCTTAGTGTTTTCACTTATGCTGGCCTTAGGAAGAGGCCTTGAGCTGCGTGTGTGATCAACTAGGGTGGTCTGGCGTGGTGAGATGGTGAGAACTCTGGGAGTGGTGTCTAACTACTGTATTGACAAGGAGAGGTTGAGAGCAAATGCATTAGTAGAGCAGATTTGTGTGTTGGGGGGTGGATCCACTAGTGAGCAGACTGCCCAAAATGACTGGAGGAGGGCAGGATTGTGGTGGATCCTGTTTGAATCAGCTAGAATTTGTGGGTTGTGGCTTTTAAAACCTCTAGATGATCCAAACAGCTCAACTTTTACAGTCCAGCTACCCAGATTGTAACAGTCTCACGGGCTCCGGCCTTTACTAGCTTGTGAGGGGCAAAATACGGTAAGGATCTAGCTGATCAAACACGCTTTCACAGCAATTGTTAATAATTTTCAAGCCATCTTTTAATAATATCTAGCTTATCCAAACAAGGCGTTAGTTGTATTTCATTATAGGAACCACATTGCTTTCACAGGTAGGGTTCAAAGAACCAAATACGATGTACTTTATTTACCAACCTTCTCTCTTTCAATTCTACTTGTATCTACTTGATTGTAATGCCAGACGTTGAATTTTCAGGTAAATTTCATCTTCTGTCAGATCAGCAGAGGCAGCAGACTCTCTGAGGGTATGAAGTAAGCTGGAGTTAGGACCAAGAATCACTGCACCTAATTTTGCATAATTTTGTGCTGTCGACGGTGTTTCAAAATAAGTTGCAGCCTACCGAGTTATGATGAGTTAATGTATTTGGTCTTTTGTCATAGATCGTTCCTCTCTGTACTATTGTACTTGCCTGCTACTGTTCTTATCAGTACAACTCTTGATACTCGTTGCCTGTTGATGTTTTTGAGGGGCT
>CM041635.1:44998636-45021803 GCA_023333625.1 Bothriochloa decipiens | reverse complement strand
AGCCATGAGTTTTTGATATATGCAATTAAATGGTTGCATTGACATTGTTTCTTTTTACAGTTGGGGGCATAAACTTTGAATAATTGTCAACATGCCATTGCAGTTTCACTTAATCCTGCATTCACCACTGTCAGTTATACACTTATACAGGTAGGTCAGGTGAGTCTGATGACGTACGGGATTTTATTGACCGATAAGGGCTAGTTTGGTTCCTAACCTGACTCCCATGCTCCGTTACTGTAGTTGTAGGCAAGGTAGTTAGTATCGCGACATGAATCGTAGGATCGTCTGGTTCTGCGAGTGGCTCTCTGGATCGTTTTTGGGATAGAGTTGCAGCTGAGCGCTGAGTCTGAGTCGCTCTTTGGATCGTGTTCGGGTAGAGCCAACGTAGCTCAGTTTCCCTGGCCGCACATTGTCGTGATCTTGTCAAGAGGAAGTCCCACGAGCACACATTATCTCGGTTTGCACTGACCGAGAGAGAGTTCGTGATCCCAAGCTCCCGTAGGAGCTGAGCCAGCCCACCATTTTTATTCTGTCACGGTGTTCTCTACAGCTTACGGGCTATTTCCTCCGTTCTAAATTATAAATCGTTTTATTTTTTTTATTGATGTATTTTGCTATGCATCTAGATAGCAAAATGCATGTACTAAAAAAAAGTCAATCGATTTATAATTTTAATGAAGAAGGTACATGACACATATGGATGAAATTAGGAGAGGCAAGTGGAGAAGGAAAACATGGAAAAGCGAGAAGGAACAAACAAGATAAGAATGACGTGGAACTGAGTAGTGGGCCACATGCTTTTTAGTTTATTCTAGTCTCGCATTAAATGATTAGCCTTGTTCGCTGGGTCGTTTCTAGCTGGCTGATTCTGGTTGATGCTGATTTGTTATGAGAGAAAAACATTAATAGATCGCTGGCTGAAAGCGCTGAAACGACCAAACGATACCTATGAAACTCTACAATAGAATTGTACATTAAGAGATATTGTCTCATTCAAGTTTCATTTCATTCAATATGATATGGCCGTTGCAAACAAAAATGAAATCCTCCACTAAGAGTGGCCTGAGTAGATAATAATCAATGATATTATGAAAAATTTATTTATTTTACAAGAGGAATGAACAATTTGGTAGTTTGGTTGTTATAAAATTAAAAAGGGGTCAAAGTTATCTATCTCCCTTAAGTGTGAAAGTCCGCTTCTCATTCCTAAACTCTAAAACATAGCGGGTTTTATGGTAGCTTGTTTTTTTTATTTATTTCAGCTGAATTTTAGAAAAAATATAGTAAATCATAGAAAATTGTAAAATGGAAATTCAATTGTTTTGGACTCCACGTGACTGACATGAGTATATCTACATAATGAACATATAATATCGTATGCTTTAGTATAAAGTTAGAACATGGTACTTACTTCGTCCCAAATAGATATCATTCAAGATTTTTAAGAAGTCAAACTGTTTTAACTTTGACCAATTATATATTAAATAATATTAATATTTATAATATTAATTAGTATCATTAGATAGATCGTTGAATATATTTTCATAATAAACTTGTTTAGAGATATAAATGTTGCATGAATTTTCTAAAACCCGAGTCAAAGTTGACAAAGTTTGACCGACACGCTTCCCGTAACATCATCTATTTGGACCGAGGGAATATGCTTTAGTATAAACTTTTATTGTAGCTTTGGATCTATGCTTTTCTGTAATTAATTAGAGTAATTTATAGCCGCAGCTTTTATGGTCTAATTGTAATGAAATTTTATGGTGGGCTAATTATTTTGTGCTTGTATTGTAGTAAAATTTTTGTAGAGGCACCCTATGCATCATGACTTGATACATCATTAGTTCATCCTATGAATTTTGTTAGAATCAACTACATCATCATGCATATACTAATTATTTGTTTGCGAGGAACGCGGGTGGTGATGGATCAACTTATTTCATTCCACAAACTAAATACAAAAAAAATGAGAAGTGAAAAGTTGATGAACCACCCTATTCCTCAAACGAAACACACCCAACTATAGAATATGATCTATCGCTGATATTAAGGTTTAATATTTGTTTACATTGATTTTAATTTCATTGTGTTTCAATGTGTGCTACGGCCTTCTTCCCTAAACTTTTACACCCTATTACATCGGATTTTTGGACACATGCATGGAGTTTAAATATAAAAAACTAATTACATAGATTGTGACTACTTTATGAGACAAAATTTTTAAGCCTACTTAGTCCGCAATTTGATAATGTGGTGCTACATTAAATATGTGTTAATTATGAATTAATTAGGCTTAATAAATTTGTCTTGTGGTTTACAGATGGAAAATGTAATTTTTTTTAGCATCTGAACACCTCACGTGACATTTGATGTGACACTCCAAAATTGTACACCCAAGGATTTAAACACAAACAAAAAAAAAGTTGTATATCCTTCATGTATATAAAACTAGCCTTTAGCAATAACCACTTTCTGCTTTCCTATAATTTGGAAATACTCATCTTGATGTGTATGTCTTGATAATATATCTAAGGAAAAAGTCCAGATAACCCCCTGAACTATCATATGCCGACTGATTTATGACACAACCTATAAAACCGGGCATTATCACAGAACCGCCTAATTTATACAAGATCAAGTACGGATGTCCCCGCTAACACGTTGACACTCGCATACTTTCACTTATATAAACCCTGTAGTCCAACGAAATCACGAAGGATTTCAAACCAACTCGCAACAAACCAAGATCGTAGTGATTCAGCATAACCACATCATCTGTTACAATATTTCATAGATAATCTAACCTAGATTACATAACATCGAGTACATTTTAGTTATTACAGCGAAAGTAGCATAGTTTAAAACCAAATCCGTAGTTTAAGGATTACATTGCCAGTTCAGGTCACAGCCTACAAAAACAATATAAGATAAGGAATCTAGTAGAGACCATGCTCAATGGTCTAGTCTTCATTTCCGGCTGGGAGAAGACAGTATTTGCAGCAACCATTATAGAATATGTCATCTGCAACAAGAGGGAATAAAACCCTGAGTACTCAATTGTACTCAACAAGACTTACCCGTCGTAAGTTAGAAATAAAGACTCCAAGGATTATGCAAGGCTATTATAGGTGGAGTTGGCTTACTCATTTTGCATAAAAAGCCTTAAGTGAGGAGAGTAACTATATTATTATTAGCATCAAGTTGATATTCATTAACCTGTTATCTATGTTTGCCCCTGTGCTAAACAAGCAAAAGAGAAGAGAATTACATAACCATATCAGGTTCATCAACAGCTATCTTGTGAAGCATCATTAACTATCCAAGCAATTTAATATTTTCAAGTATGGAGATGTTCCCGTCAAGCTTCTCACTATCTAGGAGACGATGGCGATTTGAATCGATTACTACCCAGCTGGAAAAATATTCCTAACACTCATCCGGTAAGCCCTGCTAAGGGTAATCGTTAATCACCGTTGGTACAACTCAGGAATCGCGGATCCAAGCAGCGCCTCACTCCCATGGGGGTCACCAAGCCAGGTCAGGAATTTTAACTCACCTGATACGGGATTTACGGACATGGTCCTCATCTGGGTACCACCGTGCCGCTGGACTTACAGACATGACGGCTAATATGTACATACCACCCCAGTAGTGAGCACTTGATACTTCTCGATTCCCGGCCTGAGTTGAGCTACTAGGCTTCGCGGCGGATAACCTCCGATCCAACCAGCTAAGTGCTAGGCACTGTTCAACATGACAAAGAAGGGCTCCATGCCTTGGAGGTGATTAATCGGTATGCCGGTCTGCTTCACTTAACAAGGCCTGCAGACCTGGTAACTTCCACGTTCTGCCTTACCGTTGATTTACATCCACATGGTTATTTACACGATAGCACATATAGCCAACTGTGAACCATCATCTTAATTCTCGCAAGTGATTAATAATCACTCGACTTCTACCGTTTAAGCATGGCTAAGAAAATACTACAGTATCATATCATTAGGATTTCAAGGATAATAACCGGATAAGGAAGGATGTAAAAACAATAAGGGTTCCAATTCAAATCCTAGAACTTAATGCAACAAGCATAGCATAATTAATATATTATAAAAAGTTAGGAAGTTAAAATGCTCCGGGGCTTGCCTTTCATGAATGTTGCGGGTTCGTGCTGCGGACACTCGAGAATCACGTCCTGGTCGGCTTTGAGACCGGTGATGGATTAGCCTCCTGCTCCTGAGGATTCTCGGGATCTTGCAGGCATGTTCCCTCGAACTCCAACAGGGTCACTCCTGCTGGCGCACCTATTGCATGCATATGCATAGGATGAGAATCATGAATGCATAAGTGGTGATGGTGATGATGACATGATGCTTATGATGACAAGTTGATCAGACCATATCACTGAAAACTCGTTTACCAAATTTTTCAACTCTATTCGAATCATTATAACAAAAACACTTTACTTTTCTTGTAGAAAGCAAACTCACTTGCCAAAACTACATAACTTAACATATAACAATTCATCCTCAGTTAAAGACCTAACATCAGCATCTAAGATCTTACTTTAATTAAATTAGGCACATAAAATATCATGTATGGTAAATCATATGATATGAAGAAATACAATTAAAACGTATCATTTCATGTACTAAGAAGAATACTAGATAAATAAAATGGTCAGTCAAACTGAAATTTTTATGACTTCATCATGTAGATCACAATAAAACAAAACTAACAAAACTAGTTTCACCATTTTTGGACCTTCCTAGCTCAAGTTATGAATTTTTAAAGTTTGAATTCAAAAACTAATTTGGAAATTATTTTCAAAAAGGAAAATAGGCATGTGGGCTGATTTGGCTGGCTCAGCCCAGCTCGGCCTGCGGCGTGCGCGTGCGCGTGGCCCAAGCACGGGCAAGCGGCCCAGCGGCGGTGCAGGCCAGCCTAGTGCGGCAATGGCCCAACAGCGGCGGTAGCAGCGTGCGCGAGCGGCCCAGCGCGAAGCAGGCAGGCCCAGCGACGCGGCAGCCCGATGCAGCCTGGCAGATTTGTAGAAAGGCCCTCATACTTTACTAAATTTACAAACCAACCTAAACCACTTTTTGACACTATTTAACTGAGTCATGAACTTTGTAACTAGGCCCCCTGATTTTTTCACATTTACAAAATGAAGTCCCTGGGTGGCGCCCGAACAGAGGACGACGCTGGGGCACTTGACCGGCCGCGGAACTCGCCGACGACGAGGTCTCCGGCGACATGACCGACCCTACCCGACTCCCTGCGACGACACGCATCCAACGATGTAGGAAAGGTAGGCTGCGGTGGACTAAATCGACGACGACGATGCATGACAGCGACGCTCGGTAGCGTCCGGCTCGCCATCTCCGGCGACGCCAGGCTCGATAGAGGCCACAAGGGCTTCGGTCCTAGATTTTACATGATCGAGCGACCTCGAAACACTAGAGAGGAAGACAGGAGGAAGATGGAGGTGCCCTGGCCACGCGGGATCGAGCTCGCGGCCATGGCGGCCGCGCGGCGTGGAAGCTCACCTTTCAAAATTGCGAGGCGCGGCTGGACGGGAGAGGAGAGTGGCATACGGCGAAACTGTGGACGCGGAGAATTTGGAATTGGATGAGCGGTCAAGGTGAACTGAAGAGGCGGCAACGGGGTGGCCGACTGCAAGCAGAGGAAGGAAAAGGAGGAGGAAGGGAAAATGGAACGGCCGGCTTCGGCTTTGGTCGGCGCGGTGAGGTGGCAGGAGCCTTCGTGACGTCGTCCACGTGGCTGGTCACGCGGCCAGGCCGGGAAGGTCCCCGACGGCCACGGCGTCAAAGGGGAATAGGGCAAGAAGAAAGGAGAAGCTCGAGCACTGTAGCAGCAAAAAGGATTTCCCCTTTTTTGATTGCTCAAAAATTCATATTGGAACTTGAAAAATTCCCAATACGAAAGTTGCTTAAAATAATTAGAACTATACTTTTCCTTTTTGGACCATAGCCAAATTCTCGATATTTTTGAAATTAGGTTTTCAAGATTTGAATTTGAAATTGAAATTTAAACACTTAGCACAATCATAATGAAATGACAAAATGAATGCATTATAATTATGCACATGTAATGCAATGCAATTAGGCCAATAACACTTGAGGTGCTACAGGCATCTAGCACATTAAACTTTGCATTCCAGTCTAATTTATCCCCTGGTCGGTTTTGGAGTCCGATTTTTCCTACGTGGTACTCCATCTTGGCAGTGGGGCACCTTTGACCCTCAATATTGACCTCTAGGACCCACTTGTCAATGACCGGCCCTGCTCCTAGTGCCCTCTTCCCTGTCCTGCTCTACTCCGTGACGCGCCAGGGGAGGCCGCCGCACACGCCAGGGCGCCGCCAGGGCTAGAAGCGAACCCGGCGCCGTCGACGCATCCGCCAAGTTGCCTCGTGCTGGCGCTGCCGCGCACCTCGCCCAGCCTGTGGCCGCGTCGGCCGTCCCTGACGCCGGCGGCGCGGCGCACAGCCCCGCCCCGCAGCCGCGCGAGCCGTCCCTGAAGCCGGCGGCTCGGGCCCTGCCGCGAGAGCCCTGTTGCGCCCCGGCCCACTGCGTCCCTGGACGAGAGGACGAGTAAGAACCCCCCTCCATCGCCGTCCTTGGCGAGGTGCCGCATCAGGTGCTGCGACGGCGGGCGCGACGAGCCCCGTCCCGTCGGTGCTCATCCGTCCGTGCGGTGAGCCTAAACGCAGGTTTCGCCCTAGCGAGCTGGGCACCGCAAGCACGAACGCAGGTTTCTCCCCAGCCACTACGGCCGGACATGCACCGCCGACCTCCACCAACGCCGCCAGACCGCTGCACACGTGACCCACTTGTCAATGGGCGGAGCGTGGCTCGCCCGCGCGCTGCCGGTGCGTCGCTCGTACCCGCGCGCGCCGCCAGGGCGCCGCCGGAGCGTGGCTCGCCCGCGTGCAGCTGTGGCATGGCTCGCTCACGCGCGCGTTGTCGGGCGCCGCCATGGCATGGCTCGCCCGCGCGCCACCAGGGCGTCGCCCGCCCGCGAAGGCTGGGGCCGCATGCCCGCGCCGCGCGCCCGCGCGGATCCGCCCGCTTGACCTCCTCCTCCTCTTTCTCCTCCCGGTCCCGGTCGCTCGCGCTCGCTGACGTCGTGCGTCGGAAGCACGGCGCCCGTCCCGCGCGCTTCTTTGGTGCTCACGGCTTCGTTTTAGACATAGGGGCACCTGACGGGTGGGGCCATAGGCCACGGTGGCTAAGGTGGAGTGCCACATAGGCAAAACCGGTCTCCAAAACCGCCCAGGGGTAAATTAGACTAGAATACAAAGTTTAATGTGCTAGATGCCCGGTTTTATAGGTTGTGTCATAAATCGGTCGGCGTATGATAGTTCAGGGGGTTATCTGGACTTTTTTCATATATCTAACTATACTTTGAGGTAACTACCAACTATTATGTTGCACGCTTGCCGTACAAGAAATCTATTATCAGAACTTTCCTTGGGACTAGTTAACTCCACGTGACCACATATAAGTTCATATTCCTAAATGACCCCCCTACATTTACAGCGACAACAACTGTCCATGGGAACACGCTCACCAGTCTCTACTAGTTACTAAAAGCGTTCAAACAAAATGTTCACTCATGACTGCTTTGTACGATGTTGAACTCAGTAGCCCCACTACTCTTTATTTTACCGTTTCTTTCTTAAAAAGAGAATAGTGGGGGGCACATGTCCTTTGTTATAATAGTTTTAGAATTTTTCGCTTTTATGATGTTGTGGCAGTTTTAATCTTTTATAATAGGAACCAATAGCTTGGTACTTTGGATGCTAGCTTTGATGAATCAACAACGTCTTGGGCTCTGACTCTTCCTCTATGATTTCATATTCATCCTCTCCCTCTCGGGTTCTATATTTATTTTCTAGCCTCCTTTATCCTTTCTCTGATTATATCTCTATAGTCCTATATTTATCCTCTAGGATCCCATATTCATCTTCTAGGGTTTCATATTTGTCCTCTAGACTCCTATGTTCTTCGTCTAGGATTTCATATTCCCATTCCCTCTCAGGTCTTATATTTGTTCTCTAGGATCTCATATTTGTCTCCTGAATCTTTCTCTCGGCACCTCTAAAAACCTCACGACCTCGCCTTCACTGACCCTCGCAGGGCAGACATCCCCGACGCTTGGCAACTCCGGTGGCCTTGTGGCCTTTCTTTCCCCTGATGCGGTGCCAGCTGGCGCGGCCCTGCTTCCTCGACGGCGAGCGGAGCTCCCCGGCGGCTTGTGGTCCTGCTTCCTCGATGACAAGCAGACCTCCTAGGCGGCGCGGCCCTGCTTCCCAAGCGACCCTCCTTCCTCGATGGCGCCTAGGTCTCGACGGTGCTCACTTTGTACAGGCACCTCACAGACGAGGAAGATAATGACATGTAGGACCCACATATCATTTTTCTAGGAGAAAGAAAATAGGTGAACAACTGTAGATAGTACTGTTGGAGTTAGGCAGTACTGCTGGAGATGCTCTCCAACAGTTTTGCAAATGAGCTTTGTATTCTTATTTTTGCAAAAAAGTCTACAAAACTCCCGTCTAACAGTTTTGCAAATGAGCTTTGCATTTTTGTTAACTTGACAGAATTCTGAGATGAATTGGCATATATGCAAGCACACGATCGGCTTGGCATTCCGTCTCGCGCCATACTCCCGCGCGCGCTCTTCCCTCCCGCGCCGCTGGCTTTCCTTTTTTGGATTTTGACAAGTCAATTTGCCAAACCATTGGAGATAATATTTTTTTCTCCTCTCCATATTGACTTAAGAGTTGGCAAACTCCATGTTTTGTCAAACAAAAAATACAAAACTGCTGTGGTTGCTTAGTTGTTACTTTTGAGAGACTAAACCGCATATGTGCAGTCTTGGCATCTTTTGCGTAATGTCACTACCACAAGCAGGGACACATGTCTCCTCGACTATTTGAACGGCATGTACGGTATCCCTCGGAAAAATGTCGCATGCTCCTGCCAGCAAGGTCCACGTACTAGCAGTTGGAATCTGGAAACCGGCCAGTGTGGATGATGTACATGTGGATTTCCCCCCGGCACGTACTGTCCGATCCGATAGCTAGCGGCACTCACATCTCACAGCCATGCGACTGCGACCCCTTTCCCCTGCATCTGCATGCGACGCCGACCTTTGCTGCCGCGGCGTGCCTAGCCGCTGGCCACCTGTGTGCTTTATGGCGTACCCTCTCCGTGCACCGCGTATGCTCGGGGACAGCGCGACGCGTGTCCAGTGTACCCGTAGTTCTCTGCCTCCGCGCCGCATCCACGAGGTCGAAAAGGGTGCCCTTGTCCGGGAGCGGGCGCGGCACACGCACACGGCATGTGATGGTACAGCAGCTGACTTGCGCGGCTCTGCTCTCTCTGGCTGTGGCTGCCCCGGCGGCACGGGCGCACAGCGAGGCGATTGCTAGCTACAGCGACCGACCCGCGCGCGTCGGCGCCCAGATGGCCTGGCCTGATCCGCTAGTTTTTTAAATGGTCTCGCACGGGAAAAACCGCCCGTGTGAATCAATCGCCACCGTCCGCCGTCCGGCCAGGTCGCCGGCATCACACAAGAGCCGAACGAAACCGCGGGACTGAGCTAGCCAAACCGGCCTAGCTAGCGCTCCAGCGCGTGTGTACAGGGTTGACCTGCGCAGGATTATGTGCTTGCCATTAATGGCCTCGCAAGCTCGCTGCGCGCAATGCTGTGCTGTGCACTGCTCCCGCGTCGACGGAAAGCGATGGATAGATGCTTGCTGACTTGAGGGGAGATCCCGATCCATGTCCTGCGCGCGCGCGGCGCCGATCCGCATCACGGAACCGAGCTCACTCCCGGCTCTCTACCAAGCTTGTCCGATCCGTCGCTGTTCGTTCTACCTGCTGAATGACTTTGGAGCTTCGAAGCGGCTGACTTTTGCGGTGAATTGATGGTTGAAAGCATGCGTCAACGTTGTTGCTGTTGTTGTGTAGTATAGATGGATGATTATCCTGTCACGGAACTTCATGTAACACGCTCTGTTGCCTAGCGTTGGATGTGTATTTTTTTTTTTTTTGACAACATAGCGTTGGGATGTTGGATGTGTATGGCTATGGCTCATGGAGTGGCTATCGTTTTTTGAGGATTTATTTCTGAATGCAGTGGTCCAGAACATCTGCAGAACTAGTGGCCTGAGAGTTTCTGATACCCACATAATAAGTTCAGCATGTTTTGCTATATGAGGAATTTCACATCGAGGACTACAATTCTACAAAATTCTGAGTTTCATCCTGATAATAGTAGCCATTGGAACTCATCACTGACCCTCTCTCCCCTCGCGTCGTCTCCTCGGGAGGCAACCCGAGGGACCCCGCCGCCGCGCCTAGCACCCCCCTCCTCCTCGCTTCCGGTCGGGCCGCCGCCGCCGCTCCTCCTCGCCGGCGGCGGCGGTCAGCAGGGAGGGCTCAAAAAGGCGCCTCCCCGCACCCCTCCTTGTCCCAGTTTGCCCCCGTGTCTCCTCTCCTCCCCCTCCCCCCTTCCCTCTCCGGCGTCGGTGGCCGCCGGCCGGCGGGGCGACGGATCCGGCCCCTCCTTTGCCAGATCCGGCCCCCCTGCGGCCGGATTTTGGCGCTCCTTGCCCGATTCGGCCGGATCGGCCGGCGGCGGGGCGGCCTAGGGTTGACGGCGGCGGCGTCCCCTTGGCTCGCCCGTGCCGTGGCTGCGGCGTTGATGGCCGGGCCGTCCTCCCTGCGCCTAGGCGGCTTGCCGGGCTGTGCCCCGTCGGTTTTGGTGGCGGTGTCCAGGGCCTAGGGTTGTAGGCGGCGGCGACGGGCCTAGCCGGCCAGCCCCTCCCCTCGGCTCTCCTGCACCGCAGCGGCCGGATCTCCGCGGTCGGCCAGATCTGTCGGCGGCAGGTCGGGCCTAGGGTTGCGGCGGCGGCGACGGGCCCGGCCAGCCAGCCCCTCCCCTTTGGCTCACATGCGTTCTCCGGCTGCAGCGGCGGCCCCGGCATCCTCCTCGCGCGGCCCCAACATCGATGGCGCGGGCATCGGCGCCCGTCCTTCCCACCGGCGGTGGTGGGTGGAAGGACGGGGCCATCCGGCCGCGCCTCCATGCGGATGGCGGCCCGGGGCTTGGGCTGACTGCGGCGGTGACGGGCCTTGCCGGCCTGCTACCTACCCCAGACTAGCCCGCGCCGGCTGCCCTGGCCTTGAGGTCGAGGACCTCGGCCAGGGTTCCGGCGGCGGCCCAGGGCGTGGCGGCTGCGGGTGCAGCGCCCGCTCTGCCTCTGTTGGTGGCCGGCGGGATGTCTCCCCCCACTGCCCTGGCGGTGGGCGGTCAGTCCGGACCGACGGTGGCCCCCGCCGCACGCCCCTCTGGCATGCGGCGGCTGCGAGCCTGGTGCGCCTGTTCTTCTCTGCTCTTCTGCTTCCTCCCCCTCCTCCACCGTGCCATTTCGGCCAGCCCCGCCCCGGTGACGATCTACCTGCGGGCGGTGCTACTGCGGGCGGCTGAAGTTCGGCGTGCGGCTGGTGCGCGGCGGCGCTCGTCCCCTGCCCTGGGTGGCGGGTCGCTGTGCTGGCCCGCACCACCGCGCCGGCGGGGCAGCAGCAGACTGAGGGGTGTTGTCCTCCCCATCAGGTGGTGGGTCGACGGACAGCGCCCGTTGCGGCGGTGCCTCCTGCAGGTGGCGGCGTTTGGGCGAAAACCCCCTCTCCCAGGCCTTACGCCTGGGCTGACGACGGTGGCGGCTGCGTCATCACCTTCCTGAAGGCATCGTCATTTAAGTCCGTCGACGGCGGCCACGTGGCTCGGGAACGAAAGTTCCGGTGGGCGACAATCCAATGCAGCTGGCGCCCGCGGGCGTCATCCCCTCCTGAAGATTGTGTTGAAGACCACTACGACTTCCCGGGTTGCCAACCGCAGTGCACCCCGGCCTCTCTCATCGACAGCTGTGTCCCATACACTCAGTCAAGCTCGGATGATGACTCTACAGTGCCTGCGCCTTCCGGACAACAATGTCGCACTTGGCTCTACCTCGGGCAGTCGCTGCCAAGCGTGTGATGCCCCCGTGGTTATGCCTGTGGGGTTGGCGGCTCTTGAGCTTCGACTTCGTGTTGTTGCCTCTCCCTTCGTGGAGATGTGCTATGTCGTGTGGCTCGGTGGGCGGCCCCTTGTTCTTGCTGTTTATTTTCTTGTTATTGTGATGTGTTGTCGCCACTCTCTCTGCGGTCGTGTTGTGTTGTACTCTCCGGTCTCGGCCTTTCTTCTTAATGAAAAAGACACGTGAAGTCATGTTCGAGAAAATAATAGTAGCCATCGGATCATAATTAATTGATAAGTTTATCATAGCCAAATGGAGACTACATAGTATCTCTATTACTATGTGTATTGTGCTACAAAATAAGTAGAGAGTATGTGCGAAGACAAGTAAATTTGTTTATTATAGGTATTAAACAAGAACTTCTGATGGTATCTTTGAAGATTCAGTTACAATCCCAGTAGTAACCCGAGTACCCCGTGCCGCCGCACCTAGCCCCCCCCTCAGCGCCGGTCCGGCCGCCACCGCCGCTCCTCGTCGACGGCGGCGGCCAGCATGGGGGCTCAAAAAGGCTCCCCTTGCGTGCACGACCTCTCTCGTCCTCCCTGCCTCCTCCTTCCCCCCTTCCTCCTCCACCTTCGCCGGCGGGCGGCCGGATCCGGCCCCTCCTTCGCCGGATTTGGCCCCTCCACAGCCCGATCTGGCGCAGGAGGGGCCTGGGTGGTCGGCGGTCCTGATGGCGCTTCTAGGGTTTGGGCCTGCCGGGGTGGGCGACGATGGCACCGTCGGCCGCCATCTGGTCTTCCTCCGCCAAATCCGGCCCCAGTGCCCACGCTTACCGACCACCTCCCCTAGCCTCGAGGTCAGGGCGACATTGGCTGGGGTCGAGGAGGTCGGCCACGGCTCCGTTGTTCCTGGCGGCCCGCAACCGGCCTGGAGGCACGTGGCACCTCAGCCGGGCGCGCGTGGTCGCCCCTCCGGCCGCTGTTGTCGGCCGCTCCCGCTCCCCGTCCCTCCTGTTTTTCTCCGACAACAGCGACAGCGCCCTAGGGTTTGGGGTGGGCGGCAGTCCAGCTCACCCGTCATGGTGAGCGGCGGGACGGCCAGCCCGGCCACACCTCGACTCGTCCTCGGCAGGGGAGGACCCTGGAGCACGCGCGGCCTACCTCAGGCGCTTGCCGAGCCCTGGTCGCAGGGTCGGGTGACCCCGGCTAGGGTTTCGACGGCGGCTCCATTCGTGGGCTGGCTCCGATGCGCTCTGCGCCCGCCGCACCCCTGGCATCGAGGCGGCGCGCCTCAATCGGGGTTGTTGCGGCGGGGAGGCCTCCACCCACAACTCCAGCGCATCGGGACTGTCCATGGCGGCGGGGCGGGCCTCGCATGTGCCTGCTTCCCTCCTCCCCCTGTAGTGCGGCGGCGGCAGTGGTTCGAGGCTGTGGGACGGCGGCCATCGGTGGTAGTTTCGACCAACCACTTCTTCAGGGTGGGCGGCAGGACGGCCGGTCGGCCCCTCCTCGGTCTCCCCGCGCCCTTGACTGGGGCCCGTGCTCCCGCCCACGAAAAAAATCACAGGCTATAAAATTTAGCGCGAACGCGTCTCGGGCACTATAGCCGCAATAGCGCCCGCTATAGCGGCAGCCATAAGCCTTAACGCCAGTAGGCTATGCACGCTATAGCGCGCTATAGATCCGCTATAGCCCGCTATTTGTATAGAAATAGAAATATATGACAAGTTGATAAGAGCGATAGCAATACAATCTGATTTCATAAATTCATAAGAGAAAACAGCAAAACTGCCATGAGTTCATAGTTTAATACAGAGAAAACTGCCATGAGTTCATACTTCATAGTTTAATACAGTCCAAAAGGGCATAAAGCCATAAACAGCAAAACAGCCACGTCATTTAACAACATTCAGGGACAAGTCTAGTAAGTGTATGGCAAAATGTAACACTCAGTAACATTGAGTTTCAGTAACATTCAGTAACAAAATGTATGGTTCATACCAGAATATGCATGCCTGATTCGATTGAATCAATTCCTAAATTTCCTATCGCTTTTACAGCTACTGCATCATATATTCATACCACAATGATACTGTCGGATCAGCAACTGCCACCGCCGCCCTGCCTGCCGCTGTCGCCCAGCCGACCACCGTCGCCCTGGCTCCCCCCATCGCCTAGCTACCCGCCGTCGCCCTGGCTCCCCGCGTCGCCCAGCAGCCGCCGTCGCCCAGCAGGACGGGGTCGGGGTGGAGACGTGGAATGGACTGAGGACGACTAGGGTTCCAGATGGCTAGGACTTGGGTTCATGTTTCCCTAATACGGGCCCATAGTGGTCTATATTTGACTGGGCCACGTTTTTTTGGGTCAGCCAATAAAACAGTAATAGCGGTTGTTTAGCGACGCTATGGCGCTAAAGCAGGTTAGCGGCGCTAAATCGCGCTATAGCGGAAATAGCGGGAATAGCGAAAAAATGAACGATATTGTTGCGTGAGGTTCTCTGGGCCGCTATAGCGGCGCTATAGCGGAAAATTAGCGCGCTATTTTTTTCGTGGGCTCCCGCTATCGTGCCTTGGCCCCCCACCCCCTCCCTGCGGTGGGCGTTGGGCCTCAGTCGCTCTGGCAGCGCCCTCCCGCCAGTACTCAGGGTGGGCACTGCGGCGGTGACCAGAGGCCAACCTGGCCCACCCTCCCGCTCCTGTGGTGAGCGGTGGGCCTCGGCCAATCTGGCGGTACCCACGTGCCGATGCTTCTCCTCCACCACAGCCATTCCGTTGTTTCGGCATTGGAGTCGGACACCACGAAGACATCCAATGGCGTCATTGGCGGTAGCAGTGATCCGGATCAGCACGGGTGAAAACCATGTCCTCAGGCCGAGGGCCTAGGACCGACGACGGTGGCGAGCGAACATCATCACTTTCTTGAAGGCGTCATCTCCGCTGCTCCTCCATCGCTGCTGCCGGAGCAAGTCGGGAATGACATAGTCATCGTTTTCTAACCACTGTCTTTGTGGTTTGTGTCGTGTTGTGTTTCGTTGTATTTGTCATGCTTTCGGCCACCTTCCCTTAATAAAAATGACACATGAAGGCGTATTCGAGAAAAAAAAAACAAGAACTTCTGACGCCGTAGCTAACCTTAGGTAAAGTGTAAGCCACAAAAACATGTGTGACTAAATTTGGCACTATGTTTATGGTATAAAATTAGCAAGGAAATGACTCCATGACAAATGGGACATAGGATGAAGAAAGTTCAGTACGCCGTATTTGTGGCATGAACCAACATGTACACTTATACGGCGCTCAAGAAATTGTAACGCGTCAACTTATAGTGTGACAGGTTGTAGACATAATAAACCAATCAAGCCTAATCATGTCTATTGACGTAACAATGCCAGAGGGTGTTACAGGTCCGTGAACACTGAACAGCAGCTCGACAAAGCTGCCACCAACTCAAACATGGCTTCGTCCACGTCGAAAGAGACACGAGCGTGCAGAGGTGTTTTAAGTCAGAACCTTACTAGTACCAGTAGCTAGGGATACTACTGTACTAGTCAGCTGGCCGCTGTTTTTTGCACAACGGTCGTCGGCCGTTAATTTACACTCCGACATAACATGACCCTGACAGCCGACCGCGTCCACGATCCATCAGCTCCGACACCAAAAGTCAGCCCTTGAATCATTCGTGAAAACGCAGTTAATCGTGCAAGACAGAAACTAGAAAAAAGTGAGAAGATTAGCAGGAAACAACAACAACCATCTCAAGGATAACAACACCGCCCCTACATTTCGAGGCTCAGGCATTAACTGCAGTCCCGATCGATGGATCGTCGTCGTCAGTCACCACCCTGGTGGCGTGGCTCCGGCGTTCACCTGCCTGCCAATCGTGCCAATCGCGTGCAGTGCAGAGAGTGTGCCCAACAAGCTTTCTGACTTTTTTTTTTTTTTGGTGCTGTTCGCACACAGAAAAGAGAGCCTCCTTCTGGATAAGGAAATTGGAATGCAGGCCGCGTATTTATTGGGATGAGCTAAGCTAGCGGTTAGCAGCTCCCTAGTCCGGCGTCCGGCTTCGTCACTTTTGACACTGGATCATCAAGCCCCTCTTGTGGCATTGGTTTGCAGCTGCAGATTGCTCACGATGTCCAGCTGAAACGGAGAAACATGGACTTGGCTGCAGAATAGAGGCTGGGAGCGTTCGTACTTCGTTGATCCGTTCTCCATGACTCCATCTGTGTGGCGGCAGCTGACTTTGTTTCGACCAAATCATACTTGTTCGCTGGACAAAGGACGGATGTCCATTGTACTGCACATGATTGAGCTGACCTATCCAAATTTGGGTTAAGCTTGCTACAAGAATTGTCTGACGCGGAAAGACAGGTGCTTTGATTTTCAGTGGATCAAAGCGCCATGAATCAACTGCGGCATTCAGTTTTACTTTGAATCCACCAATCTATCTAGCTATAACTTGTCAGCTCTCAAAGGACGTACTACTAATCTGAATGTTCTGACCGTATAGTCGTTCCTTCTTTTCAGCTCTCAAATAAGTACAATTGCAGCAATAATACTATATACTAATCTGAAAGATTTAAACTACTCGTCAAAAAGGCTGTATGAAATCACCTTGCTACCGTAGTCCGTAGCCTCGCCAACCAACACTCTCCACTCCTGCGATGTGGTGTTGGCGTGGCTATGGCTGTGGCCCTTTAACTAACTGCGACAACGCCAGGTCGTTAGCCAGCCCTCGGTGCTGCAGCTGCTACCCTGGAGCTGGAGGTGGACCGGACTCGGACAATGTCGTAGCCCTGTTGGCCACGGCCAATAACAAACCGCAGCTTGACCCGCGACCGGGCCCGGCTGACCTCGGGATGCCCAATTTCTTCGCTCATTTGACGCCACTTGCTTGCGCTTTCGTAACCGAGACTAGTAAGTTTTTGCGGCTTTTTACGCCGATTCTTTTGCCACGGATTCGAAGGCCGCCGGCAGCGCTTTCACCTGCATCCTGTCCTCGATGTGCTAGGCCGTATCTTGGTCTGGACGTGCTGCATACGCCCGCTTGTTTTCCGGGTGCTTTAAAAACACGTAGCATCTATACAGCTTTCTCTCGTAGTCTCGTGGAATGGAACCGCCCTCGTCTATGAGACTGACAGGAATTACTAGGCTTTTGTGGCGCCAGTTTGGCTGTACTCCATGCTATTTAGATCCAGAGTCTGCCATATTTAAATTAGCACTGGCTTCTAGTAGAGTTTAGGGAAGATATCTGGCGCGATCGATCAGTCTTACCGTTCATTCAGAATGCAATTACTCCGGGAGTAACACGTGAAGTTGGAATTTTAAACGGTTTTCCAGAACCACGTAGACCAGCTGCTGCGTCATGAAGATTAACTGAGAGACTGGAAAAAATTAGGATTTTTATGCATTTATTTAATTTTGAAAAGGAAAAGGGTAGACTGACGACCTCTGTTCTCCATTAGTTTAGTTTTAGATTAGACTTCTCTCGCCATCTCAACGGTCTGACTCTCAGTCTCTGATGACTACATTCATTTCTCTCCTTAACGTTAACGACAGCTACAAACGTACGGAAGCCGTTTCCCTCTCCGTTGAACGCAGATGTTTCAAACTCTATCCGATCCAAGGAGACGCATTCTTCACTGCCTGTGGCTTTGATCCATTCTGCGATTTGAGCTTGCTTGCTAAACATGCGGCAGTGATGATTGGTTTACTCGAAATCACGCATGCGGCAGTGATGATTGGTTTACTCGAAATCACACTCATGCACGAAATGCATTGTTGCCTGATTAGATGCAACATAATATAGTATGTGCCATCGTCTAGCTAAGCTAGTCTGATCTGCAGATCCATAGGAAGATCCCATCGACGACGAGGTTACCAATGTAGATTGTATCCCGGTCGCCGAAGCAACTGACCGCGAGCAGCCATGTGGCGGTATGACGGTATGGCGGTAAACTCTCGTAGAGTTTTTATGCCTGCCAACTTCAGATTCTCTTCTGATCAGAGACCACGTAACGTAACGTAACGTAACGCAGCTTCCAGCAGTACGTTGACGATCGACATTCAGCGTTTAATCTCTTCTCAAGCTAGCAGTCTACACAGTCTACGCTTGATCATAAAGGAAAAAAGATGAGTCATTTGTTTTTAATTAAGTTGCGACAACTAATTAGCTGCGCAAACACAGATGGATCTACTATTTCTCCAAAATGCATGCAGACCTTCTTATGCTAGTAATACAAGTCTCTTTATGTGTTTAAATAACATGTACACTCTTTTCTTTACTTAATGTACAAAGAGTACTCATGTGCAAAATCACACCACACCTTATACGCACTACCATTTCTGATGTAATTACCCCCGTATATATGTATATATTTCCACGTCTATGCCGTGATCTATGTCGATGTGTGTAGCTCAGAGTTCGCCGACACATATACATGCCCTATATATAATAAACATTCTGTCACCTCCTTTCGTTCTGTACACACACATGCAGCTCCAAAGCGCTACGCCGAATCCTCAAGATGAGTCCAAAGCCAGGGCCGTGCATAACTAAAAACCGCTACCAATTATTAACGTCTTTAATTACACCTATCGTCGATGCTTATTAAACGGCCGATCGATAACCGCTTAATTAACGGTGACCTCCGGGAAGCCGAGCTGATGCGGGTGTGGCGACAGCGGCGACAGGCTTCCGAACATGCCCTCCAGCTGCTCCCACGTCCAGTTCGACGGCGTCATGGGAAACACCTCGTGGTGGCCTCCTGCCTCCGACGACGGCGAGCACGTCGTCGTCACCGTCGACGCCGTGGTGGTCGTCGTTGTCGCGGGGGACAGTGACGGCGACGCCGGCGATCCGAACGCCTCGGCCTTGACCGACTTCTTGGGTGCTGGCTCGGCCGCGGCCTCGGCGTCGTGCGGCAGCTTCCGTTTGTTCTGTGACGTCGTCGTCGCCGCCGCGGTCTGCGCGGGTGGCGGCGGCGGTGCGAGGAAGTCGGCGCCGCGGGAGCCCACCTCGTTGGGGAAGTTGAGGATGGCCTTGGCGCCGCGCATGCGGAACGCGGCGCGGTCGTAGGCGCGCGCGGCCTCGATGGCGGTGTCGTAGGTGCCGAGCCACACGCGGGAGCCCCGCTTCTTGGGGTCGCGGATCTCCGCCGCGAACTTGCCCCACGGCCGCTGCCGCACGCCGCGGTACTTGCGGAAGTCGTTCACGTCCACCAGGCCCGCCGCGGCGGCATGTGCCTGTGCCTCCAGCAGCGGCACGGCGGCCGCCGCCGGGCCCCAAGCGTGCGAGGTCGGAGGCAGAGAGATGGTGAGCAGCGGCCTCCGGCTGGGGTCCGACACCGGCGAAGGCTCGCCCCCGAACCGGATCATCACCGGCTCCGCCCGGAACGCCGCCGCCGCCTCGCCGGCCGAGGCGGAAGTGGCAGCATCCGTGGCGTACTCGTTCGTCAAGTCGACGTACGCAACCTGCTGTTGCTGCTGCTGCTGCGGCAAGAACTGCTGGTGAAACGCCGCCTGCGTGGGAGGATGAACCGACAAGCCAGAGTACGCCGCGGCGTTAGGAACGGCGACGGCGCCGGGGAGGCAAGCCTCGCCGCCGAGAAGCTGCTCGCGGATGAGCTGCAGGGAGAAGTCGTCGATTTCACCGCTGAAATCCATGGTTCAGGTGTGAGGCTCGTCTCGTGCTAGCTCGCGGGCGGTGTGTGTGGAGCTGAAGTGGAGCCGTGGAGGTCGCGACAGAGACACAGAGGACTCAGGAGTTTGGATGCGTGCGCGAATGCAAACTGCGGTGGAGGGGTTGAGCAATCGAGCTGGGCCGGCGGTACTTATATAGGCAGGCGTGAGGGGAGAACTTTTTTTCTTCATCAGATTTCCAGGTTTAGCAATAAGAGGTGATTGGAAGAGGTGGAATATTACGTGCTCCGTATAATTTAATGATTATTGACGACACGCATGGACCCGCTGTGAGGAGTCCGCGGTAATTGCTTGCTAGTCTCGTGTAACGAACCAGCTAAAAATGGAGAAGCAGCGAGGGTTATCTGTCACGACATCGCTGTTCCACGTCTGCCGTCTTAAAGCTCAATAGCAAGATCATCTAAGAGCATTTTTTTTCTCAATATGTAACTTAATATTTGAGTACCCTTGTCATGAATATGCATGGAACACTCAAATAAAAGTACTTGTACCGTTCGAAACAAAAAAAAATGGTATACCTGGTTATTAATGTTTATACAAGAATGAAGCCTATTTGAATGCTTAATAAAATCATTGTTAAAGTCTAAAAACCCATCAACTCGGACACTAAAACCATTTCAAAGCCGCTTTTTCAAATGGTTTTGCAGATCTGGCAATGGACCCACAACTAGTCTCTCTCTGCTCTTTCCCTCTCATTTCTCCCCTCTGTATGTAAAATCAAATTTTCACGTGAAGTTGAGCGAAAACAAACATTATACCAAAATCAAGAAGAACTAGCCATAAGTGGAAACTAATGCAATCATTTCATCGTTGATATTAGTGCAGCAAAGTGCATGGGTCACAAGTAATCAACAAACCATCGGTGATGGTTCCTAATTTCTTTGGCTGAACACCTTGAGACATGATGGATGTTGACTCGTTGACAAAGCCGACGAGCGAGTGCTTAAGACGGTACTGGCTTCAACAGTAGAATTTGAGAAAACAAATAATACTAAATCACTAAAAATGCCCAATATAATGTACAAGATGGTTTAGAGTTCAAATTTAGAAGACGACGAAGGACAAAAGGAAATGGAAAATGCCGGTGGTTTTCTCAATGAGTGGAGTTTATCAAAGCAAATCAAAAGACTCTTGATTTGGCATCGCTAGAAATTGCACAACCACATGATATGAGTGAGAAAAAAAGATGAAACAAATACAACAGAAGTTATATGGTTGTCCGCGGATGTATATATTTGATGAATAAGAGAGGTGATAAATATAGCTAAAAAAAATAAAAAAACTATTTACAAAAATAATTTAAAGAAGACTCTCAATGTCATATAAATGAAAAAACTAGCTATATGTGCTATTTATGTGGTACCAATGTCTCCTGAAATTATAGGTCGTTTTGTTTGCTCTAGTTACATGATTTTTGTTTTTTACTTTTAGAAACTACTTAGAAAAGTGAACCATAATTTAGAATGGGGATCGTATCTCCTGCATCTGTCGGTTTAATAGGTGAGTTCCTCGTCAAATCAAAAAAAAAAGAAAAAAAAAAGAAAAGGCAGGCGAAGACTCAAAGAGTCGTAACGTACAGTTTTGCAGGGAAGGTGCCTGACCCGTGGGCCGGCCGTGGCCACTCGGACGCAGACCCAGCGCCAGCGGACTGCGGACCTGACCTGGCGCTGCCGCTGTCGAGGCTCTCGGCAAGTCGGTCCGGTGCGATCGAGTTGCCGGCCCCTGCTCTCGTTTTGACCTTGGGACGAGCGGCTCCACCGCGAACAGCAGCACCTGTAGGATGTAGCTAGACGCTCAGTTAAGGCGCGGATGGCGATCGGTCGGTCAGCCGGTGTTGATGGATGGCCGACTGGATGTGCACATTAACTCGTGGTCGTGTATGTAGTAACTGTGACAGAAAGATATATATGAGGGAGACGGGGCAAATAAAACGACGATCACATAAAGCTGTACTGCATCTGCTCAATCTATCGCACGATCCATAGATCTCCAGCACAAGGTGCTGGTCGATAACGCTGGTCTGGCACACATGAAGTTTGGCAAGCAGGTTAGATCCTTTATTTGCTTGTGTACACGAGCCAAAGGTTTTTTCTGGGTTGTACGCACATCAGTACACGAGTACACCACGTTCGATATGCTAGAGGATGCATGTACGTACCACATATTCAGTTTACGCAATGGAGTACACAGAAACAAGGACACGGGTTGTACGCGCTGTTTTTTTTTTTTTTCTGGCAGCGGACATTGGACCGGAAAGCCAGCTGATCTATGAGTGTTGTTAGCTAGCCCCGGCCACGATTAAATGAGACGGTGCCGCACACTGATTAACAACAACCCGGCCGGCCGGCTCTCGATCGCGCACGTCATTGTATCGCACGTACCCGTCACGGGTTCATGGGACGGACGTGACACGGGATAGGGTGCGTCTCGTCGTTACCAAACAGCTGCCGGGTACACTGACAAAAAGGGCTGCCGCCTGCCGGCGTGTCGGTTGGTACTCTGCTAACGGCTTCTCGACACGTATCTGGCCGCGCTAGCTGCTTATGTGAGCGCGCGCGCAGCCGTTGCACGGTCGCTCCCCTCCGCTTGTACACACCCATGCACACTTGCCACCGGCATCAACGCTTGCGTCACCACTTACCAACAAGCAACACTTGGTTCTTTGCCAGAGTCGTGGCCGGCCTCCAAAGGATGTACTCCCATTCGAAACCATTAATTCCATATATCTGTTCATTTAGCGTGTTGGAATATTAGCGGTACGGCAATAATAGTCATATATAGGGCGATTCACGTGGCCCACATTGATCCCGGTGCCGTGCCACCCTTTGTGGAATGCGAGCGAAATGCACGAGCGAGGCCCCGCCACCCCGGCCCGGAGAGAAGCCAGAAACCGACGACGTGGGTGCAGGCGGAAAACCAAGTCAAACGAGTGACCCCCCTACCCGGCCTCATGGCTCGCGTCCGCGCGCCACGCCAAACTAGCGCAGGCCGCGCCGACTGAATTTGCGCTTTGGACCCCGTCCTCCGGGCGAGCCGGCGAGGTCAGCCACCGTTTTCGTCGCGGCCGGGTGGGTGACGGACCTGAGGCCATGCAAATCCTCCTCCCACGTTGGACGCTTGCGGGTAGCCGACCCGGGTGCCTGCCGGCCGGCCGAGCTCGGCCGAGACACGCACGCACGGGACGTCCAGGTCCGCCTGATGATGTCTGGGGGATCGCGGGTCGAGATGCACGCGTGCACCCCGGCGGGCCCTCGTGGGCACGCGGTTTTGCGTTGCCCATTCCCTTATCCTCTTTTTCTTTCTCTGAGAAAATCAATCTGCTTATTATAGTATTATTATTATTATTATTATTATTATTATTATTATTATTATTATTATTATTATTATTATTATTATTATTATTAT
>CM041635.1:44979373-44998626 GCA_023333625.1 Bothriochloa decipiens | reverse complement strand
ATTATTATTATTATTATTATTATTATTATTATTATTATTATTATTATGCTGTAACATATGACACACTGTGCTGTCCTACATAGTGCAGACGGATAGTTACCCCTTTTTATGTCTGAACACATCTTCGACGCGTTTGCTTACCAAAGCCAATCTGCTCCATCCAATACGTGTGCCATTTTCTTGTTATTTCTCCCTATTTTCAATCGTCGTACCGAATTTGTACTATTCGCTCTGGTGGTCTTCTAGTAGCTGGATTAGTTTAACACAGGGGCCTCTAGTCCCACTCCCTACACGAGACTTTGCTGTCACAGCCCGGTAAGTGGCTACATTCACTAGGCAGGGGAGCGAATCGACAGCCAGGGACAGGGACGGTGGTTGGAATATGCACGGGGGCATGTGAATGCAGTAGAACCCTGCACGGCGTCGTGGCCTACGATGGAGGCGCAGGCAGCATCCACATCGCCCCCTGTCACATTGCATTCTTCCTGGGTTGTAACGAGCGGATCAGCTTGAATAATCAATCCGACGATGGCCCCAATCACTGTTGGGCAGCAGCATACTTACCTGTGTGTTTTAGGAAAATACCGCGTGTGTACCCTGTCGATCAGTCTGCCAAGCAAGTTGATCGCCAATGATTAGAAAACGGCAGCGTTGCTTTGAACGCATAAATCTATCGCGGCCGCGTTCTGATTCGGAGCTCAAACCGATGCAGGAATCTGAGTCCCTGACGGCTCCTCCCAGCTCTGAGCTCTCAACACCCAAGTTACACGTTAGTATCTTTCTAGACCGGAGCAAAACTGCAAAAGCAATGCTGCAGGCTGACTTGCTTCTCAGACCCGAACACCTGCACGCCTTGGGTAAGGCACCATTCCGGCCCTACAAGATCAGATCGTTCAGTTAAGGTGATCAGGTCTTGTTGGTCTGTCTGTGAGTGGTAGTGGTAGTACTTTCTACTAAATAAAGAGTGATCTCCCTGAGCTCTGAGCTGACCGCTTCAAGGGGAGATCGCGATCAGATTACGGAAGCAATCAGGCCCCCGCAAAAAGCGTATTTTTGGACTCAAAGCAGCGTCGGCCTGCCGCCCTTGCCCGCGCTTTGGTTTGATCCGTTCGTGCGGTCTTACTCGTGTTTTGTCCCGCGGCAAAGCATTCAGGACCAGAACGAAGCGCGCAGCTCGGACAGCGCGCACGTCAGTCCAAGAGCATGGGCAGCAACCAACTCGACCATCGCGTGCGTCCAAGCTCCGCGATCCGGTCGCGACCGTCTTACACGTTTGCAAATCGTTGCCGATGGGAGGCGAGCAGACACACACAAGCAGTGACGCAGCCTCATTTCTTCCAAAAAAAAGAAAAATAGATCTGGCTTCGTCTGGAACTGCGGGCTCGGATTTGGACGTCTCCCGTGTATAAAGATACGAGAGATCACAGGGGTGCCAACCTGATTCGTCTACGGGTACGATTGAAAGGTCTCGTGCCAAAACTATCTGGCAACTTGTTTGAAAATTGAACAGCAACACTGCCGTTTGACTGGTTCTCCAGGGAGTGAGACGAACAGTGAGAAGAATGCAGCTGGAATCACCATCGAATTTTGTATCGTATGTGTATGTGTTCGTATCTCTGCTAGTAGCCACTTTACTAACAGAACCACTACTGGCATTATCCTACACCTACAACTTCATCTTTATGCGTCCCGTGGACCATGAGATGTGAAATCCTTCACTTTGACCAAGAATTGCTCAACATTCCTTTGCATATCGCAACAGACCAAACAGCAACTGAATATAAAAGCTAAGCGCGTCCATCCAATAAGGATTCAGTTGTGGGAAAACGTCACTGCTCGGTATGTGCGGTCGTGCTATATCCGACCGACAACTAGGTTGCAGCCTGCAGATACCTAGGCCGCTGGTCGTTTTGCTGAATGCCGGAGACCTGTTAACAGCTGAATAACAAAAGACAATACGCCGCCGACCGCGTGGCAGAACGGCAAGTCATGCATCAGCAGAAGAGAACAGATTATCCTGATACCCTTGGGCAGAGCTCATAATGGAAAGTCTTTGAGGCAAATCTTTTCATAAGCACAGCAAGAAAACAAAAATAAGGAAAAAAAAAAAGAAGACTGATGCTTATCTCGAAAGGAAAACAAAAATATCTTCAGACAAAGAACATCACATAAGTATTCCATCGATCACTTTAATTTGAGGTATTCAACTGTTTTTGATTGTCAACTATGACTTCTCTTGCGCTACATTGTATAAAAGTAAAAAGACAGCTAACAGCATGGCACTAACTTGAATTCAGCACGAAGGAAAGTAGCATCTAAGACCCCTGAAGCATATTCACATTATATTATATGTAGCAAATGCTCTGGAGAAAATACAAGTTTTACAGATTGGGCATCAACTTATATCCATTGCTTCCAAAATCTCAAAATGCATCTGCAGGCTGCGAGGTCTACCCTCAAAATACAGCTTTTCAGATGACACAAGTCTTGACTCACTCCTCTGGGCCTCATCTCGAAGTACGTGGAGCATTATGTCTTTCTCCTTCCAGATCCATGAGCGGTTTGTATCAGACCACTGCCTTGGAGTGCCATGCAGGACAAAGCGGAGGTTCTTACCAGCATGCATGACATAATCACATATCCTCTTGATCACTGCATGGTCAGTTATGTATGCTCCAGCACAGTTGAGGCCGACATCCACATAGTGGAATTCAGAAATACTTGATAACACATCACTACTTGAAGTAGGAACCAAGAGATTCTGGGTCAAATGAGATGGATTTTGTCCCAAAACCTCAACTGACTTTTTCATGGATTCTGATGCCCAACGAGAAAGTTCTGTCACAAGTTGATTGACAACAACTCCACCCTTGCTGAAGCCAAGGATGATAGTCCTAGGAGGAGAGTAGGATGACAATGATGCTGAAGGATGCTGATTGACAGCCGAATCCTTTGCTAAGAACCCCAAGAACTGGTTCTGTATCTGTTAATAACATAATATGTGGGGAAAAGATTAAAAAGGAGGATGGAAAAGCATAATGTTAACATGAAGTTTACCATAATGGCATGACTACAAGAAAGTTACGGAATGAAAATTGAAATAGGGTTGCCTAAAAAAGAATATATAGCTAGGATTACTTCAGGAAGAATACAACTGGATGCTTCAGTTTATGGCAAAAGGGCATACCCAGTGCCGTAGG
Organism: Bothriochloa decipiens; assembly: GCA_023333625.1. Taxonomy (NCBI): domain Eukaryota; kingdom Viridiplantae; phylum Streptophyta; class Magnoliopsida; order Poales; family Poaceae; genus Bothriochloa; species Bothriochloa decipiens. The sequence goes on along the minus strand of CM041635.1, from coordinate 44,995,426 downwards.
CTCCCGAAAACAATAGAAAACTTCAAAACCGTATAAACAGAATATGTCAACATATTAACATCATGGAAAAATATTGAAAAGGTGGGGATCTTCCAAATGTCCCAGTTTGACCAAAAAAATGTTGATAAGAAATAACTTTGAAGTTAAAGAAAGCAAGCATCTAGTTTGAGCACTGCAGTAATATTACACCGGCCAGCAGGTTTTGTCCATTACCCATGCAAATGGTTGAACTTGGTAGCAACAGTCTATTATACAAAGTAAACTGGAGCATTATGTCATCAGCACCTAATCATTATCTCAGCAAGGAAAATTAGAGGAACATTTGCTAATGTCATCAAAGGTGAACCAAATGAGTGAGACTCAGTCAACATTCTTAGAACAAAGAAGGAAACAAACTAGTTTGTGGTCCAGTTACCAAATCGGCACTTCGTTGCCCCAATAGAAAAATCCAAGGTATGTTCAATACAAATTAGTTCAGGAGTGCTACAATAACAGCTTAAAGCTTTGAATACCATGCTAATTACTTAAAAGTAGCAAAAATACCATTTCCCCCACAGCTCCTGCATTAGGAAATCTAACTACAGCACAGAAGCCACTACAGCTCTACAAACAGTGGGAAACGTATCTTTGATTGCATTTGCATGTTAATAGAAACCTCTTGAGTGGAGAATGTAACAGAAATAGGAACCCTGAAGCCAAACTATGCAGCTATCCGATTATCTTTGCAGCTGACTAAAGATGATTTGTGCTAAAAAATCGTATCTGCGGAATTCACTAAACATCATACCTCACCAATGCTGTGTGCAAGGATGTTGGCAACCCCGGCAGCGGTCGGAAGGCCAGTGGGGTCATACCCCTTGGGGTCACCAGCGGCGTCCACGGTCGGAACAAGTTCCCGGTACACCGCAAATGGCCCAGCAAAGCATGCGGCGTCGACCACCCACGCATTGGTCTCCGCAGGGAGCTTCGCGGCGAGGACCCCAGCCAGGTGGGCAGCATCCGAGAGCCGTTCGATCACCGGATCGCCGGTGCCGCGGACGCGGTCTCCCGTGAAAAGGATTGCGTTGATCCGTGGAACCTGCTGCCATCAGAGAGCTCAGGCTCTGTAGTCGAGGCAGGCAGAAGAAGGCCAGTGTCTGAACTCTGAAGAGGGAAGGGGAGTTTTGGCCTTACGGCGAGCGTTTTGGCGGACGAGAGGAGGAGTGAGCCGGCGACGCGGAAGGGGGGTCCGCCTCGGGAAAGGGGGACGTGGAGGACGCCGGTCCACCGGTCCATGGCCACGGCGGCGGCGAGGTCGCCGTGAGTGGAGGGAGGAGGCCGGGGGCGGAAGGAAAAGACCTTGTTGCCCATGTGCTTCTACCATTTTCCTGGACGTGCCTTATTATGGGCCTTATAACCCATGGGCCGCTTTCATTATGCAAGTTGGGCTTGTAACTTTTTTTTGAATAAAAGGGCATAAGCCCCGGCCTTTTGATTAATATCAACAGACCACGGTGTTACAGTTTATAGCATAGTTCTCCTCAATGCCCACCTGGGCTTATAACTTGATTCAAGGGTTGCAAGCAGTGGGCCATTGCGCAATGTTTGGAGCCCAAGTCTGGGATATTGGACTTTGTGCAACCTTGTTGCAAAGTTTCCTTAAAAAAAAAAAACAACAACTGGCTTTTCTTTTTTGACAAAACATAACCGAGCTATATTATTCATTGAAGCAGTGGCGGATCCAGGATGACCCTCGGGGGGCTAACTAATGGAGATTCAAAGTTTAAGCTGAAGATTAGTGGTAGACTAGCATCGTGTTCGTGCGTTGCTACGGAATAAGTAAAATTGTGTATTAAAAAACACAGATCGCATGATAAGTTAAAATATGAAATCAAATAATAACATTAAAATGATATTTAATTCAAAAAGCAAAGTTCATGAAATTAACACCAACTGAGAGCACTACATCGCAGGCTCACAAACTCTATGTGACCTTTTCGTTATGTGACAGAACGAGAAGAAATCTTTGGTATCTATTTTTTTCGTGCATCAATAAATCCTCGAATAAGTTCTGCCATGTTCTGCTGGCCGAATTTGGGCTGGTTTCGGCAGAATCCGGTGGATTGGCTGATGTAAGTTCTGCCAAAATCAGCCAAGACTTGATCAGCCGAACACGGCCATTATCTGAATCGTCATTCAAATGAAAACCGTCTTCTATATTTTTTCACTATCCACAAGTATTTATAGTTTGTGCATACTCTAGAGAGTTAGTCTCGCTCTTCATCTTTCACCCGTGAAAAATCCAAGATAGAGGATGGGTACATTTAGATAACAAAATAAAGAAGTTGTTGGATGGCATTTCTTCCACAAAATCTCTATTTCAACAATTAGGGAGGATATAAAGAGTCTTTCGAAGTTGCTCTTAGGTAGAATTTTGATTTCTCACACTCTCAATAGGTCGAGTGGGTGGGTGTGAAACAAATAGCATACCCTAAACCCTAATTACACCAATGTTTGCAAAGTTTTTTATTTGAAGGTGAAGGCATTCTATTAAATTGGGAATAATTACTCCATTTCATCATGTAAGTATCTGGACAATAATAAAAATATACTAGACTAAATTTGGAGTACCTAATGACATTCTTCACCTCCTATCCTTGTCCATGGCAGTTGCATATTTCGAAATTCAGCAGCACTAACGATCTTCATTGCAGTGTCACCCTCTAGTCATCCGCAACGACATTCTCTAAATGTTGGACACGCCATATGATCTAACACCATAAGAACTTCCCAGGATGCATGTGACACACTGAAAGAGCATCTATCACCTCGCCGTTGAATATTTGACGAGAGTACCTCGCCGTTGAATATTGTCAAGAGTCATGACATAAATCTAGCACCAAAAGTATCATGCATGCTGGAGTTACAAGTTTGAATATTTTCTCTGCCATCAGGAGATTAGAATCCAGTAAGTTGGTGATATAAAGATGCAAACAGAGAACACAAACTTCCTCGCCAATTGCATCGACCATTCAAAAATCAAAACAGCATGATGAATGTTAGGCTGGATGCAATGGTATGCACATCAAAATTCCCTACAAGAAAGATCTGACAAGGAATTGATGAAGCTGATACCATTTGATAGCCCATATGTCACAATTAATTTAATATAAATCCTAACTGGCCCTATTTAGATTTATTATCGCCTAATTGTTAGCTTGCTAATGACTTAGATTAATTAGCTAGCTAACTATTAGCTGGAGAGTATTTAAATGCACATCTAATGCAAAATGATAATTATTAGCTGTATTATCTCATTTAGTCCAACTAGTGAGATAGTTATTATTTGAAGGTCTAGCTATAACAATTAGCTATTTTATTAGTTGGACCTTTTTAGATCCAAAGGGGATAACTATTAGCAGGATCTAAACATGGGCTTACTATGTTTAGTCTAAACAATGAAGGGTCTTTGCTCCTCCATTGTGCCGACAAGGCCCACACACGGGGACAAGATTGTAGTGGCGCTGATTACGGAAGATGCAATAAGATACTCACATAGAAGTAAGTACTGCAACTTGCAAAGTTTAATGAGCAGGAATTCATATCTGCAACTACACTCAGTAATAGATCTTTTTTTCGACCACGCCTAGACTAGACGCGTTTTTTCATTAAGCACCTCAGGAATAGATCTAACTATAGGGCGGGAGAGGGGGGGCTCAAGCCCCCTTACCCCTTGGCATGTGCCTCTCGGAAAGCTTTAGTAGGGGATACATTGACATCTTGGAGTAATGTGCCTTTCAAAATGTTTTAGTGGGGGAATAAATTGACCCCTTAGCATAAGATTTTATTTCCATTCATCACCAAACCCCACCATATCGGCCACAACCAACGCATTGGACTCATCGATGACCCGGACCTTGTTGCGTCTTTTCACTGGCAAGGACAACGGTCGCCCATGCTAGAGGTGAGCACACGACAAGCACAAAGCAACACGAGCGCACAGATGGGCACAATCATGGGAAACTCCGAGGGCACGACTATCTTCGAGCTTGGACAACATGCTCCTTGATCAAGCAGTCACACATAGACAGCGCCAGTGCAATGGCAAACATGGGCACAGGCAGCATCAGCATGCACTACCACCTTCGAGCTTTGACGGGATGTCATCAATGGTAGTTGGGGTGGGCCTAAGTGTTGGAGAGCTGCAATTTTTTCTGGTAGCCACCAAAAAAAGAGCTATTAGAGGAAGGGGGTTGGACTAATAAAATAGCCTAATCTCTTCCAATGTGACATGTTTATAGGAGTGAGAGGTGTTAAGCCTACTGAGTATATATTAAAAGCTATGTGAAATAGCAAAGGAATACAAATTAAGTGAAGAAAGGGAAGGGAAAAAGCCCAAGAGACAAAGAAAGTGGCACAAAAGATGAGAAAAACTAAAAGTAGGATCGAACTTAAGTAAGATTTGCTATCCATTGATTGATATGGGCTGAATAACTTCTTCTCGCTCGCAGAAGCAGAAGCAGAAACTCAAACTCAGACTTAAAGTAGGCCTAGAGTTCTAGATTGCTTTATTTGTCTGAAGTCAACGCTGGATTTGTCTGAAGTCAAATGAGATCATTCATTGTTTCCAAATTGATTAGCTATATATAGTAATTGTTGTCATGAAGAAGGGTACTTGAAGCTATTCCTTGAAACTTTGGAACATCCAGAAAAGGTGCAGAGTGTAGTCAATTTGGATATTTATCCATGCCCAACAATTGAGGGAGTCTTTGGCACACCTCTATGTGAGCAGCTCTGCTTCTACTGTTACCGTGCGTCGAGAAAAGGGCATCGGCTTTCAATGCTACATTTGCCTACATGGCAGAAGGAGCAGAAGGAGTTGTGTTTCCCAGGCTCCCTTAGCTCCACGCTATTGTGCACTACGGTGCCAGAGCCAAAGCTAGGGAGAGCTTAGCTACACAGGCCCTGAATTACAAATGGGTGAACATGTCCATCACATTGTGACGATTGTAACCTTGCATAATAATATTTGTCCTTTTTATTAGTAATTCCCTTGTACTTAGTCTTATACTTTATTAGCAAGCAAAAGAAAAACTTATGCTTGTTTTGTCATGAGCTTTTCTAAATCCATTTTAAAGCTTGATGTATGGTTAGGTGGCCACTCAAGTGTTCACGAGCCTTTTTAATTGTTTGGAGTTCCAAATGTATGGCCAAGTGTCTAGCAAATCATTTACAGCAACCTCATGGAATTAAGAGAAATAATTTAAAAAAACCATTGGAGATGCTTTGGGACCTATAGAAATGAGGCTTGTGGCGTGATTTATAAGCCTTCCTATTCTTTAGACCTCAAATAGAGCTGTTGAGAGTTTGATGGCCCAATAAAACACCCGAGTTCCTCTGAGGTGTGTTGCTATTGGTTACCCACGTGATGTCCTCCTTGTATAAGTGTTTTAGCGTCAACGACTATCGGTCGCGTCGCTATCCATCGCCGTTGCGATGCGTCAAAGGACTGGAGGAAATCTGGAATATGCCAACAGAGGCCATTGGAGCTGTCGCTGTCAGGGATGAGAGGTCCCATTCAACCTCGGTCTCCGTCGCGAGGAAACTGCGGGGAAGATGGAAACGCCTGCAACTTGCAGCTCCTTGTTTACTCGCGCACGGGCTCGGGACCCACGCATCCCCCAAACCATGACCCGTAGTATTGTTTATCCTCTTGAGGAATTTGGATTTTTTTTTTTGAGAATTTTTGAGGAATTTGGATGATCAGGTCAGCAGAGCACGTGATGGTTTTTAGTACGAAAAGTCTTGTTTATCTATTCTTCTCAGGTTGAAAATGACGCCCCCATGGTTGTCGTTGTTCGTTTCCGTCTTCTGCCATTTTTCTTTTCGTCGCCTCTCATTGCAATTTGATGGTTGAGAGTTGGTGTCAGGACAGCTTAGCGCAGGTTTGAAGCCAGAAATGCGAGAAGATCGTCGTTGCTGATCGAAGGAGTCTGAACCTGGACCAGATCACGGCGTCTGAATGTCTGCTCAAAAACAAAATTAGCAACAGTGATGGAGCGGGTTCGAGGTATGAAAGGGCCTTGTTTGCTAGATGGCTGCACCTGCACGATCGGTCTAAGCTGCCACTACCGGCACGCAACAGCCACCAGATTTTCATCGGGATAAATAGGAAATGCCAGTAATTAAGCTCTTCTGCTTGTTATTAGTTATTACGACTGTACGATCGAGTGACGTGGAGCCACACATCGAGATTCTTGTCCGTGGAGCCACACATCGAGATTCTTGTCTATGGTATAGTGAAATCGCCAGTGGACTGAAGAGTTAACGTCATTGAGAAAAACTGCAGACGTTTTTTTTTCTTTTTGAAAATACTACTACAAGTCAGCAAGAGCACTGGTGCACTGCGCAGTAGATTTTCGGTGCAATTACTGAACTCATCGAGCCGCACGTGGAGCAGTAGAAAGTTGGAGGGAGGAGGAAGAAACCGTGAGGTTTCCTCTGTCAATGTTGCCACCATATATTCATCATATATATACTCTTTTTTTTTAAAACGAATATAATACTCTGTAATGTCTGACCCAGCCAATAACACGACAGGGATTTGGTTCCAGATTTCAATCGACCGCAAAGCCTTTGACGCCGGACGAGCCAAAAGTCCAAAACAGAAAACATTGTCAGTGTCATCCTCCTACCGCGCTCTGAGTCTCAGCGTGGTGCTCCATGTATGTACACGAGAATCAAATACTTTCTCGGTCTTGATCCGGTTTGTTGCGGCGTCAGAGAGCCGCTCCTAGAATTTGTAAGGTCTCATATTCCTCCATGACCCAAGAATCAAACCAATGTAGAAAAGAATGCAGGTATGCACTGTGTCGACGATGGCATGCATGGTGAAATGCACCACGTGCAGGATAATGAGGACCTCAAGCTAGCACTCGGCTATCATCAGCACAAGTTAAAAAATATATATATACACGAATGGCGTTTTGAGCACAATAGGAAATGCTCTTCTACTAGTAAGCAGTTTGGTTGTTGGCAGACTAGAGAATATGGTCGCTGTCGTCTTCTCCTCCTCCTTATGGTCCAGGAACAATGTATGTGACATGACACAGGATTGAAGAGGAATGACCTTTTAGGTCTTTCTCCCCGTTGTGCCTTGTCCACGCTGTTCTCTCTTTTTTGGGTCTCTGCACTTTACTGTATCATGATCTTCTTTTGAAGACTTTTATATAATTTAGCTACATTAATATATAATATATGTTGTTGTTGTAAAAAAAAATTGCTGCCCCGTAAGCATGCGCGGATCATCATGCAACTGATAGTGCTCGCACAGTGACATTATGGGCCCATACAATTTTCTTTCTTATCGCTCATTTTTATAGAAAGGAGCAAAGTGGCCCCTGTAGATAGCACGGCGCGCTAGCCAGCACTTTTACGGTGTAAACATTCAAAGTTTTCTTTTCACTTGGAATAACTTTTGTAAATAGTTTTTTTCATTTATATGATTGTACTACTTTGTATTCTCTCTATATGTCTCCACTACCTCCACATATATATAGGCTATAGCTATAGTATATATATAGGGTAAAGTCCAACTTTTACCCTTCAACTCTAGACAAAGTCCGGATTTCAACTTTAAGCTTGAAAAAACCGGATAACATTGGCCCTTTAATATTTAAAAATGTCCAGTTTCAAATTTAGGTGGTTTTTTAGACGATTTTGGCTGTACTTCTACCACTTGTCCGCTTTTGGTAGGCCGTGCAACAACTCTATTGCCACCACTGCACCACGCTTGAAGCCAAGTAGGGAAGGTTATTGGTTGGGACTTGGGAGCCACAAGTGGACGATAAATCTCACAAGTTCTAGCAGCGATCTTGATCGCTACCTCTAAATCAATGGTGTGAATTGTTGTCCAAGACAAACTCACCTACATTTACAACCAAATAGACCCATACTGGAAGCAGAGGAGCGGGGAACGGCCAGTGATAAAAAACAAACTTTGAAGCTCACGTAAACTTTAAAGTAAAATTATTCAAATTAAACTTGAAAGTCAACAATGAAGCATGGAATGATAAAGAACATTGCTCTCGTGGCTATACGTTCACAAGTCTACCATTGGGAACTCAAAAATCCCATCCTCAGCGGGTGGATGCTAAACAAGTTCAGTCGTTATGGAAACTTAAAACAGTATTATTACCATCAGAAATTTCAAATGTATCAATTTTATTTATATTCTTCTTATGTATAAAATAATACAGTCAAATCAATTGATAGTTGTGCTGCTAGAACCAAAGCTGTTATAGTAGTTTCTTCCGTCCGTAGCTTCGAAAACAATCGACGCACGTGACAGTAACGCCGGAAAATTCAAGGAAGGTCATCTAGAAGCGCGACGACAAATTGGCAATGCGGCCCCTCCTCTCCAGTCTCCGCTATATAAACCCTGGCCATGCCCAACCTCCTCCAAATCCAAAAATTCTCCGAATCAATCAAACGCTTAAAATCCCTCCAAACCACAACATCACGTGACGGCAGCGTCGCAGCCCCAACAGAGATGCTGCTGCTCAACCCGGCGTGCGAGGCGGCGGCGCTGGATAGCATCCGGCATCACCTCCTGGACGAGCCCGCGGCGTCGGCGACCATGAGCGCGGCTCCGAGGCCGGTGTACTGCCGCAGCACGAGCTTCGGTAGCCTGGTGGCGGACCAGTGGAGCGAGTCGCTGCCGTTCCGGCCCGACGACGCGGACGACATGGTGGTCTTTGGCGCGCTCCGCGACGCCTTCTCCCGGGGCTGGCTCCCCGACGGCTCCTTCGCCGCCGTCAAGCCCGAACCCCTGGCGTCGTCCCCGGACGACGACTCCTCCTACGAGCACGGATCCTATTCCTACCTTGGTGGCGGCCTTGTCGCGGAGGAGGAGCCTGTGACGCCCGGGACCGAGGCCGCGGCGATGACGCCGGGAGGGACCGAGGAGGCGGCGTCGGCGGTGGCCAGGGGGAAGCACTACCGCGGGGTGAGGCAGCGGCCGTGGGGCAAGTTCGCGGCGGAGATCCGGGACCCGGCCAAGAACGGCGCCCGCGTGTGGCTCGGCACCTACGACAGCGCCGAGGAGGCCGCCGTGGCCTACGACCGCGCCGCCTACCGCATGCGCGGCTCCCGCGCGCTCCTCAACTTCCCGCTCCGCATCGGCTCCGAGATCGCCGCCGCGGCCGCGGCCGCCGCTGCCGCTGCCCCTGCCGTGGGAGACAAGCGGGCGTCCCCCGAGCCAACCGCGAGCTCCGACTCTTGTTCCCCTTCGTCCTCCTCTGGGACACCAAAGCGGAGGAAGAGAGGCGAGGCCGCTGCCGCGACCATGGCCATGGCCCTTGTCCCACCCCCGCCGGCGCAGGCTCCCGTCCAGCTGACCCTCCCGGCCCATCCGTGGTTCGCCGCCGGCCCGGTCCAGCAGCTGGTGAGCTAACTGAGGCTGTACAGCTCAGCTCAGTGCAAGAACAGAGCAACAAGATGCGCATCAAACACACACACTGATCCAAGAAATGTGTGGGATTGAGGTCGAGGCCGTCGTCACCAGGATGTTCCTGGTTCTCGTGGAATTGGTTCCTCCATGGTCGCTAGTGTGGTGTTCTGAGAAGCTTGTAAACTGTAGAACCTGTTTGTGGCGTCATTGGATTGGATTCGGATGAGTGAGTTGAAATCGGAAGCTTCTCCGTGAGAGGCTGGTGGTGCTCATGGTGCAAATTTGCATCAGCATTTCTAGAATGGATATTATTCTTTGTTCTTTGGTGTTCAAAGTGGCTCCTTTGAAATCAGCAGGTTCTAGTTCGTTGTCTAGTTGGAACTTGCACGCTGCTGTTGATGCTGATGCAGAGTCCAACACTGCCATTTCATTGGACTTGGGACGTTTCCTCAATAAATTTTTATTTAGTGACCCAGCGCATGCTAACTCATGGTACTCTTCAGATATACAGTATTTAGTATCCTTTACAAAGGATAATCCTTTAAATTCGCCATTAGCGAGCACGCACTTTGGGTCGTATAGAATGGTCACATGCATGAGACGAGAGGGAGGAAACTGCTGTCAAACGGAAGACATGGTCAACAGACAGAGACCTGCATTTCGAAGCCAACCAGACGAGCCGTATTCAGATTTCAGAATTCAGGGGCGCCGCAGGAAACGGAGCAAAAAATCCCGGCACCACCATTGCTTTGGCAAATTGTGTGGTGCGATGCTGATGGGTTGGTGGCTCGGTGCAGCATCAGACACCAGCATTGGGCAGCACAAACAACAAAGAGGCCTAGTTATCCTTTTTTTTAAAAAAAAAAATCAGGCTAGAATGTTAATATCTTAGATTCCAGCCAACGAGCAGGCGAATTGGTTGGAATAATGACCTCGTGCTTATCCATGATGATAGGGGGGGTCACAGTTCCACTGAAAATGAGGCGTTAGAATAGATGGTGTTTTGTTGTGCTTAACAGCTGGCCTTCAATTTCCGGAGCGTCAAAGGTTTCAAAAGTCCGTAGGATCAGGGCTTGCGTAGCCGAACTGAAGACAGCCGAGGTTTCCATTTGCCGACTAGCACATTAGTATATTTTGTGAGCACACATATATAACCTTGAAAAAAAAAATGCCCCAATCTCGGATGAAAGAGTTGGCCATATGCGATTCTCGTTTTCAAAATAGCGCTTGCAATACTACTACAGTCGTAGCCGAATATCTAGAGTTGTTGACTGTTGTGCGTTGTTGCATATTGTAGACGAATAGTAGCCGTCAACGGCAAGGACATGCCATCGCCATCGGATAAATAAACGCACGAAGTGATCCGGTCTCGTTGCCCTCGCCCCTCTTCCGAAGCAAAGAGAAGAGACGGTCGGCATGATCGTTGCAGTTTGAGCTCTCCAGCAGGTAATAAACCTCATTGTCCAGATGATGCGCACGAGCCGAGAGCATTGATGGCGCCTTCTAGAACAGACAGCGATCGCTGTTGGCAGCCTGGCATCGGCTGCCGAGGTTATACGAGCGTGTTCTTGCCGTTGCTGACCCGGGGCCTTGCACACTCTTTTTCACGTTACCCGTATACAAGCAAAGATCCTTTTACACTCGTGCAGAGCAATGGTCAAGCAGCGTCCGAATCAGCCCGTGCAAAAGCGGTGTAGGACGCCGAGTCAGCTTGTTGACGCTATCTTGACGGCCCAGCCACAACGTGCTTGCCGGGGTAAGGGTAACGCACGCACGGTCGGCGCTCCGGCGAGTGTCCCGTCAGAAAGGAGGGAAAACACGTCGAAAGTTGCAGGCCGCCGTCGTGGCAGCGTTTTCTAGGGCTCTATGAGCGACGGCCTGCCTGCCTGGTGCGGCCGTTGGTCGTTAGGAATTGGAATTTCCTCCTTCGCTGTTTCCCGGACCATCATGGACGTAGCCATGCGTTCATGGGCCTAAATACAAAGCCCATAGCGATCAGTGCACAAAAATGCAAACCCCACCCCCCGCCCCCCCCCCCCCCCCCCACCCCCCTCTCAAAAAAAAAAAAAATTCCTTGCCCTTGGCCACCACCGCGTTCATTCAGGACTTCATTCGTCAGCTTTCAGGGTCTGCAAATTTTGCTTCGTGTCTCAGTAAAGACCGACGCGATAGATGTCTCTTGTCCTCCGTCGTCATCTACTTACTCATCTCCAAATCTGCATCATGCACCAAAATGCGCTTTCGGAGCCGCTGCTCGTACTTAGACGACCAATCAGTCATGAGCCATTCATTCATTCATACACGCTTTCGTTCAAACGTCTTTGTATAAAAGGGAGGCCCGTCGGCCGTCGCAAAAGCAGGCGCACTGAGCCGCGCGAAAGCCAAGGAGAGGGCAAAGCGGAGGAACAGGGGAAACAGTGGGAGATGACACGATGGCTCTAGAGGGCCTAGCTACCGATAAGTATGGTACTAGTATGGTACTAGTAGTATATGGCTCATCCTCGCTTCCTTAACCATGAATATTTAGACCCCCTGTTGTTCGAAAGATTTATTTAGTATACATTTGGATCCTTCGTGCGAGATCCTCTCTCTCATCCTCTTAGCTCGCTTTCGAGCCGACAGCCCACGATTCGAATTTTTTTTTTAACGTGTGCAAGGAATTAAGGAAAAGGCACACGTACAGACATGCTTTTGAGTCGTCGTTGGATTAGGATTAGGATTAGGATTACTGGATTAAGATGATGATGATGATGACTGCCTTTTGTGCTTGTGTTCAATTGGCTGTCTACCGTGTGCAACGAGAATTTGAACTCCTCGCTCGTGGAGTGCTAGAACCACTGGCACAGCAGAACCTTGACTTGACCTCTGGCTAACACGTGCACAATCGGCATATATTCAGTTCAAATTAAGAGGAGGACACCATAGCAGTTTTCATCAATTCGACTTACATAGTTTGATCATGATGAACTCTTTAATAATTGCAATGTTTTAGATCATACATACAGCTTTTAGTTTTCTCATACGGAGAGTGCTCGCCACACTCTTTAATAATTGCAATGTGACACGAGTCAGCTTATCAACACCACAACACGCAGCTGTACACTTATTGACGCTCGGCTGGACTGAGCTACTAGTAAGTAGTAATCAATCAGCAAAGCAGCAGAGGTACGTGGACGTGGATGGCTTTGGGATTCTGCTCTGTCTGGTGCACCCACCGAACCCTGAAAAAAAAACAAAAAAAAAAAACACCATGCATAATACGCGTAAGCCCCATCTCTATCTCCATCAGAATAGGCGCGATGCCGCCTCCTTTTCCCACCACCTTCCCGTCTTCGCCTTTCTCCTCTTCCATGTCCCTCCTTTCTACACCCTGTTGGGTCCGCGTTCATAACCAACGCGCCATCAAGATGCTCGACGCCGATAAGTACACTCCCTCGATTGCTAAACCCTCCTAAACCTACTCCCCGCGCAGCTTCTCTCGACTGCACGCCTGATCGCCTCGCACAATATTAGCTAGCTTGCACTTGCAGCTTAGCCTCGAAGCAAAGATCAAATGGGAGCCGCCTCGTCGCGGGAAGCGGACGCGGCGCGCGCGGCGGCGCGGGAGCACACGAAGCGGTGCCGGGAGCGGCGGCGGCTCATGCGGGAGGCCGTGCGCCTGCGCCGGCACCTGGCGGCCTCGCACGCCGCGTACCTCCGGTCGCTCGGCGTCGTCGCGTCCGCGCTCACGCGCTTCGCGGTCGGCGAGCCGCTCCCGGTGTCCGACCACACCCCGCCCGCCGTCATCGCGCACCGCCCCGTCGTCGTCCCGTCCTCGCCGCCGCCGTTGCTCCGCGCCATGGAGCAGCCGCAGCAGCCACAGGGCGAGCAGGCGCCGCGGCAGCAGGAAGGGGGCACCAGTGTTTCTGCTGACGTTGGCGTCGCGGCGGCGCCTCCAACGCGGACCGAAGGCGTCGGCGGTGGTGTCGGCGGTGCAGAGGAGGAGATGAGGATGGTGGTGAGGCACCGGAGCCTCGCGGAGGTCGCGGCGGGGCTGGAGGAGTACTTCGTCAAGGCCAGCGTCGCCGGCGACACGGTGTCCAGCCTGCTCGAGGCCACAACTACCGAGTTCAAGGGTAAGCCGCCGCGTCACAGACGATTCACAATAACTTTTTCACTGACTGGGAGGCCAATGGGACGAGAAGACGTGTGCGGTGCCTCGTGTCATTGACTGGCCACCTGAATTGAATTTGCTTGCAGGTGGCTCACACAGCTTCTTGGGCGCGCTCTGCTGCCTTTCGGCGCCAGCTCTCGACCGCCTCGACAGCATGAGCAGCCGGCAGAGGCCCAGCGCCACCTTGCAGCAGCTCCTCGCATGGGAGAAGAAGCTCTACAAGGATGTCAAGGTGATCGATCGAACGAAAAACACAATTGCTTCCTGCATTTTTGTTGCCAATTGCTAAAAGCAGTCACGATGGTAAATGAGAAAATACAGGCCAGGGAGAAGCTGCAAATACGGCACGACAAGAAGCTCGCGGAGCTGCGGGACCAGGAGTACAGCCGGAAGATTGACGTGGACATCCAGAAGCTCAAGGCGGCGTGGGACAGGGCGCGCGCGCAGCTGGAGACCGCCTCCGAGTCCGTGGCCGCGACGTCCTCCGCGATCGCGCAGCTCCGCGACACGCACCTGGCGCGGCAGCTCCTGGAGCTCTGCCACGCCGCGCTCGACATGTGGCGGGCGATGCGGCAGCACCACGAGGCGCAGAGCCTGTTCGCGCAGCAGCTGCGCGGGCTGAGCAGCCGCACGTCCATGGAGCCCACGACCGAGATCCACCACCAGGCCACGCGGGCGCTCGAGGCCGCCATGAACGCCTGGTCCGTGGCCATGGCGCACGTGGCGAAGCACCAGCGCGACTACGTCCACGCCATCGGCGGATGGCTCAAGCTGACGCTGACGCTGACGCCGATCAACGGCGGCGCCGCCGACGCCGAGGCCGCGGCGGCGTCTCCCGTGGCGGCGGAGCTGGCCGCGTTCGTCGACCGGTGGGGGAAGGTGCTCGACCGCGTGCACTGCGTGGACGTGCTCAAGGCGATCAAGGGCTTCGCGGGCGAGGTCCGCGCGATCCACGCGCTCCAGGGCGACGAGCTGCGGGTGGCGCGCCGCGTGAGGCAGTACACCCGGGAGCTGGACCGCAAGTCCCGGATGCTGCGGCAGGTCGAGAAGAGCTACTACGACTCGTACTTGCCCGGGGGAATGATGTCGATGTGGCACTGGGGGAGGCCGGCGTGGAGAGACCATATGCAGGCGCGCGACGCGGGCAACGAGGTGGCGCAGCGCAGGGACGAGATCGCGGCTTGCCGGAAGATGGTGGAGGACGAGATGCGGAGGCATGCCAAGGCCATCGACGCGACCAGGACGGCCACGGTCACCGGCGTTCAGCAGAAGCTGCCTGCCGTGTTCCAGTCCATGGCCGTGTTCTCGGCGTCACTTGCGAATTCGCTGGAGGCCGCGTGCAGGGCTCCACAGGAGAACACCAGCATGCAGTAGTAGCTAGTACCGGCTCATTCTTTTCTGCGTTTGCATTTTGCTTTTCATGTATTCAGCACCTATACATACAAACACAGAACACAAATAGGGAACATAAAAATACGAATAAGACACAGAGTGTTTTTGGATGTCTGTCACCCTTTATAAATGCTTGCAATCCCCTACATAACGTTTCCATTGGTTAGCAGGGGTTATCGATTTCGTTTAACAAGTCACTTCAGAAAACTACATGCATTTGTACGGGAAACATGATAATGCTAGATTTATTATGGAATCGATTGACGGAGGAATCTGCAATGGTTCAGATACAAAGACAGACTCCAATTCAAGCCTCCATTAGACAACTAACACGACGGGAAAAAAGGTGAAATTTTGCACAACCATTTTTCTTCATGAACCAAAAATATCAGGTCATATGAAGTTATTTTTTCCCTATGTTCCCCGTATGAAACCTTCCACTTGGGAGTGCCCAGCGGAAGTAAAAGGAAAAGGGGCCCGTATCCTGCCAAAGAAAACCCATCCATCACAGTATACTTCAGTTCTTCGAAAGAGCCATGACGTTGAAGTTCATTGAGTTAGGGTTCTCTGCAATTTTAGCTTTGATGACTTTTGCAGCATCCTGTAGACAGATTTAAAGCACACAATCAGATCGCACTTCTATGAAAGAACCCAAAAAAAAGGAAAACAAATTAAAGATACATCCGTACATAAACAATTACACATGTTGCATTAGGCAACACAGATAATGCACAAAGCTAAATGCAAATACACATTAGCATCCACATCTCAATATTTATAAACTTTATTCATAAAGCAACAATAGCACTGAACCCTTCGGTTTATAAACTTGAGTAAAATGCACCTTGGTTCCTAGAACTTGGCTGGCGTGCCATTTAAGTCCCCGGTGGCACCACAAACTTCTAAAATGCACATCAAGGCCAGCATCTCACTACCATTCCCTAATACCTTCCCATATCCTCATAAACCTATCATATTGGAAGTAACTATGTTTTTTTCATGTTCAAACAGTCCCCCAATACCTTCCCTACCCCTATAAAACTGTCATATTAGGAGTAGCTATGTTTTTTCCCAGCAG
>CM041635.1:44950368-44961545 GCA_023333625.1 Bothriochloa decipiens | reverse complement strand
GACGTCCGGGCGTATCGCTGTCGTCTCGTTCGGATCTTATTCAAATTTATCATCCTTGTCGATTAACAGGTCAAATCGACTGGCACGCCTTGATATCGAACCAGGGTATTAGCCCGGTGTGTTTCCAGATCTAACGCCTTTTTGTATCAACACATATACGTTGGCCTTGCTTGCTTCTTGAATCTTGACATGGCTTGCACGTAGATGCATCTGCATGTTCATGACTTGACGGCGCTTGCATCTCACAGCACCCGCACGCTTGCAGGCACCAGATGAACCAGCGCCTAGATGCGCGCGCAACAGATGGTCTCGCTGCGTTCGCCCTCCAGTCCTCGTTCCTGTTCCCGACAGCCATGTCCATCGCCCAGACGTCGACGACCCTTGACGCGCGCCGCAACCACGGCGCAGCGCGGATCTTCATGTCCAGCGGTGACGCCGAGTTCCTGTCTCCATGTGTATGTGTAGCACCATGGCACATAGATGCAACATATATGCAACTATATATGCATACACAAAGTATAGGTCAGATTAGATTCATCGCTCACCCATGGACGACGTGAACGCCATGGCTCCGCTCGTGGCCTCCGGCTTCAGGAACGCCGCCTTGGAGGAAGACGTGCCTTGGCTGCCGACGAGCTCAAAGCGATCTGGAAGAAGGTGTGCTTGGCCGCCGGCTCCTCTTGCCTTGAAGATGGACGTCGGCATCGTGGTGGATGCGAGCGACTGCTTCTCTCTCCCAAAGAGCAGCCTGCGGCGTGTACATGCGTACTCTGCCTTCCTTTGCGACTGCCGCCACATGCACGTGAGTCCGGTCAGGAGAGCCGGTGGCTGGCGAGTTGATGCCGTGACGGGATAGATGAATATGGCTGTAGCGCTCCGCCTCTTTGTGCAGTAGAGCGGCCGTCCTGATGGATGACACTGCCGTCCTCCCTCCGGCTGCCGATCGTCCTCGTGTAGGATGGCCTGCCCGTGAATGGATCTTGGCCGGCTGCGGCGCGGCGGTTGCATGGCGGCGCGTATACACATGTATGCGTCTGCCTTCATGGCTCCGTGGACGTGCTGCTTCTGGTCGGCGCAAGGGCCTCTTCCGTGCTGCCGGCTGCGTGGAGCTAGCTTTTACATAGATGGCGTCGTGGCGGCGTCGATCTCTGCTTCCAAGTGATGATCCTCGATCCGCTCTGAGCCCTTGGATGGATGGCGCCATGGCCAGACTGCCAAGAGTCTCCTTCTTGGCGTCGCTGGTGCTCCGTTTTCTGCCTTCATCATCTCGAGATCCCCGGCCGGCGGCGCGTATATGTATAGATACGTGTGCCCTAGGTGATCAGCCGCCGGGCGCAGTTATTGCGAGCAGCCTGGCGGCGCTCCTTGCTTGATGTCTCCGTCATATATGGTGGCAGTGCGATGTGATCTGCGGGCCATCCTCTCGATCCGCTCCGTGCCTATGGATGAATGGTGCCCTGGTAGCGACAGCCTGATCCAAACGGCTGGGCTTCACCTCCGGCCTCTTCGTGACACAGCCTTCCGGCCAGCTGATCGTCGTGCGGCCATCTCTTCCTTCGTCTTGGGAGCAGCCTGCCGGCGCTCCTTCTTTCCTCCTCTTCACCGTGGAGACTTGGCTCCTTTATATAGGCACGAGCTAGGTTAGTGCTTGGCCTGTTGAGCTGCACGCACGCGCCGCCAGAGTCAGTTGGGCACGCACGAGATATCCGGCGCTGGCTCAGCTTGCGTGCTTATCTGCACGTGATGATTATCCTCCGTGATCGGTTGAGATATTTGTGAATTGCGTGTACGGTGACATACACACGGCACTTGTGTTTCGTTCAACCAGGATCACTTAGCACCTGCAGCCCATGACACGTGGGCCTAGCATGATGGAGTTGCGTTGCATATTATATGAAGCAAAGCCTGACGATCGACGCACGTATCCGACGGTTGTATACGTTCCACGTGCCTGAGTCGTGCCGCGCCGACTCAGTTGGTGTATACGGAAAATACATGGCACGGGCCGGCGTACATACTTCTACAACCGGTTCTGGATGGTATACAGTCACACGCTACGTGCATGCCCGGACATACACTTGCTAGCTTCTTTGTTCTTTCATATACAAATAGCACACGTAGACATATACATGCGCAAATGCTGGTGGCTTATATTTCTTCTCTTCAACAAGTACAAAATATTTCTTGACAGCACATATTAATATATACGCACATTGAGAAAGCTTTGTACAAAATCTCGTCAAACAACAGTCCCTGGTGCCGAGTGTTGTGGTGCCCCTCTGCCTAGGCCTCCCACACCACATCATATCCACCCACTCTATCCAACCATCGCCACGACCTTCCTCAAGCCGCCTCCTACGCTCCATTTGGTTGCAGCCACCACTCGAACGATGACGCCCTAGCACTAGACCAACTCTATCTCGGGGTCTAACCCTACCATGGGGCATCTGCGATGCGGCCCACCTTTGCGCCTCCCTGGCTATGTCACGGTTTTCCTTGGCCTACAACCCTAGATGACATGTCTTCGCTTGAGAGTTTGGTTGTCTCATCACTTATATGGTGGGGAGAGAGAGACAGAGAGTAAAGTAGGTTAGCTTGGAAAGTGAGAGGAAAGAGAAAGTTAAAGAAGTACACTAGTCTATTTGTAGTCACATATGGAGATATTAGCTAATCCAATCGAACATGTACTTTGTTCGGCTGGTAGAAAAGCCGGCAGAATTCGACAGATTCAATAATGATTTATGAGAAGAAATAAGCTGAAATATGTCGAAATATGCCAAAATCGGCCAGCTGAACTGAGCCTAATTTTTAGCCATAGCTAATATAGCTATTAGTTCTAATTCACCTAAACAAAGTCCAATAGGACCGAGTAGAGGAAAGATTACGAAAGGGAGCAAGTCTCACAAACTTACATCTAGCCCAGAACTTGCACAAGCTTCCAGGATAGGCATCAGAGGTCGGTCCTGCTGATGCTTTGACGTTGATAGTAACCGTCATTATTACGTCCAGTTTATCATGACATGCAAGATCGAATCAGTCCAACTACACGAGGCCCAATTAACCCACTACCCCCACTCTGCAGTCAAATTTTAGTATCTCCAATCCACAAAGGGTTGAAGATTTCCAAGTTACTATGGAGTACTACTAGGCAGTCTCTATCGGAAAAAAACTCTGAAGCATTGTTGAACATTTCAGTGGCAGTTGGCAACCGACAAAGAACACATCAAGGTCACGCTTTCACTTATTGATTGGGCTGCGCGGGCACTTGCGCTTGCTTGATTTTTTTTCCCCTGTACAAGCATGGACGTGTCAAAACAAAACCAAATAGAAAACGGGAGATCTTCAGCTTTTCCCTGCTCGCACCCGCAACTAACGAATGAATTCTTCTTTGCCCTACAAAATTTACAATTCGGTCCCCGAAGGAGACGTAATAATGACAATTTGATCCCTCACGATCACGAGGGGCTGGCGACAGCGCAGTTGCCGTACGCCATGCTCCGGCCGACGTCCGCCGGCGCGGCGGGGTCGACGCCGAGCTCGCACGCGCGGTTCACGTACTCCTTCTTGACGTTGCCTCTCTGCATCTGCAGTAGGCGGATGACGCTGCGGCGCGCGTCGTGCCGGAAGGGGCGCCCCGTCCCCGTGAAGCCGTCGATGAGGTGCAGGTACGCCTCCAGGTCGTGGCGGCACGCGGGCCCGTTGTCCGGGCGGAGGCACGGCGAGTTCTTGCTGTCGATCCGGAGCTCGGCACCCACGTGCTGGTACTGCTCCTTCTTGTGCGGCAGCCGCGGCGCCACCCCGGGCACCTTGGTGACGACGTCGCCGGCGTTGACGATGCGCAGGACGTTGACCTTGCCACTGCTGGCGAGCCGATCGACAAACGCGGCGTTGCCCACCTTGGGGCCCCCGAAGGAGACCACGGCGACGGGGGGCGCGTCGGGGATGGACGTGGCGACCTCGTCGGCCACGAGGAGCGCCAGGGCGGCGCCGAGGCTGTGGCCGACGATCGTGATGCTGAGCTCCTCGCCCTTGTACTTCTCCATGAGCCGCCGCACCTCCTCCATCACCTCCTCCGACAGGCTCTTGACCTTCTCCCCGGCCGTCTTGTACAGGCTGAGGAAGCCCCGCGCCACCTTGGGCTCCTCCGCCGCTCCCGGCACGTCGGCGCCGTCGCTGCTGTCGCCGTCGAGCGGCACCAGCGAGGCGCGGAGGTTCTCTGCCCACTCGAGGCAGGTGGCCGTCCCCCGCAGCACGATGGCGATGTCGCGGCGGCCCATGCGCGCGACCTCCCGCTCCGACTCGCACACGGCGACGTAGCCGATCCAGTTGGACTGCTGCGTGAGCCACTCGGGCGTGTTGGGGCGCTTGGCCCACGGCGGCATGGACAGCGCGGAGGTGGCGAAGAGGCTGCGCGTGGGGCGGTAGGACCGGTCGGGGAGCATGAGCCCGCGGTGCCTCGCCGACGCCGTGGGCAGCGAGTGGAACGCCTGGTACGCGGCCTGCACGAAGTCGCCGTACCGGAGGAGCTCCCGCCGGAGGTCCGAGTCCAGCGGGTCCAGGAGGCCCTCCCATCCGCCCTCCCCGTGCAGGCTCCGCCACCGCGGCGCGATGGTGCACCTCGGCGACGCCCGCGGGGAGTCGGCGGACAGCAGCTGCTGCATGTGCATGAGGCTCCGCGGCGACATGTGCTCGTCGGCGGCCGTCCGCGCCCGCATCCCCGGCATGGGCACGAAGAAGGACAGGTTCAGCGCGTTGAGCAGGCCGTGCCTGACGTTGAGCGGCTCCTGCTCGCCGCTGTTCTGCTCCTGCCCCTGCTTGCTGCTCGCGGCGGCGTGGCTGGGCCTCGGCACCTGCGGCGGCTTCCCGAGCACCTTGTCAAGGTTGGCGATGTGAGCCCTGGCGCCGCCATCCGTGGCCGCAGCTGGAGGGCTGGAGGAGCGGAGCGCCTGCGACGCCGGCGTGTTGGGGTTGAGCGGCGACGGCTCCCTGCGCGGTGCGGCGCGCGGCTGCACCACCGCGGCGGGGGTGGCGTGACGCGGCGCGACGTGCACTGGCGCGGACGTCGTGGGCGCGGTCACCGCGGCTGCTATTGTCATCGGGTTCCCTGTCGCTCCTCCGTCGATCGATCGGCTGCAGGCAGCTGCGACTGGGATCCTAGTCGATGTCACGACGATGCTTCTAGTGTCCTGAAGACAGACGCCCGAGCTAGTAGCTAGCTTCCGAAATGTGAGGTGACACGGCGGGCGACGGGGTTTTATAGCCTGGGCTGGGAGGGAGGAAGCGGCCAGGGCGGAGGATTTGATTAGTTTAATGGAGTGGTTGCCACTTGCGACTGGGACGTCGCGATTCCATGGCCCCGAGGGAGGGAGGGAGGCCCGCGACAAGGTCGCAGGGTGGACGCGCCCTGCTCTGCTGGTCAGGGCGCTTTGCGCGGGACGGATGGATCCGCCGATTTTGGCCACGGCAACTGCCGCCGAGCCGCCTGCCAGCTGCGTGCCGACTAGTCCACGACCCTGATACTGACAGCGTTGCCATCCGCGGCAGCTGCGTCTAGTTACGCGGTGCGCGGGCGTGTAACCTTGGACTTTGCTGCCGCCTGCCGCCTTGACTCGGCGAACGGCGAGTTCCTTTCGGTCCGTCGTCGTCAGTTTCCATTCCATGCGCGAGGTGAGAGCATCGTGCATCGGCGTCGCGTCAGGGTAGAAGAATTGGCGCCATGCGTGGCGCGCGGACGGTCCTCGTTTTTGTATTCGTCGAGGAGCGCGTGTCCACATGGCGCATGGCGGTGCATCGATCCGTGGCCTATTCGCGTACGGGATCTGGTCCGGTCCGGTCTCGGTAAATGTTTACAGCGGACGCGAGACCGCGCGTGGGCCTGGTGGATTCACACACGCATCTGGTGGCTCCGGCCGGTGAGTCGGTGACGCAGGGCTCTCCGATGCAGCTATGCAATCAGCAGTGTTAGAGTTGACTCTGGAATTGCATTATCAATAAGAGGCCAGCTAGAGAATAGTATGAGGGCAAATTTTAGTTAGTTTTGTCAGGTCAAGTCAAACCACCGTGTTTGTCCACGCTGTCCCAGCAGCTACCGTACCATTAGCCGGCGTGCGTTCAACTCGTCTTGCCTCCAGCTTGTGTTCCCCGAGATGATGGCCTCCAGTTTTGTCAGGTCCTACTGACTTGGCGGTCGAATTCATCAATCGGTTTCGTGCTTTGCGTTCCATCCAGCGCGCCTTTTTATCCGATCCGTCCGTCGCAGCGCTGTAGTGAAAGACGTTTTCAGCAGGAGCTGCTTTTCAATTATTTCCCGTTTCTTTTACGTCTATCTATCTATCTCCCCTCTCTCGCTCTTTTGCAAAGTACTTTCCTAAAAGAAAACATGGTGCTCGTGCTCGTGGTACCAGCTCCTTTTCAAGTTAGGCAGTAGTTCATCAAGCAGCATCCTTTTTATTCCTGAAGTGGATCTGCCAAACACGAGTTACCTTCGCCTCATCTCATTTGACGGGAGATGGAGATCATGACTTCATGAGTAGAGGCGGCAGAAGGCCTTTACTTCGCGTGGGCGAGTTGACGCACTCCGATGGAATTCCGAAATGTCAATGGACCAAGCAATGCGATTATTTTTTAATCCGGGCGAGAAATAGACGTGAGGAAATGGTGCCAGTGGCCAATTAATCAACTAGCAGCAGGGTGGTGGTGGTGGATTAGTCTAATCGTGGATGACCACCCTGGTGGTGAATCCGCCATGGACGGAGACGAGCAACAAGCCAACGACAAGGGGACGATAAAATAAGAGGGGTAGTACGCTGTACGCACCTAAATCCAGGGCGTGAACAATGCAGATTGTATTGAGGTGAGTAAGCAACGTGATTGAAAGGGATCGGATGGATCAGTTGGCAGCAGCGATTGAAAGCGCGGGTGAGTTGGCCACGTAACGCTAACCACCACACGGCGGCCCAGCGGGACCGGGGGCTAATGAACATCGCCTTCAAAGGACCATGATGTTTAGCTGTTTCTCCCCCACTGACTTCGCCACTAATAAAAAATGGCTTCTTTTTGCATCAGATCGACACCGTACTTGCAGATATCTTTGTACAAGTGCGCAATACAGTAGGGCATAAACAGAAACGGTATCCGCTGATACGACCTTCATGTTTTTTCTGGTATACTACAGCGTTTTCAAACACTCACAAGAGCATAGATATTCTGATATCAAAAAGAGATGGAGCATATATAAAAGAAAAATCTATGGTATTTAACCACGATTGCTTGTGCTAAACATTATGATGCAGCCACAACCAAATCTTACATATATCACAACCCAAGTATGGAACCAATGATTAATTCTGTAGATAACTTGCATAGGAGAAGAATAGATTTCCTTTCTGAAAATAATATAATTTCCCATTTCCACCGAGTTGGATTGACCAACAAGTGAAATGAAGCAGCCCCTAACAATGGTAATGGTCTCATGTCCTTGCTTGTGCCACTAACTAGTTGCAAAACATGTGAGACAAAGATAGCATTTGGCTTGAGGGCGGGATAGGAACAAAGTGGGTATCTCACTTCATCCTAGTGTTTGTTTAGGGATCGATAACCTAAGACATTACCATTTCACCATTAAATATTAAATATTTCCTCTATATCTGGTCGTCCCAATTGTCATGCTCATCCAACCATGCTTTGCTGAGAAATTAGATGATGAAAAACCTGTACTTTTTTTTATATAAATGCCTTTATGTAAAACTTAAATTTTATCTCTTGCTAACGTTTTATTGCATTATCCTTGTACTTATCTTTGGGTACAACCTGTTGTGTGCCTTCTTATACTAAGTGCTATTTTACATTGTTTGAAAGGAGAAGATGTCCCTATGCATGCATACTTCCATACCCTTGATCCTTCGGGAGAATGGAAGTAATAGATGGATGATGTAATTGTCATAGGCCCTAAGTGTGGCATGGCTTTGGCGGTTTATGAACTATATACTTGGTAAACTTCCGTTGAAACCTAGAAGCTGGCTGATGTGAACATATGGTATGTTGACTAATGTGATGTGAAATTTATGTTGCAAGATTTAAACTTGTGTTTCTATGAGCAGTAGTGAATTAAATAGTGCATTGGTGCTATAACTAGGGACAATCCGGATTAACTAGATTAAGTTGAGTGTGAGCCAATAGTGTCAACTTAATTTTATCTGGTTAATTGGAGGGTCGCCAGAGGCTAGATCTAGCCATGACTAGTTGGGTATGGCCAATGACTGACTATTGCAGCTGGGACGACACTAGAAGCTAGTGGCTAGTCATATTTAATTGCAACACCCCCACCCCAAATGACGCGACCGCATCTAGCCTGTAGTGGCTAGCAACAGGTTGACATGGATTGTGCGTTGCTTGAACCCACGTGACCGAAAAACCCATGACAATGCGAGTCAGAGTATAATTTTAGCAATAGAAAACAATTTGCTATTGAATGTGGGAGATTAGCCTGAGAAGAATTTTAGCAACTTCTTATTTGCACAAAAAGTTGTTTTACTTTTTGTGGAACACAAGTTGTTTTACTAAGAGTTAAATACATGGTAAGCCCCTGAACTTGTTTAGGTGTGCCATTTAGGTCCCTGAACTTTGAAAATGTATTTTTAGACCCTTAATCTTGTCAAATGATATACGGGTGGCCCTTAGTGATTCGGCTAGACGTTTTCTCCGACGTGGCGCTGCCATCTCTAGTACATGAGATATATGTCCCACTCCTGCTAACTTCTCTCCTAATCGATCCCCTCTCTTCCACGACACAATAGAGTGTGGCGCCACCGTCAGTGTCCATGGTGGTATGGGAGATGAACCGGAGGCCCTTGAGCACATGCTGAGCCCCGGACCATACAACACGACGGTGGTGAGTGTCATGTACAACACAATGGTGGTGTGCTTGATTCTGTGCACTATCATCAACTCCTCGTCCAGAAGCATCACCTCCTCGAGATGGTTCTAGTTGCCCTAGATGGAAGAAGAAGAGTATGTTGCAGTGATTAAGAAGATACAGAAAGACAAGCTAGTGGTTGAGCGTAGGGTCCTGGACTACTTGTGTGTGTTTGTAGCTTGCTTGTTCTATTGTTTGTAATACTGAACAAGTGAATGGAATTCTAGAATTCTCAGTTCTCGTGACATGAATGAATGATATTATGGTATATGCATGCTAAACAAATGAATGAATGAGTATGTTGAATAAGACCTGGTGTGTCATGGTGGATACACGTCAGAGAAAACGTTCAGCTAAATAGTAAGGGCCATCAATGTATCATTTGACAAGATCAGGGGCTTAAAAATACGTTTCGAAGGTTTAGAGGCCTAAGTGACACACCTAAACAAGTTCAGGGGCTTGTCATGCAATTAACTTTTTTACTAAATTTTGGAGAAGTCGGTTTTCCATCTTTTTACTACAAATTCAAAGAGGGAGTTGCTCTTATAGTCTGATTCTGATATTTAAAGTAAGTAATGCTCGGACCACGTGAGACCACCACAAATTTTGGATCTTGTTTCCGAATCATCCATGCCGCCCAGAAGAAAACCAGCGCCACCATCGTGTTCCGCGTGTTCAATTCACTAGTCTCGGTTGAGGTGGACGGAAAAAAAAGCGCCGGGCTTTTCCGGGCGAATCTTGCGGGGCGCCGGCCAGATGGGCACGGCCACTAGTCGCCTTTCCGTGAAGCCAGTGCCAGAAGGAATCGCCGTGTTGTGTGGCGGTGCAGGCTGCACGCCGAAATTTTACACACTCACGCCGTCACACGAACGCGTTCGTCGAAAGGTGTTCGGCAGCAGCAAAGCCGACGGTGCATCTGTGCATCAGTCATCAGAGAGCACCACGGCTCGGAACTACTAGGTCCAACAAACGTTCCTGAGATGGGATGAGATGCATGAGTGCACTGTGCGTGTCCATGTCCATCGTGCCCCCGTTGCGGCCTGACTGACCACGAGAAGCAGGTGAAAAAGACCCCAACTACTATATTTGATATATTTTAAGTGATGACTCATGCGCTTCAGGTGAAATTTCTGGAAAGCCACTGAAGCTTGATGACACTATATTATTTCAAGGGAGGAGGGGAAAAAAGGTGAATTTCTCAGTGCCTCACCATCAGCGGTGCGCCGGTGCCCCGACATCGCTGCGCCTGTCAAACATCATCTTGTGCTAACATCGGCATGGGACACACCACACACCACGCAGGACACAGCAATTGGCGGTGATGGTGGGCCAAGCGGGCTGTGCTCTGTTTCTGCATGTCAAAAACGCACTACATTTTCGTCTAAGGAAAGGCGTATCACACCCACTCACACTCGCAGTCCACACAGACCAGTGCGATGCCACAAGGGCGGTCCCGTCACCGGGCACAATGATCGCCGACGAATATGACCACTCAACTAGCCAAAAGGGTAATTTGTTGCACATACAGAAATTCCATTCATCTCACTACGAATATATTATAGAGTACAAATAAATATTACAATAGCTGTTGACAAATGTAACGCGACTAATAAACAGTGAGGCTATAAAAGAGTAGAAACAAATTAAGTGTTGCTGTTTTGCTCCTTAAGTTGAGCGAGGACTGAGGAACTTCACTCTATGGCATTCTTAACATATTTTCAGCTCTCTAATCATCTGGCCAACGAATAGATGCTATCAGCAATAATGCAAATACATTTGCATGCTCGCACAAACGGTAGTAATAGTCACAAGGAACCAAAGAAATCAGGCAATCTTAGGACGAGCAGCAAGACGTCTTCTGGTTGACGGGTTGTCCGCGGATCTGCACCGTCGCTGGCCTTGCGTTGGCCGCAGCCGGTTGGCTGGCCATCCTGAGAACAGCACCAAGAAGGATTTCGTTAAGCTTAGTAGGATTTCATTATAGCAATAGCACATTCACCACATGGCACGTTGGATGTACCTGTCCTTGATGGATGCAGCCATAGCCATGAAGGCCTGCTCCACGTTGGTAGCATTTTTGGCACTCGTCTCCATGAATGGGATGCCCATCTCATCAGCAAACGCCTGGAAGGTGTATTTGATCATTTGTAAATGTTCAACAGAAAAACTAAGAATTGATGGCCTTATCATGTGATGAATTTGGATAACTTACCTTCGCTGTCTCAGTTGCCACAACTTTGTTGGCAGTTAGGTCGCTCTTGTT
>CM041635.1:44899836-44945368 GCA_023333625.1 Bothriochloa decipiens | reverse complement strand
TACAATGATTCCATGAGCTCCGCGGTAGTAGCTGCTAGTGATTGTCCTGAAGCGTTCTTGTCCAGCAGTATCCCACTGCAGCAATTACAACATCGTGTCAGTTGGAGAATTACACGATAGTTATACCATAAAACATTGGTTATTTTCACAAAGATCTGGGCTGCTGTTCAATGTTATGTAATGCATTTCTCTTACTTCACTTGATGCTGAATTGCACTTCTAGATTTACATATTTTTTAAAAAATATAAAAATTGCTCGATGGAAAATGTTGTTGTCACTACTCACTAGTACACATGACAACAGAACTAGACCAACTGAACTCAACTACAGGCTATAAACAATATATTAAGATAAAGAATGAATAGTGGAATACATTTCCATAGTTAAAAAGCATTGGTTCATCTGCTAACTAGTGGGAACTTAAGTTACATCATGTCTAAACTTATTCCCTACATGATCAATCAAAAGATATCTATTTCCAGTTGCTCTGCTAGCTGCCTAGCTATCATGGAAAAGGCTAACTTTTGTTTTTACCCTCCAGCTTAAGCATGACATCACAAAGGCGTCAAAGGATGCACATATATGTTATATGTTAAGTAAAAGAAAATTATGGCACCGTAATCCTACGATTTGAAGCTTTATGGTCTTCCCATCTTGCTCTACTGTCCGAATTTTCTGCAAAAAATGATAAAGCAGAAAATTTATTCAATAAGAGAACTTGAATTAATAAAATTTATTCAATAAGAGAACTTGAATTAATGAACTATATTTATTTCTTTTCAGGAGTAAGTAAATGAATTTGCAATGCACTTACAAAATCAACTCCAATTGTGCTGATGTAGCTGTCCAAATATGAATCATCCTAATCACAGAAGGACACGTATCAGTAACACCGTCAGTCTATACAAGAAAGATGTTACAGTAACCTTTAAGGATGGTGCTTTAATATAAGTAAACTATGGCCCTGCAAAACAATAAATAGAAACATGAACAGGACCCCTCATGATTTGAAAACTTATACTAATCAATGATTTTCAGCTGCAGCTGTAACTTGCAAGGTTAAGTCGCACGGTGCATGTTTCTTCAAATGTAAATTTTCTATACTGCAACAGCTACGCTACAGAAATACGCCACTTCAGCATAGAAGTATCAAAGAATGATTATGAGAAGAATTAGTTGTTCTTACTGAAAATCTGAGAAGCAAGCATGATTTCCCAACACCAGAATCACCAATAAGCAGAAGTTTGAAAAGGTAGTCACTGAAATTGAAAAAGGAAACTAGGGTTCAGTAGTGCATTGAATTGACAGGGTGGATAGAGTACTCTATTAGCAGATCATGTTGGCTCCCATCACTTTGCCAAAATGACAACACCTTACAATTTTCATTTAGCGCAACATAAATGTGTCCATGCCGTCCTATTCAAAATTGTTTCTCTCTAAGTTCACTTTTTATGTTTCATTACCTATCTAGCCTATAGTCACAGAATTCGGGGTCGATGCCACGAACCACGTACCAGGTTCGTCGACCCAAATCGTGGTACGGGGACGACATGGGTCGATGTCCCAATTATGGATGGGTCGCGTCCCCATTACAGTAGGGGTCAGGATGGGGAGTTGTTGTTCGTCGCAGTAGTAGCTGTGTTGGTGCCGGCGGCGATGGAGAACCGAGCTCAAGATCCTCGCCAGCCCTCACGTCTCCTTGCGTCACTGCCGGTGTTGTCCTACCCAGCCACACGAGAATGAGACTGACCGGCGGTGGCGGCGGCTTTGTTCTATCGCATATACACGAGGCAAATGAGTTGGATGGGCCAGAAATTGCAGCCTTTATTGTGCAGTTCGTGAGGGGAGAGCAGATGGGCCTTTATAACGGGCTCATGATTACATAGAACGGCTCAACTATCCTTTATTTGTATTATTTTACTGATGAATAATAATATATATAATGTTTAAGCGTGTTTAATCAACAAGTCAACCACTGCAATACATACGAGACTCCATGCTTCGGACCAGAACATCGACCCATGTGCTCCCGGTTCGTGTACCAAATATTTGGTTCTCGTACCACAGGGGTATACCCCCTTTGTACCACATTTTTTTCAAGTGTCGACCCGCGTCCCTCGACCCCGTCCCTCGACCCAGTCGACCCATAATTCTTGTGACTATGATCTAGCCATCAAATTCATAAATTAAAATTTTGAACTTTACATGCTGAATGTCATACTAGGCCAATCTAACATTTGGGTTATACAATTTCATATAACTCCAGGCTGGATTCCTTCTGTAATGAGTTGTCATAGGTTCAGTATTCTACTACAACCATACTGCAAACAAGACAAATAGGCTACACAGCACTTTCAACATAGTATATACTTGTTGCATGTTGAACACATACAGTGGATGTTCAACCGCAACTATCACTCATAACCCAATAATGATTTCCCATGGTAATTTCCCCAATAACGCCTTGTTTAGATGCCAGAATCGGTGGTCCGATTCGGCATGTGCACAGTGCCATTGCACTGTAGCACTTTTATTTTTATTTGCTAATAATTATCCAAATATTGATTAATTAGGCTTAAAATGTTCGTCTTGCAAAGTACAACAAAACTGTGCAATTAGTTTTTGATTTCATCTACATTTAGTACTCCATGCATTTGCCGGCATTTTGAGGTGAATTTGGAAATCTAAACAAGGCCTAAAACTATTTTCCACATGAAAGCCTATACCTCAGAGAGCATTCTCACCACGCCTTACAAAGCTTACAAAGCAAAGCGTAATCTAAACCGAACAAACACAGCCATCAAAGAGTCTGATGCATCATCAAACTGTATAATAACATGAATTTCTCCACGAAGGTAGACCAAAGCACCGCGGCCGCAGGAAGCGCTTTCATTCACGAATTCTAGATCCAGATCGGAAGCTAGTGAGACCCACCAGCGCGCGCCTAATCAGATCCCCGTAAATTCCATCCGGAACCACAGACCGACAGCAACAAGCGAAAATCCAACGGAATAGATCACGGTGATGGGCTCGGAGGAGAAAGGAAGGATGATCGGAGGCCTTACTACTCGGGATTCATGCCGACTCAAATCTGACGGAATCGCTCAGCCTGCCGCGCTTTGGAACGGGGACGACTCCGAACGAATTGATGGATCTGGAGAGGAGAAACGCTGGGAGTCGGAGATGCAAACGTGGGAGGTGCTGAACTGTTCAAGGGACAAAGGGGTGGAACGATAAAAGACGCCGCCTGGGAGGCCGGGCCGGGAGAGGGGGCGGCCCGTTATGGCTAGGCAACTCGTTCTCCGGTCCACGGCCTTGAACCCCAATTACCAGGAGCTCTCTTTTGGTAAATTTTTTTTAGACCACGCAGCATGTTTGCATTATTAAGTAGAAAGAATTTTTGTTACAGCATTATAGGCCTGCTAACACCTTGGTTACCGAGACCTACATCTACTAACCTCTTTGATAATCTAGACTTTGTATTGTTTTATGAACCCAATTCACAAAATGTGGATCGTGTTGTGTTCGAACAAAATAAATAAAAATAAATGTCTTTCTTAGATAAAACGGATTTGTAAATTAATCCTTTTTTAAAAGGTGTTTAGATTGGATGAAAATGGAGCTATTTTGACAGCACTAGTTTTATTTGTTTGTGTTCTGCAGAGTGTGCAGCACTAGATTTATTTTGTTTGTGTTTTGCAGGGTGTGCGGTCTAGATTTATTTGCTGCCGGAGTCATAGGTGCACCAGAGATGCGGTATGTGTAGGTGCGCATTGTCACTGATTCTTCCGGAAGTCAATAGTTGGTGGATATAGTGCGTAGAGAGGTTTCAAACTCGCCATAATAATTTTTTTATAGGGTATAATTTGGACGCACACAACTCACACATTCTACACTCACATCACACATATACGCATGCGCGTATGAACACACGCTAAGAAGAGATTGGGAGCCGTTGTCGCCTCTATTGCGCGAGAAACGCGCACGCGTGCGTGTACCACACAGAATTATTCGCAGGGCAACAGCCCCGGGTGCAGCTGCCGGGGATCGAACCCCCGATCCCAGGCAGGCAACGCCTTACCAGTGGTAGGCACTGACCAACCGAGCCTTAGCTCGGTCCGCACTCGCTGTAATAATTCGGTAAGGGTTACTGGAGCTTCTAGTGAGTACATGTGGTCATACAGCAAATTGGATTCTAGCCACTGGAAAACCACTGGAAAACTCCGTTGTTCAGCTCAAATAGGCACCAGGTTTATCCAGTGAGTACAAAAATATGAGTGTGTTTCAATCGGTGCCAAGAGAGAGCATGAGGCTAATGGAATGATCGATTCGGGTTTGCTAATTCAAAGAATAATGACTCGTTTAGTTCTTAGAGAGTAGCAAGTGTGCATGCACTCTTCTCATTTGACTTAGCTAGTTAGATTAGATGAAAGTTTGTTCTTATTACTTTTGGTGATCGACATTACCTAGACAACTTGGTGGTGATTAGGAGCTTGGCGATCTCTTAGTGGCGATTGTGAGAGGCCCAACTCATGGTGTAAACGATTGTGAGTGATTCACCATACTAATATTAAACTGGTAAAGACATACTAATACCAAACTGGTAAAGAATAAACTTGTAGAGAGTAATTGGTACTTGCGTGGATCAAAGAGAGCAACACCTTGCAAGATGCTCCAAGGAGGACTAGTGGCGAGTGTCGACTCTCTAGTACCTGTAACACCCCTGATGTTATATCAACTAAAACCTGCCATGTCATCATATGCATTGCAAAGCATTCATGTTTAGGTCAATCTTGATATGAATCAACTAAAACAAGTTTATATTTCATAGGTAGTTTGTGTTTCTGAAATGTTATGTCACATAAAATTATAAAACCCTACTTTCGAATGACATCTCAAATACTTAGTTTATACTCTATGTACTTGAGGTGTAAACCATGTTTACACTAGTGTCAAGCATAGTATATAAATCTAAGTCCAACCCTTAAAAATTATTTCTATATTTGAAGTTGAATTTGGATTTCAAAGCTTATTCCCAAGTCTTGCAATTCAAATCTAAATTCAAATTGGAAAGTTATAAAATGTTTTTCAAAAGTCAACTTGGTCAACCAAGGGTGTCATTGGGTCATTGACCTAAAAATATCCTTGGATGATGTTTGTGATCACTAATGACCAACCAATTAATTTAGAAATCAAATCGAGTTTGAATTCGGTTTTAAAAACCCTTTATTTAAAAAGCTGATTTTACCCCCTTTTGTATAATTCAAAATATATATAGAATTTGGAGATACTCTAAAAACATAGTTTGTAGATCTTGACAAGAGCTACAAAGTTGGTATTCAAAGTTTTTCAATTTTCTAAAAATAATTTTAAATGAATTTGAAAATATAGTTTTCTAGCATTTGTCCCCTTTTGATTTTAATACCATTATTCAAAAATTATGCATTATATAAGAAAATTTTGTATATGAAAAATGTTTGGTTTGAAAAGTTGAGCATTTCATAAATTTGAAGATTTTCAAGTTTTATTAAAAAAACAAAAGTAATTTCAAATATTTGTTTCTAGGGTTTTATTTCCCTTTTGAATTTGAATTAAAATTTCAAAAAATTAGCAAAATTTGAAAATGTTTGTTAAATGAAACATGTAGCTCTTGAAAAGTTATGCAAATGATATTCTTGAAGATTTTCAAGTTCTTATGTCTTTTTAAAAGTAATTTTAGAAAATTTGATCTAGAGTTTAAAATGGAGGGATGAACAGTGTTGGTTCCTATGGGCTACCGCCATGGCCGGCTTTTCAAGCCGCGCCGCCATCCACGGTCGCCCATATCGGCTTGCCGCGGCCGACAACTCACCCCCGGACGCCCGAAACTTCGTCGTAGTCGTGTCGCCCGTCTGTGCGTCGCCGTTGGCCTATATATATGGCCGGCCACTGCCGTTCCCTTCTTTTTCTTCCCTGCCGCCACCGCCGACGATCGTCCTCCGCCAGCAAAATTTGCCACCGTTGCTCTACCGCACGCCGTCCCATCCAGCCATTAGCTCCTCTTTGCTCTTACGTTTTGTTTGCACCAGCTCGCGCTCGCTCAGGTCGCCCGTAGCGCCATCACGCCATCGTCTTCCTCAGATCCGGTCACCCGCCGCAAGTCGCTCCACCGGCCACAGGCCGCCACGCTGAGTCTCGGGTTGCTTTTATTTGGGCTTTGGCTTTGCCTCCACGCCATGGTCACGGTCGACTCGATCGTTTTCGCAACCTTGCCCCAGACGCGCCGGAACGTCGTTGCCAGCCATCGGTGCTCACCGCTGTTGCCATCGTCGTCGTCCAGATCGTGCTCCGCATCGTCCCCGGCCTCATTAACTTCAGAATAGAAGTTTTGGTGAGCCTCCATACCTCTCTGTGCCCTCCATTTCGCTTCTACCGCGCCATAGCCGTCGCCGCGCGCGTTGCCCCCGCCGCTAGGTGTTGCGCTAGACCGTTTAGCGTGCGCATCGCATCCGCGTGAGCGCGTAGGGAACGTAGGCAGCCTCGCCGTCGCCGAAAAAGCTCCGGGGAGCTTTGCCGTCGCCATCCGCACGTCGCCGCGCCGCCATGGCCGATGCCGGCCATGCTCCGGAGCTCCGCCGCCGCATTAGCTACCCCGTTAGGCTCGCCTCGTCGCGTAGAGTTCGTTGGTCCAAGTCTTGCGACCGGAGACCTCGCCGTCGGCGAGTTCTCACCAGTCAAAGTCCGGCCGCCGCCGGTCAACGTCGAGGAAAGAATTCCTTTTTTTCCTTTTTTCTTTTTTAGAAAATTATTTAAATGCTGTTTTCTTTGGAAAATCATAGTAATTCATGTATAGCTCCAAAAATTCTGAAAATTTTTATGTATTCTCTTTATGATGTCCTCTACCTAGAAAAAATATGAAATGCCAAGTTTGAGTACTTTTTACATAATTTAAAATTAGTCCTTTTAATTGAAAAATGCATGTTCTATGATTTTTAATAAATACAATAATTGGTTTTTATTTCTGAAAGTTGTTTTGCCATCTAATTAGACAAAGATCTTTTCAAAATAAAATTTTGAGCATATTTAGACAACTTTAATTTTATGCCTTTAATTTATGCTTTTAAATAATTAATTAATCCCTTTAATCATGATTAATCATTATAGGGTTGTTTGACTTTGGGATTGATTGATGACCTTAGTTCATTAACCCTAATGATCTTTGGCACTTTAATTAATTGTTTGAGCCTACCTTAATCATGTCATTAGGGTTTAATCAATGTTATTTTATGTGTTTAATAAACTTCACTAATGAAGTAGTTAACCTTAATGAACTTAGTAAGTTTTGTTGGCTTGCAACTTTATCATGAAGGAAAATTATACTCAAATCCTTAATCTGACCATGCATCCATTGAGTATCATGTTTATTAGTCTATCATGTTGAAACATATCATGTTATCGTGTAGCTTCCGTTAACGGAGAGTTTAACGTTGTCGCACTAGATCCCAAGGAAGAGCAGACTCAGGAGCTAGGAGTTGATCCAAAGCTAGAGACCGTCTACCCTGAATACCAAGGCAAGCCCCGGATGCATTGAAACCCTACTCTTATTTTATAAAAGTTTTATCGCTTCAGTTATGAATTGTTGCATTAAGTAATAGGAGTTGAGTGATAACCCACCAATTGCATTATTTGTCTTACTTTCATATTCCTTGTTACATGTTCTTTGGAAAATGCGTAGTAATGCTTAGCCCTGCCTAATTAGTTAGATTTTTAAAAAGTAAAAGAATGAAAAAAACGAGTATGGCTTTATCTGTGAAATCATGATGATAGCTAATAAATCAAGTCCGGACGGGTAACTTGCATTGGAAATGGAGTCGCTCTGTAGTGTTTTCGTCTGTTGATGCCCTAGGTCCCGTCCGATGGTGAACTGGTGATATCGAGAAACTAGAAAATCCACATGCATAAAGTGATATACAGTGGACCAGAATCCTCACGTATGTCATGGAGTGATATGTAGTGGGCCAGAGTCCCCACATATGTCATAGTATGGTATACTATGGGTTTAAGTTCCCATGTATATCGGTGCACTGGGTCTAAGTGCTCACGTGTATCATGTGGTGATATATGGTTGCGATTGTTATCCCGGTATATCTATGATTTGGTATGCATCGGAGTTAGAGTCTCCGGTATCCCAGTGATCTAGGTCCCAGCTGGGTATAAAATGGATTCGAATCGCCGTTGCTTCTCGAAGAAGAAGACTCGATCGGTGTTCATCATCGTAGTAACAACTTGAATGATGGTTAAGGTTTATGAATGGAGTTGGTTGGTAATCTCAAGCTAGAGCAAGAAAACTTTACTTTCTGCCGAGTTTTTCTGCAAAAATTCTTATCTCTTGCAAGCCTTACCTTGTCCCTCTAGCTTGCATTTCCTGAGTTCTCACCCCTCTTTTTTGTCGGGCCAGTCTTGTTGAGTACTTTTGTACTCAGAGTTTGTTGAACCCTTGTTGCAGGTGAGTCCCATGGACAGGAGTGCTTTGCACCCTGTTGCATGACAGTCATTGCGGAGAGTGACGACGAGTAGGATGTCTAGCTCTTGGGCAGAGCACATCGACTGGGTTTTGTAAATAAGTTATGTATCGCTACTCCACTACTATTATGGTTTGTAATATTTAAACTTATGGTTTGTAAGATGAGAAACTAAAGGGTTTGTAAACTTATATTATTGTAACTCTTTCGCTGTTTTACTCTGATGTATATTATTTGTATAAAACTGTTGTAATACTGCAATGTCTCTTTATAATGATTGATCCTGCTCGGAGAATCATGAATGATTCAGGATTTACCCGACAGACCTTTTAAGTCTTATGGAACATATTCATGATTATTAGGAGTCTTTTTAGACAATAATAATGCATGTAGGCCATATGATTTAGGAGGTTCTGCCATAGTATCTTGGAAAAACAACATGTTTCTTACCCTTCTCCTTCGTATTTGAGCAATTACTTTTATGTATTTATATTTCTAGAATTCCCATGCTAGACAAGGTTGGAACTACTAGGTTCAAAACTTGTGTGGTAGGCTAGAAACACTTACTAATTTAGGCACAAATGTCAAACGGGTTAAAGGATTAATTTTAGTTCCAAAAGAATTTAGATTACCCAATTCACCCCTCTCTACCTTCTTGAGCATCTTGATCGTTTCACTCTCTATTATTTTTTATTACCAAAGTCAAAAGAATGAATTTTTCTTTGGTCAACTTTAGTGGGGTTTACGTGCCCAAATTTTTAAACTCACAAATGTTAGAAAATAGTAGTCTTTTTTAAGCGAAACTCAAGCCTATTTTTAAAATATTTTTAACAATGTAGACCTGTTTAAATTCGCTTCCACGAGGATTTAAACCCAAGTTTGCTTAATGTTATGGTAATATCTTTTCATCTTCATAGTGTTCATTTTAATTCAAAATTTTGATAATATTTTTATTTATTCATATAGTGCTTATTTGCAGTTTCTCCTAGGTTACATATCGGATACACTTCTGGACCATACTCAAAAAAACCGACAAACCAAGCTTGAAGTGAGCATGTTGTATGTTAAAAACGATGGCTTTAGTTATCTCCGCCAAACATGGATGGTTGTCGCCTAAAAGAATTGTTGTCTAGAGTACATCTTGTTTGTTAGTGTTGTTTTTTTGAGAGCATACTTTATAGCCAAAGAGGCTATACAAAAAATAGCCGTGCGCATAAATCGTGTAGGGACAGAGACGTGAATAAAATTTCTTTTCCTAAAAGAATGTGCCATATAAATATATTTCTGGTACCTTATTTAGCATCTATATGTAAACTCTTTGTGAGTCTGATCTTAAACATTTCAACAAGCGACTTGTGTAAACGCTTGGCAGATATAGGTCCGGCGTGACTAATTAGTGGCCGCACGCCAGGAGCCCAACTAGCGGTCGATGTCCGCATGCACAACTTTCCTTTTTTCACAAAAAGAAAGAAAATCCCGCAACTTTTTTTAAAAGTTTTCTATTTATAGCAAATTTAGACGCGCAGCTTTGATTCTCTGACTTATAAATTCAACTTAGAACATATTACTTATGCGATCTAACTTAGAAATGTAACTTATATTGCATGACTTACATGATCTAACACGCTGCAAAGTTAGAAAATCTAACATAGATTGCATGACTTACGTGATTTAACTTAGAAATCTGACTTATAACGCATGACTTAGGTGATCTAACACGTTATAAAGTTAGAAAACTAACTTAAAATGCATGATTTAGGTGATCTAACTCAGAACGTATAACAG
Source organism: Bothriochloa decipiens (assembly GCA_023333625.1). Lineage (NCBI taxonomy): Eukaryota > Viridiplantae > Streptophyta > Magnoliopsida > Poales > Poaceae > Bothriochloa > Bothriochloa decipiens. The sequence goes on along the minus strand of CM041635.1, from coordinate 44,935,081 downwards.
AATGATAGCAGTATAGAAAAAATTAAAAAAATTTGAAACATATTTAAGTGGAATCTAGTTTTCTTCGTCTTATCGTGTAGAACACATCGGTATAAAACGAAATTAAAAACGGATATATGATTCAGAAATTATAGAGTCAGCACTGACATGAACACGAGAAAAACGATAAAATAGGGACAGTCCAGCGGAGAGCAAAGCAAACGCTCAGAGCGCGTACGCACGCTCGCGCGTGATTGAGAAAGACGAATATAGGTTTCCATACTTGTTTCAAAGGTCAAAGCTAAGAAACGCCAACTACACCTGTGGCTATGGCTAGTATAATGAGTATCCGAGACTTATGTAAGAGCAGGCCTTTGTTTACATGCCTTTAAAGTTTTAAGTTTTTCACTCTTTTTTCATCACATCAATCTTTAGTTGTTTGTATGGAGTATTAAATGTAGGTAAAAAATAATTAATTATATAGTTTGATTATAAATCATAAAACAAATATTTTAAGTATAATTAATTCATGATTGGACAATAATTATTAAATATAAACAAAAATACTATAGTATCAAAATAGAAAAAAATTTACTCATCTAAAAAAGACCATGAACGGCGTTCCATGTCAATAGGATATGACGCTAAAGGATGCGAATAGAACAGATAGAATAAACGTGTGTTTTTTGGGGTTTCTCTTTCCTAGCCAACCCACCGACGATATATACTGCAGCTATTAAATACTTGTGTTTTATTACAGTCAACATTTTAGCACCCCCTATATGAGTCGGCTGCGTTATAAGGACACTCACAATGCAGACTCTATCATAGAGTCTAAACATATTAATCACCTCAAATATTGTGGATTTAGAGTCTAAATAAAACTTAGAGCCTTATTTTTCTCCTTCTCTTTTTAATAAATATGCTGTCACATCAGTAAAATACTATAAATAAAAGCTAATAAATAATCTTAGACTCTATAATAGAGTCTGCTCTAATGGCTGCAAGTGACTGGCTGATTTATTTATCCGACAGCCGACGCGCTTATTAGCCATGCTCTAAAACGGTTGGGGTGCCTAAACAATCTTCCAAACAGATAAGTTCCACACTAGTGCTACATTAACTTGACATCAGCGAGAAAGCGGGCAACCATACCTGCACTTGTCATCTGTAAGGAGTTACTTCCTTTGTTCTTAAAAAAATTCGATTATAAGAAACGTAATGATCAAACTATTTTAACTTGATCAAGTTTATAGTAAATAATAATAATATTTATATTTTTAGATAAATTTATATAAAAATAGATTCTATAACCAGTCTAATAATTAATTTTATATTATAAATCTTAATATTTTTTCTATAACTTTAATCAAAGTTTAAAACGTTTGACTTTTTAAAAAATAAGAATTTTGCTCTCTTGTGGAGGAGTTGGCAGTCTAGGTCTCAAGGACGGTTAGCTTGTTGACATCTTTCGTGCATAGGAATGATGGTTGGCAGTTGCCACGTCCAGATGTTTGGGGTTTGAACCAATTACGCATGCGGATTTGCAGAGATTTAAACCTCCAACGGCCGGTGGCCGGTGCCACCTATGACTTTGAATGGAAGTGACGCTACCGTGGTACTACTTAGCTCCTCGCCATCAATCTTACTCGCTGTATCATTTTAACTACTCCCTCCATTCTAAATTATAGCTTACTTTGATTTTTTTAATATATAAATTTTATTATATATCTAGATATTATTTATCTAGATACATAGCAAATGCATGTACTAAAAATATCAAAGTAAATTGTAATTTAAAACGAAGGGAGTATTATTTTTGCTTTTGAAAAATTAAAGAGAGAATTAGCTCCATGATCTTGAAAAAAATACCCCTTAGGCATACAACCAAATATACAAGAAATAAATAAAACTTTGTATTTTATTTCTTTCCTACCATGAGTAGAATGGTCTTTTTATCCTTGACTTAGCACCGTTAGTTGTCCAAAATGAACGGAAGGCAATAGAGCCAGATAAAATTTGTTTCAAGGCCATAGGGCAAAGTTCAAAAAAGGACCATAGAGCTAAGAGACATTTTTTTAGGCCATAAAGTTAATTCTCTCAAAATTAAATATACTTAATTTTTGTCAAATATACATAATAAAATGATAATATTTACAAGATATATACTTTGGTTCATTGAATATTAATAGAGGAGAGTGTCCTAAGGCGATTTTCTTTGTTAATCAACCTCTACAAATAACTACTCATGTGTAGATACATAACAAAATGCATGCAAAAAAATCAAAGTGAACTAAATTTGGAACGGAGGAGTATTAATAAAGGCGGGCATTCTAATGGTCATCCTTAGGAGGCCTGCCTCTAGAAATAGTTGCAAATAAAAATGGTTCATAGTGTTTTCATATGAAGTTGTACGAAGATAAATTTTATACCAACTTTGTTCTCGATAAGTTTGAAGGACCGAGCAGGAGACCGTAAGGGTTGAATAGTACTTACAAGTATGTGGGATAACCTTTTTTTGTTAAAATACAAAATTTGAGTTAATAGCATAAAAGTTTTTTACACTTCGATAAACACAAATTATAACAACTAATAAAATGAAAATTTGAAAAACAAAATCTATATCCATGGCATCATGTGACATGGGCTGAGCCGCCATAATTTAAGATAACGTTTTAATTAAATGCGTATTGAAGATAACATACATGTGTCATGCGAAAGCAAAAACAATGAATATGGATGGAAAAGAAACATAATTGAAGAGTTTATATCGTGATTGAAATGATATTACAGAGTATCTCTATTTCCATATTCTGTTAAATAAGAAGATGTAATACAGGTCTCGGACCCATTAAGATTCTAATCAATGCGAACAGTTTGAGCGTTCGATAGAAAGGGATAGTCCAGTGCTGTCCCATTAATTTGGTCATTAAACCAGACATAGGCTTAATAGCATTTGAATGAAAACAGAACCATCTCCCCATCGATACGCCTGTACTCGTAGTTTCGTACAGGCTGTAACACCACGGATGATGGCTGATCTATCTACCCATCTACCCACCTATACATGCGAAGCAGGCAAGACGAACCGAACGCTTATATAAGGCTCCACGGCGGAAGGCCAGCTGCCCTACCAACGAGCTCCCTCGGCCCTCGCACCGTTGGACGAAACGAAACCATCCACCACCACCACCGGCAGTGTCACCGTGCGGTCGCAGCGCACCGCACCGGAAACCATGGCGTCCGCCGCGCCCGCGCGCCACGTCCACATCGAAGGCCTGCAGACTGCGCTGCCGACGCGCGCGGTGGAGCCCGGGCGTGCGCGCCCCGTGTCCGTCGCCGGGCCGCAGCAGCTCCCTGCCGCCGCGCTGCAGCGCCGGACCCGCGTGGTGCTCTACTACCGCGCGGCCGCCGACGCGCCGTCGTCGGAGCCGTGGAGCCCGGACGAGGCGCTCCTGGTGAAGGAGTCGCTTAGCGAGGCCGTGGCCGACCACCCGGAGATGGCGGGCCGGCTCCGGCGGTCCGGGTCCGGGTCCAGCTGGGAGGTGAAGCTCAACGACACGGGCGTGAGGCTCGTGCTGGCCACCGTGGAGGGCGCCGCGGTGGACGACTTCGTCGGCGCCGGCGTGAGCCAGGAGGACCGCGAGCGCCGGGAGGCCGCGCTCGCGCCGTGGACCCACGTGGACGCCGACGATCCCGATATGTGCGCCCTCTGCTTCGTACAGGTACGTGACGCGCGTTGCGTGATCCGATCAGATACGGAGCCCGCGGCAACACAAGTCCACGATCGCGTCACATTTTTCCTATTATTTTGTTATGACCCGATCGTGTCTTGTGTGGCGCACAGTACTGTGGTAGTACGTACAATAATCTATTCTATTCGTGTTGTCCAATCGTTGGCGTGGCCCCATGGTTCGTCGTTGTTGATTGGTTGTTGATGCTTGCATGATTGACTTGCTAGGAGTACTTATGTTTACTGCTTTGGTATCCATTTCTAGATATTGATCTTGATCCTACAACATCTTATAAGTAAATAATAAATCAGAGTGAATTATAAACAGTGGCGGAGAATAGACTGTCTTACTCCACATGGAATTAATTTTTTTTATATGTATTATAGTTTAGACACATATTTAAGATATGGTGTATAATTTCTATATAACATTAATTAAGTTGGAGAATATAAATATAGCATGGTACTAATTTATTAGATCCATTCTCATTTTCCACACTATAAATTTGAGGTAGCTCTGTGAACTTTGGAAATGTATGAAATCTCAAATTCAAAATCAAATAGCCTAACCTGTTCGGTTAGCGTTGTTCCGGGCTGTTAGGGATGAATCATGAATGTGCAATGTCAGTTTGATTCGCTTGAAATTGAGCGTATATTTTTTGGGCAAAACTCCGAGTCAGGAGAAGAAAGTTGGTTGAGCAGACACTCAAAACGAAAACTTTACCATAGTACAGTTTGTTGGGTAGGTTTGATTAAATTCGATGGGACCTAAAACCGACCCCAAGTTTGGATGCATCTGCAAGCTGAACGGAAACTGAGCATGTGCGACAGTGGGGTGTACCGTATCCTCCATTCCTCCTGCATCAAACATTTATGTAGCACCGGCGTCACATACGGTCGTCTTACTCGTCTACGAGTACTGTACTCTACGGAGTTTGTAGGAGTACGTAGGAGTAGTCATGTTGCTCAGTCCTATCAAATCTCTCTACGAATGTAGTATTAAATGTAAGTTAAAAATAATTAATTATATAATTTATTTGTAATTTGAGAGATAAATTTTTTAAGTCTACTAAGACAATAATTATCAAATATAAGCAAAAATATTGCCGTATTTTTAGGTAATTTTTTTGCCGTCTAAACAAGGCCCAGGAATCGCTCCGAAAAATACAACTGTTGGTATAAATCTAAACATAAATAGATGTTATCAGAAGGCAAAACGAAATTTACAAAGAAGCGAAACAAGATCGAAAATTCATCTTAGGCCTTGTTTAGATGCCCAACTTTGAGTCCAAAATTCACTATGCAGAATTCCTATTCTCCGTCACATCAAAATGTCGGCACATATATAAAGTACTAAATATAGATAAAATAAAAAACTAATTACACAGTTTTGTTATACTTTGCGAGACGAATATTTTAAGCCTAATTAATCAATATTTAGATAATATTATCAAATAAAAATAAAATTACTACAGTATGACGGGACACTTACTATGCAAATTTTAGATACCAATTTTGGTATCTAAACAAAGCCTTAAGTTGCCACGGGCATCAGGTCACGCAATCCATGCCGACACAGAAATCAACGCGCCTGCTGTGTTGAAAGAGACGGCACGAGTCATTTCGCAACAGTGTGCAACGATTGGCAAAGCAGTGATTGTGATTCTGACGTGGCTGTTTCTCTGCTGATGCGTGCAGCTGACACGGTTCCAGGGCGACGGGGGGTACGCCGTGGGCGTGAGCTGCAGCCTGATGCTGTGCGACCCGCTGTCGCTGGCGCGGTTCCTCCTGTCGTGGGCGCGCACGCACGCGGCGCTCAAGGCGCGGAACAAGGCCGGCGCCATCCCGATGATGCAGTACGCGGGCTACTTCCAGCGCGCCAGCACCATGACCCGCCGCGTCAAGTCCGTCCGGCTCGACGCCGTCGCCGCCGCCGGCGGCGGCACCGAGACGACCATGCTCTTCAGGGCCACAGCGCGCGACCACCGCGCGCTCGCCAGGGCCTGCGTCGACGAGGCCAGAAACAGGCTCGGCGTCGGCGCGGCCAGCAAGGTGCCGTCGCGGCTCTCGCTGCTCGTCGTCGCCAGAGACGGCGTTGGGGACAACCCGAGAGGGATGAGCGTGGAGACTTGCACCGCGGATAGCCTGCCGGTCCCCGGCGGCGGCGACAAGCCCGAGGCTGCGCAGTGGCAGGACCTCGGGCTGGAGGAGTTCGCGCTCAGGGACAGCAAGCCCGTGCACGTGTCCTGCAGCATCGTGACTGGCGCCGGGGATGACGAAGAAGGGCTCGTCGTCGTGATGCCCGATGGCAAAGGGTTTCTGGTCACGGTGACTGTCCCCAAAAACGCCGGGAAATAGTCGATCACGATTTCGGTTGTATACCGCCGTGGAAAACATTTGACTTGATTATGAGCTGCGGATGGATCATTTTGTGCGCGACTGCACGTGTAGTAGTAATTCTGTATTTCGGTTGTGAGAGTCAGTGATACTGTATTGTTGTACCATTGTACTGTACCGGAAAGAGTGAATGATACTGTATTGTTGTACCACAAATAGGTTATGTAAAGTCATTGATATTCTCTCTTCTTTCGGAAAGGAATATACTTCCTCTTCTGTCCGAAAAGAGTGCAGTGAACATACAGAATTGCTAAAGCTTGCTCTCAAGCACGGACACTAAAGGAACAGGAGCTTGAATAATGACCAGTCATTCAGAATGATGATCATCACCTTTTTGACACTGAAGTTCAGACACTCTGATGATTGATGTAGTACCAAATAAAACAGCACATTTTATTTTATTGTACAGAGAAGTGGCCACGGTTAGTTATGCATTGCTAAACTCATTACGCAAGCAAAATTGTGGTGAAATACTACTACGCTCCGTAGTAGCTAAACATGTTGCATGATTGCCTCAACCGGTCCACCAAAACAGGGCCCCTCAAATCCTGATGAAATACTAGACGACGCTGACAGCAGCTGCAGCAATGGTCCTGCAGTCGCCGTCTTGCTCACCTGCTTGACGATTATTTTTTGGAAGAGAAAACCTGCTCGACAATGGAAAGCTAATCAATCATCGGTGTGGCATAGATCAATGTAGGTCAGTATCATCCTAAGCTGGTTTGTTCAACGGCTCAACCAAAACGGCTAGCTGCATCCATCCTTCGAACTCTGTACCTTTCATGACTCTGCCGGCCACTATAGTAAGCTACTGCTGTTGCGCTGTAAGCAGCCCGCAAGGCAAGGAATCTACATCTATTCTGGCCAGTGAGAATACCAGGAACACATGTTTCATGGTTTGCTCCTTGCTGGACTCTATCAAAGACTGAAAGACTTCAATCGGCCATTGTCACCTCAACTACTACTCACCTATTTGCTCTGGACTCTGGACCGCTGGTAGTAGTTGCAAAGACATTCAGTGATCAAGAGTTATCACTTGTCAGTGGTGTAGTAGTTGCGTACTAAGCGCAAGCGTCTGCGGATATCAGGCTTTCGCGTCAACGCCCAACACGAGGAAGTGTCGTGAAAAAAAAAAAAAAAAACAAGTCCTGTATGCTCAACAATGATGAGTTCATTTAATTTTTCGCGAGCGGGTTCAACCTGTTTTTCACAATGATGAGTTCATTTAATCATAAAACCCTGCCGTAGTTCCTCTAAAAACAGGTTTGTTAAGGTTCTTAGGAATTAAAAAACAGGTTCAATCAGAAACTACAAACAGACAAACAGTTCTTCAGTTAGTATGCAAGTGTGACAAATAAATGAGCAAAATTTGCGTAGTTTTCCTGTGATCTGCAGTTGTTTTCATGTCGCTGAGCGTTAGATAGTTATTGGACAGCATGTGAATCGTGGTTAGTGTGAGTGTCTAACTACCTAGTAGCTACTGGAATCCTGAACAAAGACCATCATCTACATTAAATAAAATCCACCTCATCTATACGAACACATGTGTGACAAATAAATGAGCGTTAGATAGTTACTGGACTACATATGAGTCGTGGTTAGTGAGTGCCCAGCTGCCTAGCAGCTATTGGAATCACGAACAAGCCCATCCTCTACATTAAATAAAGTCTACCGAAATCATCTATACGAACACCTATGTGACAAATAAATGAGCAAAATTTGCTTAGTTTCTCTGTGATCCGTAGTTGTTTTCACATCGCTGAGCGTTAGATAGTTATAGGACAACATGAGTCATGGTTAGTTAGTGCCTAACTACCTAGTAGCTATTGGAATCCTGAACGAGCATACGCCATTCCATCATCGATATTAAACAAAATCCACCGAAATCATCTATACCAACACCTGTGTGACAAATAAATGAGTAAAATTTGTGTAGTTTCCGTGTGGTGTGATCCACAGTTGTTTTCACGTCGTTGAGCGTTGGATAGAGCTACTGGACAGGGTGTGAGTCGTGATATCAGTTGGTGCCTTACTGCCTAGTTAGTAGCTTTCGGAATCCTGAACAAGCAGACCCAGACACCATTCCACCATCTCCATCCGTTAAATAAATTCCACAGAAATCAGCATCTATAGGGCAGCGTAGCTCAAATTTGTTGGTTTTGGTCTGTGCATCAGCATGAATTGTCCAGGGAATCCGACGACGCCAGGGCGGCATGGAGTTGGTGATGACGAGCATAACTGAACCAACTCCACCAAAACTTACCAAATCGCTTTTAGTTTGCACCTGCATCGCTTCGCAGTATCTATATAACCATTGATCCCTAATCCAAGTCACCTCACTCAGTGGTGCCCACATCAGCCAAGCAAGGCAGCAAGCCTTCTGCAAATTCTACTTGTCCATCGCTCCAACAGAGAGCCAGCAGGGGCCGGGTGGTACTGGTAGTCCGTGTTCTTCATTAAGCTGTACGTCTGCAATCATCATGGCTGTCATCATGGTCATGGCAGGTCTCGTCCTCCTCGCCGCCGTCGCCGCTCCGGCGCACGCCACGGATTACACGGTCGGCGACTCGTCCGGGTGGACCAGCGGCGTCGACTACACCACCTGGGCGAGCGGCAAAACCTTCGCTGTCGGGGACAACCTAGGTGAGTAGAGTACGCACTTGACTTCTAGTTTTAACTGTTGTCAAGGTTGTAAGCAAGGTGATCGACTGACAAAGTGCACGGGTGGATGCAGTGTTCCAGTACAGCGCGCTGCACTCAGTGGCGGAGGTGAGCTCGGCGGACTACAGCGCGTGCTCGGCCAGCAACTCCATCCAGTCCTACAGCGACCAGAACACCAAGATCGCGCTCACGGCGCCCGGCACGCGCTACTTCATCTGCGGCACCACGGGCCACTGCGGCAACGGCATGAAGCTCGCCGTCAAGGTCGCCGCCGCGGCCGCCACCACCCCACCGGCGTCGCCATCCACGCCCACCACGCCCGGCTCTGACACGCCGCCAGAGACGACCACGCCGTCCACGTCCACGCCCACCGCGACGTCGCCGCCCACCACGGCCAAGCCCACCAGTGCCGCTGCCCGCGGCGGAGAGGCCCGGCTCGCTATGGGCATGTTGGCCGGGGCCGCGGGCCTCGCTGGGCTCGCCCTCATGGGCTAGGCAAGAGGCAGTGCTGTTTCTTTTCTGTTCCCTGCTTTTCACGTTGGTTGTTGGAGGCTTGTGGCCCGTTTGTGTTTACTGTTTATTACGCACTCTGAATTCACGTTTATGTCTTGTTCGAGACGAGACTCCCTCCTGCTGTATACATGTACGATCATTCTTACTCCATGGTGCTGGACCCTGCCCCAGGCCCCCAGGCCCCAGCTGTCTGTCTCTCTTCCGTCGAGAGCTAGCTGGGGATGGATTATAATTCAAATCTAAATGAAAATCCAATTAAAAACTGAGAAACCAATTAATATCCAATCCAAATTCAATACGGAGTACCAAATAACTAATGCCTAATCCAATTCATGGCGATCCAACAGCAGCAAAAGTAGTGTATCTACATGTTGATCTCATGTCTAAAGTTGAGGTCACTACTACCGAAAAGAACTTCTGTGACGAGCACATTCCATTTTTCGCAGCAGACAATGGCGTCCGTCACGGATGGAAGGTCACGGTTAATCGTGACCTCACCGTGGCGGGCGCCTTGCCCGCTGCGGAAGATCGATTTACCGCAGTGGGCGACATAAGCAGCCCGCTGCGGTAAATGAGTATTAACCGCAGCGGGCGGCTTATGTTGCCCGCTGCGATAAAGAATTTTCGAAAAAACAAAAAAAGAAAAGAAACCCTAGATAGGCCCGCCGAGCCCATCCACGGGCCCGACGAGCCCATCCAGGCTGCCGCCGCCGGGAGCTCCACCACGCCGCCAAATCCAGCCGCCAGGAGAGCAAGGGCAGCCAGATCCGGCTGAGCCGCTGCTCCATGCGCCGCACGTGGCCCTTCCTCGCCGGAGCAGCCACCATGAAGCTCCGCCTCGCCGGATCTGCGCCCTCGGCACTTGAGCACCACCGGATCCACTGCTATTCGTCCTGGGAGAAGGAGAGAGTGAGGGAGATAGAGGACCTAGGCGATATGGAGAAATAGAGGACCGCCCTTACCTGAACCTTGCTAGATCGGACGCTGGAGGGCTCCTGCTCGCCGTATTTGGGCCCCATCCACCAGATCTACGAGGAAGAGAGAATGGATCCAGGAACGCCGCATCGTCGTAGAGGGTGGACGTCATCGATCCGTCACAGGAGAGGATGGCCGACTGTAAGGTCCAAATGGCTAGAGGGGGGTGAATAGCCTAATAAAATTTCTTGCAAATACACTAGACCACTTGTTAGACTAAGAGATAGCGCAATTGCAATGCTAGAGCTTCAATTACTTCTATGCAAGCCTTTTTAACAAGTCTAGCAAATTTATACAAGATAACTCTAGAAACTTCACTAAACTACCAAGAGCAAAGATATGAACAAGTGAAAACTACACAATCTAGCAAGTTCTACTTGATATCTAGCAAGACAAGCAATGTATGAACAAAGTTATAAAGCTAGATACAAGAGAGGGGGATTGGATTGTTATACCGACGCGAAGTGTAGACGGCCAATCACCCAATCAAGATAATCACACAAGAGAACCCTCGGTAATCACAATATTGATACAATGATTTTTTACCGAGGTTCACTGCTTCCCGGCAAGCAAGTCCTCGTTGTGGCGATACACTTGCTTGGAGAGGTGCTCGCTCAATTGGCTCTCAATGCCAAATACAGCTGCCGGGAGCTGCACTCTCAACACAAGACAAGGATCCTCCCAGCCACGCGCAATCCACTAGAGTATCCTTTCGTGAACTCCCGCGGGGAAGGACCAAGAACCCCTCACAAGATCACCGGGTGTGGCCTCGAACAATCTCCACCTCGAGCTCAACACCCCGCTGCCTCCAAACCGTCTAGGGTGACGGGAATCACCCAAGAGTAACAAGAACTCCGCAGCGAACTCGAAGAACAAGTGCCTCTAGATGCAACTCTCAGTGCTTAGCACTTGATTCTCACTCAATCTTACTCTAGATGAACAATCAAGTCAAGATATGAATGGGGGAGGTTCTCTCTAGCTCAAACGATGCTCAAAGATGTTAGAATGGGCAAGAGTTGTCTCCCCAACCGGCCAAACTTCTATTTATAGCCTCCCCATAAAATCCAACCGTTACTCAGCTCGGGGGGCGTTTTATTCTAAGCGTCGAACGCGTCCGGCGCCGTTTTCGCACTTCAGGGGCCGGCGTTACACGCGTCGAACGTGTCAGGCGGGACCGCCGGACGCGTCCGGCACCTTATGCGCCAGTCGACCGTTGGAGCCTCGCGTTTGAAATACAGCCGCCACGTCAGCGTCCGGCGCCCCCGAGCCGCGTCCGGCTGCTCGGCCCGCTGCTGGTCCGCTCTGGGTGCGTCCGGCGGACGCCGGACGCTGAACAGTGCCAGCAGCGCGTCCGGCGCGCGCGTCTGGCGTGCCAGGCCACTGCAGCCCACCATCAAGCGTCGGAAGCGTCCGACCCTCTGGTCGAGCGTCCAGCGCAGCGTCTACTACGCTTGTGCTTCTCTATCAAGCATCCGGCGCTCCTGGCCGCGCGTCCGGCGCGTTACAGAAGCAGCTAATTTCATCATTTTGTCGTCGTCGTCGCGCCGTCGCCGATCCAAGTCAAACCACTTGCCTTAGGGTGCCAACTCTAACATGTAAAACACTCTCGATCACATGAGTTAGCATTTCATCACATGAAATATGGCAAGTGTTAGCTCTCTAGTTAGTCTCTCATATGCTTCATGCAAAGTCGAACCTAGAGGCACTTGGACCATGAATTCAACCGTGAATTCCCCTCTTGATAGTCGGTTATCAATCCTAAACGTGATCACACTCTCTATAGTGTCTCGATCACCGATCTCTTGATACCTTAGCCTTGACCCTCGATGCTTGATCATCACCATGTCCAAGTCCATCACCGAGCCCGAGGCATCACCATCATGTTGCTATGTGTCTAGTCACACTTAGAGTAAAATATTAGCAACATTGGGTGTCATCAATTATCAAAACCAAACACGAGATTTCACTGACGTCGATCCGCCACTGTAGAGGGTGGCCGGCCGTAATCCACCGTAGAGGGTGACCGGCATTGATCTGTAGGACGTCGTGGTGGAGACCTCTGTTGTAGATCATGATGGAGCCTCCACGTGCGGCGCCTCTGCTGCAGGACGTGGTGGCCGGCCACTCCTCTTCTCGAGGCCGGGGGAGGACGGCGCCGTCGTGAGATGCTGTGGGGCGGCGCCGTCACGAGATGCTGTGGCTAGGGTTTCGGATGGAGAGGGAGTGAAGAGTAGGAGAGGTAGACAGAGTGGGAAGGGAAGAGAGAGGCGTGCGCGAGGACGAGAGCGCGGTGCGTCGGGTGGAGGCGGCATCGGGTAGAGGCTGGGAGAGGATGGGCATCGGGTGGATTGGAGAGAAAACCTAAGTGGTGTATATATATGAAACCCGATAGCGCTCGTTGGATTGGGCCACGCCTGTGCTCTTTGGGCCTTGGCCTTAACCGTGGCGGGCCTAATTGGATGCCCGCTGCGCTAAATCGATTACCGTAGCGGACATCTTAATATGCCTGTCATGGTAAATAAATATTTTCCGTGGCGGGCATGTTAAGATGTCCGTTGCGGTTAATGGATTTACCGCAGCGGGCGCTTTAAGATGCCCGCTGCGGTAAATGCCGATTTACCACAGCGGGCTAGTTACGTTGCCCGCTACGGTTAATCATTAACCAATAACCGTGGCGGGCAAAAGGTGCACCCGCCATGGAATGAATGGTACCGTCGCCACAGAAGTTCTTTTATGTAGTCTATAGTCTATAAGCCACGTGTCAAGCAGGCAAACTAGCACCTCTGTGTATCGTGAAACCTCCTTCCTCTTCCTATCACAAGAAAAATAAATAAACCTAAAAGCTCTTTCTGCCTGCGCATGTGGCCGCTCACCTGACTGAACACCTTCCGCATTGCTGCCCGGCTTCTCGCACCGCACGCGGCCCACTAAGTCCATGACAGCGCACTCCTCCACTTCGTCCTCCCCTACCGGATGCGACCCGCACCACGACCATCTCTGTCCTCTCTGGCGATCTTCCCGGCGGCTCATCGGCAACCACCCCACCGACAGCTTCCGCCCCCACTGAAAGTCCTCGGTTTGGTTTTGGATAATTGATGAAACCTAAGGACTAACCTTGTTTCTAAGTGGATGATTTAGAGAAAGGTAGTCCATGCCAAGTGGAGCTCGATGATGAGTCATGACATGAAGTTATGTAATCTAAGCATGGTGAAGATCAAGATGGACTTGGCTCGATGGACCGGTTGGAAGTGTGAAGGGCAAGTTGAGGCTTCGAAGCGAAGGACCGTGTGACGGTGAAGCTTGGGCAAGACTTGGCGCCGATGGACCGACCAACGGAGAAGAGCAAGTAATATCGAAATCGATGGACCAAGACGGTTACATGATGACATGGAGTATCACATGTCATGTAAAGGCTTGGCGGTTGGAGGATCGATAAAATGGGCTCAAGGCAAAAGTATAACCTATAGGGCCATTTTGTTTCGCACTCAAGATACCATAGAGGGAGTGAGTGGTATAGGATCGATAGCCGAACTATGAAGAGAGGATATCTTCGGTAATTCGGTTCATGAGTGCCACTAGGTCCATCATTTCATGTGATTGCATTTAGGATCTAGTGCGCGTTGAAAATCCTTTGAAAATGCTTTGAAAAATGCTAACTCACTTGCACATGGAGATGTCACATGATGGAGTTTAGAACATTTGCAAAGGCGATGGTGTTTGCAGGGTTGAGTTGGGTTTGGTAACCGCTCATCCTCCCCCCGAGCTTGAGAAAATGAGATTCATATTTTCTATTGCGCCGGATGCAAAATATTGATGAAAACATGCTTACTCTCGGCTTCAAGTTGGTATACTTGTTGGGTAGCATGTTGGATGAGTTAACGCGTCGCGGCATGTTGAAAACATGGTTTTCTGTTGGCCGGACGCGGCACACAGGAGCGCCGAACGCTGTCCTGGCGCGTCCGACGCGTGAAGCCGGAGCACCGGACGCTGTCCTGGCGCGTCCGACGCTGGCGTCCGGCGGACGGCCCCCCGCGGGGTCGGCTCTGAGTAGCATTCGGCGCACGGCGGACACGTCCGGCGCTGGCGTCCGACGCGTTTGACTTAGCTAGCACGAGGCGTAGCTATTTCAAACGCCGGACGCTGAACAGTGTTGCGGCCACGTCCGGCGCTCGACGGAGCTGGCGCGTCCGGTGTGCCAGCGTCTTGGCACGCGGATGGTGGACGCGTCGGACACGTCCAGCGGTTCCATCAGGCACGTCCGGCGCGTTGATCTGAGCCATTTCGAGAAGTAGCCGTTGGGAGGCAATGGTCGACTTTGAACGCGGGCGACACGTGGCACAAGATAGAGCGGTAGACGCGTCCGGCGGTTCCATCTGGTGCGTCCATCGCTCCCGGTGGCTTGACGCGCGGATGGTGAACGCGCCGGACGCGTCCGGCGGTTGCATCTGGCGCGTACGGCGCGTGGTTCTCGTGTGTCCCGAGGGGGAAACGGCTAGTTTGATGGATGGGGGTTATAAATAGTTGTTGGTCGGCCTTGGGCTGGATCTCTCGACTCTCTAACTCATTCATCATTCCCTTGAGGTGAAAAATAGCCCTCCTCTCATCCTCTCTTGCTTGGTTGCACATCATAAGTGAGGATTGAGTGATTCGAAGTGCATTGCATGAGTTGATTCATCTAGTGGCACTTGCGAGTCGTTTGGCCGATGATTTCTTGTTACTCTTGGTGAGCACCGTCACCTAGCCGGCTTGAAGATTGTTGGAGGCGTTGGGAAGAGTTGGTGATTGTTCTTGCCCACCTCCGGTGTTGATTTGTAAGAGGTTCTTGTGCTTTTCCTCGGCGGAGCGCCAAAAGCAACTTTAGTAAATTGCTCATGTCATTGAGTTACCTCGCTTGAGAGTGGAGTCTTGCGGTTCCCTTGCGGGGGAGTGCCTTGCAGGACAAGTGGCTTGAGGGTCACACCAAGGAACCATCTAGGTGGAGGTCGACACAACGGGGACTAGAAGTCGGTGTACAAGTGAACCTCGGGAGAAAAGTCATTGTGTCATCTCTTGTCTCCCGGTGATTGGTTCTTCATCGATATATTTATATTGTTGTCATTGTGATCGATTGAATATCATCTTGGTGATTGACAACAACTTCACTCCACCGTCGGTATTGAAATTGCTACCCTACCTCTTGTATTTACTTTATTATATATATTCATATTGTATAGCTTGTGTAAAATAGATTATCTTGATAGCTCAATAGATTAGAAGGTAGTGACATAGTTTTTGCGTGACATAGAGATCATAATATATATATTTGAATTGTCACTAGGAGGCTTGCTCTCAATATAGGCTAGGCAAAACTGCGTTTACGCCATTTGTTATACTAATGAAGTTTTGTCTAGTGGTTTGTAGAATTTTTAATAGGCTATTCACCCCCCTCTAGCCATCTAGGACCTTACACCCACACCTGCAGCCCACAGGCTCCTCGCGCCTGCACCTCAGCTGCCCCTCCCCCGCAGCCATAGGGATCTGGCGACGACAGCGCCGGATTTGGCCACGGCGGCGGCCAGATCCATCGAATTCGGCAGCGGTGGTGCCGGGTAGGCATCCTCCTCCTCCTCTCTCTCCTCTCCATCTCTCCTCTTTCCTTGGATCGGGCTAGGGTTCCAGCGACCTCTCCCCCTTCTTCCCTAACTCCGGTGGGCTATAGATTGCTGGCCAGCCGGGGGGGAGGAAGGGAAGACATGCGATGGGGATGGTCGACAGGCGGTTTAGGGTGCCCTGGCGGCAGGGTCGGTGGCTGGGTTAGGTCTAGGGCGGGGGAGGCTCGCCGGAGATGGAGTTCATGGCCGTGGCAAGCTCGCCGGAGCTGAAGAAGAAGGCGGTGATGTGGGAGAGGAGAAGAGGGCAGCTGCCGCGGAGGCGTGGAGGAGGAGGAAGGCAATAATAAAGCCCGAAACCTATGCTGAAATAAAACTATGCTGAAAATAATAAAGCCCGAAACCTATTTCAATTCGTCGCTAAGGTAATCTGGCCCACAATATGCAGCCCAGCAGATTAAAAATAGATGGATCCAAAATAGATTCTAAGCCGGGGTTTCCTTGTGTTTACTCCCGCGCTGGGCCGTTTTTTGCCCAGCCGGTTTCTCCCGGCGCGCCCTGTTTGCTCCCTGGGCCGACAAAGCCGCCGGCCCATTGCCCACCGCTGCCGTTTGGCCCGTGTGGATGCGCTGCGCGCTCGTAGCCGTCCGATCTGATCAGAAAGCCTACACTGGTCCTCATCCGGCTAAACCCAGTAGCTCAAAAACCCTAGCAATTTTTCCCTTCCTCTCTCTCCCGTTAGCGCCGCGGCAACCTCTCTTCTCCCGTTATACGGCGGCGGCAGGTCGCTCGCCCGTGCGCGCTCGGGAGAGAGCCAGCCGGGCCTGCAGCCGCGGGAGCAACGCCAGGACGCGCCGGCGCCCCCGCGCTACAGGCTGTGTCTATGGCGAAGAGAGGGGCGAAGGGAAAGCAGCAGCAGCAGCCGCCAGCGGCGGCGAAGAAGGGGAGCAAGGGTGTGCCCCCACAGAAGGCGGCGAAGAGAGCGCCCAAGAAGCAGAAGCTTCTTGAGTCCTCCGACGATTCTGACACGGAGCTGCCGCAGCAGCAGCTCCAGGAGGACTCCGACCTCGACATCCCCTCTGATTCCGACGCCGAGGAGCTCCGTGGATCGGACGCTGAGGCCGACGAGCTCTCGGGCTCGGACGCCGATGCCGAAGGAGGCTCGAGCAGCGGCGACGACATGGCGGAGGAGGAAGGTGATGAAAGCGATGATGACCCCCTTGGGGACGACTTCCTCTCTGGTAGCGACGGTAATTTGCTCTGATCACTAGCTACTTGATTTGTATTGACTTGAATCGGCTCAATGGCTCCAGCAGTTTCAATTTTCCCCAAAGCCAAGTGTATCTAGTGCTGGAGTTTGCACCTTGCTTACCTCTGCTGATGGCAATGTGCTGGGTTTGCAGAGGGTGGTGACTCCGGACTGGAGTCAGATGAGTCTGATGACCTCGAGGCAAAGTCACGAGCAATTGATGAGAAGAAACTCAAGGCGGAAGAAGATGCAGAGGCGGAACTTCAAATCAACATAAGATCAGAATCTGATGAGTTCAGATTACCCACGGTGGAGGTTGCTTGTCTTCCTTTGGTTCTTATTCTCTCTCTGTTCACTGTTAGTTGCCTTGACCTTCCATTCCATAACTTGCTGCAGGAGCTGGAGGAAGAGGCACACAGACCACCTAACCTGCCAAATCTCAAAAGGAGGATATCAGAAAGTACGTTCATCTAATAATATCGTTCCTAATTACCACATCTCGTGTCTTTCTACCATTTACTACTACCCTCCCCCTATCGGATTTGTAAAATCAAGGTTATTTATATTATGCTATTGTATTATGAAGATTGAGCAGATATTTTACATTCTCCATGGAAATTCATCTACTACCTTTCTGGTAGTAGTAGCACTCGAACTACTACCCTCACCCTATCGGATATATATACTGATACTGATACTTATTTCTTATCTAGTTGTTCGAGTGCTCTCAAACTTCAGCAAGCTGAGGCAGAAGGATGTTCCGCGAAAAGATTATATCAATCAACTGAAAACTGACATCATGTCATACTATGGATATAATGATTTTCTTGTTGAAGCATTAATTGAGGTTAGCTGTTCATTTTATGCATCAATTATTGGATATACTTGTCACTTCATTTTATATATCTGAGGCAGAAAGATGTTCCGACTGCTTGAGATAGTAGGTGCAATTTCCGTGTTTGACATGCTTGCTCAGAAATTGAGCATGGTTTAGCCTGTTCTAGTAGATAACATACGTCATGCTGTAACTGTGCAGATGTTCCCAGCTGTTGAGCTTGTTGAGTTACTGGAAGCCTTTGAGAAAAGACCGCCTGAGACATTGCGGACGAATACACTAAAGGTATACCGCCTGTGGTGAATCTGAAAGAGTATGAGTGGTACTGCACAGTTATTTGGTTTAATTTTTTGTTGTCGATTTGCTTCATATCGGCTTGGACTCTGCTCTTCTCAATAACTTTATTTCCCTTATTTATTTAGTTACGTTGGCAGCTTACCATAACTTGCTTGGATCCAAGGCTTTGTTGTTATATTGCATTTAAGTTATTGGTGAATTGTTCACTTTGCAGACCCGGAGGAGAGATCTTGCTGCTGCTCTTATACCAAGAGGATTTAATTTGGACCCAATAGGCAAATGGTCAAAGGTATGCTTCAATTATTGTTTCCCATACATGGTAAACCACAGCAGACTTACCCCCCTCCCCTCCTCCCTCTCCCTGTTGAAAATGGCAGGTAGGATTAGTTGTCTATGACTCCACCATTTCAGCTGGTGCTACTACTGAATATATGGCTGGACATTACATGGTATCCTCTCTCTACATTTTCATTATGTTGAAACATTTTTTTTCCGTCCATTATTTTGACTAATATTATGGTGTTATTACAGAAACAAGGTGCAAGTTCTTTCTTACCAGTGATGGCACTTGCTCCACAGGAGAAGGAGCGAATTGTTGATATGGCGTAAGTTGTTTTCCTTTTTCCTTTGGCAAGAGTTAATTTCTATTATGACATCAAAATTAGCAATGTAACTGTAGGCCTTCTCATGCTACAATATCAGGATATTATGTACTTGTTTCAGAATATTGCTGTTAATCTTCAATTGATTTATTCATTAGGGCTATGCTGTCGAATGCAATGACCAATATTAGAATTGATTATTTTCTTGTTTGCAGTGCTGCTCCAGGTGGTAAGACTACGTACATTGGCGCTCTTATGAAGAATACTGGTTAGCTCATTGAACTTTACTTTAGTACTGTGCTCCCTCTAATAGAGTAATCTGTCTATTTGTTTTCGTTGTTTACCATCATTAAATTAAATTAAATAAAGGTGTTGGTTTCTTCATATGCCATATACAGGAATCATCTATGCAAATGAGTTCAATGAGAAAAGGTTGCATGGACTTTTGGGAAACATCCATCGCATGGGTGTGACAAATACCATAGTTTGTAACTATGATGGTAAAGAGGTAAGAAGATAAATGCCTACTATCCTTTGGTGCTTAAAGTCTTCCTATTGGTATTGGTTGGGTTAAAATAGTGCAGTCTGATAACTTGGTATCATTGTTTGTGGAACTTTATCAAGCGTGCTATAACCAAGATAGGCAGACCTACCATGGTTATAATCTGTTTTTAACCACTTCTGTTTATATGGGGAAGCATAACATACAAGTTACAATTTCATCAGTTCTGTAACATCTCATTTAAGCTTGAGCACATCATGTTGCCAGTATAAATGTTGTATGAAACATCGTTGCTATTTCAGCTACCCAAAGTTCTTGGGATGAATTCGGTTGACAGAGTATTGCTGGATGCTCCCTGCACAGGAACTGGGGTTAGTATAATCAAATTTGTATAAGCTGCTTGACTATTATGTTCTCTTGGTATTTCTTGAACATAGGACTTTTTTTTTTGCAGACCATTTGGAAGGATCTACAAATCAAAACATCAAAGGACATTGAAGACATCAGGAACTGCGCCTTTGTCCAAAAGGTTCATTTCTTTTACTCTACGAAATCTCGCTTCAACTGATACTGCCGTAAATTCACAAAATTGAGTTTATGTCATGTATATGTCACTTGGTACCATATTGTCCATCGTCTGAGTACTTAACCTGATGCCACAACGCGGCCCAAGCACAAAACACCCACTTTCCAATTCACCACCAGTCTTCTTGTGAGTTTATGTCATGTATATGTCATCTGGTACCATATTCTTCATCTTCTGAGTAACTCAACCTCATTTCACAACACGACTGAAGCACACACCCACTTTCCAATTTACGACCAGTCTTCTCTCTCACCTGCGATGACTCGATCCACTTTATCGTGATTCAATGCCATCATTCTTGCTCTGTACTCTGTCTCCTCTTTAGTCTTGCTTCTCTCAATAGAGCCAAATAACCCTGGTGGCTTGCGAGTAGCACCAACTAGCCACTGACCTCCCAACAGCATAAACTAGCTTATGTTATTCCACTTTTCTAAATGGCCTAGGAGGTGTTGAGTCTTATGGTGTTACATCACTAGTCACTTTGTTAATTGGGGTGAATGTTTTTCTCGCCGACTGGATTGTATAGCTTTGCAAAATGGAGGAAGGAATCGATTGATTTGAAGTCCAAGTGGGAAAGAGCTGCATAAACTACTGAGATTTGTTTAGTTTGAACAATTTGTCTGTTGATCTATATATGGTTAAATGTACTTTCTCATATATTGTGTTAAAAAGAAGACTTAAATGGAATACCAAATTCCCAAATCTCCTGGCTCTGCCACTGACACAGCTATAGGGTTGCAAGTGGGGGACATGTTGGTATAAATTTCTTTTACTTCTTTTTCTTTAACCAGTATAAAATCAGTCCCACCATGCAGGTGTATCAAGGAGGGACGAACAGCAGAGCAGACTCCTTTTGTAAATGATAGGCAAACAAGAAAACTAAAAAAAGAGGACCAATCAGTAGTTAAAATTCAAATCAGGGGCAACAAGATTGCCAGAAACTACGTATTATAAATGAGCGCAATCGCCCATCTATTTGGACCTTGACCTACCTCTCCTACTTGGTTCCAAATCCATGTCGCTGTTTGCATATAATATGGTTTGGGCATTAATTTTTTTTCTGATTGTCACATTAGAGAGATAATAGAAACTGGTGTTGTCAGAATCAATAAGATCTTTGATCATCCCTGCTTATTACCGTACTGTTTAGTAATAAATTGACTTGTTTTGCAGCAATTGCTGCTAGCTGCTATTGATTTGGTTGATGCTAACTCCAAAACTGGTGGTTACATTGTTTACTCGACTTGTTCGATAATGATCCCGGAGGTATGTAAAGTTTTCCTGTTTGGTCAAAGCTGATTCCACCTATGTTTTCTGAATAACCCAACTCTTGCAGAACGAGGCAGTAATTGACTATGCACTTAAAAAGAGAAACGTAAAGCTTGTGCCTTGCGGGTTGGATTTTGGGCGTCCAGGGTATGACAATCTTACTTTTCACGAGGCAAAGAACGTTTGGTTGTTTTCTTATGTTTCTTCTGTATATATTTCAGATTCATCCGATACCGGGAGCATCGGTTTCATACTTCTTTAGAAAAAACAAGAAGATTTTATCCTCATGTCAATAACATGGATGGATTTTTTGTAGCTAAGGTACTTTACATTTGACTCTTTTCCAGTTCAAGGCGTAGTAATTTTACGCAGAAAGTTGCATGTTGATCCCTTGAAGGTTTTGTTGTATTTGTGTTGGCAAATAATTCAACTGGACATTCGCATGTTGTATTGGTTATCATTGAATCTCAAGTCTCTTACATGGACTCTAATTGTAGCATTTGGTTCAAAATACTTCACTCAGGAAGTATTTATTTATTTTTACATGAAGATTACTTTGAGATTTGGTAACATTGTAATTTCATTAATGTTATTAATATTATATTTTTTGAATTAGTAACAATTTGAAAAATTTTAGATGGGTGAGATCATAACAAAAAAACACATAGGACAAAAGGCACTATTTTAGAGTATCTATTGACATGCCATGCTTTTTATTCTTTTGGTACAGCTGAAAAAGTTCAGCAATACAATCCCGGGGACTTCCGAGCCGTCTAAAGCAGGAGCAGTTGAGAAGGCTGATGGCAAAGATGAGAAAGCTATTTCTGATGAACAAGAGACAGTTGTTCCTGGTAAAGATGAGAAAAGTGTTCAGATGAAAAATCATGAAAAGTCTAAGGTGACTAATAAAAGAAAAAGTGTCACCAAAGAGACTAGGGGCCATAAACTTTATTCTAACAGGCCAGGAAAGCATCTCAAGAAAAATAAGGATAAGGATACCAAGGAAATTGATGGCCCTGACAGCACTGAAGCAAATGGAGACAGGACAGAGGAGCATCATGAACAAACCAAGCAAACAAGCCACAAAAGGAAGTTTGCCTCGAATAATTCCAAAAAGTCTGGCCCTGTGAGCAATTCGGCTGTCAAAGAGAAGAAACAGGTCAGTGACAAGAAGCCAAAAAGGAAATTCAAGCTGAGGCGAGAATGGTAAGAATTATTTGACATTTTCACTTCCTATTGTCATTTGTGTCATCTTATAGTTTTCTCACATCTTATAGTTTTCTCACGAGTTAGTATTTTGCTAACAGGGAAGCTGGAAAGAAAGCTGCCAAGAGTAAGGTCTGAAGGAGTATAAAGATGTCCACAGATCCCAAAGAAACTTGACGCCCGCAGGGGCAACAGAAAATTTTGAGCAAGTAGTTTACAGCCAGGGGAAATTTTGAAATAGTGATAGTAGTTTGTTATTTTTGATTTGATGTACGTGTAGGAGTCTCAAGTTTTATTTTAATTGGTGACACATCTGGCAGGGATTCAGAAGCAAATTATCATGATGAATGCTACGTGAAACCTGCTGCTTGAATGTCACAAAGCGGAAATTTTGGTTTCTAGTAGTTATCTTCCCAGAAAAAACCTGTTGAGTTCTGAATAGTTTTATGTGCCCTGTGTCTGGAGAGATCATGAAAGCGCAGGGGCTACTGATACGAAGTTTACATTTAGTTTGGAGAAGAGGTGAGATCAAACAGTGTGTCGTACCTGTATTCACGGTTCTATTTTGTTTGAATAATGGGGTATGGGTGGAGATAGCTTATGTCTTATGGTTCTAGGTTATGGAGGTGGAGAGAGTACATGGTTTGTTTTAGCTAGTTATTATTGTGTTTGATAAGAGGGCTGGAGGTGGGTTGATGGTTGTTTGTTTTCTGTAAGAAAATAACCCATTTCCACACCACCATAAATTCTCTAACCTGATCTCATGGACTCATGGTCCAGACTCCAGCTGACTCGACAACATTAATCTTAGCACCTCAGTTGTGCTCAGCGTTTCTGAATTGTGACGGCTCCACAGCCGCATCATGGCGCCATGGCCCGCGTCCAACCACACCTTGCTCCCCAATTTATGTGCATGCATGCAAAGGCCGAAGCGAGAGATCAGGCTGAAAGCGCCTGAAATCATCATCAGCGAAAACGACTTGAGGCATTTCCGCGCGCGTGGCGTCATTCTCATTCGTTCAGGCATGGCACGCTCCGTTCCAACGGCTTCACCGAAAGCCCGACGACCTGCGTGCCCTTCGTTTCGCTCGAACAACAAAGAAGCAGATTCTAGTAGTTCTAGTATTGCCCGGTGGAGGCAGCATGAAACACCTTTTTGCTGAATCCGTGGCGTGAAAATGCGAAGTTCAGCGGAATAGAACTGGTTTCCTTCTGCCTCGCGTCATCTCCCTCCCGTGGGGGTGACCCGAGGGCACCCCGCCGCCGAACCCAGCCCCCTTCCCCTCAGCGCCGGTCCAGCCGCCGCCGCCGCTCTCCTCGCCACCGACGGCGGCGGTCGGCGGCGGCAGCGGCCAGCGGAGGACCCAACACGGCGCCTCCCCGCCCCCTCCCTCGTCCCAGTGTACCTCCGTCCTCCCTCTCCCCCTCCCCGCCCCGGCCTTTTCCTCTCCGGCAGCAGCGGCCGCCGGCCGGCGGAGGGTAGATCCGGTACCCCGTAGACCGGATCCGGGCCTCCCGCGACCGGGTTGGCAGCGCTGGCCGGCGGCGGGCCGAAGCGGCGCCCGCCTAGGGTTTCGTCGCCGCCCTCCTCTCCGGCGGCCCTCCTCGTCACTTCCTATGGCGCGTCGCTCTGGCCCGGCCTCGAGGTCAGGGTGACCTCGGCCAGGGCCGGAGGGTGGCTTCCTTGCCGCCGGCGCGGGACGGGCGGGCGGCCGGGCCAGTGTGGGGTGGGCGGGCGGCCGGGCCAGCTTGGGGCGGCACCGCGGGCTTCAATCGGCGCCCGTCCTCCCCACCGGTGGTGGTGGGTCAACGGACGGGTCGCGCCGCCGTGCGCTGCCCCCAGCTCCCCCGTGTCGTCCCCGGCTAGGGTTTCGTTGTCGCCTCCCTCTCCGGCGGCCTTCTCCGGCGTGCCGCTCCGGCCCAGCCTCGAGGTCAGGGTGACCTTGGCCGGGGCCGAGGGCGCAGCCTCGCCACCTGCGGAGGGCAGGCGGCCTGCCGGCCCCTCCCCTAGGCTCGCCAGCAAGGGGCGGCGTGTAACACCTCTGGTGTTATATTAACTAAAACATGTCATGTCATCATATGCATTGCAAAGCATTCATGTTTAAGTCAATCTTGATTTGCACCAACTAAAACAATTTACATTTCGTAGGATGATTGTGTTTGTGGGATGTTTTGTCATATGAAATAATAAAACCCTACTTTTGAATGTAATCTAAACTACTTAGTTTATATTCTATGTACTTGAGGTGTAAACTATGTTTACACTAGTGTCAAGCATAGTGTATAAATCTAAGTTCAACCCTTAAAAATGATTTCCATATTGAGGTTGAATTTGGATTTTAAAGCTTATTCCCGAGTCTTGAAATTCAAATTTAAATTCAAATTGGAAAGCTAGAAAAATATTTTTCAAAAGTCAACTTGGTCAACCAAGGGTGTCATTGGGTCATTGACCTAAAAATGTCCTTGGATGATGTTTGTGATCACTAATAACCAACCAATTAAATTAGAAACCAAATCGAGTCTGAATTTGGTTTGAAAAATCCTTTATTTCAAAAGTTTGTTTAATCCCCTTTTGTATAATTCAAAATATATATAGAATTTGGAGATACTCTAAAAAGATAGTTTGTATATCTTGACAAGAGATACAAAGTTGGTATTCAAAAATTTTTAAGTTTCCAAAAAGAATTTCAAATGAATTTGAAAATACAGTTTTCCAACAATTGTCCCCTTTTGATTTTAAAACTATAGTTCAAAAATTATGCATTATCTGAGAAAACTTTGTATATTAAAAATGTTTGGTTTGAAAAGTTGAGCATTTCATAGTTTTTGAGATTCTCAAGTTTTATTGAAAAATCAAAAGTAATTTTAAATATTTGTTTCTAGGGTTTTATTCCTTTTTGAATTTGAATTCATATTTCAAAAACTAAGTAGAATTTTAAAATTCCAGTTAAATGAAAAGTGTAGCTCATGAAAAGTTATGCAAATTCTATTTTTGGAGATTTTCAAGTCCTTATATATTTTTGGGAGTAATTTGCAAATTTCTAAAATGACCTCAGCAGCTACAGTAGATGGTGACGTCATCTTCATCTTCCTCCCTCATTGTCGCCGTGGCCTCCCTCGCCATACCGGCTTGCCATGGCCGCCAGCTCGCGCCTCCCGCTCGAAGGATAGCCGCCTGCATGTCGGCCGCCCATTCCTCGCCCCTGCACTATAAATGAAGGTCGGCCATCGTCGTTTTCCTTCTTTCCTCTCCTGCCGCCACCGCCGACGACCGTCCTCAGCCGTAAAAATTCGCCGCCGTCGCTCCATCGTCGCCCGATTGCTCTCACCAGTAGCTCCACAATGCCCTTGCGCTTCGCTTGAGCCAGCTCGCATCGCCTTTCGCCGCCCGAATCACCCAGGCCGCCACCTTCTTCCTCGCGGCCGGTAGCAACGCCGCCGTGAAATCGCGACCGTCCACCGTCGCCGAGGTCGGTTATTTATCTTCTTAAACCCCACTATCGTGTTCTCCATGTAATCCTACTCCTCATGCGCACTTTGATTCGTTCGTCGGTGCACAGAAACCACTGTGACGCCGTTCTTGCCATCGGAGCACCGCCGCCGCCATCAGAGCCGCCGACCGCAGCTCGCCTCCGACCGTCTTTCAGTCAACCAACGTGCGCACCGTGCCCACGGTGAGCTCCTGCGCCCCTCCATGCCTTCATTTTCACCTGTTTTGCACCGTAGTGGCCGGCTGTCGTAGCTCGCCGTCGGCACGACCTTGCCAGCGCCGCCGCGCGCGTAGCCGTCGGGGCTGGAGGCTGGGAATAGCTTCATTTTGCTGCACATCGCGTTCGCCCGAGTACCCTGCGTGTGCCCGTGCACTCGCCGTCCCCGAAAATATCTCCGGTGAGCCGAGCCGCCACATCGGAGCTCCGCCGTGCCGCCATGACCGGCGGCGTAGGTATCGCCGTCGTTCCGCCGCCACATTAGCTAGCTCAGCTTGCTCGCCGTGTCGAGGTGATCGTGTAGGTGCCAACCCCGTGGCCGGAGACCTCGCCGCCGGCGAGAAATCTCCGGTCAATCGCCGACGGGCCGTCGGTCAGCGCGGAGACACTGTTCCATTTTCTTTTTCTATTTTTAGAAAATGATTTAAATGCTATTTTCTTTGAAAAATCATAGTAATTCATGCATAGCTCCAAAAATTTTAAAAATTCTTGCGCATGCTCTTTAAGATGTCATCTACCTAAGAAAAATATGAAATGCCAATTTTGAGTAATTTTTGCATAAGTTAAAATTAGCTCTTTTAATTAAAAAATGTAACTTCTATGATTTTTAATAAATAAAATAATAGGCTTTTATTTTTGAAATTTATTTTGCCATCTAATTAGGCCAAGAGCTTTTTAAAATAAAATTTTGAGCTCAATTAGATAATTTTAATTTTTATGCCTTTATTTTATGCTTTTAAATAATTAATTAATCCCTTTAATCATGTTTAATCATTATAGGATTTGTTTGACTTTGGGATTGATTGATGACCTTGGATCATTAACCTTAATGACTTTTGATACTTTAATTAATTATTTGCGCTTACCTGGATTATGTCATTAGGGTTTAATTAACGTTATTTTATGTGTTTAATGAACTTCTTTAATGACGTAGTTAACCCTAATAAACTTAGTAAGTAAGTTTTGTTGGCTTGCAACTTTATCGTGAAGGAAAGTTATACTCAAGCCCTTAATCTGGTCATGCATACATCGAGCATCATGTTGAAGCATATCATTTTATCGTATAGTTTTCGTTGACAGAGAGTTTAACATTGTCGCACCAGATCCCAAGGAAGAGAAGATTCAGGAATCGGGAGTTGATCCAGAGCTCGAGACCATCTACCCCGAATACCAAGGCAACCCCGGATGCATTCCAACCCTACCCTTATTTTATAAAAGTTTTATCGCTCCAGTTATGTTATGTTGCATTAAGCACTAGGCGTTGAGTGATAACCTACCAATTGTATTACATGTCTTATTTTCATATTCCTTGTTACCTGTTTTTGAAAAATACCAAGTTATGCTTAGTCCCGCTTAATTAGTAGGTTTTAAAAAAAAGAAAAAGAATGAAAAAGATGAGGATGTCTTTTCTTGTCAGAATCATGATAATAGTTAATAAATCGAGTCCGGACGGATAATTTGCATTGGGAATGGAGTCCTTCTGTAGTATTTCCGTCTGTTGATGCCCTAGGTCCCGTGTCGATGGTGATCTGGTGATATCGAGAACTAGAAATCCATGTGCATGAAGTGACATACTAAGGGTTGGAGCCCAGGTATGTCATGGAGTGATATATAGTGGGGCCAGAGTCCCCACATATGTCATAGTGTGGTATACCGTGGGTTTAAGTTCTCATGTATATCGGTACACTAGGTCTGAGTGCTCACGTGTATCATGTGGTGATATATGGCTGCGGTTGTTATCCCGGTATATCTTTGGTCTGGTATGCATTTTGGTTAGAGCCTCATGCATATCAAGATCTACGTCCCAGCTGAGTATGAAAATGGATTCGAATCACCGTTGCTTCTCGGAGAAGAAGACTCGATCGTTGTTCATCATCGTAGTAACAATTTGAATAATACTTATGGTTTAAGAATAAAGTTGGTTGGTAATCTTGATCTAGAGCAAGACAACTTTACTCTCTGTTGAGCTTTTCTGCAAAAATTCTTATCTTTTGCAAGCCTTACCTTGTCCCTCTAGCTTGCATTCTGAGTCTTCACCCCTCTTTTTTATTGGGTCAGTCTTGTTGAGTACTTTTGTACTCAGGGTTTGTTGAACCCTTGTTGCAGGTGAGTTTCGTGGGCAGGAGTGCTTCGCATCCTGCTGCATGACAGTCGCTGCGAAAAGTGACGATGAGTAGGATATTTGGCTCTTGGGCAGAGCTTATCGCTTGGTATTGTAATAAAATTATCTATCGCTACTCCACTACTACTATGGTTTGTAATAATCAAACTTATGGTTTGTAAGTTTTAAACTAAATGGTTTATAAATTTATGTTATTGTAATCCTTCCGCTATTTTATTCTGATATATCTTACTTGTATAAAACTGTTGTACTACTGCAATGTCTCTTTGTAATGATTGATCCTGCTCGAAAAATCATGGATGATTCGGGATTTACCCGACAGACCTTTTAAGTCTCATGGCACACATTCATGGTTATTAGGAGTTTGTTTAGACAATAATGATGCATGTGGGCCATATGATTTAGGAGGTTTTTCCACACGGCGCCACAGGCACTTCACTCAGCGCCCGTCCTCCCCACCGGTGGTGGTGGGCCGACGAACAGGCCGCACCGCCGCGCGCTACCCCAGCTCCCCCATGTCGACTGCGACGTCTCTTAAGTGGGCGACAGGGCTCATCCTCCCCACCGGCGGTGGTGGATTGATGGATGGCCCCCCTCTGGCATCGGGCCACTCCTGTGGCATGTCTATTCGGTGTACGCAGGGTGGCAGTGCCTGTCCTCCCCACCGGGCAGTGGGTTGATGGACGGCGCATGTGGGCGTGCCATCGTCAAGCAACGGCAAGGGTGAAAACCAAATCTCCCTGGGCTTGCGCCCGGGAGCGGCGACGGTGGCAATTCGCGTCGTCACCTTCCTGAAGGCGTTGTCAGCTTTTCGTTCGTCTGCAGCGATTGGCGGGGCTCGGGAACGAAAGTTCCGGCGGGTTATCTCAACGTAATTGGCGTCCGTGGGCGTCATTTCCTTCGTGAAGGCTCTGTTGAGGCCGCCACGAGCTTCCGCGCCGCCATCCGCCCCGGAACTTAGTTTTCTAAGACGTTGTCGACACGCTCTTGGCACTAGGGTAGTGCCTTGCTGCGTGAGCGCTTCGCTCTGGCTCGAGCTCGGACGTTGACACCCTGTGCTTGCGCCGTCGTTGTGGTCTTCGCTCCGATCACCAATGTTGTGCTTGACGGCTCCTGAGTCTCGCCATTGAGTTCGTGTTGTTTAGGTTGGCGGGGAGGCCCTCTGTTTCTCGCTTTTGTTTCCGTTTTCGGTGTTGTCAGTGTCGTGTTGTGTGTGACCACTCTCTCTATGGTCATGTTGTGTTATATTCGTCGGTTTCGGCTCTTTCTTCTTAATATAAAAGACACGTGAAGTCGTGTTCGAGAAAAAAAAATGCGAAGTTCCGAATCTGCGCGTGCGACCCCAGTGACCGATGAGCCTCGCCGTCGCCGGCAGCCCGGCACAGCAGCTCCAACGGATTCCTTGCGTATGGCGCACCCATTCAAATCCAATGATCCAGTGGCATGCAGCAGGATCCCTCCCAGCCCCGCATGTCCCATGCTACTGGACATGATCCCATCCGCCCCACGCATGGCGTGCCCCAGAAGCGAGAGGAAATGAGAGTGTGGCGGCGGGGGCCGGCGCCGTACTCGAGCGACGTGGCGCAGGGGCGACACCGCGACACGGACAGCGATCTGCGCCGGTACGCGCGTCCCCGGGATCCATCGTCTGGGCGTCTGGCGGCGGGCGATCACCTTCAATTCATTCACGGTGATGGTGCGGATCTCCTCTGATCCCTCCAGTCCGATCCGCCACGCTCCTCCCCACCAACCGCCGGCATGTCACGTTGGCCCTGCTGCTGTGTTTGCTGCCGGCCGGCTTGTGTTGTGTCCTCGACCCCACCGCTTTTTCCAGAGGCGTGGCCTGCATCATCAACTTTGAGTGTAGCACTAGTACATTCGTGTCGATGTCGTGGCAATTGCTCTCGGTGATTGCTACTACGAAACCAAACTAATGGTTGGTGAGACGATTTTTTAATCATTTCACGTGGATGCCGAGATTTAACGTCTTTATTAGCTTACTCTACCTACACTGGTTTTGTTTTTTTTCCGTTGTTACAATTTGATCTAATATAGATTATAATAACGATGTATATAGACAGCGTTTATCTAAACGCGTAGTAAAATTTTGCATTTAAAAGTAAAGGTTAGTTTTAACTTTTTATTTCCTTCGTTCTAAATTATAGTTTATTTTGACTTTAAAAAGTTAAAATTAAATATAATTTAGAACGGAGGGAGTAGGTTTTATAATTTGAAATGGAGGAACATTAATATTACTTACTACCACTATGCCCCTTTTCTCTAGCTTTGAGTGAAAGAATTATTGTTTCCTAGCTTAAAAAGATTTCAGGTACTGTTCCGCTTTTTTCCTCTGACATCTTCTTTCATGCCTGACACCAGCCTAATTCATGTTGGGCCCAGGTGTTGGGTCTGTTTGTTCATCAAAAATAGAAAAGGCCCAACTAAGTAGTGTCTGCTTTTTTACTTTGAGGAAAACGTCCCAGATAATCATGATTGCATCAAGGACGCATTAGTTTCTGTCCACATTAGTTTTTCAAATAGTACAGCCCATATCATTTCCCGCTTTCCGCATCTAGATCCAAGAAGCAAGACGGAGGATATAATTTTCGTCATCTAAAAGCGTCCGTGCTTTTTACAGCTGCACATGGTCACTCACATGGACGTGTTCCTCCTATCTACTTCCTTCCTACCTGCAAACGCGCCGTGGTAACTGCACCAACCAATTCTGAATCCAACGATTGCCAATTCATTTTAAACCAGCACTGCACTGCAGTACTGCACGAAAGTTTGGACATGGACACTCACGTAGCCATCTCATACAAATCGAATTAGTTACATTACAGCACCCTACTCTGAATTCTGAACCAACACAATGAAATGGCCGCATGCGATCGATCTTTTGTCCAACACAGTGCAGAGGACTACTAAAATTTCAGCACCGGTACTACAACTAGTAAGGTCGTCAAGATCTAGTGAATCTGATTCCGTAGTACATGATCACGGTAGAATATAGATAAGCTGCACATGCATAGAGAATTTATTCAACGGCCGTAGAAATAATGCACCAGCAGATGAATATACACAAATCCTCTCTCTCTATAGAACCAAAATGTAGTGCGGTAAAAGTACAGGGCCACACCCGCGGGCAGAACACTAACCACCACCCGCCCGCGGATCCAAAGCAACTTAACCAATGCATCATCATCGTACATCAAGAATCGATCATAGGGCCGGTAAAATTAAATAACAACACGAAAGAAAGAAAAAAAAAATGAAATGGAAATGGAGCAGCAACGTCGAGGCACGGGGAGGGGGTGACAACATCGGCGGGGGGAAGAGTCGGAGTCGGAAGTCTGCTACTCAAAGAAGGACGGCAAGGCCCGCGCCGGCCAACGCGACCAGCGTGGCGAATCCGGCCGCGCGCGCGCTCGCACCCGAGTCTTCGCCCGTCGGCGTGCCAGTGGGCGACAGCGAGGGCGACGGGGACGTGGCGGCGGCGGGGGTCGGCGCCTTGGGGGTCTTGGGTGACGCGGCAGGTGTGGCCACGGGCGGAAGCGTCGGGGCGACGGTCGGGGCCGGCGTGGGCGCGGCGGCCGGCGGCGGCGGGGTGGCGGGGGGAGGAGGCGTGGCGGGAGGCGGCGCCAGGGGCGGAGACGGGGGCGGGGTGGCGGGAGCGGGCGGCGGGGGCGCCGGGGGAGACGGCGGGGGGGGGGGGGGGGGGGGGGGGGGGCGAGGCCGGCGGCGACGGGGGCGGCGTGGTGGGCGCTGGAGGAGGAGTGGTCGGCGGGGCCGGGGGCGGTGTCGTGGGAGCCGGAGGAGGCGTGGTCGGTGGCGCCGGGGGCGGCGTGGTCGTGGGAGCCGGAGGAGGACTCGCGGTCGGCGCGGGAGGCGGGTTGCCTGCCGGAGGCGCCTGGGGCGCCGGCGGCGGGTTGCCCGCTGGAGGCGCCTGCGGTGGGGAGTTGGCCGGTGGCGCGGTCGGCGTCGGCGGGGCCTGCGCTGGCGGTGACTGCTGCGCTGCGCACGAGGCGATCAGGAGCGCGAGCACGAGAGGGCGGAGAAGAGGCGCCATTTTCGATCCGTGGGTTCGCTTGAGCTGCTGATCGAGCTCGAGCAGTGGGAGGAAGCGAGCGGGTGAGTGACGCTTATATAGCGTGGGCTGCGTGGCGGCGATCAGCAAGCTTAACCTCCAGCCAGCTCGGCAATCAAAGTGGAGGTCGAGTACGTTTACGGTCACACTATCAACAATTTTGCTAATAAGTATAGTCACATTTTTTTGCTAAGTACTCTGCACTCGCATTGATAGCATAATCTTTGTACCTATCAACGTATCTGCGTACGTACGCGTATGTAGTATATTATATGGGAGTGAAGGGTACATTTAGTACGAGATTACAGCTTCCTAACTGTCTACGTAAACGAATGCATGTGTGTGTGCTGAATGCTGATGGCGTGGCGGGATCTTTGCCCTTGCATCGGTTGGTGCAAAATGCCAGCTGCCCGCCGGCAGCTGATCCGTAGCCTTTTTCCTGTGTCCTGACCTTTCTGCTCCGGAGGGTGACGGTTGTGCCATCGCGGTTGAACCATTTAATTTGTCTGAGTGTCCTTTGCTTCAATAGTGCACGAGAAGGGAAAAGTACCAGCTGAGCCAAAAGGAAAACACCTAATTTCTAGTGCGTCAAGTTATGGAGAACATTCGCTGAAAAAGTTGTTAGTAGCTAAGGAAAAGCTTTATCACAGGGGAAAATTTTTTCGCCATCATATTTGAAATTCTCTTTTCTGTCTTTCTGCTTAATGAAATATGTGTCTTGGTGTGTTCTCAAGAGAAAAATCTCTTCTCTCTCTCCCCCTTTCTACGACTGTCTTCCTCAACTTTGATAAAGTTATTTGTAGTTAGGATTTTTGAGGCAGCGTGCTGGGATTGTCTTAGAAAATGCTAGTCATAGATGTTTTTTTTTTAAAAAAAATACTAGTCATAGGGAGGTATATCTCAGCATAGTAGGTGCCGGGTGGGGTTGGGGCCAATAGGGAGTCATCAGAGATGGCGAGGCAAAATGTAATAGGGAGTCATTAGAGATGGCGAGGCAAAAATGTAATAGGTGGAGAGTCTGCGCCAGAGGCAGTGATGGATCTAATAGAGGATGAAAATGTAAGAGGGAAGCCAAGGCGAAAGCGCCATGTGGAGATGATGCTCGGTGACCGGTGATGTACTATTCAGGAGGACGAACTGAAACAAAAAAAAAACATATGCCCATTTGATCTTGATAAGGGCCAAAAAGATTTAAGTGTAGGAGGGGGAACTGCTCAAGTCAAGTCCAATTAGAAACAAATAATGAAACCGGGTGGATTCTTATAACATCATAATATGCTTATGAAACACTTTGACATCATCTTATTTATCATCTTATTTATGTTTAATGTTTAAAGAATCATGAATAACTCATTCACTCCTTCCTGTCCAAATCTTTCAATTATTTTTTCTCTAAGAAGAGATTAGCAGTAGTAAGAAGAGCCAAGCTCGTTTCATGAACTTGTGTACCATCATTTCTAGGCTGTCAAGGGTTAATGCAACGGCAGCATTACAATAATAAAAGAGCATGTCACTCCTGCCTCCTCTGATCAATGATTAAAGAAGCAAAAGGGGGTCTACTAACTAAAGGTAAAGGCAAAGCAACCTGCTTTTCCAGACCATCATTATATATAATACGTATAGTAGAACGTTTAAGGATTACTATATTTTAGCAAATTTAGGTAGGGTTTGCATGCATGGCAACCACACCACACCCATCATCATGCTACAAAATAATAATCATGTCTTCTCAATTCTCATTGTCATCTCCAGTCTCCATCCATGGATCCCTCAACCACTGGTGCGCGGCGCGCGGCATCACCAAGGCTTAGCTAGATGCCAGTTGCATAGCACTGCACCGGCCGGCCGGTGGCGGCCTTGCGTTGCGTGAGCCAGGAGCTAGCGAGCGAGGCTGCAATGCCGCCGTGTGGCAAGGCAATAGACTAGCAGCAGCATCTCCGGTTGGCGAGAGAACAGCGCGGTGATTTGAAGCGCCAACGAATCGCTTGGACACCGACGGGATCGGAAACAGATCGAGAGGAAATATATGCTGGAAACATGTGTAGCAAGCATCCGTTAAATTAAACGCAGTCTCTGATGGACCCGCTGGTCAAGGACTAGATTGGCAACGATCTTGTGCAACTCTGAAGCAACAATCAAGATAGTCCAGGCACTTGTGCAGTTGTGATCCAGCGTCCATCCGTACGTGCAAATCCCATTGTCATACAATACTCGTTAAGATTACTACTTATATTCGAGGTCGGAAACAGTCAAACAGCTCTTGGCTAAGCAAGCTGTCCAGTTCTCTGCAGGCATCGATCAGGCTCAGTGTTCGCACAGGAAGCCAAGTATGGCTACAGACAATGCGGTAGGTTAAGGTGAGCTCTGAGATGGAGCAGAGACCAACCAGAGACGTCCACCACACATACGCGTGGCATTGTACTAGTACTGCAGATCAGTCGCCCATGCACATCTCAAGCTGTGCTGATTGCTGAAGCTGAACCACACCACAGCACAGATGCAGAGCAGAGCAGAGCTCGCGACGAAGCTTTCCCTTTCCCGTCATCGGCAGATGCCAATGCATGGCACGTAGTTTGGACATAGTTTTCACAAAGATCTGATCGCCCTAGCTACCAACCAGGCGCATGCAGCATGCAGCCAGGCAGCTGCATTTCCTCCCATGACTCGATCACTGACCACTGCTGCTTGGATCGATCGATGGATCACTGAAATTATATAATATATATATGCAGGTGACAGTGACTCGCAAACCAACTGGATCATATGTATCCTGGCCCATGACCACGAGGCAGGCCTACTGCACCAACCACAGCCTGGACGACCTCCTCCTCGATCAATATCGTAGTGACGCCGCGCGCTCTGCTAGGGCCGCCCCGCACGGTCTCGTACAATTATTATTATTATTATTATTATTATTATTATTATTATTATTATTAT
>CM041635.1:44867566-44899826 GCA_023333625.1 Bothriochloa decipiens | reverse complement strand
ATTATTATTATTATTATTATTATTATTATTATTATTATTATTATTATTATTATTATTATTATTATTATTATTATTATTATTATTATTATTATGACAATACTACGAGGCGCGCATTAGCGGCCTGGCCTGACTAGCTGCACCACCACGAGGCACGACACGAGCCGATCGATCAAAAAAAGATAAAATCAAATCGCAGTGGTGTACGTATTTTTTTGATCCCAGCAGCAGCAGTGACTGTAACGTGGCGAGAGTGATGACAAGGTTGGGTGGGTGGGGTACATTGCAAGGGAAGCAAAGCGACCATCCATCACCTTTTCGATCCATCCGTCCCCGCCTTCGTCTTCCTCCTCCCAACCACCACTACTGCAGCGCGTGAGCGTTATTCACCACAGCACAGCTGGGGTGAGTAGTTGTCACCGGCTCACCGCGTACTGCAGTGCAGACCCGCCAGTGATCATGGCTGCATATATATTGTATGCGTTGCTGTACTGCAAAGATAAAATAAAAGAGAAAGAGGAGATCGAGCTTTCCCCGGCTGGGCGCCTGCTCTCTTTTCCGTAGTGCTGGAATTTGGCGGCCGGTAAATTGGAGTCTGGGCAAGAGTTACTTCGCGCCTACTGACTCACCGACCGATCGGATGAATCAAAGCCGCCGGCCTCTCTGTTCTTGCACGGCGTGGCAAGATAAGATTTCACTGGCCGACCGGAGCAGCTGGAGCTGGTACTGGGACAGTGATGTTGGGTGGA
Source organism: Bothriochloa decipiens (assembly GCA_023333625.1). NCBI lineage: Eukaryota > Viridiplantae > Streptophyta > Magnoliopsida > Poales > Poaceae > Bothriochloa > Bothriochloa decipiens. Next base: position 44,899,080 of record CM041635.1, on the reverse strand, counting down.
CGCGGCGGGGGCTGCCGGCCCCGAGCAAACTTTCCGTGATCCAAACATTGATGAGTGGAAGAGCTAGTACCTCCTAGCACTTGGGCGAAACCAGAGTTTTTTTTTTTTTTTTTGGGGTAATGATGGTCGGAACAACACGAGCCTTACGTGGCTACTACCTGTGTATCCGTAGAGTTACCACTCCATCTCCTTCCCTAAAAAGGAAACCCATTTTAGCCAGAGAAAAATCATACAGAAAAGCAGTTTACCTGTGTACTCCTCCTACTTCGGACAGATGAAAGGTACCTGCAAATATAGAGGAGAGAAAAAAAAAAACATTCTCAAATAAACGCGAGACGATCTCCGGTGGAAAGTTCGGAGCCCAGAAGGCCAGAACAGCCACGGCCCAAACAAAGGACCGAGTTGCCCTTAGGTCCACGGGCTGCTCTTCACTAACCGATGCTGGGGACCTAAGGGCAATCGGGCCGTGTCCTTCGTGTTCAGAGCGCCAGCTTAACTAGAGGTTGCGGTAGCCCCCTAGCCTGCAATGCAAGGCTTCACAGGTTCCACTAGCCTGCAAGCTGGGGCTCCTTGTTGGGGACAGAGGAGGAACAGATGGCAGCCATGGCTTCTGCGTTCTGCTTGTTGCGCCACCTGCGTCTTGCTAGATCGCTAATTTCAGTTTTGCGTTGGTTCAGGTACACCGTACAGGTGCGTCTAGCTTCTCTGTTGCGTACAGTACTGCCACTCGGGCCGGGCTACTAGTTGGCTGCTAGACTTCGAAGTCCTTTCTCATCACAGGCCTCCAATGTGCAGGGTGGTAACGAACTTCAGGATCAGTAAATAAACCAACTCGTGGAATCGTATTGTGTATGGTACTTCTGTAATGTTATTTGCTAATAGTGGGCTGGCTTCTTTGTTTTGGAAAGATTAACAGTTTCGTGATTTGATTTCAGAATAGGCAACAAGCATATATGTTAACAGTTTCGTGTTTTGATTTCAGAATAGGCACAAGGCATATGTGTCTGCATCATCCAATGGACAGTCCTATTTAGGTGAATACACAAGCGAAGATGTTAACGCGCCAGAATCTCTACACTCCTATTTCAAATTGCCGCTGTGTTCAGATAGAGGTCAATCAATCTGCTGGCTTGGCTTATAGATATAGCTATATTTCTCAAATCAGTCATCAACACTTCCTCTGAGGCCACAGGTTTAAGGGTAAATCTCAAGAAGTCCATGATTGATTGACCTTCATCATCTGTATGTGTTTGGAATTTGAGTCCCTAAAGTGACTGAAGTTTAAGGCCTGGAATCAAGGGCAAAAACACAATATCACTGACACTGCGCACACAGCCTTTATCTGCATTTCAGACTGTTAAAGTCATTGTTCTATCTTCCTAGGTTCATCTAAATCCCTTAAGTACATTTGATACGGCTAAAAGTATACAGTATATTCTTATACAACAGATTGATGTATCCAAAATTTCTACTGCGATGGACTATATACCATCATTTGAGAAAACAGATTATTTCCCACTCCTTGTTTGCTCAGATCAATAAGCATTAGGGACAGGAACCCCTTCCTTATCCTGGTTTGATTTGGCTTTTCTCCAGAACCATCACATTACCTAACTTACAACAATACGACAAAACTGTCTCACACTAGGAGCAGCACCAAAAGATCTCCCCGTCAAGTTTCGTCCACTAGAAGTGGCTGAACACCAGGATCTATTAGACAAAGAGAGCAAAAGAGAACATCAGCACAATATACTAAATCACTAAGCTTTTATGATATTATTTAGAACGGGACATATGCAACACTGCTGACTATAGTCATTACCTGCATTTCCATTCTGTGTATTAGTTGAGCGATTTCTCCACTTCTGGATGATCTGAGGAATTTCTGTTTTCACATGACTTGACAACGACACAGCAGCAACCAGTGCACAAAGTGCAAGCATTATGAATACTGAATCCCATCCTTTTCTTGAAATAAAGCCCGTTATGAATGGTCCTAATGCAGCACCAAGAGATCCTGTCCCATCTATAATTGCCGTTACCGTGGCCAACGCCCGAGAATCTCCTTTAAGGGATTTGTGAGTGCCCAAATCAGCAGAAACAGCAGTTGTTATAAGAGCATACGGTCCATTAACAAACAGGCCACTGATCATCATCAAGCCAATGTTTGTCGCTTTTGAGGTACTACCATAGGCATGAAAGAGGAAAAGAGATGGAATCGCCAAGTACATGAAAATGGCAGCAGTGGTTGCCCTAGCATTGAGCTGGTCAGATATGAAGCCGGCTAGAACTCCCCCAACTATTCCACCCACATCAAACAAAACTGATAGATATCCAGCAGATGCAGCTGACATATACTGGCCTCCAATAGCTGGAAAAAATTACAATGTTAGAAAGAAGTGTCATTTTAAATGTCGAATCCAAACATGAAGCTTAAGTAGCTAATAAAATTCAGATGTCCTGCAGAGTCACTACAATGCAGTATGGATAATACCGATGCATTTGACTTGAAACACAAGTTGCATTCAGAATTTCAGATAAACAGAACAACAGATAAAATGTGTGAGTCATGGTATATTCAAATCAAAATGCAAGTCATTATTGTTAGTCCATTCCTAACTTCAGTAAAAGAAACAATCAGCTCTGACCCTCTGACAAAATCTATACAGATGCACACAGGATACGCTGATCAAGGATAAACTGGTTATCTAGCAGAACATAAATTGTTACCATTTTGCCTTTTATATGTGCTATATATCTATTGCACTCCTGATATATATACTGCAAAGCATAATACAACTACTGCAGCATAACTACCACCACATGCTACTCTTACAATGCAAGTTCATGTCCACCCCAATCAAAATTCAATCACAAGCAAATATGATAATAGCTTTCATAAAGAACAATATCAATCTAACCAAATGCAGAGCAGTAAGCTAACAATCCTTACCAATCTAATCTAATATGATAACCGTGGCTGTGGCCAATTCTAATCCATACAGAACAAACTCATTGAAAGAACACGGGCTTACCAGTCTGGCTCAAGTAGAACGGGAGCCAATACAGAAACGTGTAGGCAACTAGTTTGGCGAAGAACAGACAGAGCGCGAAGATGACCACACCGGGAATGGCTAGTGCCTTAAAAATTCCGACGGCGTCCCGTCTGTCCTTCCCAGCGCTACCCGCGGCAGTGACGTCCTCCCCGTCGGTGCTCTCATCAGTGACCGGCTCAATCGGCGCCGGGCCGAAGCCGACGTACTGGGGGTACGGTGCGAGGAAGAAAAGCACAAGGAGGCCACCGAGCGCGATGAGCCCGCCCGGGACCACGAACGACCATCCCCACCCGTACCCAAGCATGGCCGCGGCGACAAGCGATCCGGTGATGTTCCCGACGGAGGTGTGCGCGTTCCACACGCCCATGATGAGGCCGCGCCTCCGGCCGCAGAACCAGTTGCCGACGATTGCGACGACGGAGGGCCAGCCCGTGGACTGGAGCAGGCCGGCGATCACCTGGGCGACGACGTAGAACGCGAGGGAATGCAGGCCGAGGAAGTAGCCGGCGCCGAATAGCGCCACGGAGGCGCCGCTGGCGACCATGCCGAAGGCGAGGAAGCGGCGGAGGTCGAGGCAGTCGCCGAGGTGGCCGGCGACGAACATGCCGAGGGAGTAGGAGGTGAGGAACGCGACGTCGGTGGCGCCGAGGAGCGCCGGGTCGGCGAAGGGCGGCCAGGACCGGGCGAGCTCGCGCTTGACGATGCTGGGCGGCTTGCGGGAGGCGTGGTAGAGCGCGTAGGCCAGGAAGGTGAGCCCCAGGACGAGGGCGCGGTGGGTGTTGTAGGAGAGTGCCGGCAGGGATCGGAGGCCGCGCGGCCCACGCCCACCGGCGAGGCGCGGCGGCGGCGGCTCAGGCGACGGAACCGCCGGTGCCGGCGGCTTCGTCATCGCGCGCGGTGCGGTTGGAGTGGAGGTCGCGGGGGCCGGTGGCGGAGGGGCAATGGTCGGTGGGGCCGTGGGGCAGGCCGGAAGGACGGGGAAGACAGAGGACGTGGCAAGGAGACGGGTCGAGGCGCTGGACACGCGTCCGAGTGGGTTATGATATGGGCCAGATTCCATTGTCTGCTGATTTCATCAGGAACGAATTTTATGCTTTTTTTTAATGAACGCTGTGCAAGTTTTCTTTGGAGCATGTTTTCTCTCTTTGGCTTTTTTTTTCTTCGGATGATGTTGGGATTGTCTCCTGTTTACCTTCCATTTTCTGAGATCAGTTTGCTTTGTCTTGGCAAGTCCCTATGTTGATGTGGGTGCTTAGCTTGCTTGTTCCTGCTCAAGGTTATAAGCCTTGTTGATTTGTACTTCTATATTCGTGTATTTGTAGCTGGCTTTTGAAATCTTGCACGCCATCCATTTTAAACTATAAATTATTTTAGCTTATGTGTCTAGATAGCAAAATCTATGCACCTAAGGGCTTACAATTTAAAATAGGAGTATATGGGATTTTTATAGTTAATTCAACTTAGATGGAGGGAGCACAAGGTGCCCCAACTAATGCCTAGCTCAATAAAGATTGAACTACTTGTTTATGCCTCCAAATTTTTGTGAAGACTATACGGTGACGGTGAGATGGGAATGGATGGGAAAGCATAGTGTCTTTTGGTTACCTCGGACATATATCCAATGTGCATCAAGAGACAGATCCTTAGGTCTTGTTTGAATGTTCAAGTATCCACTATTGTGAACCGTTGTGGATATATTGTGCATCAAGAGACAGATCCTTAGGTCTTATTTGGATGTTCAAGTATCCACTATTGTGAACCGTTGTGGATATATGTGGCAGAACCTTCTAAATCATATGGCCTACACACACGATTATTGTCTAAACAGACTCCAAATAACCATGACTGTGTTCCATACAACTTAAAAAGTCTGTCGGGTAAATCCCGAATTATCTATGATTCTCCGAGCAGGATCAATCGTTATAGAGAGACATTGCAGTATTACAACATTTGGATATAAATAATATACCACGGAGTAAAACAGCGGAAGAACTACAATAACATAAGTTAACAAACCTTTGGGTTTCAAATATTTACAACCATAAATTTAGATTGTACAAATCATAATAGTAGTGGAGTAGCAGTAAATGACTTTATTACAATACCAAATGATAAGCTCTGTCCAAGAGCTAAACATCTTACTCGTCGTCACTTTCCTCGACGACTGTCATGCAGCAGGATGCAAAGCATTCCTGCCCATGATACTCACCTGCAACAAGGGTTCAACAAACCCTGAGTACAAAAGTACTCAACAAGACTGACCCGACGAAAAAGAGGGGTGAAGACTCAAGAAATGCAGGCTAGAGGGACAAGGTAAGGCTTGTAAGAGATAAGAAATTTTGTAAAAAAGCTTAACAAAAAGTAAAGTTTGCTTGAACTAGCTCCAATTACCAACCAATTTCATTATTGAACCTTAATCATTGTTCAAGTTGTTACTACGATGATGAACACCGATCGAGTCTTCTTCTCTGAGAAGCAACGGCGATTCGAATCCATTTTCATACCCAGCTGGGACCTAGGTCACTGGAATACCGGAGACTTTAACTCCGATGCACCCCAGATGAACCGATATACCGGGATAACAACCGCAGCCATATATCACCACATGATACATGTGAGCTCTGCGGCCCAGCGTACCGAGATACGTGGGAACTTAAACCCCACAGTAAAACACACTATGACACATGTGGAGGCTCTGGCCCCACTATAGGTCACTCCATGATATACACGGCTCCAACCATCCGTATATCACTTCATGCATGTGGATTTCTAAATTCTCGATATCACCAGTTCATCAACGAACGGGACCTAGGGCATCTATAGACGGAAACACTACAGAGGGACTCCATTCCCAGTGTAAGTTAGCCGTCCGGACTCGATTTATTACTACCATCAAGATTCCAACAAAGAAAACCAAACTCATCTTTTTCATTCTTTTTCTTTTGAACACTTAACTAATTGAGCAGGGCTAAGCGTTACTACTTATCATCCAAAGTAGGTAACAAGGAATAAGGAAATAAGACAGGTAATGCAACTGGTGGGTTTTCACTCAACTCCTATTACTTAATGCAACATATCATAGCTGAAGCGATAAAACTTCTATAAATAGAATAGGGTTTGAATGCATCCGGGGCTTGCCTTGATGTTCGGGGTAGACGATCTCGAATTCTGGATCAACTCCCGATTCCTGAATCTGCTCTTCCTTCGGATCGGGCGACAACGTTAACTCTCCATTAATGGAAACTATTCGATAATTAATATGCTTTAACATGATGGAATAGTAAACATGATGCTTGATGGATGCATGATCAGATTAAGGGCTTGAGTACAACTTTTCTTCACGATAAAGTTGCAAGCCAACAAAACTTCACTTATTAAGCTCATTAGGGTTAACTACGCCATTTAAGAAATTAATTAAACACATGAAATAACGTGAATTAAGCTATAATGACATGATTAAGATAAGCGCAAATAATTAATTAAAGTGCCAAAGGTCATTAGGGTTAATGACCCAAGGTCATCAATCAATCCCAAAGTCAAACAAATCCTATAATGATCAAACTCAAATAAAGGGATTAATTAATTATTTAAAGGCATTAAATAAAGGTATAAAATTAAAATTATCAAATTAAACCCAAAATTTTATTTTAGAAAGCTCTTATCCTAATTAGATGGCAAAACAAATTTCAGAATTGAAAGCCAATTATTTTATTTATTAAAAATCATTGAAGGTCCATTTTTCAATTAAAAGGGATAATTTTAACATATGCAAAAAGTACTCAAATTTGGCATTTCATATTTTTTCTAGGTAGATGACATCATAAAGAACACTCATAAACATTTTCAGATTTTTGGAGCTATATATGAATTACTATGATTTTTTAAAGAAAATAGCATTTAAATCATTTTCTGAAAATAGAAAAAAACGGCATAGTACTGCAGCGCTGACCGACGGCCCGCCGACGGTTGACCGATGATTACTCGCCGTCGGCGAGGTCTCCGGCAACCGGACTTGGACCACTGGGCTTAGCTTGGCACGGGGAGTCGATTGAGGTAGCTAACGGCGTGGCGGAGCGGCGGCGGCACCCACGCCGGCGGTCATGGCGGCGCGGCGGAGCTCGGGCGCGGCGGCGACGCTCACCGGAGCGGTTTCCGACGACAGCGAGCACTCGGGCGTACGCAGGGCACTCAGGCGAACTTATTTGGCAACTAAATGACACCGTCCCCTGGTCCCTGGTCAAAGTGGTAACGCGCGCGGCGGAGCGGCATGGCCGTGCCGGCGGCTACGACACGGCAAAGACGAAATTGATGGCACAGACAGATGCAGGAGCTCACCACGGCGCTGGTGCGCACGTTAGTGGAGGCTCGGAGCGCTGGAATTGAGCTGCGGTAGGCGGCGGTGATGGCGACGGCGGCGCTCCGATGGCAAGGTCGGTGTCACCGGTGTTCCTGTGCACCATCCAGCCGGCCAAGAAGCGCATGAGGGGCAGTATAGCATGGGAACACGATAGCGGGGTTAAAGATAATATATTTTCAACCTCGACGACGGTCGACGGCGAAAACGCTCGCGGCGGCTCGGCGACCGGCCATGGAGAAGACGACGGCGCGCGGGCAGCTCAGGCGAGGAGAGTAAGCAAGAACTAGCTCAAAATGATCGTGAGGATGTGGCGGAGCTATTGGCAAGAGCAATCGAGGAATGATGGAGCGACGACGGCGAATTTGAGCGGCGGAGCGAGGTCGTCGGTGATGGCGGCAGGAGGAAGAAGAAAGAGAAACGGCGGCGGCCGACTGGCATTTATAGGCCTTCGGCGACGCATGAATGGGCGACACGACGACGGCGAAGGTTCAGGTGTTCAGAGCGAGCTGGCGACTGAGATATTCACGGCGGTGGACGGCGGCGCGGGTTGAGAAGCCGGCGTGGGTTGAGAAAGCCGGCGATGGCGGCCGACGATAGGTTTCGGTACTGTTCGCAGAAATTATAGAAATGCCATTCGTTTCAAAATACAAGTTACTCCAAAATTTATATAAGACATGAAAATCTCCAAAAATATCATTTGCATAACTTTTCAAGAGCTACACTTTTCTTTTAACTAGCATCCTCAAATTCTATCTGGATTTTGAAATTTGAATTCAAATTCAAAAAGGGGATAAAACCCTAGAAACAAACATTTGAAATTAATTTTGATTTTTCAATAAAACTTGAAAATCTTCAAAACTATGAAATGTTTGAATTTCCAAACCAAACCTTTTTCATATACAAAGTTTTCCAAAATTATGCATAATTTTTGAATTATGGTTTTAAAATCAAAAGGGGACAAATGTTGGAAAACAGTATTTTCAAATTCATTTGACATTTCTTTTGGAAACTTGAAAACTTTATATACCAACTTTGTAGCTCTTGTCAAGATCTACAAATTATCTTTTTAGAGTATCTCCAAATTCATTATAGATTTTGAATTAGAGAAAAGGGATAAAACTAGGTTTTAGAATAAAGGGTTTTTGAAATAGAATTCAAACTCGATTTGGTTTCTAACTTAATTGGTTGGTCATTAGTGATCACAAACATCATCCAAGGATATTTTTAGGTCATTGACCCAATGACACTCTTGGTTGACCAAGTTGACTTTTGAAAAACCTTTTATAGCATTTCTAATTTGAATTTAAATTTGAATTGCCAGACTTGGAAGTAAACTTTGGAATCCAAATTCAACTTCAAATATGAAAATTATTTTTTAGGGTTGGACTTAGACTTATACACTATGCTTGACACTAGTGTAAACACAGTTTACACCTCAAGTACATAGAATATAAACTAAGTATTTGTGATGACATTCAAAAGTAGGGTTTTATTATTTCATGTGACAAAACATCCCAGAAACACAATCAACCTATAAAATATAAACTTATTTTAGTTAATACACATTAAGATTGACTTAAACATGAATACTTTGTAGTACATATGATGACATGACATGTTTTAGTTAATATAACACCAGAGATGTTACAATATATGGACATAAAAAAACGCATCGTTGTATGCATCTAAGGTCAGATGAACAGGAGTATCTATGTCCTTATCGGTAAAAATTTGGTGTACCTTCCTTCTTAGTTTATGCATCTTAGTTAAGATTGTTTCTACGCCTTTTCGATAAAGAAGAAAATAGTCTTTTTATCCTCCCTCGGCACAATGAGAAGGGTATGTTGAAATATCAAATGACCACTTCTCATTGTGTTTGGCTACCAATTGCCGCAAATCATCAGTTTGTCAATCATTGGAAAAATGTACGTCCTTATAGGTATATATTAAGTGGATATATTAAGGTAATACAACCACATTGCACTCATGCTGAATATGCACCTACTTTTTCCCCTAGTGTTAACTATCTGGTGACGGTCAACTTTTCTCACCTTACTTATTTATTATTATTGTTCCCATTTCAAATTATAAGGTGTTTTTTGCATTATATATAACTTTTTGTGATGCGCTTTAATAAACGTTGTATCTAGAAGTAAAAGAAAATGCATTTAAAAAATACCAAACCATTTATAATTTTGAACGACCATTTTATATACTAGATTTTTCGTAAGCAAGTTGTGTTTTAAGTAAGATCATGTATTTTTCTCTTCTATTTTTGGAGAGGTTGCATGATCTCTCTTTTTCTCGCCGAATCCTTGATAAGTAAAACTTGCACTTCAGCTTCTTGGAAACTTTATTTTGTATGGAAAAGCCATTTTTCACAGTAATATGTACTCATTCTCTTCTCCTTTTCGGTCACTGCGTCCATACTAACGAGAGTACGAGACCTCACTCTCTCGTATTCTTCTCAAATCATATGCCAACCACTTCTTTTCCTACTCTAAGATTCATAGCCTCCCAACTCCGAAATATTATTTTCTGACTAGTAAAATAAGATGGAATTTACAAGTTCTATAATGGACAGTTTTTTCCATGAAAAATCCATATTATACTAACCCTTTAATCAAATGGGACTCACCTGAACCAACGGCTCCAATCTCCTGGAGAAGTTTGGGGCCCGCGTGCAGCGTCACAGCCCCCATCCCACAAATCGATAGGCGGATAGCGTCTCTCCCCAATCCTCCCGCCGCGGCGACGCCCTCTCCCTCCCTCCTTCAGTCCTTCCTCGGCCCCATGCTCCGCCGCTGACACGGTGGCCCGACTCGACCTTCCGATGGCCGCCGCCACCGCTACCGCCGCCGTCTCCGGCGTCGTGCTTCCCCGCGCCTTCCTCTCCCACCGGTCGCCGCCGCCGCAGGTCCTGGCCGTGGCCTCCTCACTCCGCCGGCTCTCCCTGTGCGCTTCCCCTCGCCGCACCACCCACATAGTCGCCCGCGCTGACGCCAGTGCCGAAGCAGGAGAACCGGAGCCTGAGGAGCCTGTCACTTCCTCAGCTGAATCCGAAGAGGAGGGGGCCGAGGGGGCTGTCGCTGTGGCGGAGGAAGAGGAACCGACGCCGCCGAGCAAACCGAAGGTTAAGTTCGGCGAGATAATTGGGGTGAGGATTTCTTGCGTGAGCTTTTCATGTGGTTGATTAGTATCTGGAATGGGAGAACTGGGACTGTGAAAAGCTGAAAAATATAGGCAGCGTATCTTTGCATGATTTTAGAATTTAGTTCTCTCTGGCGAATGCTTACGAGTAGCTTGTTTAGTTCTTGGCAGTATAGCCTCTAAGCAGCCGCCCATTGGAAATTAGTAATGGGCGAAGTGAAGAGCTTATTTTCTCACTATTTATGCAAACTTAATATATATGTGTAGTCCTGTCCTGGAGAGCCTGGTAATGCAGAGAAGTCAGAAACGTGTCTAATATCTTTGATGAGATTTGTTTAATTCTCTGTTTTCCTGGACAGTTGCACGGTTTCATTAACACAGTCACATGGCGGGGTATAAATTTGGTGTTTTGACTGTTTTTGCGAAATCCCTGGTTGTTCATTCATTGTGTTGGTACATTCCATTATGATTTTGTGAAGCACTGAAGCTTGATATCCTATGTTCTTATTCAATATATTATTTTCATATTGTAGATTCTGAATAAGCAGTTCATTGAGGAGGCAGAGAAGGTGAAGACTGTACCGGATCTGAGGCCCGGCGATATCATTGAGCTTAGGATGGTAAAAATTCCCCATCTTCAGTGTGATGCTTGGTCTACTAATAGGACAAAAATTGATACCTGAAGCAAATTTTGCAGCAACGGCCCAACAAGAGGAGATTGTCACTCTTTAAGGGCATAATCATCTCAAAGCACAAAGCTGGTGTTCACACCACAATCCGTGTCAGAAGGATCATTGCTGGTGTAGGAGTTGAGATTACCTTCCCAGTGTAAGTTGTTTTTTTGTGTTCATTATTTATGCGGTGTAGATATTTCTTAATATTTTGCACTGTGATAAAATATTAGCACTTAAAAAATTTATGTATGCACGGAAACAATTGACTGGATCTATGTGATTCTGTATGTTAAAATAGTTACGCGACTACTGGAGTACTGGTATATTAAAAATTTGGAGTGCATCTATGCCATTCTTTATATACCTTGTGACTTTTGTGCTCTCATAATAGGATACACTTTGAATTGGATTGATTGGTTCTGAACTTCTGATAAGTGAATACACAATGAAATAATGTTTAAGCTGGCTATATGCCTATATATTTGGTTCGGTTTGCAGTACTTACTAGTTCATAGTGGAACTTGAAATTGTCTTTTGAAATGTTGATAGACTGTCATGCATCCTAGCTCAATATAGATTAGCTCTCAGTATTCTTCCAGAAGAATTACAAAACCAGATAGATGCGGTACCTTGACCATTCTTTGATCCCTTTGCTTTCCCTTTCTTTATAAGTTTATTACACATTCCGTTTCTTCTGGAACTATAATCATCTCACCAAAGCATTCAAATATTTGCACTTCGCAGTGACCTCTTGTCATGCTGAACAATTATCCTATACTCCCATTTTACCTTGACACTTTGTTTTGTTATGCCTATCAACCTATGTGAACTTGAGGTATTTTTTGGCAAAAGAAAAGGTATTGAGATTAAGTACTATAATTGTATTGTTTATTATTCCATAACTTTTTGTCAACCTGGTCATCAATTTAACCCTTTTGTGTGTGCAAATGGACTTAGCCATCTGTTATGTACTGTTAACCTATGTTCTCAGCAGATGGACAAGACTTCTTTGTTGTCATAGCCTTACTTTGTGTAGGGCTTCTCCTAGTTATGTGGTTACCTGCAATTCTGTTTTCAGTAATGATTATGGTTACTGACTGTGCACGCTAAATGCTTGAAACTTCAAATTCAGAATACTTGCAGCAAATTTGGTAACTGCGCTTACATATTTCATTGCAGGTACTCACCCAGGATCAAGGAGATCACGGTAATCAGGCACAGGAAAGTGAGGAGAGCAAAGTTGTACTACCTGAAAGACAAGCTTCCCCGCTTTTCAACTTTCAAGTGAAATCAGATATGGTGACAAAACAGCTTCTTCCACCACCATTTCAATTTCTCTTAGCAAATCTTTTTTCACTTCCCTGTCCAAATCAGAGCATTTTACTGTAATCCCCGGATATCAGATGTGTAATATCTACAGCTTTATAGCATACTTGGCTTGCAGTGCAATGCTTTTTTGTCGTCAGTGTACAAAATTTGTACTAGGGCCTTCTTGCTATGAATTTAATTGCATCCTTTTATGAGGATCATGGGGTCTCAAGTACATGTGGAACTTATTTAATACGGATAATGTACGTAAGTTGTTATCGTCAAAAGAATGCCTGTCATGGAACATACGTAGGCCTGTATTTTTTGTGGATTAGCAGTTGATATGACTAGTCGTAATAAGACCTAAAGCCCTTTGTTGGACAGGACAGGTTTGTTGAACCTTCAATCACTTTGATTATTCCTCTTGTTTGTAAAAGACCTATATCAAATGACATCGGAGTTTTGTTTACTCATAACTTTGTCGCCATGGAAATTGCTTTGCCTGTTTTCGCACACAAGGACGGATTCTTTTCTCCAATCTATCTTCGAGTCTGGTTTACTACTACTACTTCACAGCACCAAAATTTTAGTTTAAGGTAAGCTCGTTTTTTCTTAAAGCAACCACTGGGAATCTAGGACCTCATAATATTATTTGTCACCCCTGTCTGACAATGACAAAAATGATTGGTAACCTCATCTAGTATGCATAAAAAAACTGTACGAGTTCCTACCACAAGCAGAGTACAAGTCACGTATGCCCCAATGGTTTGTAGATGAGAATGCAGAGCGAAACTGCTAATGTTTGTTATTTGAGCTCGTTCTTAGTCCAGAGACCCAGGTTCGAGCTCTGCATCCTCTTAATTAAAAAACGAGCTGCAGTCAGCTCCTTCTCGTTGAGTTTTTTTTTTTGGAAACTACTAATGTTTGTTTAATACTTCAATCAGACAAGAATATTCTTGAGATCTATTTTTGTGTACTTCCAGCTTTGTACTGTATGGCCATTTATGCAAATAAATGCATAAAGTTGTGGCACTACAAGTACAGTGACAGCAGCACAGTCTCACAATTTTCTTACTCCCTGGAAGAACACAATTGCCTGAAAGACAAGCTTCCTGGCTTTTCAATCATGTCCATCCTCCGGACCGGAGAATGAAAGGTTTCTCTCAGATCTTTTGATAATTATGTCACCAATCATCATGCCAAGATTTATAAGATCAAAAGGGCTCTCAACATTATGGAAGATGCATTAGCTAGGGGGGTCCTCTGTGATGTAATATCTTCTAATTAGTCTATGCAAACGGTATGCCATTACTATGGCCATGACCACCAGTGCCTTCTGATGTCCCTGAACTCTGTAAGGGTCCTTGCATCTTCATGCTGCTAAATATAATTTGGTTCATTGTCAAAAAAAACCTTCAAGTGAAATCGGATACGGTGACAAAACAGGTTCTTCCACCACCATTTCAATTTCTCTTAGCAAACCTTTTTTCACTTCCCTGTCCAAATCAGCGCATTTCAATCCCCGGATATCAGATGTGCAATATCTACAGCTTTATAGCATACTTGGCTTGCAATGCAATGCTTTTTTTGTCGTCAGTGTACAAAATTTGTACTAGGGCCTTCTTATTTATGAATTTAATTGCATCCTTTTATGAGGATCATGGGGAATTGAACGGGTTGGATCAAGGGGCAGGGCAGTCTTTTCTCTTGGTTGATCCACGTGTCAAGCTGACATGTACTGTCACGATGCCAAAACAGATAAAACTTTAGCACCGGAGCGATTTAGGTGGCAAATATATAATTATCATTGTAGAACTAGCAACTCATGAAGAGACAACAGTACCGGTGGCAAATATTTAAATAACCCTCTTACTCATCCCTTCCTCAGTTCGGTACTCCCTGCTCTCCCAATACGCACGCAGCAGCGGCTTGGGAGAGCACCAAGGTGGCCGGCGAGGCGGCGCGCGCGGCCAGCAGAGCGAGGCGGGCGGGCGGGTAGTGAGCGAGGGGCTAGCGGCGCTGTGCGCCAGTTCAGTCCCGACGAGGTCAGCGCCATGGTGCTCACCAAGACGAAGGAGACGGCCGAGGTCGAACACGAGCACCTTCCTCTCCCTCCAGACCACCAGGTACAGCAAAGCTACATGCGCACATGAGATTTGAAAGGGTCCTGACCACCGGATAGAGCAAGCTGCATGTGCACATGGGATTTGACAAGCAGAGGATAAGTCGCCTGCGGCCGCGAGGGAGTTAGAGGAGGCCAGATCATGCTGTAGTAGCAGCTCAGCCTCGGCGGCGCGACCTGCGTGGCTGGACTGGACGAACGCCGGCACGGCGAGCGCATCCCGGCGAACAGAGACGCGACCTACATGGACGGTGCGGGCGGCGGAGTGGCCTCGACGGACGGTGGAGCGGGTGAGCTGTCGCGGCGGCTGGCAAGCGCACGGCATGGGCGGGCTCTCGCTCGGCGCGGGCGGGATGTCGCGGCGGTCGATAAAAACGACCCGTTTCCTCCGATTTCTGCGTTTCTTGATACCTCGGTGTGACGGACGAACGGTTTCCTCAAGTTCTTCTCGTATCATTATTTTGCTTATGTGGCATATTATTTGTTAGAAGTTAACAATGCAGCTTATAAAATTACTAAAATACTCCTATAATCTGACATTGTCGTTGGCTTGGATGACAACAATCTTCGCTGGAATCTTTTGGAAAGGTGCGGTCGATTTTTCTTTCACAATGTGGGTGGAGTAAACTTTAGTTTAAAAGTTCTAGTGATGATTTACTTTTGTGCTAAATAGCCTAAAAAATACTTTATTCCTAAATTGTTTTCATAGTATTGTAAATGTGTTTATGCCAAGTAAAATAATATATGATTAAACTGAAACTAGTTAACAAGAACTAAAAAAGCCATGCGGTTTTAGTTTTGGAAACAACACGCTGAATAAAGTAAAATAAATCACCAACTACCATTACAAAGAGAGATCAATATTATTCACTATAAAAAAAATAAAACCTCAGAAAAGAAAACTGTCACAGTGCCACGAGCCCAAGAAACGAGTGTTGCTCCGTCAATATCGTTGGGAGACAAGAAAAGCAAAGCAAACTGCAAACCTATTATTGACTTCTTTTTCCTCCTCCTCCCGTGGCTTCCTCACCTTCCGAGTTCTTCTCCAAATCGCTGCCTTTTCGTAGTTTATCTATTTTGCTTGCACTCATTCCTCCCCTCCCGCCTTCTCCTCCAAATCGTTGTCTTTTTTTAGTTTATCTATTTTGCTTGCACTCAGTTCTTGAAAGGAAAGGTTCGGCATCCGCTCCAAAAGCTAACAGAAAGTAATATCTTCTCTCTTTTTGATGCAACAGTATATTCATCTCGTGGCTTCTTTTTTTTTTTTTGTTTCTTTGATCAGGTGGTTGCAATGGGAGGTAGCGGAACGCTGATCTCGGTTTATCCCGAGGAGCTCACCTTCTTGTGTAAGTTGTGTGGATTTCTTGATATTTTCGTTCGCATTGCGATTGGTTAAGCTTGTGTGGAATTTCTCCGCGTTGAACTCTTTGCGCGCAGTTGAGCTGGAGAAGCCGTGCTATTGCAATCTCAAGGTGGTGAACAACAGCGAGCACCATGTCGCATTCAAGGTCCATAGTTTTCCCTATTCCGTGATGTTCACCTCAGAATTTCCACGTTTGATTGCTGAAAATCGAACCAAGTTTAGTGTTTGAGGAGGAGAAAACTAACTTAGATCTGGTCAAATTTGCTCAATTTATTTTCAGGTCAAAACAACATCACCGAGGAAGTATTTTGTCCGGCCGAACGCAAGCATCATACAACCATGGGATTCTTGCACAATAACAAGTAAACACATGCTTCTCCATGGCTATATTTAGGATCCTCTGTTTGGATTTCAATGTATAAGTGTTTGTGTCTCCCTGCCTTCCTATTCGGGGGTATAGTTACGCTGCAGGCACAGAAAGAGTACCCACCAGATATGCAATGCAAGGATAAGTTCTTGATTCAGAGCACGAAGGTAGCTGCGAGTATCGACATGGATGAGATCTCCCCTGATACGGTCAGCAAGATATGCAAAACAAATTTGTAAGGTTTAGCGTCACATTATCACTAGAGTGAAATGATATCCACAACCATATGCTATATGGTTACATATGTATAGTTCAACAAGGAGACTGATAAGGTAATCGAGGAAATGAAGCTCAAGGTTGTTTACACATTACCTAGTGGAGGTGGTTCAGATGACTCTAGTGTGTCATCTTTAGGAAGCCGGAGCTTCAAAGGGGCATTTGACGATCTGACGGTGAGATTATGACAGTTCTATTGTGATATGTATGCAGCTTGTGATTCACTTATAATTTTTTAGCTTGAACACTTATTGTTGATTGTTTGTTTGGCCCTACTTTCAGATGCTGAAGAATGCAAGCATCGAAGAGGTAATTCGCTTTATCCCAACAATTCTTCACTTTCGCTTTGTTATACTTTATCGGTAATAAGTGGTGTTTAAAATTTTCCTCTAATGAATTTGTAGAACGAATAGTTCTACTACTTGAATATAATATGCTTTAAACCTTTTATCTTGATTTTATATTGTCCCATTCATTGTGCAACGAGAGAACTGTTACTCCTTTCATCTTAGATTCTTAAAATATTGGGATAATGCCATGGTGGCATTAATATATGAAATTTGGGAGGTGCAAGTCTAAGAAATAAGGAAGATGTTGACGTGACATGATTTGATAGTCGAAAGATCATAAAGTTGATTATTGGGAAAACCTATAATTGGGAAGTCATAATTGAGGGAGGGAGGAATGCCCAGAAGACCATGAGCATGTTGCCTCATGCATTGTTAACTATGCACTGGGACAAAATTTAGATTTTTTCTCCTTCATGTAGTTCATTTCGACCATAGTATATCCCTTTAACCTGATCGACATGTTTCAAATTTGTAACTGAAAATTCAGAGAAAGTCTTGGGCTATCCAAAGATATTGTTTTATTGCAATATTTGTGCATTACTGATCAAGATTGTATGAATGAGTAAACATCCTTTTAGGACAACTTGGTCCTTTTATCTCAGTAAGTTGTCCCTTTTGTTTTACTCAGATTCAGACAATTCAGCGGTTGAAGGAAGAAAGAGATGACATGCTTCAGCAAAATCAGCAAATGCAACGCGAATTGGTACAATATATCAAACTTCTTTCGCTTCATTTTGTTCCCATATTGTACTTGATCATATTGACGTTTGGACTTTGATTCGTCTTTTCTATGAACAATTGGATATTGGCCTAATAAGAACTGTAACATGAGTGAAGTTGTTAATAACAAAGTTTTTGTGGGCATAGCTAAAAAGGAAATCAAAGTAGTTAGCCGCCGGTTGTAGTTTGTTTAACAAACTTGATGATATGTGTGAAAAGGTTCATTGTCTGCAACCATTTTTGAATCCCTTTGCGTTTTAGGTTAGCTTTTAGGAAAAAACACGCTCTTTTTCTTTCTTTTATTGAATTTCATAGACATAATAACAAATGATACTGTTTCAGGATGTGCTTCGGAGGCGTAGGAGCCGCAACGGCGACACAGGTTTCTCCTTGACGTTTGGTGCGTTTGCTGGGCTAATAGGTGTTCTGGTGGGGCTCCTGATGAGCCTCATCTCCTCTTCCCCTGATGCATAAGATGCAAGAAAAGGTTGCAGCATATGCCTACGGAAGCATTGTTCAGTCCGACATCGGGAAAAAGCTTGCTCAAGAAAAGAAGATGAAATTTCTGTCCTAGTCTCTATTTTCATTATCTTGTTGTTTGCATTGTAATTATATTAGACGATAACGGGTTGCATATCCTTCCACCCTTGCTTCGTTCATCTGTATTTGTATTTGCCCCTCGTTTTCTTATTATTTTTGTACTTAGTATACCAGGACAGAAGTTGTATGTATTCATTCAACGATTGGGTAGTGAGGAACTGATCTAGGAGTATCAAGAAAGAGTGTTGATATCTACTTATTCTATTGTATTAGCCCCTCTGGAAAAGAAAAATAGAAGAATTCTAGAGGATTGGAATCTATAAGCAAATTTCTTACAAAGCCTTTTGCAAAAACACAAGAGTTAGAAATAGAATGTCCTAACATCTTAAATCCTATGGATCGAGAAAACACATGAAACTATAAGATTGAACCCAAATACAGGAGGTGACACAAGGAATTTTGATGAGGTTTAACCTCTTGGTACACAACCTCTAAAATTCCTATGGAAGAGACTATTTCATAAGAATTTTATAGCTTTTTCTTGGAACCTAATCCTTTGTTTCAAGGGGGACCATAGATAATTTTATCATAAGATTTTAATTTTTGTAGAATTCCTTCATTTTTCCTTTGTTCTACAAAGTGCTTAATAGTTTATTTAATAGGAATCTTGGAGAAACTCCACTGAGTGGTTGAACTTAAAAATTTCCTTTGTGTCACTCATTAAATTATTAGATTTTTCCACGCTTCATCCAAATGTTCTAATCTTGCATTTTTTTTTTCATTTTTCTTTAAATTCATAGGGTCCAAGAAGTTCAAGTATTCCATCCCCCCCCCTTTTTTTTTTTGTTCTGCTTTATATTGGACTTGCAATTTCTGGCGTTGAAAAGAGCATGTGAAGATTGTTGTTCTGAAAGAGAGTTGATTTAATAATTTTGTTTAAGCTACTAATTTTTGCTCTGAAAGAGAATGAACTGCAGATGCTATATTGCTGCTACTTGTGATCGTATAACTGCAGCATAATGGTGGGCTACTGGTTGACCATATGGGCTGAAATAAGCCTGTTTTGGCTGGACACCAGCGCACTTGTGTAATTCTGTGAAGGGCCCAAACATATGCAATCTAAATAAGCCCACTAAGCTATGCCAGTACTAACGCTAAAAAAAAAAAAGCTATGCCAGCAACAGTACCATGTCAATGCAAACTTGCTTACAAGATTCAGTCTACAAATGTTGGAGAAGATGGATGAGCAACAGTTGGAGGAGATGGCCTACCTCATCGAAGAGGACGGACATACAACAGCATTCAATAGCATGATGGATAGATACATCAGCCTATCTTGCTTGGAGGACGTCTTGGAGATGGCTTGATTCATCGATCCCCGACTCTCCACCGATCCAGGCATAGGCATCACTGCACCAGCTCCAGCGCGCCTGGGAAGCACAGTAGTAAATAAATAAATAATAGTACAAACTGCCACCAGCAGAATCTAAAAAACGGAAGCCTACAGCGCCATGCATGTCCCGGCCGGTGAAATTGCGATATGATAATAATTCGCACTGGTTCCCTGATCGATAAGCACGAGCTGATACGTCGTCGGTGACATGCATGGCATGGAGAAGAAGAATATAGTGACCACTGGTGCCTTGCCATGGTGCGTTGCGCTTGCACACGCACACTGCGGCCACACCTAGGCACATCTGCCTACACTGCCTTGCATGTGCGCTGCGCTGCCAACAGATCGATGATGCTGCGCCCTTGATGACTCAGCCGGGAGCAATAATTTAGGCGGATTCGTCATGGATTTTGTAGCGAGAATCTTTCGGAACACACGTTGCGGAGCTCGCTCCCACAATCCCACTCTCTCTATATACGTATCGAGGTCTAGCAGGTGGTCAACATCGATCTGTGACCTGACCTAGGTCTGCGAATTAAGAATGCCATGCATGCGTGTTTCAGTTATTTATTATTATTAATCTTATAAGCTTGTTTGTTGGCGTTTTTTTTTTTTAAAAAAAAGTTGAGTTCTTGTTCTTGTTTGCCTCGCTCTACTCTTGATCGATGTTAGTTCAATTCTATTGGCGCACAACTCATCAAGCATAGTACTACAAATTATAAGCTATGTGGCATGTTAAAGTGGTGCCGAGTGTTCGTTGCGCATAATAAAGTGGTAAAATCACTACCACCGCTAGCTGCTTGTTTGACGGGAATGAGGTTCCATATGCACTATATGCTCCGCTACGTACGGATTTATTATTATTTTTTTTTTGTAAAAAAGGAGATGCGGCAATAATCCAACTACTGTTTCTTAACTCGGATCGACGACGGCATTGCGGCTTTACACCAAGACCGTCCTGTATTTAAAATTTGTAGCGTGCGACTCAGTTTGATGCTTGTTTGGGTACCAATAATTAGCACGCACCGCTTTTGTTCGCTTAGGTTGGTATAACAACTCGATCGGATTTGTAGCTAGCTCGACCATCGGTTGAGCGTGAGAGGACAATATCATTCGGGTTGCCTTCCCCTCGCTCGCTCGCCCGCTAAGGGAAAAGTCATTTAGTGACTTCTTTCTGAAGCTTAATCGATCAGTATCTAGACACTTTATTTATAAAGCTTTAAAGCACGATCAGAGACTATACACAGCAGCGTGCGTGATTAGTAATAGTATCATATATATATATGTTCAAATGCTAGCTCCATGCATAAAAAGAGGCGCCAATGCAAGCCGCCGCCGAGTACAATTTGATCAGAGCACGGTAAAGTCCTCATCATCATCCTACTTAATCCTGAAAATGATGAACCCATAGTAGGATCTAATCATGTCGACATGCCACTTAATATAATGATGATGCTCACTTTTCCCGCCAGCCATGCACTCCAATAAATCAACAAACAATGCTACGAGCCTAGTAGTAGGACCATTAAGCACCGTCGCCTACACAAATCCTCAGTTCCTCTGACCTTGCTTACCCGAATTCGTGACCATCCTCTGCTCTGTTCTTTGGAGATCCAAACCAACCAACTTACTCAAAAATTCACACACAAGAATAACATATGCCACGCGCAAAAAGATTTTATAGTAAAGATTCAAACTTCAGTAGGCACACCACAACAAATTCCTTGTCATTACGGGCTACAGTTCTCCCATCCGATCGAAACATGCCGTTCCAACTGCAAAATGCCCATACTCGAAGCACGGGGGGTCCTCCGATCCGAAGTGGTGACCACCTTTTGCTTGGCAGCTCCGGTGCAGCGGGGACTGCGATCCCATCCCCATCCCGTCCCGTCCCGTCCCGTCCCATCGGCCCGCGCATCCCCGCCCAGCCGCCCCCCCGGCACCGGCCCGACACGCCGGCCAGTGGCGGCGACCTCACACAAAGGCTGCGTCCCCGCGCGCGCGCGCCCTCGCTCTCACGTCTCACCACCCGAGGCGTACCGGCGTACCGCGCGGCGCGCCGCGACACCGACCACCCGATCGCGCGCCCCCGCATGTGCCCCGGCCCCGAACGCCCGATCCATCATCCATCGTTTTCCGCCTCCCGCGATCGGGAGCGGCCGCCGTGGAAAAGTGGGGGCAGCCGGAGCCCACGGCCGCGGTGTCGGCCCCTGGTTCGGTGGTGATCCACCTCCTCCACGCGCCCGCGGCGAGGACGATCGGCCGAGACGCCTTTTTCCCGGCCGGGGTCCGGCAGCCTAACCGTCGTGGGATCACGACGGCTCACCGTCTGTTCGTCTCATCATCGATCGGTTTGATCTGACTTCTGGTGAGCTGAATATTTATAACCATACCAGGAATTTGTGTCTGATACTGTACATTATTAATTACAAGTCGTCGTCTTTGCTTGCAGGTCTGCAGCAGAGTCGCAGAAGATGCAGTCAACGAAACACTCTAAGATCTCCGTTCATGGCTGGCTTGCTCGGCGGCGCATCGGTTTGAACGGCGCTGGTTTGTTCTGACCAATGCTGGGCGTGTAGTGCAGTTCTTCGATTTGTTTTCGGCACGATTTACTTATTAGCCGCCGGAACGCTGCTCGCATGTATGAAAAAAAAAAAAGTGCCGATGAACTGATGTACTTTTACGAGGACGACATGGGCGCTTAAGCACAGTCTCAACCGACACACACCATATGATTAGCGTGACGACGAATTCGCTGCCTTTTGAAGAAAAAAGGGTGGGTGCGATTAGGTCAGTCAGTGGACAGGGTGGGATTAGGATGCACCTATTCTGTTCGTGAGACCACTGAGACCGGGTGTTGAATTACTGGCAATCGCCGCTCGCCACCTGTCACCGGAACAAACCAAAAACCGCCGCGCTGCCTCAACGGCGATAGCTAGCTGCTGCGTCAGAAGAAGATGACAGCTCAAGCAAAGCAATCCGATAGTACGTACAGCCTACTTCCCTTGATCTTTGAAGAAGCTCTCTCGATCGGGTGGTTCAACAGAAACAGATTACCCACCAACGGACTCTGCTCGATACGGAATATCTGGTAAGGCAATGCATGCGTGCTGAAATAAAATAAAATTGAGCCGCCTGCAGACTCCAAAAAAGAACTTGACAGCAGGAGGTCAATTTACAATAGCTGTAGCTCCAAGACTTCTATATAAAAATAAATTTATATAAATTTTAGAACGAAGCAAAAATAGTTAGACCAAAATAGAGACATACTTATTGACCCAATTCTTTTGAATATACTCACAGTTCCAGCTTCACATTTCTTGGAGATACGTCAAACCCCTAATATATGCCTCCTTTGATGACCCACATTAACACGAAAACACGCTGATCTACTCCTACAAACTTAGATTAGCTAGACACGATTTAGTTACGTTAGAAGTCAACCCATCTTAGCTTTAATCAAATATATACTAATATTTATATACGTAATAAACATATATAATTTTATCATAAAACATTTTTATAGTATACATCTTTAGAGTCATATAAATATTGATACTGTTTTTTTTTTTTACGAAACCTAGTCAAATTTAAGATAATTTGGTTTATGTCAAACATACAATTATTTTTTTAGATGGAGGCAGTACCTGCAAAACGAAAAGGAATTCAAACGAAGCAAATGGGATTTTGGGGAGGGGGAATTAAATAAATTGATAATAAATATATAAAGAATAAATAAAGAGAAAAGAAAAGCGAATCGAGGAAGCAAAGGCAAAGGTTGACACAGCCAGCCAGCATTCCGTATTGATTTATCCACAGCAGCAGCGGCGGCAGGAGCACTGCACCAGCGCACACCATCGTCCAGCGCAGCGCGCCGCCCAACCAGAACAGAACGACGAACCGAAGCGAAGCAAGCCAGCCAACCAACCAACTACCGACGGACGGAACAGGCGAGGCAAGGCCGCCGCGAAGCCGACCCCAATCCGGCCGCCCTGCCGTTCCTATCCTGCCTTCTCGGGATCTGCCCGCCTTGTGTGATCTCGCCAGCGGTTGGAGCTCCGGCTGCACGCCGCCATGAACCCCTGCGCGTAGAGGCCGGGAGGGAAGCAGCGGGGAGCAAAGTTGAGTTAAGCTAAGTGGGGGAGGCCAGAGCAGGGTCGCCGTTACGCCGGCGAGATGGACGGGAGCGCCGGCTCCTTCGTCGCCGTGCGCCGGCTCGGCGGCTCAGACCGCACCGCCGCCTTCCACCACTCCTCTTCGGGTGCTTCGCCTCACCTTAGCCTCCGATTTGGATGTTTCCTCGTTTGTTTTTTTTTTTTTTTTTGCTTGTATGTATATATGGCGACTGCTGTGCTCCCGCCACGGGATGATGCTTATGATGGTCTGTGATCTCCGTACGCTGTTGCTGCAGCGGAGGTCGTGACGGGGTCGACGGCGTGGATCGGCAAGGGGCTCTCCTGCGTCTGCGCGCAGAGGAGGGACAGCGATGCGCGCCTCTCCTTCGATTTGACGCCTGTGCAGGTGGGATTCTGTCTATTTCGTTACGATCTGATTCGCAGTATGCTCTCGCGGCTCTGGAGCGGTGCCAGATTCTCGACCCTGTCGATGAAATTTGGGGTATCTCGCTGTTTAGCCCCCCCTGAATTCATCCTGAACTTCAGACCATCCTCCGAATCTCGCATTGTTTCTGCACCACCTGCGTCAAAGTTTCTCTGACTGTTAATTCACTTCACTGCCTTTGCCTTTTTTACTGAAGTAATTTGTTTATATATTTGATGAACTTACCCTGTCAACGAAATTTGAAATATCTCACTGTTTAGCCCCCGAATTTATCCTGACTTCAGACCCTCCTCTGAATCTCGCATTGCTTTTGTACCACCTGCGTAAAAAAAATTGCTCTGACTGTGTTACTTCACTTCAGTGCCTTTTTAACTGAAGTAATTTGTTTACTAATTTGATCAATTACCCTGTCAACGGAATTTGAAATATCTCACTGTTTAGTTTAGCCCCCGAATCCATCCTGAACTTCAGAGCCTCCTCTGAATCTCGCATTGCTTCTGCACCACCTGCGTAAAATTGCTCTGAGTCTGTTAATTCACTTCGTAAAATTGCTCTGAGTCTGTTAATTCACTTCAGTGCCCTTTTATCTGAAGTAATTTGTTTACTAATTTGATGAATTTGGGTCTAACCGTACACTGCAGGATAGTGATCTTATGCACAGTTAACATATTCTCTTTACCGTGTTTCAGGAAGAATGCCTACTGAGGTTACAGAACCGGATAGAAGTTCAGTATGATAGTGCAAACAGAGAGCATCAGGTACTTCTTAGGTTCCTATTGGCGCTAAACTGTCCTTACGAGGTTCATCTTGTGTTACTTGTGAAATTCCATGTTCTATTACGAACTGGGTGCGTGCTATTTTCCCATAATTTTCTAATCAGAATATTCAGCACAGAAGGATGACCTCATATGACTGTATGAGTGGCCATGAAATTGACATGACTAGAAAATTGAAAAATCTAGCAGCCATGTAGATCTGAACAAACGATGTGAAGTGCTTGCTGTTACTTTCGCACAACATAGATGATCTTTTTTGCAAGGACTTAAGTTGTTATGTTGCTGCTCCTCCTCCTTATGAGTTAACACTTAAAACTTAACCTGCTCGAGTTACAATTATACATCTCAATCCAGATCATCCTTTTATATTCTGATTTTGCTCATCCGTCGTTTCAGATGGCATTTGTGAAAGCATAGCTAGTTACTTAATCTGTCATCTCATTTTTCTTTCTCTTAGGAAGCACTACAGGCTCTTTGGTGTGCTTCTTTTCCTGGCACCGAGCTTCGGGGGTTAATATCAGAACAATGGAAAGAGATGGGTTGGCAAGGGAAAGACCCATCTACAGATTTTAGGTACTACATTTTCTCTCTGTTCCAGCTGCTATCTGTTACCTGTTTTCTCAGCAGTAACCTATAATTAATCTAGAGAGTATAGATGGATGATCCTTTGTTGTGTTGGCATTACAGAGGTGGAGGCTTCATCTCCTTGGAGAATCTATTGTACTTTGCTAGGAACTATCCAGTGAGTGCAAATCCTTGTTTTTAGGAATGTTTTGCTCTTGTCACATGCTTTTCTGTTATGATTTATGGGGGGCATAAAAGACTCGAGGCTCTGATGTACTCAAGTCTTCAGCACTTCTGTTTGGAGCATAGCAAACATGGATCTAGATGCCTCGTGGAACATAATCATGTGTACGGTTGAAAATAAGATGTGGCATATGTTGCTATTTTCTGGCTATAAATGTCTAATATTTTTTTGGTAAGCCCTACATAAAGGGAAAAGAAAAAGATCCACAGTACATGCTGTAAGCTAGACTGAAAAGTTGCAAACCACATCTTACAGAATAGTATTCTGAAATGATCTGGTTAAACATGTGTTTTGTTTGAAACTGAAATGTTCGTGATGACATGACATTGTGATACTTAACTCAGATACTTATTCATAACTGCAACTCTAACCAACTTTTCTGTGCAGAAATCTTTCCAGGAACTTCTTCGCAAGCAGAATGGTGACCGTGCAATCTGGGAGTATCCATTTGCTGTAGCTGGTGTAAATATAACGTTCATGCTAATTCAGATGCTTGATCTCCAAGCAGGTTTGTCAAGCAATAGTTCCTATAAATTTTAAGCAGCATCAGAAGAAGTTTTCGGCTATTGTTCACTTTAAATTGACCCTAATGTCGATGTCCTGTGCAGTTAAACCGAGGTCATTGTTCGGAGCAGTTTTCCTAAAGCTTCTTTCAGGTATAGTCTTTATTTCAGCAGTCTATTGCGGAACAGGCATCGTAACGTACTAGAGCTGTTTATCACTAATTTCTTTTGTGCTAACTTCCTTGTACCATAAAGTTTTAGGTTGTTTTCTTGTGATGATGGCTATGATTGAACGAACAATGTTTCATCAATATGCATAATTTAAACAAGTTCTGTGTGTTTATATGACCAGAATGGATCTGTTGATGGTTCCAGTTTGCTAAGTTCCACTCCATTGTTTTAAGGCCACATAATATAGTAATGCTTTCTTTTAGTTTTACACTTGTACTTCTCAGAGGTAGAAAACGCTTAAATGTGGGCTGACTGAAGGATCTACTTATATTACTTCCAAATGCTAATTTGATGTTTTGACTTCTGTTGTTCAGAAAACGATCGAGCTTTTGACATTCTCTACTGCATAACCTTCAAGCTGATGGACCAGCAATGGCTTGACATGCATGCTACTTACATGGACTTTAATGTATGTTCTTTTTGCTCTAAATCTAAAAAAAGTCCCGATAGCAATTTCTCCTTCCTAGGAACTATTGCTCACTTGACTGTACTATTAAAACTGCAGACGGTCATGAAATCTACACGGCGTCAACTAGAAAGGGAGCTGTTGAATGAAGATATTCAGAGGATTGAGGACATGCCGTCATACAGGCTTCTGAGCCGGTAGCTAGAAGGAACTGAAATATTAACATGGCTACATGTTGCAAGGCTTGGGATGCTTAACAAATTGCGACTTGTGTCCACAGCTGGCGACAATCTTGAAATGTAGATGCATATGTATCCTTGTGTGCTAAGGTACCTGTGGTTCTCTGGTAACCTGATCTCTGAAATTTACAAGGTAGGGTTTTTTCCTGGTGATAGAATGCCAAAGTAGGGTAACTGAAGTGTCTGATCAGCTGCCATGGCAAAAGTTTGTAGGGTGTGTTATTACAATCTGGTCGGTGTCCATCATACCATGAAAGGAAGTGTTCCTAGGGATGTCGTTGTAAACAGGAGGATTTGGGAAAGATGATCTGAGTTGTCTCCCATTTGAATGAAGATAAGAGGCTAGTTCTCTAAGTGCGCAGCAACTGTGGCGTCCATGGTTTTTTCCAAGATCTGTTTGCCCTGTTCGTGCCAAGCCTGCCTTGTACACCAGTTCGCCATCTTCTTCCCACTGGTGTATTCTTTTCATGATGCATGCGGTTTTCTGTAATTACTTGATGGTTCATGGCTAATGCTGCGTCATCATATACAACTTCAGTACTTTAAGTTGTTCTTCAGCTGTTTTGTATCAAGGCAAAATATGTGATCAACTGCTTTTGTGTGATCTTAAAATGTTAAATCTTCTGACTGAACAGTCAGCAGCTGCCTATCAAGCGTGAGCGTCGTGAAAGGACCGGCAGAATGGCAGGTGCGCACCATGTAGGAGCAGCAAGATGCGATTGGTAAGCGGACACAGGGGGCGCACCATGAGCTGCCGCCAGCCCGATGCGCGTCCCGGCCACTCGGCCAGTCCTCCGATTCCGTGTTCTGGTAGGGGGTGCCTGTGCCTGCCTGGATGGTGAGGTTGCCTGGGCCCTGCTGGGCCAAGGGGCAAATAAAGCTGCTAGGCTTTGCGTTTAGAGATTCCAAGAAGACCAATAGGATTTCGCCCCGGGCCTGCGTCAAAGCGAACAATCTCATGCATGGCATTGGCATGTGCTGGCTGGATTTTGTCAGTGATCATTTTGGTTACGCATCAGTCCTCTGATGGACAATCGACGATCAATTTGTGCATATCGCTGCAAGAGAGCATGTGCTCAGCTGATCCGCTCTGGTGGCAGTGAGCCAGTGATGAACATGAACTGTTGATATGCTTCCATTCTTGTTTCCTTCTCCAAGGACCAAGGGTATATTGCTTGGAAGTAGCCAATGCAAGGTAACTCATTATTCTCTATAGGTAGCAGGCTAGTTTAGGGCTAGTACGTAGTTGCTTTTGCTTCCGTAGCTAGGTTCCGACAAATGAACACTTTCAATCGCCTGATTAGACTCTCCTATATAGAGTACGTATGGATTATTATCCTCACGAGATAAGAAGCAAATTCCCTATCCAACTATGGCACTACTCACAAGCTAGTAGCTAGTAGTAGATGATCTGTTCTTAGTAGAGTCCTAGCCCGCCATGTCTTGGGCGTGCAGTGTCGTCATGCTGTGCTCATGGCGTATTTGACGTGCGTGCAGGTGCAGTCACTGAGATCAGATGAGATCTGGCCGTGTCGTCGATCGTTTCGTCTCTGCTGCCGAGTGCCGACGAAGATCGGTCGAGATGACATGAAAGGCGGGCGGGTCATGATGATGGCGAGGAATCGTGCGTCTGCGCCTTTCCCCATCGATCTCATCTGTTGATACCGTTTGCGCCTAGCTGGTCTTTCGTGCTTGCTTTGTGGAGTGTGGTGTTGGTGTACTCTCCCACTACGTAGGAGTACGTCGAAAATATCAGGTCCTTCACCGTATTCCGAATACCCACCCAATTATATGATCTTTGTCGACACTGTTTCCACTTTCCAACAGAAATAAGGGACAGTTTCGCCAAAGAGAACCCTACTACACATCATTCAATAATCCTGCACGTACAGCTGAACAAGCAATAAACGATTTGGCAAAAAAAAAAAAAAAGCAAAGCTAGTACGCATATGATAGTGCGCTCGCAATGGTACACGCATCCAAGTCGTCCGCCCAGAGGAAGCCGGCCGAATGAAAGGGGCGCACGCACGCAGGAGCAGGAGACACGAACGAGAGGCCTGGTCATCCGGACCAGCAGCCGCATGCATGCTGTCGGGCACGCGGTCAGCTAATGCTGTGCTGTGCTGCCATGGATGCTAGCAGGATACGCGCAATATATAGCGGCAGGATGCCGTGGGGCATATATTATACCCCCGCGAGACCCGCTCGATTTGACGATCCCATCGAACGAGACGATCGAAGCGAGGCGGGCCGGCGGCCGGGGAGGGTGGGCTGGTGGCAGAGGAGGAGAGCGGCGAGGCGCGCGGCGGCCGCTGACGGTACAACGTGGTGCGTGCGCCGGCCGGGACCGCGCGCTGTGTGAGGATAGATAGGCACGCCGCAGCTGCAGGGTCGGCAGATGCATATGGAGCGCGCGGTGGCCGGTGGTGCTTCTTGCTCTCGGTTTTGATTTTTTTCGTGCGCGCTCGCTGGATCTGTCGACGAAATTATGCGGTTTGCTGAGGAAGCGCATATGGGGCGCCGAAAGCCTGGCAGCAGGCTTGCCAATGGCGAGCACGTCAGTTGTGCGTCCACAGAAATTCTACAGCAAGCGCTTTTATTTTTTATTAGGAAACTCAATGAATCCGCACTCCATTGTTGTCACCTGAGACCAAATGTACCTTTTAGGTTCAGCGATACCAACGTATGTACGTGATCAGAAATTGGTAATGGTAGGGAACTCAATCAGCTGTGATCGAAGTCCAATTTATTTGTGTCGAAAATTTTCAACTAGCAACACGCTATCTATACCGCCCAGAGTGAGAATTTTCAATTAGTGTCGAAAATTCCATCAGCTGTACGTGAAGTCCATTTTATTTGTTAGTTTAGTTTCTGTCCGCCTAGTGTAACAACTCTAGAAATCCGGTCACTAAAAATACGGGCTTTCAAAATTTGTTTTAAAGTTTACCAGTGTACGGTGGATGTCATGTAGGAAACCCGCCAATAGATGCACAAATAGCACCCGACGTTAGCCCGAGCATTGCATTTAATTACCAGAGAATGTTTTGCCTCTTATTCGATTTTATCTGATGTTAATAAAATCGAATAACCTTTTATCGCATGTATATATATATGCCCGCTAACTCCGGAAATGGATCCATCATGACCTAGAGACCCTAGGAGACCCACCATGGTGTATACATCATGGTCGCTAACCTCACTAACCTAGGGTTGCAGCTAAATGAGTAGCTTTGCAAGAAATAGAAATGGAAAAGGTTTTGAAATAAAAAAAAAGGAAAAAGAGAAACCAGCCCAGCCTGCCTGCCCGCGCTTGCGGCCCAGCTCGGCCTGCGCCCGCGCGCGCTCGCCCGCCCGTCGACCGCCGGCCCAACAAGGCGGCCCACCAAGGGCCTACCGCCGGTTGCGCCCACGCCTCTCCCCTTTCTCTCGCCGACAGGCGGGGTCCGCCTATCAGCTCCTTCCTTTCCCACTTCTGGTCGACCGCGCGTCGCTTCCGACGTTCCAGAAATGGAACGGCGAAGCTCCGCCGCCCGCTGCTCGCCCGTGACTCGCCATCACAACACGGATGCCGTCCATCCTCACCTACCCGCGCCGCGCCACTCCCCGAACCCTAACCCTAATCGTGGCCGCGCACAGCCGCCCGATGGGCATCTTCCGCCCCCGCCGTCCATGGCCGGCCGCCGTGCCTATTTAAGGAGAAGCCCGGCACGCTAGGGTTTCCCCCATGCCTAGCCGCCTTGCTGACCATCCTACACCCACCCGTCGGCGTTGAAGGAGTCGGAGAGGGAGGGGTGAAGAAGGCGGGGAGGAGCCGGACCAGAGCAGAGCGCCACCTCCGTCGTCCGCATCCGTGCGCCGGAGAAGCCCGACGGACCCGCTCGGCCTCGACTTACCCCTCCGACGCTACGGCACTGCTACTCCCCCATCAGGCCGTCGCTTCGACCTCAGCCGCGAGCCACCGGGACAGCCCCGCGCAGGTGAGCTGCCCTACCCCATCCATGGCCACAACCAGTACACCATCGACGTTCTCGCTCCCCTCACCACTGTTTCCTTCCTTACGGCGGCCAATAGCTTCGCCGTAGTCTAGAGCACGTTCTTGGCAACCTCTTGGAGCTGGCACGGGCCACAGTTGGAGCCACGCACTTTTGCAGCTCCGGCCTCCCCGGACTCTGGCCGCCGGAGCGTCCGCCGTGGCCACCGAGCCGCGCACGCCCCGCCGTGCCTCGACTAGCCTCGGTAGCTAGCTCATGGAGATCCCAGCTTCTCCAAATCGAAAGGCAAGAAGGAAGATGGAGACCAACGCCCGGCTTCGCCG
>CM041635.1:44832508-44867556 GCA_023333625.1 Bothriochloa decipiens | reverse complement strand
CCTCCTTAGACAACATAGTGACCTCGGAGGCCCGGTACTATGTCTCATAGTCTCAGTGTGCCGGTGGTACCTATCCGGGATGTCCCAGTACTGAGTGGTAGGGTGGCATCACACCGGTTAGAAAGCAGCCGGAATCAGCTTAGGCGGGGCACCGCCGATGATATGTGTGTGATGGAGATGGAATGGGTTTGGACGTGTGGATGAGATGGATTAAAATTTGATGAATTATATCATATAATATTGGTCACTGTTGCATAGGAAACTACAGCCACATATTAGGTCGATTTGATTACATCCTTTGCATCCCACCAAATACTACATAGCAAAAGCAAAGCATAGGGTGGGAGATGTGGCCAGTACAAACCGTACTGAAAATTATTTGGCAGGTGAGCCCGACTACGACTATGACGATGAGGAGGAGTAGACGTCTCGTTCCTACGCTCAGGCTTCTTTTGGAGATTTATGTACTTCCGCCTTCCGCAGCTGATCCAGACGCTGCAGCTACTCTGATGATCCGCCAGTGTGGCGATGAACTATTTATGTAACCCCTTCTAAATGTATTCTTTTGTTCGAAGTATGGATTACTGTATCAACTAACGCTGGATGATATGATGGTTTGAGCTTTAAACTGTTGAATTATTCGCCATTCTGTGTATTTTCCCTTCGTAGAAAATTGAGGATGTTTCACCTAGTCCTCTTGACACCTCGCCTCTAGGATAGTCGGAATGTAAAACTTTCTAATTTCGCTTAATAAGGTACGTGCAATGCATGTTTAAAAAAAAGTTTAGTTTATTCAAACATCCTCTAGGGATCTTTAGCTAGCGTGTTGCTTTCGGTGTCGATCATTTGCAATTTGCGCAAGTTGCAGAACGAACCTGAGTATGTATATCTGGATGAAACGAAAACAGTTAGAGCTGACATGGCCTGTTCAGGTAGGTATGGCATATAGGCGCTAGCAGGCTAGTATATCGGCATTAGTACTATTTGCTAGATATAGGTTGGGGCAGCAAGAAGGCATGCAGATCGCAGCAGCAAGGTAGGCTTCACACCGCGCAAGCTCTTTTTTTTTGGTGCATATGTTTCTTTGCACATACCCGTAGCCAATGATGGATATTAACTATTTACGGTGCGATCAGCTGCAGCATTTGTAATTTCCTTGTCTTGAATTCCGATTTTTTTAAAGAGATGCAACAAACCGACTTTGATTAATAATAAGAGGGGTAAGTAAACGTCCAAGATTACAATTACAGCCTCAGCGTGATCCCTGACCCCCGACCGCTCCCTTGGGGGGCGACTCGGTGGGATCTCCGCCGCCGCCACCCAACAACCTCCACCGGCGCCACCTCCCCTTGGCCGCCGTTGCCGCCCTCCTGCGTGCGGCAGTGACGGCGCCCAAAAATGGTCCGACGTGTCTCCCACTCTCATCCCTCGCTCCTTCCGCGTCCCCACTTCACCACCACTCCTCTCCTCCGGCTCATCGATGCGGTGGCGGTGACCCGCTGGATTTGGGCCTCTAGGCGGATCTGGGACCCTAGGTGAGTCTACTGGTCCCCTGCTCCCCTCCCCTTAGCGGACGCTATGGCGGGCCGGCTTCTGCGTTGGGTGGCAATGGCGGGCCGGCTTCTGCGTTGGGTGGCAATGGCGGACACCGGGAGGAGTCCGGTGGCCGGGGGCACTTCCGACCCGCCGCGCTCGCCCCAGGGGCCGGGGTCGCGGGTGCTGCCCTCCTCGTCGGGGCACTCCTAGCTACAGTGTTGTCCAGTGGCTGCTCGAGTGGCCCAGCTTAGGTTCGGTGTCGCGCGTCATGCGTGCGGCGTCGGCCCATCGTTGGCTGGTGGAGGTTGGAGGTGGCGCTGGGCTCGATGCACAAGATTCTGATCCTATGACCATTGGCCGGGGGGGCGGTGGACCAAGAGCCGTCGCGTGACTGGGCTTCGAAAGCTTTACATCAACGGTGGCTGCCGACTTATAAGCGAGTACGTTGACGGCTAGATCAAGACGGAGGCGACAATCAATGGCGTAACAGTTCGGCAATTGGTGGGAAATGGAAGTACTACCAAGTTTTGATGAATGGTGACGCCTGTGGGGCGCCACTTTTCTTGCTGGAGGCGTCGTCTTGTTGAGGATCTTTCTGGTGAAATCCCATCTCCAGTTCTCTGGAGGAGCAATGATGGCGTCTGCAGATGTCATTTTTCTAGTTGGAGACATCGCTCTTTGGAAGATCCCTTGGGTTCTCGACTTTGGTGCTGGCAACGAGATGGTGGCACCCTTGCATACACACCAGGTGCTTCGTGCCGTTGCCAGGTTTCAACATCCAATGTCTTCAAAGTGGTCAGTGTCCAACGATCTTTTAGTACCCTTATTAGGTCTGACAGACGTGTGTGGTGGCATTGTCGCGATGTTGGTGGTCATACTCTTGTGGAGTTGACATCACGGAGCAAGATAGTTGTCGCGTAGGACTATTAGAGTTCCTTGTTGGGATTTTTATTCCCTCCGTTAGTCTCTTTTATTTTAGTTTTCACTTTGTAATAATTGACCTGATTTTACCTGTTGGTAGATGAAGCTGGGTATGAAATATTATCCTTTATCTAAAAAGACGTCCAAGATTACATGCGTGAATGGCATTTCCCAACACAGCCTAGGCCGCGTGGGGTTTGTTTACATAGCTAATTACTCACTAACTGCTGAGAGGCTTGAGAACCATGCATCCTTCTAGTGACCATTGATGCTTCGTGTCCTTAACCTCCAAGAACGCCGCTTGCGCTGTCAACCGGCAATCCCTGAAACACATTTCACCGATTCCATATGATCCATAGGGTCAGTATCACTAGAGTGTGTTCCTTCTTCCCCTCTATCTCCCAAGGCCTGACTGAACCAGTCTTCCAATTCAAACTTGTCCCTCCAACGCCAAACCAACCGAGAGTAGGGGCATTCGAAGAAAAGATGTTACGCCGCCTCTAGGTTCCTTTTACATAGCATGCAAAAAGAGTTGTTTTTTCATCCGCATACTTATAAGTGCGCTACTGTCCGTGGCCTATTGTGAAGAAGTAGACATTTTGGTGGTGCCCATACTTCCAAAATTCAAATCCATGAACTTCATAAGAGCCATTTGGTACATGAACTTCATAAGAGTCATTTGTTGCAGTTGAGTGGTGACTTTTTGTTCTAAGAAAGGCTCAACAAGTATGATCTCCATTTTTCTACAACTAATACAATGGTCATACACTATTTTTCATATGTTGAAAGAGCCCTGTTCTTTGACTTCAAGTCTTGTTTATATAAGAAATGGGATGCCCCTTGGTACATTAGCACACCACCAATGGCAGCATCACTTTTCACTTGCATCAGTTTCAACGACAAAATCACAAAAGGCTTGTGATAGTTTAGAACAACTAGCACAGGAGCCTGCTGTCGTAAAGCTCTTTCCAGTACTTCAAAGGCTTTATTACTGTTTTTTAGAGGTCCATTAGTACCCATTCTAAGCAGATTTGTCAACGGTTTGGCAATCACGTGTCATAGTGCTTTTATAAACCTTCTATAGTGGCTGAAAATCTCCTTAGTTCCTTCATGTTAGGGCCGATTCTTGTTGTTACGACGAACCCACAAATAGGTTTAATATTGAAGAAAAAATGATGATCTCATCGTAATAATGTATCCATCATCTATAGCTGTGGGTGTATGGGAAAACATATGCATGAACATAAGAGCTAGCTATGGACATGTTTGTTTTCGTCCCAACTCAGCCTGGCTAGCAAAAGCTAGCCTAGCTAGACTTAGCCTTTGTGAATCCAGCCAGGACATGGTTGTTTGGTTTTCTGCATTAGGTTAGCCTGGCTAGACAAAGATTGTGTTTGGTTGGATGGCTTGCTCTGTGTACAGTCACCTCTTCTCTGAACCGGTGAACTCACCCCCTTTGAGGTATTTTGTAGAACACCTGGTGAGCATGGTCACCACCACTTGTATAAGGAATAACAAGCAGGCAAGACGTGCAAGGTGAGCAGCACGCAAACAACAACAACACTCCGCCATCACCAACCCACAGTCTGTAGCGCACTACGGACGTCGACCACCTCCACAGCGCACGATGGAGGCGGAGGTCACGACAGCGGCGCTCCTCAGGCTCGCACTCGTGGCAACAGTGGTCGCGACGCTGGTGCTAATGGTGGCTGGCCCTAATTCGCGGGGAGCAGGCGAGCGGCTTCCAGGAGGGGACGAGGTGACCGGCGGCCGGCGGGAAGGAGATCCAGGTGGGGAGAAGTGCCACGGCGGGCAGAGCGGCGGCCACCACCACCGCCCACGCCCCCGCCACCATCACAGGCCGGAGCAGGGACCTCCGCCGCCGCTCGTCGTCCTCTCACGCGGTGGTCCGACAGGAAGGTGCGGACCCCGCCGGATCTCCATCTCCATCGCGAGCACCGGCGGGGGTAGGTGGAGGAGCACCGATGCAGGGGGAGGAGGGAGCAACGGTGGGGCAGGGAGGAGGAGCACCGGCGCCAGGGGAGGAGGCACACAAGTGGCTGGATCTAGAGCTCCGGATCCACCACCTGCTTCACCGGCGGGGGTAGTGGGAGGAGCACTAGGGGGGAGAGAGGAGCACTGGCGGGGGGAGCGGGAGATGCACCGGCGGGTGGAGCGGGAGCAGGGGTGACTCATGGACGCTTGGGTGAGGAGGAGGGGAGGTGACGAGAAACGACCGCGGGCCTGGCGCAAGCCTGGCCAGGGGGAAACGACCGATTCGGCCGTTCAACTCTGTCTTGGCTATCTCGCTACGGATGGCTGAGTTGGGCCAGGCCAAGACCACATACAAGAAAACCAAACACTAGCATTTGTGCCCCCGGCCGGCCTGGCTAGAGATAGCCCAGGACTAAACACACCCTATAGAGCGGGTGAATTAGCCATACCCTGCTGCTGCGCTCCACGCCTTCCTACCTGAAGAAGGCCCAACCTAGATCTAGCAAATAGTAATGCCGATATACTAGCAAGCCTAGCTAAGCTAACTGTTTTCCTTTCATCCGGATATATTGGGATAGCTAGGTTTGTTGCAACTCGCACTAAATGCAAATGATCGACACCGAAAGCAACAAGCTAGTGGCTACACGTACGATCGAGGACGGCAGGGCAAAAAGCGAGAGAAAACAAGGAGAAAAGGGATCAGGTGCACACAGACACACACACATACTCCTTGTCACCTTGCGCAGCAGTACGCGCGCCATGATTCGTACGTGCGTATTTCCCGTTTCGTTTTCCCCTTGTCACCTTGCGTCTCCGCCCCCTTCTCCACGCACCCATGCATGCTAATCATCTCCATGGCTGTCTCGACGTGCGCAGTGGTAAGCTACGACACCGCCGCCACTTTAGGGCTCTCTATTCTTTTCGTCCACGCCGCTGCCGCCGCTGCTTGCCTGGGCAGTACGCGGCAGCATATACGTACCTACGCACTGTGCCCTGTTGACGGTTATCACCTCCTTGTGCTGCGCAGTTTCTAGCTAGCTAGCTAGGGCACGCCATGCGAGAGTTTCAAGAAGAGGACACTTGCTGCTGCGCTAGCTCTCATACTGGTGGTGACATCCAGTGCACTGCTGGTGACATCATATTGATTAATTCATAGCCACTTCAGTTCATGAGATTATTACACACTACGCGTACCATGAAAGTAATAATGACGGTGCGTGCATTTAGATTTAGCATTTGGAAGTTTAAACGTGAATAACCGGGAATCATATCACTGACACAGCAGTAGTTTATTTGCCTGTGCACATTGGGGAGCAGTGGGCCGGCCAGAGTGAGTGGCCCATGCCCATTGGGGGCCTGAAGAAGAGGCTTTTGCAGCAGCTCGCAATGATAGGAATTCGCCCTGCCTCCTGCAAACCGTGGCTCATCTGGAAACATCAATGTGCGTGCCTGCAGCAGCTGCTGCCTGTTTGGTT
Source organism: Bothriochloa decipiens (assembly GCA_023333625.1). NCBI lineage: Eukaryota > Viridiplantae > Streptophyta > Magnoliopsida > Poales > Poaceae > Bothriochloa > Bothriochloa decipiens. The sequence continues at coordinate 44,861,629 of CM041635.1, read as the reverse complement.
TGCCAACATCTTTTGCAGCCCCACTTCCAAGGTGCATAATTTATCTACTTCACGTTTTTAAACCTTTTCAGCATTTTGAAGTAAGTGCTAAAGTTGACCATGCAATATTATTTATGTGTGTTATTTGCACGGTGACGTGTTAACATGATATTTTGCATTTGTTCTTTTGTTATAAATTTACCGGGGAGAGCACTTTTGGAAACCATGTGAATTTTTCTGATATGATTCCGCTATGAATTTGTGCTCCAACGATATTATTAGGGCTTTTTATTTTTCGTTTCGTTCATCTTATTGTCAACGAGTTTTAGAGTAAAAGGCATCGACTAGGGTTCGGGATTAACTCATTTTTTCCTCGACAGTGCTACGAGGCACCTTTTTCATTAAGAGGAAGTATAACTTTAAAAGGTAGAAATTCAGCTACCTAGAGGGTATTGTGGTAGGAGGGACAAATTCAACTGAGAACGTCAGAGTCATCATCAAGGTCAACTCCACTAAACATTCATCTCTAAGTCTCTTGACAAATGCGACAGCTCCATATCCATAAAGAAGGTGACGTTTTAGTATTTTTAGATGCATTATTTTTGCTATGTATCTAAGTGTATATCTAAGAACATAACAGAAGCTATTGTAACTATAAAATCTAAAATATTTTATAATTTGGAATGGAAGGATCGAGTAGTAAAGTAAGACAGTTGGTGATTGCATTGTTTTCGCCAAAAAAAGGAAAGAAACTAGGCAAGGGTACATGGGTGAGGATGATATGTGGACCAACCTTCGTAGATTTGGTTATGGGGGAGGGAGAAGAGATTGCTAGAGACAACCATATAGGTGAAATGGAATAAAAGTAGAGTCCGTTGCCTCTAACGTGTGCATCAACTTGTGACGCATCGACTTGTGGGACCTGAAGTTAAGGGAATTAAAAAAATGCTTTTTATTTAAGCCGACGAGAGCAGGGGAGGGGTTGGAGAGAAGCAATGCATCCAGCGAAAAGAGTTTTGGGGTGGGAACTAAATAGACCTTGCAAACTACTCCCTCTGTCTTAAATTGTAGTTCGTTTGACTTTTTTTGACTTTAAGTTTGACCACTCGTCTTATTCAAAAAATTTAGACAAAACTAGTTAAATTTAGGTCATTCTTGAAAATCTTTTGTTAATAAAGCAAACCATAACAAAATAAATAATATTCTGAATAAATTTTTAAATAAGACAAGATGGTCAAACTTAGACAAAAAAAATCAAATGAACTACAATTTAAGACAGACTAGTACAATTTTGACTTTGTTATCGAGCATCTGAATGCTCTATTGTAATCGATTCGCTTTTTCCTTCCGGCGGTTCGCTTGTGGCCAACACCCATGTATTGCATTGATCAACGGAAAATGGTGCTATATATGGAAATAAAGGTTAGAGAGATCTTGTACAGTACTACTGTTGTTAGCGAAGTAACGTGGGTGGCTAGATATTTTCCCTGCAAATTTAAGCAATAGAGCGAAATGGGTGGCGATGTTTTTCCCCGAGGGTAGGTGGAAAAGCTAGCAAAACCTGCCCTGACCCCAGAGCCACAGCCAGCCTACTCTGAACACGTACCCAAGACGGTGATGATTCAAAGGAGAGGCCGGATTGCAATGTGCGCGCTACAGAGATACTGAAAACGAGTGAACCGGCCGGCCACCAGTGCATATGCTCTTTTTGTGAGGAGATCGAGTTAGCATCCTAGCTGAAAGGACATGTAGATCGATCGGTCGATTGGGCAATCGATCGCAGGGGACAAAAGGTACAATCAGTGCTATCCCTGTACGCCGAACAATCGCTGCAATAATATGTGCCCCCCCCTGACGAAAAGCTTCTCTAGCTTGCTGCGGTTGAAGCGCCACTGAAGACGCAATTAGCTTGGAAAGAAAGCTGATCGATCGATGGATCGAGGTAGAAAAGCATATGCATATGCATGCAACGACTGATGATCATCATATATCAATAGTTAGTTATTCCCTGTGTGCTTTCAACAGAAACGAAACATGATGACACTACAGGAATCTTTTTTTTTTTCCGATATTGCACTTGGCAAATGCTTATTGCCTAGTGTCGCACTCATCAAAGAGCACTCGGTGAAAACCACTCGGTAGTGTGACTGATCGAGTTGTACTATATACTCCAGTAGTTAGTTTAATTTCCGTTTATTAATTACATCAACGTGAGGATCTATGACGATAGATGAGCAGAGTGCAATTAAAAGAAAGGCAGATCTATCTCTGACAGCATATGAAAGCTGCTGATGAATTAGCACGCACTAGATAGCTGGCGGGGCCTTCAGGGACAGGCCAACAGCTAATACTGAAGCAAGTACTGTAGACACACAGCACAATTTGAGCTAGAGGCCCTTTAAAGGGCTTGCCTAGGCTAGCTGCTTGCTCCGGTACCCCTCATATAGTAGTCGATCCTCTCGCTCAGTCTCAAGCGGCGGCCAGCATATAGCCCACACCATCACCACTAACCCCAAACAAAGCATCATCGTCATCGTCAACCTTATCGTGCACAGTTATTGACACCAAAAGGAGAGAGATCCATTCCGATTCATCCAACCAAGAACCACACTTTGATCCTAAATCGATCAATAGCTAGCGCATATGTGGGCATATATGGAGGGAGGCCAGTTCAGTAGTGCTTGCCTTCCTGGCTTCCTTGTGCCGGATCACTACGCTGCCGGATGCTTCCCTCTTCCTCTCCCGCTACAACTTCCTAGCCAGCCAAACAACAAGCTTTTCCAGATGCCGTTTGTTGACCAGGACGAGGCCGACAACCATGGAGGCATGCTCTCCTCCGACCATTGTGGTGGACTATACCCGCTGCCGGCGCTGCCCTTCGGCAGCTGCTCCGGCGCCGCCACCGCAACAGCGTGCGGTGGGAAGCCTACGGCCGGTTTCATGCCCAGTGCTATTGGAGCTGAAGAGGTGAGGTGAATTAGCTTAGCTTGAATCTTTTCTGTCGGCGTCCTTTCTTATACTTTTCTTATGAGGATCAGATTTCGTTCTTCCGCAGGTCTGCACCTCGGCGACGACTACTAAAATAGGTTGCAACGAGAGTAATAGCACATGGTATGCTCTCACTCTCTGTAATGTCGTTTCTTGAATAAACCTTTGGCTATAGTAGTTAACTAGGGTTTGATGATGGCGTGAGGGTAAGCTAATATAAGTGGCGTGTGATTGTGCAGGTGGAAGGGCTCAGCATCTACCATAGCGGAGAGAGGGAAGATGAAGGTCAGGAGGAAGATGAGGGAACCGAGGTTTTGCTTCCAGACCAGAAGCGACGTGGATGTACTGGATGATGGCTACAAGTGGAGGAAGTACGGGCAGAAGGTTGTCAAGAACAGCCTTCATCCAAGGTATCTCTCTCTGCAAATCCACATCTATCATATTCCATGAGTTCATTTGTGTGTGTAGAGGTTGTTATCCATGACTAGCTCTACTAATTGTACACACTCCATGCATGCTATATATGCTTTTTCTTTTGTTGATTGGTTATGAATATGTGGAAGCTAGTAGATTAACAAGTAAACCTTAGATGATTAATTTTAATTTTATGTGTTAATGATGTAATAAGCTGTACCTTTGCCTCTTGAAAGATCCCTGATAGATGGTATATACAGAAGCGGGTTAATGTAACTAGCGTGGTGATCGATTAGCAAAAGACCCGGTAAACGACCTTTGTTTAATTTGGACATAGTAGTATGTGGTTAAGCAATATGCAATGAAAGCCTGTGTGTAGCGTGTGCTAAGCTGCTGGGTTTTGCTTTGCTTTCAGTTCATGTATCTATTAGCTAGTATATAGCGCCCGTGCGGCATATGTGGGACTATACAAATATAGAGAGAAGTGGGAAGCTTGTGTGTCTTCTTCACTTCAAATGCATGCTAGAATTCAGGTTACATACATTTCATATCTATTTTTGCAGAATATATCATACTGCTATATATATATATATATATATATATATATATATATATATATATAGGATCAATAAATGATCTCCTTTAACACGGTTACAAACACACTTATGCTAATAACAACTAGTAGTTTGTAACTTATTTCCTATTACTTTTTCTGTTTTCCGGTTTTCATTCTCCCGCCCATAGAATTTATTTAAGTGATATTCTAATTCTTAATTGTGCATATAGCGGGTTGTACAATGAGTGAAATTTTTCCTCAAAAAAAATGAGCGAAATTATTGGAAAGTACCATACGTTGAAGAGAAGAAATAAAATCGAAGCAGAGTGGGAAAGGAAAAGGATGTGCCAGTGCATATTAATGCCTGATCGAGTTAGTTCTGAACATATATATAGGTGGGATAGACACTTAGATAGTGGATCAGAAGTTCAGTCTTTCATATCATAGTGTCCCATGCCTGGTCTACCGTACGTAGGCAACATCAAACAGGATGAATGAATTGAAGTGTGTGCACATGCACACATGCACACACACAGACAGGTATATCAAAACTGTCCCACGCTCTCTAAGAGACTAAGATCCTAGCTTCTGTTTCTTCAAAGATCACATATGGCTAGCTAGCTAAATAGAGCTAACAACCTAGCTAAAAGATCTGTATATGTGCACCACGATGATAATCCTTTAATTTGGTCTAATTTCCTACAAATAAATACACATGGATGGTCTGGATATACTATACAATCTTGATTATTAATTAATTATTGCAAAAAAAGGCCCTTAACAAAGTTCACACTTATATTCCCAAACCAAGATTGCTTTATTCCAGCTAACAATTTTCAAATAGACTCTACACCCAGGCCCCCGCGTCACTCTCCCTTGTGGGGACACTCGGGCAGCTCTTCACCACCATCGTCGTCAAAACCCCCCCCCCCCCCCCCCCTGCAAGCCCTGAGTTGCATGGTTTTTCTGGCCTGGTTTTCCATTCAAAAAACTGGATTGACATTATTTGTCTTTTTTTTTCTTCGTCTAATAGAAATCGCGGCAAAATTTTTGCGCTTTCTAAAAAAAGTTAACATTTCCATGCACAGAACTAATTAAGTTGATTTTTACTCAGGTCACTTGATGTCGTTTTTACTAATATCGAATTGATGTATTGGAACTTCAATGTTTATAGCTAGTTTTCAAAGTATTCAGTTTGCAAGCGTAAAAATCACGTATAGATTCATCTTTTTAAAATCATGTATTGATTATGTCATACATTTTCTAGATTATAACTGCTTCATTTTGTTTGAAATTACAAGACATCATATAATTTGTTCAAATATACAGATAAAGTAGCTAGTGGCCAAAGTTTCACCTCAAAGGGTGACAACATGAACCATTCTTTTTTACTTGTTACTATTAGTTAGATCATACTGTATCACAAAGTACCTATCTAGTACACTTCTCTTGTGCAAAGACACATCTAAGGGCCTGTCTAGATCGTCTAAGACTAATTGTTAGCCGCATCTAAAAATTAATTAGCATGCTAACTTGTATTATTAAGTACAGAGATATGTATCCTCGACTAATAGTAGGTGCGTACATCCCTAGGAATCTACTATTAGCTCTCTTGTTAATTGGAATGGCCAGCTCTAGCTATGAAACAGTGTTTTTTTTCTTTGAACAAGTCCTACATACCGAACATAAGTCTAAATACATATTAGATGCAAAGCATAAACATACCGAAATATGTATGTGGATCCATATATGCCTGAGGGAGCTTACTGGTGAATTTTCGCTTGCATGTGCATATATATTATATATCCAGGAGCTATTTCCGGTGCACCCACAGCAACTGCCGCGTGAAGAAACGGGTGGAGCGGCTGTCGACGGACTGCCGCATGGTGATGACCACATACGAGGGCCGCCACACGCACTCTCCCTGCAGCGACGACGCTTCCTCCGCCGACCACACCGATTGCTTCACCTCCTTCTGATGATCAGAATCTGTCTGTCCCAACACCACACGATTGAAGCTGCCAGCGAATTTCGCAGTCAATTAAAGTTCTTCTGAACACTGAAGCAGCGAGAGGTCGATCGAGGGCAATATATGTTGATGATCACGAGATCTTCAGTTTTGCCGGTCATCCTTCGATGTATGCATGCGGTCATGTAGTATTATATCAAATAAAGCTACTCTTTTTGTTCACTTAGTACGTTTTATTTCTGTGTATATGCATGCTATATATATGCACCTTTAATTAAAAAAAAACAAATTCTTCTGCTATCTTGGAGTGGTTATTAACCACGGTGATGAAGTGCAGAAAGAAAACAAGCACACGCAGGCATGAGCACTCCGGCCGGTTGGCCAATGTATGCGTGTTATGAAGATCGTACTGCCTGCTGCTTGCTAAGTAAAGTTAGAGATGTACTGCACTACTGCCCTGCTAATGATTGTGGAACAGGCGCACCGGCACCCTGTTCCACTGACGACCGAGAAAACGAACACGGGCTCCCAAACAAAGCACCATTAATTTCTTCTTCAGAGACTTGAGAGAAGACATATGCATGGCTGATGGCTTTGCAGCAGGGTCATGATATGTAGGTGCAAGTGCGCAACCTGCTGGCTTTCTCCTGGTCAGGTCCCCAGATATGGTCGCCGGAATCATTGCGAAATTGCAAGCGTGTGGCAGGATAGGCATACATATACATCCATCCATCCATCCATGCCGCGTATCGTATCCATGCAGTAGCATCTTTGCAAGTAGTTGTGTCTCAAAAACAAAACAAAACTAACAAAAGGTCAAGAAAGGAGTCTGACGGAACTCATCAACTTTTTGAAGCTCTGATTTGAAAACGCACGCTAAGCAAGGCCCACGCGATAATGGCCGGCCGCAAGCGGCGCCCTGCGCTAGCTGCGACCGACGACCATGGCAGCCGGCCGGCCGACCGACCCGAGTGGTCCCCTGCTGCGCGCCAACGTGTCCCAAGCAAGTCAGCTTCGCATGGATGGATTGGAACTGAATCATGCCCACACATGCCATTGCCAAGCGATGCGAAGCGGCCGGCCGCGCGCGCTCCAGTACACCACACCCACCAGCGGCTCAACGCCTCAACCCCCACAGCTCAGCGTCCGCTCGAGCCGCCGCCGACCCGGCAGCTCCTCCTGCTTGCATTATTGCCACCCTTGCACTGGTCTCCCTGTCGCGCGTTGATCGACGTACGGGCCGCCGCACCGGAGCAACAAACTCGTAGAGGACGCGCGGCCAGCCGGCATGGAGACGTGGACATGGGCTGATTTGATTTTTTTTTTTCTTTAGCAAGAGTGCGGGTGGAACCTGCTCGTGGGCCGATTTGATGGGCAGGCAGTTCGTGGCCACACGCGGGACGGCTGATCTGTGATGGGCCCGTGGGGCTGGATTCCTGCTGGTCCGCTTCCTGATTTGGGCTGCAGGGAACCGAATGCACCCACATATGTTTCCTCTCACATTGTTCAGATCAGAGGTGTTGGATGACGAATGTATGTTGCTCAGATTTTTCTTCAGTATCTCGCCAGCAAAACATTTTTTTCCGAAAACGCGCTTGTGCACGTATTGCTTTAAGAGAAAAACTGAGTTTAATACACATCTTGCCGCGTTCGTAGGCGAGTTGCCTGAGAGCGTGGCAAGAAAGCATACTACATAAATCACCAGCTGAAACGGTGGAGCAAGCTGTTTATATTAACTAAGTAAATTATTGCGCAACAAGATGGTCTGATTGTGGCACCTACGTCCGCCACGGCACGGAGCGTGCCCCACGGCCCCGGAGTTGCGGAAACATTTCCCGCATAGCCTCCCTACGAGAAGACGGTATGTTATCGCCAAAGAACGCCTCGCGAAATCTCACAGCAATCGTAGGGTCCGGGATGTTGTTGACCTCGTTCGCCGGCAGTTCGCCCCACTCGGTGAGCATAACCTGGCGAGCTTGCCTCTCCGGCTGCGGGTCTCGGTACGCGGATTTAGCGGTCAGGCGGTCGCTGCGCCGCACGCGCCAGCCGCCAGGTGTCGTCGTCCACGCGGGAGGTCCGCAGCCGCGGCAGCTCCGTGATGAGGGGGTCTCGATGGGCAGCGTGAAGCTACCGATGAACGTTGTGACAGACGCCTCCGTAGGCAACGGTCCTCCCGTAGCGGTGGGGGCGGCGGGCGGGCATCGTGGGGCTCCCCCTGCACGTCGTCGTTCGGGAGCACTGCACCTGCGGGGGTCGCGGCCTGACGCACCTCCTGATCGAGGGGCGCCAGCGACTGCCCTGCAGCGACAACGTGCGCAAAGACCGGAGGTGGAGTGGAGACCCCAGCGCATGGTGCCGCTGTGTCCTCGGCGCCCGGCTCTGGCACCTCAGTAGCGGTGGTGGCCGGCGGCAGAGAGCCCCCCGACGCGTCGTCCTCGGCCGCCTCATCCATCACGAAGGATAGCCGAGTCAACCGTGGCGGTGATAGCAGTTCCTGTAGGGACGGGCGAGTGATGAGGCAAGTGGCGAGCTCGTCAAGCATCGGATCGGCCTAGATGGGAAGCCCCACAGCCTCGCAAATCTCCAGTGTTCGGCCGGGTGTCCCAGCGGCCTGACACATCGTCGTCGCGAGCGGGTCGGTGAAGATGGGAGCCACGACGGTGGCACCTACCGTCTCCTACGTGGCCCTATCCGAGACGCTGGGCGGCGTATGCAGGGGTGGCCGTGGGCCACCAACCACCATCGCCAACACCTGCGGACCGTGGGTCGGGCAGGGGATCTGCCCGATAAGGATGGTAGCCTCCATCTCCTGGATGTCGCTGCCACTATCATCATCGATACCAGGGCAACTTTGACGGAGTTGGCAGGGCTGCGAACCACGCCCTGGGGGCCCTCGCTCCTGGACCGAGGAGAGGCGCTGCGGCTGGCGACTGTGCCTGCAGTTCCTTGCCGAGGCAACGGGATGGGAATGAGCACTCGGCGGCGATGTGGTCTCTAGCCAAGCAGTTGCAACAGAGGCCGACGAGCGAGGGTGGCACCGGCCGCCGGCGACGAGGTTGTGGCGAGGGACGACGGTGCTTGCGCCGATGGCTTTGAACAAGTGTGAAGCCGTCGGCGTCGACATTTGTGACCTTGGAAGGCGCCAGGTATCCAGAGCCTGGCGTACGACAACGGCCGCGGCGGTCGCCATGTGGGCGCCGCTGCCCAAGGCGCTGGAGAATGGGCACCCGCTCGGTCGTCGATGAATCATCATCCGCGTTCCAAGGTCTGGCCCGACGACGACGCCGCCGCCTCTCCCTGGTGGCAGCGGAGGCCTTCGTCGCAGCGCTAACGTCTGAATGATCAGCCCCGGCTGAGGTGGCCCGCTCCTCTAGGTCGGGGGGTTGCTGTCCCATGGCCCCGGCGTCGCCGGAGGCGCCCCCGTCAACCCTAACCGAGGACTCACTGTCCTCAAGGCCAGGGGAAAGGGCGCGTCGGTGGGCAGAGAGGGAAGCCGCCGCCGCCGGCAGCTCACCCTAGGCCATCGTTGTGGAACCATTCCGAGGTCTGGCTCAATGACAACGGCGGCGCCTCTTCTTGGCGATGGCGGCATCGGAGGCCTGCGACGCGGGGCTGATGTACGCTTGATCCGCCCCGACCGAGGCGCCCCGCGCCTCCAGGTCGGGGGATTGCGGCCCCATGGCCCCGGCAGCGCCAGAGCTGCCCCCTTCGACCCTAGCCGAGGACTCACTGTCCTCAAGGCCAGGGGAAAGGGCGCGTCGGCGGGCAGAGAGGAAGGCTGCCGCCGGCGGCAGCTCGCCCTCCTCCTCATTGGAACAGTCAGAAACGATGACCTCCTCCCACCGCTGTGCCTTGGACTTGTCGTAGGACGAAGGGTAGAAGGGGGAGAGAACCTTACCAGACATGGCGGTGGAGGAGGGGGGACTGGAGGTGGCAGTCGGGGCCGGAGCGTCCAGCGACTGGCTGGGCAGGGCGCCGCCGGCAATGGCGGCTATGGGGGAAGGTGGAGGTGGAGCGACAAGCCTGCAAAAGCCGGCTCCAGGCTCGGCTGGCTTTGCGCGACAGGGGGCCGCGACGGCGCAGTCCGCGCCCGTTGGCGAGGGCGCAGGCCCCGGACCACGGACGCCGGCTCCCGGCTCGGCAGCCCCCGCGCGGCAGGGTGCCGCTGCGGCGCAGGCCGCGTCCGTCAGCGAGGGGGGCGGGGGGCGCATGCTCCGGAGCCGGCGGGGTGGCGGCATCCGATGGCGTCGATTGCAGGGGTGTGGAGGGCCGCGGACCCAGCCAGGCGACGGATCCAACGGCGCTGGTTGCGGATCCAGCGAAGCCGACGGAAGGGGCGGCCATGGCAGAGCTCTGCGATGACGGCTGTGGGCCCGACCATGGCGCTCGCCTCTCGCAGCCCGAAAGCGGCCGTGGGGTCGCGCCAAAGGAGGGCAGGGGAGGGGTCGGGATGGGAAAGGGGGTGGGGGAGAGGAAGGTCGGGGGGGACGGCGCCTGGGAGGCGGTCGGCGGCGGGCTCGCCGCCCCGCGGGTCGCCCTAACGGTCATCGCGTTGTTTCTTGCATGCAAAACATCTTCGAAACTTGCATGATATGACAACCCGTCATCATGTGCCAGAGGATGAGTATCTATCTGAGGGTCTATTTTATGAGAACGGCAGGTGAAGCGTTTGTTAGAGAAATCGACAAGAAGGTGCTGCTTCGCTATGCGATCTCTGTCGAAGGAAAGCAGCTAATTTGTCAGCACCGTACTGATTTGCAAGTACATAAAAGCACGTGGGGGACGCGAGAGAGACGACACTACAAAAGTGGTTGCAATGGCAAACCTCAATCTACTATCAGCCCTCCTTGATTGCACTGATGCTTGCTTACTTGGAACTGGAACGAGGAGCTACTACTGCAGTAGTTACAGTAACGACAGATATCGTTCACCAGCCAAATCTCAGGGTAGCAAGAAGCAGCACTATAATCAATTGTTGTATATGCGTCTCATGATCCAACAACCAACATTTATTCTTTGAATATCGTCATGTGCGCTCGACTCTATCAGACATGTAGTATATATATATGAGTTTGAACATTGCTTGCAATATTATTTATAGATTGATCGATGCTTCTTCTTCTTCTTTTAAAAAAAGTATGAAGCAGGAACGTTTCGATTATAGAAAAATATCCCACGAGGCCACGATATAGAAAATGTGATAGACAAACAACTGGCCGGATCAGAAAGGTAAAGGTTGCTCTTGCTTTCTTGTTGGAGCGGTGCACACGTTTGTTTTCTGCACTTGCTGAGTGCATCCTGCATAAATCAGCACATGAGGTTGCATGCTGCATCCAAAAGCAACTTGGGCTGTACTCTGTTCTGTTTTCTTAGTGTTTTTTGTTGTTGTGTTTATGTGTAGAACACGTCCATCTTTTAGTTTTTTACTGGCTGATCAAAATTTTGTTTGTTTGTTAGTTTTTTTCCAAACACATTATAGGCACAGGCAATTAGGGTCTATTTAGGACTGCTCCAATTTACATTTTGTATTACGTTTTCTAACCAAACAGATGAAGCTCCACAAACTCTGTTAAAAAAAAAAGTGTAGTTGAATGTGCACCTAAAGGTGCTTGAGGAACTCCATGTTTCTTTAGAAACAGCTCCACTATATGTAGTTGTAAAATAAAGTTAGTGGAGCGGCACTAAACAGACCCTTAAATACACGTATATATTATACCTTCATTAAGAATAAAAAGGTACAAAGAGGTGTATTTTTCCTAACTCTTAAAAGTTAGACCTTGATAGTTATTTCTTAAATAATTTATTATTTACAGGTACTAAACTAGTGTGGAGAAAAAGTGAGATGTGGACCTAGTTATCTTATTTTACACACAGATATATAGTTTTATTTGACTAATAAGTGTTAATAAAAGAAACAAATTTGACCTAACATAGCCCTTTGAGGGGAAATCCCAGTCTCATAGGAGATCGATAGATCAAGCCAGATTACTATGTTCTAGAGGAAAAACGCTAGAGAGAAAAGGATAGGAACAAATTCTAGTGTAAGAAAAGAAATATTAGGTACAAACATGTCCATGCATAGAGGAATATTTGTATCGTCACTAGATTATAATTTGTATAAATGTAAGTTATGAGTCCGGTTCACATACAAGATACATATATAGGACACAAGCTACTGATTATTAGAATCGGACTTTGTATTCGTTGTCTCTAGATACGAGTTTTAACTCGTATGAGTATGGTCATGTTTGGGTTTTATACATGACACGATAAAAACTCTTTTCTATCCCAATAGTTAAGGGGAGGTGGACAAATAAAATGGCGGGATAGAAATTTAGACATAGATTGAAATTATTAGATATATATAGATATTTATTATTATTGATATATTAATGTGTGTGAAGATTACTAAATAAGGTTAATCTTTTAAACTCCGTGATTCGATGTCGTTGACTTAACCCAAGTGGTAGTTGTATAGTTTCTCAGTTCTCACCGAAGATGCTAAACTAATGATTTGTAAGTTTACTAGGTTATTTTGTCTTATTTTACACACAGATATATAGTTTTATTTGACTAATAAGTGTTAATAAAAGAAACAAATTTGACCTGACATAGCCCTTTGAGGGGAAATCCTAGTCTCATAGGAGATCGATAGATTGAGCCAGATTACTGCGTTCTAGAGGAAAAGACTAGAGAGAAAAGGATAGGAACAAATTCTAGTGTAAGAAAAGAAATATTAGGTACAAACATGTCCATGCATAGAGGAATATTTGTATCGTCACTAGATTCTAATTTGTATAAATGTAAGTTATGAGTCCGGTTCACATACAAGATACATATATAGGACATAAGCTACTGTTTATTAGAATCAGACTCTATATCTGTCGTTTCTAGATATGAATTCGTATGAGTACGTGTCATGTTCAGGTTTTATACATGATACAAAGAAAAATCTTTTCTATCCCAAATAAAATGGCGGGATAGAAATTTAGGCATAGATTAAAATTGTTAGATATATAGATATTTATTATTATTGATATATTGATATAGACACAGACGTACATACGGATGTGAAAATTAGTGAATATATAAAGTCCGTGATTCGACGTCGTTGACTTAACCTAAGTGGTAGTTGCCTAGTTTCTTAGTTCTCACCGAAGATGCTAAACTAATGATTTGTAAGGTTATTAGGTTATAAAAAAAAAGATCTCCTAAATCGGCACGAAAGAAACTCAACCGAAAACCAAATTAACCACGTCCGATCCGATCTATAAGACAGGTTCTGATAAACTCTCCCCACCTGCTCCACACCAGCCCAGAGCTCAACACGTGCGCCACACCAGAGGCCAGGCCAGGGGAGCCCGGCCCGGAGAGACCTCTATGGCCGAGTGCGAGGAGCTGGTGGAGAGCGGCGGCGCCGAGGTCGAGGACATGCCCCGCGTCGTGGCCGCCCTCGCCGGCATCCTGGAGCGCGTCGCGGACCACAACGACGCCGCGGAGCTCTCGGCCGTGGCGCCGGCGCCGGCGTCGGCGTTCCGGGCCACGACCAAGCCGGGCATCTCGGTGCGCGCGTACATGGCGCGCATCGCGCGGTTCGCCGGGTGCAGCCACGCGTGCTACGTCGTGGCCTATGTCTACCTCGACCGCCTCCTCCGCCGCGGCCGCCGCCTCGCGCTCGCCGTCGACTCCTACAGCGTGCACCGCCTCCTCATCACCGCCGTGCTCGCCGCCGTCAAGTTCATGGACGACATGTGAGTCCGATATATCCACTTCTCTCTCTCCATGCCTATGGTATCGCGATCGAACGAACCAACTGTCTAGCTGAATTTGCGGCGTAGCTGCTCTTGATCGCCTTCTCGGTTAGGTACTTGTCGGTCTATAATTGGGAACACATAGGTCAAGCAAACCTGGTGCGGTTCACTCTGTTCTTGGTATGTTCAGATGTTCTTGGTTCTGAATTTTTCATGTGCTGCGTCGAACTCCTGGATTTAAACACTTAGATTTGATGGTGAATTGATCGGGAGAAAATCAATTGGACCACCTGAATTTCTCTTCTTTGATATTAAGATAAAATTTACCATGGAAAATTTTCAAATGCTTTGGATTTTTGTGCAAAGAGTTGCTGTGACAAAAGTGCTCTATTATTACAACTCAACATAGGCATCTTTTGCTGCTCCCCTGTTCTCCTATCTCCCAGGTTCAGAATTCTGGTAGCCAGCCAGGAATAGTTTCGGAGTGCCGTCCAAGTAACTCAAGCATCATTTCCCACTCCTGGGAGGCTAGGACTCTCCACAATTGTGTCCCCTTTTTTTTTATCTAATTGTTCAGTGAAGTTACTTCTGATAAACGTCAAGAATATTTTTTACTTGTGATAGCACTATTATCACGCGTCAAAGTGTCGGTGTTACAGTCTAGTAGTATAAGAAAAATGTGCAAAACACTCATCAATTCAGAAATTCTGGCGGCAGCCATTGAGGAAGACATACATTACTGTGCCAATGATGATCACAAGACAAGAGATGAAAGTAAAAGGAGGAGTAGGCTAGACTCTAACTTGAACAGCTCAAGTGCCCAGCCCAACTATGCTGTGAAACTAGGCCTTTCATTGGGTAATCCAATCCAAGCCTTCAATTTTGTCGTCCTTTCAAAACAAAGGCATAATCGACCATGGGCGACAAAGTTATGCTTGTCCAGCGAAGCGACCCCAGCCGGTTGTTCCTGAGTTGCTTGGCGTCCATCCAACCACACCACACACATCCACCGTGGACCCGAAGACATACATTAACTAGAATTTCCACCCTGCCCCCCGTCACCTTTCTACACTGCGGCTTGGAATTTAATTCGGCGCCAGTTGTAGGGGATTGGGACTGGCCAACTTGCCAGCCAGCCATCTGCATCTGCTAGCTGCTGATGTTTGCCTTTTGCTCATTCACTTCCTCATGCCAGGGTCCCAGGAGCATCCATCCACCCTCTTCTCTTCTTCTTGCTTTTCTGGTTAATATTAGTCTTTGCTTATTGGGCAACTTGCCATTCTTAAAAGGTTCCGTTCGGTGCCTGCTCTGTTTGGTAAAACTTTGGTCGTCCTTTTGTTCAGTTGCATGATTATTGCTCTGACAGGCACTTTTACTGTAAATTTTGCCGTCAATCATTGGCCAAACTCAATCATTAGACAAGCAGAACGAATACAAGGAATTTACCTCCCATGTAGCATGACAAATTGACAATGCGGTGAAGCTGCTGATGCTGTTTTTCTATTCTTTGATTGAACACTGAAAGAGGCCAAATTAAAGCTGATATGTATTTGTGCACGCCACGCAGATGCTACAACAACGCCTACTTCGCCAAGGTCGGCGGCATCAGCCTGGTGGAGATGAACTACCTGGAGGTGGACTTCCTGTTCGGCGTCGGCTTCGACCTCAACGTGTCGCCGGAGACGTTCGGCGACTACTGCGCCGTGCTGCAGTCCGAGCTGCTGTGCGCGGAGGTCGTCGAGGCTCCCCCCGCCGCGCCGCTCAGGCTGCAGTACTGCTGCCTGTCCGAGGACGACGCCGGCGGCGCCGGATGCAGCGCCCAGCAGCAGCTCGCCGCATGAAACCCAAAGCCGATCGATCATCGACTGGTCCGTCCGTGGCTTGGGAGCATGTGCATGGGCACGTGCGTGTCGACGACGCATGTATTAGTTAGCTGCAGGTGGCTGTGTTCTTGATGTGCACTCGATCTTCCTGCATTTTTGGTTGGTGTAGTGGTGATGTAGGCGTGTGGATCAAAACATATAGTATATATAGTGGTGATTGTATATATATGTAGTGTTGGTGTCTTGGGTGACTTTCTGAATCGTGTGCGGATACGTTGGTTCTGATAGCAAAGGTAGCTTTAACAAGCAATAAGGTGTGCTGTGATGTGCAGCTAGCAGTGTCTCCATTGGATGCAGCGATGCGCCAACCACTACGTAAAAGGTAAGGGCTGGAGTATTGTAGGCAACAACAGGGAGGTAGGGGGCTCACGCGCACGAAAGATCCGATCGTATGGCAATAATTACGTGCAAGCATCCAAATCTTTGGTACAGGGACAGTGCACCACGATGAAAAAGGGTTGAACATGGTGGTCGCATTTTTCAGGTGAAGGAATGTACACTCCATTCTCGTTTAATGGAGTGTAAACGAATCGATGCAATGAGTGTATTTGAGACAACGCAATGAATGAATTAAAGAAAAAAAAGGTACAAAGTTGCAATGAGCATATTTGAAACATAAAAGATGAAACTATGCATTATACTAAGGTTGATCCAACCATGAATCAAATGCTATACACTGATGTGGCATATTTGGAAACAAAAAAAAAATAAAAATTTACTTGATCTTCTTTTTGTATTCCTCCCTCCACCCTCCCACCACACACACACACCCCCTTCTTCCTTCAACCTTATACGGCTGAAAACACAACCTCATCGTGTTGACCACTACATTTACCTTCCACCACACACCGTGGCGGTGGAAACACACTGTGTACGCTCTCATTTCCCCAAATCCACTAAGAGCAATTTCAAGAGATGTGCTATCCTTTTTATGTAGGCTATTTTTAAAATTTTTCTTGCTAAAGTTAAAATCCAGTATATTTGCTATTTTGTTTTACAAAATACCAAGGTAGCTATTTCTGAAATCTCGCACGGTAAATATAGCTTATATGTGTCGCTAGCTATCTAGCTTTGCCATAATAGAAAGACTGTTGGAATTTTTCTATTTTTTCTAAATTTTTCTATTTTTTATATTGGTTAAATGATATGTTTAACCACCTACTTTTACCAACTCTCTTGGAGTTGCTCTGACCTCTTTTACCAATTCTCTTGGAGTTGCTCTAACCTCTTTGCTTTCTCATCCATGTCATCGATCCCACATGGTCCTCCACCAACTAATACAGCCTTCCCTTGCTACTGCCATGTCGCCGCCCACCCACAATTATGTTGTACAAATATATAGCCAGACTGCCAAAGGGCCTCTAGCTCAGTTGGTTAGAGGAAACCAGCAACACTCCTCACGTCTTAGGTTCGACTCCTCGTGGGATCTAATTTCATACTAAAAATTCTCATTTGTCCCATGCCCAAAGCATAGGTCTAAGGCCCGGCCCCGGTCGTGGTCGTCTCATATGGGCTACAGGAATGGGTGGGGCAGGGGTTCGAGGATTTTCTTGACCTGTGTGAGAAAGTCTTCTTCTTAATGTAATGTCCAGGGGCGTCTTACCCCCCCGCAGGTCCAATTTTTGTTTAATATATAGCCAGACTCCATTGTTTTTCTTCAACTTTTGTGTCACCCATAATTCCAAAACCTAGCCTTAGCAACCATCTCTACCAGATAAGAAGAAGAACAACAACATATGCATGGGGTGCCCCTCGTGCTCACGCATGGAACATGGATTCGCATGGGCTACGATGCCGTTGTGTATGGGTGGGACAGGGGTTCGAGGGTTTTCTTAACCATCGTGAGAAAGTTTTCTTCATAATGCAATGCCCGGGGCTATCTTACCTTACCCTCTGCAGGTCTAAGTTTTTTTAATATATAGCCAGACTCCATTGTTTTTCTTCAACTTCTATGTCACCCATAATTCCAAAACCTAGCCTTAGCAACCATCTCTACCAGAGAAGAAGAAAAACAACAACAACAACGACATATGCATGGGGTGCCCCTCGTGCTCACGCATGGAACACGGATTCGCATGGTTGGTGTCAAATTTGATGGCAATAGAAACATGTTCCTTGTTTCACCTTGTGCAGCTTCCATTTTTAAAAAAGTTTGTGCAGCTTCATGGTATTCACGCTTTTTTTTTGAGCAAGTTATATTGTTTGTGTAACTTGTGCAGCCATTGGAAAAGCAAACTGCAGAAAAGTGGATCCGTGTCTATGCAAATTTAGAATGCCTTAAGGTTTGCGTTCTTTGTGAAAAGCTGCCACATAGATTGCCAACGGAGTAACAGACCCACTCCAGTCAAAAAGAAAATTTAGTAGAATATAAAAACAGTGAGACCAAAAGGAGTCAAGAGTATACATAGTAATATAAGGATTGAGAACTGTAGTATCATACATAGCAATACAAGACAATTGAGAATTATAGTATCATACATTACCCCGAGCCAACAAGCCCCCATCGAAGAAAAGGATAACACCAAGGAATGAGAATAGGATGTCAAACCACACGAGACCTATGCCAATCTCTTCACATTGAAACACAGGAATAAAATAGAAACTATTAGTGCTTCAACTTAAAGAGGCAAATAGATGAGATCAGTAATATGGACAAGTGACAAATTTCTGTAACACAATGCAAATGCTATGGCATGGCAAATATGATATACTGGGCTACTGGTTCTATTTTACAAAGCATGTACATGCTCAGAGTTTTCAACTTAGCAGGCCCTTCTTTCTGCTATCATGTTGTTTTGATTATTCGGTTTAGTTTGTGATTTTCAACAAATTCAATGTGAACATAGAATATTTGAACCAAAGGTCCTGACAAAAAAAAAGGACAGTATGCAATACAAACTATAAGCAACAGTATTTTCAGTAATCAATGCAGAACGAGAGTTCTGGTATGAAATTGTAGACAGGTGAGGCTAATGCCTGCATGTTTGAGAAACAAAGGAAAGGCTAATGGAAGTACATCGATTACTTGTACTAACAATCTTAATTGAAAATAAAACATTACTTTTGATTTCAATAATCTCGTAGGTCTTGGCCCCGGCAGGCAGCAGTTGAAGATAGCAATACAGTTTCACTTCAATGGACCACTAACTGAACCTGCAAAAGATACCAAATAATAGTAACTTAGAAAGCAACTTCAGTCAACAACTGAAGAAAGAAAAATCAAGCTCATAACCAGTATTGAACAGAGGCAGGGACCTTCTGAATGTCCTCTCTTAGTAAATAGCACTATACACCCCTGCTTTCTTACTTTATTTCGTGCTTAGTGTTCCTAGACCCTAGTGACGTACTGTCTTAGTCAGGATCGAGATAATCACCACTGGAGGGTGTCCTGGGTGGAATCAGTTACTAAGGATGAGAAACTGGATCATCATGAGATAGAAGTACAGATGTAGATGAGAAGTTAGATGGATTGATTCTTGCCTTGTTCAAACGAGGAAACTGCCACAGCCTTATATAAGCTAATAAATCCAATCCTGATGATAAAACCCTGGAGCTAACAACATTATCTTGTATCTAGCTAACAATCCCATTTTTAATCTTATCTCTTTAACCAAACTAATCCAATCTCCTGTACACGAGGGCTGGTTCACGAACAATGCTGGTTCATACCTTTCCTTCAACCACACCCATGACATGTACCAAGGATTATAATCGGGGTATGTTTAGTTGGCCAACAGTCCGAATTACCAAGATATACAACATAACAGATGTTTAGCTAGAAACAAATCGAGCACAGCCAGGACTGAAGAAAAATGATAGTTTCCTTTGGTGTTTTAGAAACATAGAAAAAATTGATGAGTTTGTTTTCTTAAGTGGTACTCCTGCAATGCTATGATGCTATTTTTTATCCGACAAGCAATACAAAAATATGTGTAAATAGTTGTTGTCACCCTTGCATCTGAAACATTGTTGCCAAGGTGACCACTGACCACATAGCTCAACTAGGCACTAGGCAACACCAACTGCCTAGCCCCACCTTAGCTAGCTTTAATCACCAAAGGGTTCAAGGCAAAACTTTCACTGACCACAGCAAAAGATAACACTGATATCAAAAGGCACCATCATTTACAACCTAGAAGGCTACAATTTACAATGGAGGTGACAGAAGATTCATTGAAGAAAGTGGAGCTATACAAATGATGAGATCACTCTAGCAAAACTGCAAAATGCATCACTAGCTGCACCCTTCATCTTCATATTTGAAGATATAGAGAAGCATTTGTAAATTGAAACTAAAATAGCTACAATTATCAGAACTAACATGTACACTAAAATCGGATATGTTCAAAAAGAAAAAAATCTGCAAATAACAGTAACTTTATATCTTCCCACAGGACAGCCATCATAAATGAATAGCTTGAGGATGGTGTGATACTATATAATACATGATTTTACTGCAAGATTCACAAATTTGTTGGCACATCATTCTTTACAGCTTGCTATCACTGCCATATCCTACATGAAGTTAAGCTCCTGACATGGTCTTCATTGAAAGCCCAATCTGAGTGTTCCCTAAATGTGATGCTAGCTTTTTAGACTCTTTCAGGAAAAATCTCACCAAAAAGCCAAAAGCTACGGGAAAATCAGGATACATCTAAGCACAAGTTGTTTTAGAATACCACATGAACAAGCCTGATTCGATAGATGCTGGCTTTCAGTAGTTGGTAGTCCCAAGATAGGACTGCTGCTGACCATAACCGCCTGACAAAGCGCCGCCGCTCCGATACTGCTGCTGCTGGGGGCCAGGGGGCAGCAGTGGGCCAGGGTTGCGAGGCTGTGAAGAGCCATAGGAGCTTGTTGTGCTTGCAGCAGGCTGCTGCTTGTACATGCCTGCAGGGCAGTTCTGCGCGCTGTGCCCACTTGATCCGCAAGACATGCAGGTCTGCACATTCCGTGTCGCTGACCCAGGAGTGGACACACCAGTATACACGTTTGCTTGCTGCGCAAAGTGGTTCGTGGACTCCCCACACTTTGGACCATTCATATTGGTGGTGTAGGCACTGTTGGAGGTTGGCACGCTTCGTCCAGCACCAGTGTTGCTGAGACCAGCATTATAGGCCATGGCGCCTTGCGCCTCTGAAGGTGAGCCAGTATCATCCTGCAATAGGCCATTGATTACCCCAAGAAGGTAATAACTCTCTTTAGCTGGATCCAGCTTCTCCGCTCTCATAATGTTGCACTTGACACGCTGCTCATCATTATAGGTCTCCTCAAAGACTTTCAGCTTGAATAGAAACTGCTGCCAGCGAACCCCTTGTAAGATCTCAGCAAATCGTTCCGGGTCTCCTTCTCGTATGTTGAAGAGCTCGTAAGCGCTGTGGCCAACAATCTCGATACCAGCCTCTTGGAATGCAGTAGCATAGGTGACCCCAGTGTGGTCCTGGATCTGGCACTGCAGCAGGTATCTATAATCACAATTTTGTAAGCTCTGGTCGCATTTGTCACACTGCCATGTCCCATCACCATTATTTATTACCTTTTTGTTGCACACCCTACCATTCATCTCGACGGTGCAAGCAGGATAACAAAAATTATCAGTGATCAGATGTGAAATTGCACCTTTAACAGTGATAAAGTCTGGCTTCTCTGATCGCCCCAGATCTTCATCCTTGATCTGAGCCACTACTTTACGGACATCAGTCCTGCCCATACTTACAACTGACAAAGAAACACAAGCAGCTGTCTTCCCTTCAGTTGCATACCATTGCCGCAGACTCTCAGCCTCAGCGAAGTCTGGGTCTATTTTTAACTGAGTTGAGGCGGTTGAATTCACAGATCTACCATTGAATCCACTAATGCGGGCACCTTTCAAAGCTAGAGCAGGATTCAAACCAGAATCGCACTTCAACTGCAGCTGCTGGCCTTCATCATCACAGAACTTCCCCCATAAGGTAATTTCTACACTTCGACCAGACATGTCTTTCAGTTGTAGAGTTCTTTTCTGGGCTTCCGAGCCATCCTTTCGGATTATTGTGGCAGAAGGGCCAACTGATGTAACAATTCCAATCAAGTCCACAAGAGCATTTGCCTCAATGCTCTCAATTTCACTTATCTGCCGGAAATTGTACTGCAGCCTAGGGATGCTGCCATCATCATCAACACACACTTCAATAGATGATCTGGAATCCAGAGTTATTTCATACTCGTGGTTCAAAGAGTTAAACTGTTTCTGTGCTGGCTTCAACGACCCTCTAGATATCAGGTAAACCTTGTCAACCTCAATGAGGTCAAAAAACTGATCAGCTTGCGCATTGAAGCATGTTACACGGATTTCTCCACCCTGCCCATCAAGGAGATCAAAGTTGAAAACTTTCCCAGCGCCTTTATTGTTGCTGTAGTGCCTGATACCAGTCTTTGCAGTCACCCTAGCCTTGATTGTCCATGTATATTGGTATGGGTTCAATTGAGCCACTGGGACAAGACGACTTGCATCATTCTTAGACACAGGAGCTCTATTCATATGCCCTGGAGGAGGTTGCTGATAAAAGGACTGTGCAGGTTGGCCGTATGTATTCCCAGGAGCACCACTGCCACCACCCATGGAAGGAACTGCAAACCTTTGGTTCTCGTGAGAGTTCAGTGAAGGATGCTGCAAGTTTGACTGCACCATGCCCACGTTCCTTGTATTATTATGTGCTGAAGTTGTACCATAAGAGACACCAGATGCCACATTGGGAACAGATTCTACTGCACGACCAATTGGAGCGCCTACCGTACCCTGATAACCACCAAAGGATCCACCGTATGGTACATTATTAGCATCTTGCACTGGCCTTGGAGCAGCAGAAGATCCGTATGTTACGTTATTAGCATCTTGAACTGGCCTTGGAGCAGCAGAAGATCCGTATGGTACATTATTAGCATCTTGAACTGGCCTTGGAGCAGCAGACGATCCCAGCATACCAGGGCCACTGGAATATGTGCCGGTTTTAGCTTGAGCAGCATTGGCCGGAAAGTTGGTGCCCTGCTCATTAGGTTGGATTCTCACATCATAGGGTCCTGGGTTTCCAATTATGGCGCAATCACTTTGCAGAACATCAAGTCTGATAACAATAATGATCCTGAACAAAAGATAAAGGCATGGTCAACTCAACTGGTAAGAGGCAAGCCACAAAAGGTGTCAAGAAACTAGCATTCAAATACGACATTCTTCTCCTTTGGAGATACCTAGTCAGCTCTAAGCCTCTAACAGAAATAAGTATTTCCAAGAATTGACTCGAGTCATAGAACCAAAGTTGGGGAAACAGCGATTCTTGAAACATTCATGAAGCAACATTAACCCACTTCAGATTTTAAAATCCAGCATACATATTAGTAGATTCACACTCTATTGATGGTAATTCATTAGAAATAGAAACCTATAGTTGTGCATACTTTAGTAACCCCCACAATACTAATACAAGGTCCAGACTCTGTCATGTCTTAAAAGAACTACTTCAAGGCTCATTTGAATGGTCACAACAGAATGTGTTGTGACAGTTTCACTGATTTGCCATTGATGCCGAAACAAGAGCTTTCCTGCGTATAACTACTAGCACAAAACTACAGCACCCTTTCACTGCGCTAAGGATCATCATCAACAGTGTAGAAAGTTTATAAAGAATAAAATAAACTCTGCATGTTAACCATTGCCTGTTTGACAGTTTTCTTTCTTTCATTTCATTGGAAAATTGCTAATGAAAGGGAAAATAGCATCCATGTGCATTGTTGGATGGAAAGAAAAAACACATGCGGAAAAGCGCAACAACCTTGACAGAAACATGGATATAACTGGCTGAAAGTTATTGGACTCCATGGCAGCGAACTTAACCTAGTCCGAGGCTAATCTAAAGATAGTGGGAAAAAACAATCAACAAGACTTCCCTGAGTCTGGACTCACCTAAATACCATTTACTAACACCACCGAATCCCAACCTATCTTTCTCCAAAGCGGTAGCCGCAAATCTTGTACGGAGATGTCGCCCCTAACAATAAGTCACGAGCCTATCACGCTGCAGGTTTTCCGACACTGAACACCGAGCGAATCTTGCGGGAAGAAAACCAAAGACTCAACCTTTCTACACGCAACAAAAACAAAACGCAGATTCGAATCAGAGATGAGCGGAAGCCCTCTCCTCACCTGCGAGTCTGGATGGTGCTGCAGGTGAACTCCTGGAGGTGGATGATGGAGCCACTCTTGATGGAGCCGTCCTGGCAGCGCGGGTTCAAGGAGGTGGCGAGCATGGACTGCATCGTGTGGACGCCGTCGGAGAGCACCATCCGGAAGCGCTCTTGGCTGGAGGGGTTCTTTTGGTTGGTGACCGTTCGCACGTCCATCACCTGCAGCACGGGCTGCAGCGTCCCGGGGCCGTTGGCGTGGTCGGAGACCGCGGCCACCGCGCCCCGCGTCAGCTGCGCCGCCATCGCACCCGAGAGCCCTGGTGAATCTTGCGGGCGGAAGGGGGGAGGAGAGGAGGGGAATGGACGGAGAGGATGTGATTCGATTTGCGGGGGAGGGGAGGGGAGGGGGACGGAACGGAAGTTGCCCGCGAGATTTTGGGGGTGGGGGTACGGGCGGCGGTTCTGCCGAGAGGGAAACTGGAGAGGTGGAGGGGAAGGAGAGAAAAAATTTTGGACGCAAAAGACGGAAATACCCCCTTTTGTGGGCTGGAACCTATCCTACAGGCCCATGATCGCTGGTGTGCCAAAGGAACCAGAGAGATAATGGGCAGCTGTGCCGAAGCAGCTAGATAAAAATGTGTTTCTCAAAAAAAAAAAGCTAGATAAAAATGTACCCACACACGATTTAAAAAAAAAATCTACTCCATACCCTTACCAGCATAGCTACGCGGCTAAAAATGCTGACGGGTAAACCGTGAAAATAGGTTCCTAGTGTTGTCTTGAATTAAGTTATGAGTGTGTTAAAGGGGAGTCGCTTATCACAAGCTCTATTCTGGATGATATCTTTGTAATTATGTTTGATGATTTGTCAGCTAAGTAATAAAGTCGTCAAATAAAAAAAACTAAACCTGAACTGATTTTCAGAAAAAAATAAAATGCATGACATCGAAATAGCATCATTAAATATATCATATAGTATATTTTCATAATATGCTTATTTGTTACATAAATATTTTTAATCTTTTTTAGTCTAGTATATTTTTATAATATGCTGATTTTTTATTATAAATATTATTAATCTTTTCTAGTCGGTTTGTAACAAAACAAAGGTGAAAATAGGTAAATCACCGCTGTCATTTGTAACACGAACTAGTGGTAATGATACGGTGGTGATAACGAATTAGTAACAAGTGCTAGAGGGATGACACTTGAGAGCTTGGAGGGTGTTGTGTCGGCGGCCTCCAGGATGTGTTGCGGCCATGGATATGGTGCAACCGTGAACGGCTCTCGTGGCACTGCACAAGGCGATGGGCTATGTGGCGAACACGAGCTTGGAGCCATGGAGGGCTCGATTGTCTTGGTACATCACAGTCGCATTGATAGCGACGTTTGCATCGATACGTAGTATTTGAGCATAGTATGCACTGAGATCACGCGCAAAACACCGATGCGACATGCACACACTACGCAAGTTACATTCACACTTGGGACTGCATGTAACAACTCTAGAAATCCGGTCATAAAAAATACGGACTTTTAAAAAATTTTCTAAAATTTACCAGTGCATGATGAATATCATGTAAAAAAACCCGCCAACAGATGCACAAATAACACCTGACGATAGCCCGAGCATTGCATATAATTTACCAACGCTTGATTCGCCTCTTATTCGATTTTATGTGATGTTAATAAAATCAAATAACCTTTTATCGCATGTATATATATATGCCCGCTAACTCCGGAAATGGATCCATCATGACCTAGAGACCCTAGTGGACCCACCATGGTGTATACATCGTGGTCACTAACCTCACTAACCTAGGGTTGTGGCTAAATTAGTTGCTTCGCAAGAAACAGAAATAGAAAAAGAATTAGGAAATAAAAAGAAATAGAAAAAAGAAAACCAGCCCGGAGCAGCTTGCAGCCCACCCAGGCCGGCCTGCTGCGCTGCCGCCAGCCCGCTCGCCCTCGCACGCGCGGCCTGCCAAGCGCCCGCAACACGGCGGCCCGCCAGTGCCACGCACGCCCGTGAGGCCGGCCCGCTGCTCGCTCGCCCGGCCTGCGTCGCGGCCCAACAAGGCGGCCCGCCGCAGCGCCGCGCGCCGGCGCCGACCGCCCGCTCGCTCACGCGCGCGCCACGACGGCCGCCGGCCCAATAAGGCGGCCCATCAAGGGCCTGCCGCCGTTTGCGCCCGCGCCTCTCCCCTTTCTCTCGCCGACAGGCGGGGCCCGCCTGTCAGCTTCCACTTCAGGCCACCCGCCCGTCGCGTCCGCCGTTCTAGAAGTAGAACGGCGAAGCTCCGCCGTCCACCCGCGTCCGGCCGCGCGCCGAGCCGTCCATCTCGCTCGCCCGCTTGCACCACGCCTCAGCCAAACCCTAACCCTAATCGAGGCCGCGCACAGCCGCCCGATGGGCATCTTCTGCCCCCGCCGTCCATGGCCGGCCGCCGTGCCTATTTAAGGAGAAGCCCGGCACGCTAGGGTTTCCTCCATGCCTAGCCGCCTTGCTGACCATCCTGCACCCAACCGTCGGCGTTGAAGGAGTCGGAGAGGGAGGGGTGAAGATGGCGGGGAGGAGCCGGACCAGAGCAGAGCGCCACCTCCGCCATCCACGTCCGTGCGCCGGAGAAACCCGACGGACCCGCTCGGCCCTGACTTACCCCTCCGACGCTGCGGCACAGCTACTCCCCCACCAGGCCGTCGCTTCGACCTCAGCCGCGAGCCGCCGGGACAGCCCCACGCAGGTGAGCTTCCCCGCTCTCGCCCTGGCCTGCCATGGCCGCCACCCAGAGCGCCGTCGTTTTCCCGCGCACCCGGCTCCCCTCTCCCCTCATCAGCTTGACCAGAGTGTCCGCGCTAGTCTAGGACGCAGTTTTGGCAAGGTTTAGGGAGCCAGCGGGGACTACAGCGAGGGCACGCCGCTTTGCTACCTTCGGAGCCCCGGGCTCTGGCCGCCGGAGCGTTCGCCGTGGCCGCCGAGCCGCGTACGCCCCCGCCGTGCCTCGATTAGCCCCGGTAGCTAGCTCAGGGAGCTCCTAGCTATTCCAATCGAGTAATGGAGGTGAATATGGAGGCCCATGTCTAGCGACGCCGGCGAATTCGACCGGTGAGCCTCCATTGCCGCCGCCGGGTCGCCGTTGTCGCTCGTCGTGCCAGGAGCCCCGTGACCAAATTAACCCGGCCTGTCACCTTTGCCTGGACCTCACAAACGCGATGCACAAGTCGAAGCGTTCCCTTAGCCTCCACTGCGCCCTGCAGCCGCAGCCTCGCCGCCGGCCACCGCAGGGACACGAGCGCCTGCGAACAGAGACACCCCCAGCCTGCCTGCGCCCCGCGGCCGCACCCGCATAACCACCGCGCTCGCCTAGCCGCTGCACCGCCTTGCCCTGACCGCTCGCAGCTGCTGCTCGCCTGCACGTCGCCGGCGACGTGCCGCGCCGACCGTCGCGCGAGGCAGAGAAGGGAGGGGAACCTTCCCGCGCCTGAGTGGACCGGGTCCACACGGCCACGTGGACCCAGCTGGACCAGTCACCGTGAGCCACGCAGCCCCTGTGCCCACGGTCCACCATGGACTGAGTCCGTGCAGCACCAGTCAGAACCGGCCGTGGACTTGGCCCATTAAGGGCCCAGACGCGCCACGCAGCCTGTCTCCCTGCTCGACACGTGTCCGGGCCGGGCCGGCCCAACCCGGCCCAGATCCAGCCCTACCTAGGCCCGCCGAGGCCCGGTCGAGGCCCGGTCGGCGTTGACCGTTGACCGGTCAACGTTGACCATTGACCTGGCCCCACCTGTCAGTGACCAGATCCATGGGCCCCACCTATCAGCCACTGACTGGGTCCCCGTCAATGCTGACGTCAGCATGACGTTAGCATGACGTCATCCAGCCTCAGACCCCGCGTCAGTGCTGACGTCAGCATGACGTCAGAATGACGTCAGCATGACGTCAGCACAGCCCCGGTTGCACTGTTCCCGCACGCCACGTGGCCCAATCAGGAGCCGCCACGTGTCAGCACCAGGTTAATCTGCCCTTTTTCTTTTTCAGAAAATAGAATAAACTTCGGAAATTCATAACTTCTTCATACGAACTCTGAAAAATATGAACCAAGTATCCAAATTTTCATAAAAATGAGCTCTACGTCATAGGCTTGTGTATGAGTGCATTTGGAGTTATTGAATTTTATTGCTTCTTTGTGTTGACTCTATAGGAGCCGCTAACGCGGCTATTATGTCTCGTTTCAGAGGAGGAGGAGCTTTAGGAGGACAACTATGAGTACGAGGAGGAGCTCGGTGACGACTTCGCAGGTGCCACACCCCACCCAACCTCGTAGATCCTATTACACATGGCATAATATCTAGTTGCTAGAGCTCTAATTATGAATATCACCTGATGATAGGTTGCATGATAGAACTGCTTGATGAGCCTTTACCTTGTCGCAACCATACTCCTGCACACCTGCTGATAGGCTAGACGCTTGCTTATTTACTTATGATGCTTTACTTCTTCTACGCCGATATCTGTGTGATGTGGTGCGTGGTGGAGAGCATGGTTACATGGTTAAGGCACGTGGTGCCACTTTACTCGGGGAGAGTGCTGCGTGCATCTTAGGTGTGTGGTGAGGGTTGAGTCGATCGGACAGGATTCTACGACGAGCCATGTGGGCGAGTCTTGCCGGGGAATGTGTTCTGGGCATTCCCGTGTGAGGTGCTTGTGGCGGGCACAATGTGAGGTATAAGGAGATCCCAGGGGTGAGAACCTTCATGGAGCGAAGCCCCGGGTAGGAGGTGCTGTTGTAGCACGGACTGTTGTAGTCCATAAGGGAAGATAATCTTGTCTGATCCCCCTAGGACCTAATATCTCTTGAGGATCGGAACCTTGGGACTTACGTGCTCACCATTCGCTCTTGTATGGGTGGGAGACGGATGTCTGACTAGCTAGGACGATGCCACTACTACTAGGTGGTTAGCAGATAGTGTCGGGAGGTACGGGCGTGGAGACCCACACCCTCCTTAGACAACATAGTGACCTCGGAGGCCCGGTACTATGTCTCACAGTCTCAGTATGCCGGTGGTGCCTATCCGGGATGTCCCAGTACTGAGTGGTAGGGTGGCATCGCACCGGTTAGAAAGCAGCCGAAATCAGCTTAGGCGGGGCACTGCCGATGATAGTGATCTTGTGGTTACAGGAGTACACGCTCTGCAGAGTTTATGAATCTATATATATAGTCCGCGAGCCACTGGTATGGCTTTTTCCTAAGACCCACGCTTCTCGGGAGTAGTGAGAGGAGTCCTTCTATTTCTCCCCCTGGCGTTACCCTTTCGGCTGTGAGCCGCTGAGACAGGCTCCGAGAGGGAGTTGGACCTGTCGACTGAGTGTGAGAGGGTGAGATGTGTGTGATGGAGATGGAATGGGTTTGGATGTGT
>CM041635.1:44806579-44824185 GCA_023333625.1 Bothriochloa decipiens | reverse complement strand
GCACATACCTTTTGAACATTCCTCTTAAGTGTCGGAAGTTGGATAAGAAGTGAAGTTTTGCAATTGGGTATGTTCAATCTCACTGTTCTATTCAGGATGTCTATTACAGCACCATGCCGTTTCATCCAATTCATACCTAGGATCACATCTATATCTTGATCCTTTAATATTATCATATCAGTGGGAAAAATATACCCACCCAAACTTACTGGCACTTCATGTACCATTTCTTTAGTACACATACGCCCTCTAGGCGATTGTATAAAGAACTGTTCTTTTGTCTCCATTATTGGAATTTCATGTGTCTTAACAAATGTACCATTAATGAATGTATGAGATGCACCAGAATCAAATAGCATAATTGTAGGATAATCAGCAACAGGAAACGTACCCATCATGACGGGCTCTCCTTCTGGGATTTCCCTGACTTGAGTGTAGAACACTCTACCAGACTTTTTCTCATTCTTATTATTCGACACCTTCTGATTTCCTGGTTTATGCTGATTCTGTGGTTGTTGTTAGGGTACAAAAGTCCTGGGAACACAAGAGTTATACTGCCTCGGATGCGGGCAGTTTCGTGAAAAATGACCAGGCTTTCCACAGTTGTAACATGGGAAGATTGGTGGCTGGGAATTGGGGTTACGAACACCAGGGGCATTCGGCTGTCTTGGATATGAAAGATTAGCAACAGGACGAGCGAATGCCTGTTGTGGCGCTTGGTATTGTGGTGGACGATAGGATGGATGAAAATGATTCTGAGGATGATAGATTATTTTCTGGCGTTTTAGGTTGCCACCAGAAAATCCAGAGGGTACACTTTTCTTCTTTTTGGTTTCCAGATGCTGACGATTCTTATCTTCATAAGATATAGCAATGTTCATTGCCTCATGAAAAGTGGCATTAGGACTTCCCATCATCATTCTCTGAATTTTACTATTCAGACCTCTCAGGAAACACTCTTTCTTTTTACGGTCAGTACTAACATAGTCTGATGCGTACTGAGACAAGTGATTGAATTTACCGAAATATTGCATTACCGACATATCACCTTGCCTCAAGGAAAGAAATTCTTCAAATTTTATAGTCATTATTCCCTCAGGAATAAAATGTGCTCGAAAGGCTTCTCAAAACTCAGTCCAAGTAATACGATGGCCTTCGGGCTGAGCAGCAACAAAATTTACCCACCAAGCTCCTGCAGTACCTCTCAACTGCTGGGCTGCAAACATGGGCTTTTGGTATTCTGTGCATTCAACCAGTCCAAACTTCTGCTCCATAGTGCAGAGCCAATCATCGGCCTCCATCGGTTCATCTACTCTGGTGAAAACCGGAGGACGGGTGTCTGTGAAATCCACATATGTGGTTTCATCTCTATGGTTCCGCCCATGATTTCCCTGTCGGGCATTCTGATTCTGGTTTTGAGCCATCATGGTTGTTGTAGTGACTAATGCTGCAACTGCATCAGCTAGAGTGGGTGGAACTGGTGGAGGATTAGGGATATCACCTCCATCCTGAGATGAGCCAGCAGCATCACGGGAACGGGTGTGAGCAGGCATCTGTTGATAAACAAACTATATTTTATTTACAAAACCTTATCAGATTTCATAAGGATATAGTACAAAGATGTAACACACTTTTGATATATTATTTTTGTTACATCAGTCTGCACTCCGGCAAGACTCCCCATACCTACTAGGCTTTAGAAAGCAAAGAAAAGATATATTACACATCTTACTTTTCAAGACTCCTTATTCATCCTCCTCAGGATCCTCTGCCTCTTCAGGCTCTTCCTCTTCTATCTCGGGATCTTCTTCTTTCATAACATCTTCTTCGTCTTCATTCTCTATATCCATTTGGTTTTCTTCTTCTTCATTAATAACATCCTCATCGACAAATTCCAATTCTTCAGGATCTTCATCTTCCTCATCCTGACCCATTACAAGACCAAGGTCATCCTGGGCTGCCTGTCTTTGGTATTTAGGATCCAATAAGTTATTCAACCTCACACATTCATCGTCAGCTTCCCCCGCATATTCCTCCAAATCTTTCACATAATCTTCAAGTTCTTGAATGCGAATATTTGCCGCATCTTCTCTTGCCCAAGCATCATTTCTTTGGTGCTTCATATGCTTCCGGGATCGCCTCAACGAGGTGATTTCGGTGGCCTCTCCAATCCTGTTGGTTTCAGCTCTTTCCAACTCGGACCTAAGCCTTGCTATCTCAGCTTGCGGATCCTGATGCGGATTGCTACTGCCTTCACCGATCTCATATTTAGGCGCTAACTGATGTCGAGGTACTCCTTTCGGTGCAGTGCTCTTGCGAGGAGTTTTCTTGGTAATGGCCATCCTAAAGCAAGATAGGATAGATATGGAGAAGTCTAAAAGTTAGCATGAAAAGGATTGACACTACTTAACCCAAACCACTTTAAAAGGGAAAGTAATTAAATAGATTAATTAAACATGATGCATGAACGAACTTACGATCTAAACATAAAAGAAAGCAACACTTACATATAAATAACATTTATAATATAGGGCAATATAATATGCCATTTCTCCACCACATTTTGTAAAATCAGAATAAGGGCCAATATAAAGAATCATAGATAAGGAATAAGCAATTTGGACCCAAAATAGTCAAGTTAAAATTATTTGACTCAAAACTTTTGAAGTTTTCACAAAAGAATACTACAACAACTCTTTTTAACAATGATCCAGCTCTGATACCAGCTGTGGTAGAACCTCCTAAATCATATGGCCCACACGCATGATTATTGTCTAAACAGACTCCAAACAACCATGATTGTGTTCCATATGACTTAAAAAGTCTATCGGGTAAATCCTGAATCATCCACGATTCTTCGAGCAGGATCAATCATTGTAGAGAGACATTGCAGTATTACAACAGTTTGATATAAATAAATTACCACGGAGTAAAACAGAGGAAGACTTACAATAACCTAAGTTTACAAACCTCTGAGTGTTAAATATTTACAACTATAGTTTTAAATTATACAAACCATACTAGTAGTGGAGTAGCAGTAGATTACACTATTAAACAAAAGCTCTGCCCATGAGCTAAACATCTTTATTCGTCGTCGCTCTCCTCGACGACTGTCATGCAGCAGGAGGCAAAACATTCCTTCCCATGAGGCTCGCCTGCAACAAGGGTTCAACAAACCCTGAGTACAACAGTACTCAACAAGACTGACCCGATGAAAGAGAAGGGTAGAGACTCAAGAGATGCAGGCTAGAAGGACAAGGTAAGGTCTGTAGGAGATAAGAAATTTTGCAGAAAAGCTTATCAAAAAGAAAAGGTTGCTTGGGCTAGCTCCCGTTATTAACCAACTTCATTATTGATCCTTAATTTTTGTTCAAGTTGTTACTACGATGATGAACAGTGATCGAGTCTTCTTCTCCGAGAAGCAACGGCGATTCGAATCCATTTTCATACCCAGCTGGGACCTAGGTCACTGGAAGTACCGGAGACTTTAACTCCGATGCACCCCAGGTAACCGATATACCGGGATAACAACCGCAGCCGTATATCACCACATGGCACCCGTGAGCTCTGCGGCCCAGCGTACCAAGATACATGGGAACTTAAACCCCACAGTAAAACACACTATGACACAGATGGGATCTCTGGCCCCACGCTAGGTCACTCCATGATATACACGGCTCCAACCATCCGTATACCACTTCATGCATGTGGATTTCTAATTTCTCGATTATCGACAGATCACCATCGGATGGGACCTAGGGCATCAACAGACGAGATCACTACAGAGGGACTCCATTCCCAATGCAAGTTTATTACTATCATCAAGATCTCAACAAAAAAACTAATCTCATCTTTTTCATTTTTTGCCTTTGAACAATTAAAGAAATAAGCGGGGCTAAGCATTACTATTTATCTTTCTAAGCAGGTAACAAGGAATAAGGAAATAAGACAGGTAATGCAATTGGGTGGGTTTTCACTCAACTCCTATTACCTAATGCAACATATTATAGCTAAAGCAGTAAAACTTTTATAAATAGAATAGGGTTTGAATGTATCCGGGGCTTGCCTTGATGTTCGGGGTAGACGGGTTCGAATTCTGGATCAACTCCCGATTCTTGAATCTGCTCGTCCTTCGAATCAGGGTGATAACGTTAACTCTCCGTTAACGGAAACTATTCGATAATTAATATGCTTCAACATGATGGAATAGTAAACATGATGCTCGATGAATGCATGATCAGATTAAGAGCTTGAGTATAACTTTTCTTCACGATAAAGTTGCAAGCTAACAAAACTTCGCTTATATAACTCATTAGGGTTAACTACGCTATTTAAGAGGTTAATTAAACACATAAAATAACGTTAATTAAGCCCTAATGACATGATTAAGGTAAGCGCAAATAATTAATTAAAGTACCAAAGGTCATTAGGGTTAATGACTTAAGGTCATTTATCAATCCCAAAGTCAATCAAATCCTATAATGATTAAGCTTAACTAAAGAGATTAATTAATTATTTAAAAGCATTAAATAAAGGCATAAAAATTAAAGTTATCACATTAAGCCCAAATTTTTATTTTAGAAAGCTCTTAGCCTAATTAGATGGCAAAACAAATTTCAGAATTAAAAGCCAATTATTTTATTTATTAAAAATCATTGAAGGTCCATTTTTCAATTAAAAGGGCTAATTTTAACATATGCAAAAAGTACTCAAATTTGGTATTTCATATTTTTCCTAGGTAGATGACATTATAAGGAATACTCACAAAAATTTTCAGAATTTTTGGAGCTATATATGAATTATTATGAATTTTCAAAGAAAATAGCATTTAAATCATTTTCTAAAAATAGAAAAAGAAAATCGGCACAGTGCTCCCGGGTCAACAGTCGACCCCGCCGGAGTTGACCGGCGATATCTCGCCGTCGGTGAGGTTTCCAGTGATGGGGTTTTCTCCTACTTGCTCATCTTGGCACGGCGCATCCAACGGACAGGCTAATGCAATGGCGGAGCGATGGCAGCATGCACGCCGGCGGCAATGGCGGCGCGGCGGAGCTCGGGTGCGGCGGCGTCGCTCACCGGAGCGATTTTCGGCGACGGCGACCACACGGACTCATGCAGGGCACTTAAACGAACAAGTTTGGCAACTACATGATGGCACTTCATGGTCCCTGGCCAAGGAAGCAACGCGCGCAGCGGAGCGGCATGGCCGTGCCGGCGGCGTGCCATGGTGGTCGACGGCTGTGATGCGGGATTGATAAAATTGATGGCACAGATAGATGCAGGAGCTCACCACAGCGCTGATGCGCACGTTAATGGAGGTCCGGAGTGACTGGGTTGAGCTGTGGTCGACGGCGGTGATGGTGGCGGCGGCGCTCCGATGGCAAGACGGCGTCACGGCGATCTTCGGCGATGCGCTGCTCAAACCAAGGTGCGCATGAGGTGCAAGGTGACACGGAGAACACGATAGCAGGGTTAAAGGTAAAATATATTCACCTTTGGCGGCGACAAACGGCGGTGATGGCGCGGCGGCTCGGTTTGCCGGCCGCGGGGAAGAAGGCGGCGTGCGGGTGGCTCGGGCGAGGGGAGCAAGCATGAACTGGCCCAAAATGACCGTGAGGAAGTGGCGGAGCTTTGGGCAAGAGTAATTGGATAGAGGTGGAGCGTCGGCGGCGAATTCAGGCGGCGGAGCGAGGTCGTCGGCAATGGTGGCGGGAGGAAGAAGAAAGAAAAACGACGGCGTCCGACCGCTATTTATAGCACGAAGACGATGCTTGAGTGAGCGACACGACGACGGTGAAGTTTCTCGCGTCCGAGAGCGCTCTGGTGGCCGGGAAGGTGCGGCGGTGGTCGGCGGCGCGCGATGAGAAGCCGGCCATGGCGGGCGCCGATAGGGTTAGTTACTGTTCATAGAATTTATAGAAATGCCATTTGTTTTAAAATACAAATTATTCAAAAATTTATATAAGAACTTAAAAATATTTAAAAATATCATTTGCATAACTTTTCAAGAGCTACACTTTTCCTTTAGCCGGCACCCTCAAATTCTATCTAGATTTTGAAATTTGAATTCAGATTTGAAAAGGGGATAAAACCCTAGGAAAAAACATTTGAAATTACTTTTGATTTTTCAACAAAACTTGAAAATCTTCAAAACTATGAAATGTTGAGCTTGTCAAACCAAACATTTTTCATATACAAAGTTTTCTCAAATTATGCATAAATTTTTGAATTATGGTTTTAAAATCAAAAGGGGATAAATGCTGAAAACTGTATTTTCAAATTAATTTGAAATTCCTTTTGGAAACTTGAAAAACTTTGTATACCAACTTTGTAGCTCTTGTCAAGGTCTATAAAATGTCATTTTAGAGTATCCCCAAATTCTTTATAGATTTTGAATTAGAGAAAAGGGGGTAAAACTAGGTTTTGAAATAAAGGGTTTTTGAAATAGAATTTAAACTCAATTTGGTTTCTAACTTAATTGGTTGATTATTAGTGATCACAAACATCATCCAAGGACATTTTTAGGTCATTGACCCAATGACACCCTTGGTTGACCAAGTTGACTTTTGAAAAACCTTTTATAGCATTTCCAATTTGAATTTAAATTTGAATAGCCAGACTCAGAAATAAGCTTTGGAATCCAAATTTAATTTCAAATATGGAAATCATTTTTAGGGTTGGACTCAGACTTATACACTATGCTTGACACCAGTGTAAACACAGTTTACACCTCAAGTACATAGAGTATAAACTAAGCATTTGCGATGACATTCGAAAATAGGGTTTTATCATTTCATGTGACAAAACATTACAGGAGCTCAATCAACCTATGAAATGTAAACTTGTTTTAGTTGATGCACATTAAGGTTGACTTAAACATGAATGCTTTATGCATATGATGACATGACATGTTTTAGTTAATATAACACCAGATGTGTTACAACGAGTCTTGCCGGGGAATGTGTTCTAGGCATTCCCGTGTGAGGTGCTTGTGGCGGGCACAATGTGAGGTATAAGGAGATCCCGGGGGTGAGAACCTTCGTGGAGAGAAGCCCCGGGTAGGAGGTGCTGTTGTAGCACGGACTGTTGTAGTCCATAAGGGAAGATAATCCTGTCTGATCCCCCTAGGACCTGATATCTCTTGAGGACCGGAACCTTGAGACTTACATGCTCACCATTCGCTCTTGTATGGGCGGGAGACGGATGTCTGACTAGCTAGGATGGTGCCACTACTACTAGGTGGTTAGCAGATAGTGTCGGGAGGTACGGGCGTGGAGACCCACACCCTCCTTAGACAACATAGTGACCTCGGAGGCCTGGTACTATGTCTCACAGTCTCAGTATGCCGGTGGTGCCTATCCGGGATGTCCCAGTACTGAGTGGTAGGGTGGCATCGCACCGGTTAGAAAGCAGCCGGAATCAGCTTAGGTGGGGCACCACCGATGATAGTGATCTTGTGTTACAGGAGTACACGCTCTGCAGAGTTTATGAATCTATATATATAGTCCGCGAGCCACTGATATGGCTTTTTCCTAAGACCCATGCTTCTCGGGAGTAGTGAGAGGAGCCCTTCTATTTCTCCCCCTGGCGTTACCCTTCCGGCTGTGAGCCGCTGAGACAGGCTCCGAGAGGGAGTTGGACCTGTCGACTGAGTGCGAGAGGGTGAGATGTGTGTGATGGAGATGAAATGGGTTTGGATGTGTGGATGAGATGGGTTAAAACTTGATGAATTATAATATATGATATTGGTCCCTGTTTGCATAGGAAACTACAGCCCCATATTAGGTCGAATTGATTACATCCTTTGCATCC
The DNA here is from genome assembly GCA_023333625.1 of Bothriochloa decipiens. Classification (NCBI taxonomy): domain Eukaryota; kingdom Viridiplantae; phylum Streptophyta; class Magnoliopsida; order Poales; family Poaceae; genus Bothriochloa; species Bothriochloa decipiens. Next base: position 44,816,373 of record CM041635.1, on the reverse strand, counting down.
CACCAAATACTACATAGCAAAAGAAAAGCATATGGTGGGAGATGTGGCCAGTACAAACCGTACTGAAAATTATTTGGCAGGTGAGCCCGACTACGACTATGACGATGAGGAGGAGTAGACGTCTCGTTCCTACGCTCAGACTTCTTTTGAAGATTTATGTACTTCCGCCTTCCGCAGCTGTTCCAGACGCTGCAGCTACTCTGATGATCCCGCCAGTGTGGCGATGAACTATTTATGAAATCCCTTCTAAATGTATTTTTTTGTTCGAAATATGGATTACTGTATCAACTAACGCTGGATGATATGATGGTTTGAGCTTCAAACTATTAAATTATTCGCCATTCTATGTATCTTCCCTTCATAGAAAATTAAGGATGTTTCACTACAGTATGCAAAGAGATTGGAGAAAACCCCGATGCGAAACATACGTTGAGTAGTGCTCGAACTTAGGTCGTGGGAGCTCTACTGAGCACACCCAACCATTGAGCCATCAGCCAGTGCCCTTTTTACAATGCATATTTTTTTAAGTCTAAAAGCAGTCTTCTTTTTTTATAATCTAAGTCTAAAACCAGTCTTCCAAAAATCTAAACATGCCATAAATAGTTTTTTTTGAGGTATTTTCTTTCTTATTTTGATTGAACTCTGTTTAGGCCCATTTAAATTTTTCGTCGGACCCAGTTCGGCCCACCATGCCCTGCCATCACCATCCATCTGTGATCTTGCGGATAAAATTTTCCACTCCCCTGATTGTATTACGAAAAGAGTTCGTGTTTCCCTAAAACAAAAGGGGAAAAAAGGGTTCCTGTTCGCCGGAGTCACCACCGGCGGCGCAGTCGCACGGCCACGGCCGCGCTACCCGCCTGTTCCTAAACCTCCAGACCTCCCCGCACCGCGCCACCATGCCCTGAAGTCCGAGGCGCTTATGGTCCATCGTCTTGGCCCCGCTGTGCAGGTACTCAGCCGCCACCATCACTGCCTGCCGAACGGGCTCCAGTCTCCGCATTGCCCGCTCGGCCGGCTTCCTTAGGTTTTTGTCTCACTGTCAGCTCTTGCAGGTATCGTGGGCCGCTTGTTTGGCCTGAGCGCGCGAGGCGTCGATGGAGGGGGAGGGCGGGGGCGGGGGTGGGGTCGGGGCGCCGGTTTCGCCTATTGCGGGCGGCGGGCGGCGGCACAAGGTGCTCGCGCCGTGGCGCTTCCAGAGCGGCTTCCTGCGGCGGGAGATGAACGCCGGCGTTGTTTCCGTTGGGAAGCCCGGCGTCTTGGAGACGCCCCAGATGAGTTGCCAGACGGCGACGAGTGACGTGCCCCCCGTCTCCCTGAACGACGGAAGCGGCGCGGATGGGGAGCGCCCCGCGACCGATGGGGAAAACGAGGTTCCGAATAACAAGGGTGGCGGCGCAGTCGACGGAGAGGATCGCGGCTTGGATTGTGCCGACGGCAATCCGGCTGCCAAAGAGGGCAACTCGCTACCCAAAGATGGCGAGTTTCCTGAGGACCTTGTTGATAACGACGGAGTCAGGGCAGATCCCCATGGGACGGCCAAACCTAGCGATCTCCCGGGTTTTCAGAACAATGGCCCTGCCGAGGAGATCGATTTGGCAGTGAATAACTTAGAGGGCTTCATGCCCAGTGAGGACACTGTACCAGGTTGTAGAAAGGGGCGCAAGACTGTTGCGCCGTGGAAGTTCCAGATTGGGTACAAGCCCAAATGGTCACAAGGTTTCTTAGGAAATAGATCTAATGGAGAAGCTGAAGGTCCAACATCCAAGGATGGAGATGGATCAAGGAAGGATGCCCCTGCCATGGCACGCAATCACTCTCCTGTCAAAGGTTCAGCTACTGGTGGACCATCTTCAGTGAGAATTCCTAACGGAACTGGTTCAGCACCAAAGAAGAGGAAAGTTGACAAGAGTGACCAAGCAATGGCAAATAACAGAATTTCTGTGGTCAGACAAAATGTATTGACTACATTGCAGGAGTTTCAGATAATTTACAAGAAACTCCTGGAGGAAGAACAGATCAAGTGGAGGGAAAGGGGGCATGGTCTGGGCCCTGATCTTGCAGCTTTCAATATTTTTAGGGAGAGGTTCTGTGCCAATCGCGATGACCTGAAGTATGACGGAAGCATTCCTGGAGTTCGTATTGGTGACGTGTTCAATTCTGTCATGGAGCTCTACATTGTTGGTATTCACCGTGCACAATTGTTGCCAGTTGATTACATCAAAAAGAAGGATGGGACATGTCTAGCTGTTAGTGTTGTGTCGTATGCACAACCTTCCGCTTTTGATAGTTTGGATTTCCTGTTACATGTTGGATCAGTGACTGACATGTGTGATCAGGAAATGGAAGGAACTGATGCGGCACTAAAAGAGAGTATGGACACTGATACGCCTGTCCGTGTTATCCATGCAGTGGTAACGGACCTAGGCGATGGCTGCCAACCCAAACAGCTTACTAGTTATGTATATGGTGGTTTATACTTGGTTGAGAAATTCGACCGAGAAAAAACATCCGGAAGTCAATATGTTAGTACTTTTCATCTAAGAAGAATAGCGGAGCAGCAACACATCGACCTACAAGTTTTGAAAACTAAAATGCCGGAATCATTTGCTGGCACTTTTATTGTAGACATATCTGGAGGTCTTGAGAAGGTTCCTATTTCTGCTATTAACTCTATATCAAATGAGTACCTGACAACATTTCACTACATTTCACAAATACAGTATCCTCTAAAGTACAGGCCAGATCCTCCATCAGGCTGTGACTGTGTTGGTGGGTGTTCCGTCTCTCAAAAATGTGCATGCGCGGTAAAAAATGGCGGGGGCTTCCATTTCAATGATTTTGGTGGACTTACGGAAGGAAAACCTCTTATTTATGAGTGTGGACCATCATGCAAGTGCCCTCCTACTTGTCGCAATAGAGTTAGCCAGCATGGAATTAAGTTTCGCCTCCAGGTCTTCAAAACCAAGTCAATGGGGTGGGGAGTAAGAACTCTTGACTTCATACCAGATGGAAGTTTTGTATGCGAATATGTAGGAGAGCTATTGACGGATGAAGAGGCCCAGGAGAGAAAGAATGATGAATACCTGTTTGCTATTGGGAACAGCTATTATGATGCACCTCATTGGGAGGCTGAGGTCAAGGCTATTCCCTCTCTTCAGAATGGCCCTAGTGAAGATGATGAAACTGTCTTTGCTGCTGATGCATTGAACCAGGGCAATTTCGCAAGGTTCATCAATCATTGTTGCACCCCGAACCTTTTCCCGCAGAATGTCCTCCATGATCATGACAATATAAGTATGCCTCACATTATGTTTTTTGCTAGTGAGGATATTCCTCCCCTTAAAGAGCTATCTTATGATTACAATTACCAAATAGATAAGGTTTATGATTCTGATGGTAACATTAAGATGAAATATTGTTTTTGTGGGTCTAATGAATGCAGTGGACGGTTGTATTAAATCATACTATGATTACAATTTACAATTCAAATAGTTTATGGTTTATGATTCTGATGATAACATTAAGATGAAACCATGTTTTTGTGGGTCTAATGAATGTAATGGACGGTTGTATTAAACTTAGTTCCTTTGTTTTTATGGATACCATGTTATGAATGTGATGTAATGGACAGTTGTATTAAATTTAGTAACTTTGTTTTTGTGGACGCCATGTTTTTTTTTATCTATCGAGTTTACCTTTTTTTGTCTAGTTGAAATTTGTTTCTGCTTGTCGCTTGCCTTATAATTTTAGTTTGTAATTATGTCTCAGTATTGGATTGAAATAATTGGTAAGTACGCTAACTCATGCAGACTTCCTATTTTTACTAACCTCAACCGTTACCAGATAGTAAACACACACTTCGCATTCTTCTTGTTCATACGATACTTTGCACTTTAGACCTATGCAAACAAATTGTTTGATCCTTCCCGTTTACGAACACTTTTGATGAATTAGAAATAAGGCTGATGATGATGCTGATTTGTTGTGAGAGAAAACAACTATTCCTTGGCTGAAAAAGTAGTGCTGATAAGTTCAAGTGAACACCCATTACTAGAAATAATCCAAGATAATTGGTATGGTCCACCCTATCCGGGACCTATGGTCTTTGCCCTTTAGGTACTTTTTAAATTTGAATTATCTATTGTCTAGTGTACTGTATCTGAAAACAGACATGAATACTGTGTTTGACCAACAGACATGAATTACTATATTTGAAAAATGGATTTTTTTATTGATTGTCAGTTGTGCCATATTTTCAGCTTCTGTTTAGTGAACTTCATGTCTGAATCTAGAATCTAACATGGAACATTGCTCATTTAACTGCCGCACAATTTTATTCCCTGAATAAAAGATCAGTTAAAACTAGTTGTTGTCTTCTAGAGGCTTATTGTAAAGCTTCTAGGAATATTTATTATGCTTTAATGGGCACAATCTCCGGGATGAGGATATAAAAAAGGGAATTATGCCCTTGCATATCTTTGTCATCATGGTTGGAAGCTGATAAGCACCTCAGTTTCTGAACATTGAGATTTAAATTGAACATTGAGATTTAAATCTATATCTGCAATGAGGATATAGAAAGGGAACTATTCCCTTGCATACATTTGTCATCATGTTTGGAAGCTGACTAGCACCTCAGTTTCTTGAACATTGAGATTTAAACCTATGTCTGTGCAAAATCTGAAGTTCCTGAAGCTAAACCCAATGTACGCTGTAATCTGACCTGAGTCCATTACCTCCAACATTATCTGTTTTTATCTGTTTCGTAAGCTTACTTTTGATTTGCAACCTCCGGTTGTGTTGATCACATCGATTTTACTGATGTCTGATGATTAACCATAGTAATATGGGTAAAATTAGCTGCTACGTTTCATCAGTACTGATTCTGAACTAGGTGAGTTTGGTAGCATCTCTGAATAACTGGTAACAATGATATATGTGCCAGTAGAGAACTGTTTTTAAGGTATAGCAAATTGGTCCTTATGTTAGTAGTTCACCGGAGTAATTTGCACGGGCGTCAGCCAGGGACAGGTAAGCATCAGTTGCATACCAGGGTCATCATACAGCTATTCTGCCCAAACTGAAGCTCGTATTTCTGTTTCTTACACCTATTAGTATTGAACACTCCGCATAAGGACACTTACGAGCTATGGCAATCGACAAAAAGCGCCCTTGATAACACCATGGCTGCACTATATTACATCACACGGTGTACATATTCCTGCGTTCAGTAGGCAACATATTTTCTGTCATCGCTAGTTGTAGTCGGTTGATCGACAAGGACGGGCAGCTTCAGTTGCCGCCGCCACCGTCTTGGTGTGCTGGTGCTGACCTCCCGCCGCGGAAATGACCACGCTTGCTCCAGCCTCCGCTGCTGAAGAACCCCTTGCCCTTATACCCAGCCCCACCTCCGTCGCCACTACTGCCGGATACACCATGAAGCTCATCATCACCATCACCGCCGCCAGCACTGGAGCTGCTGCCGTATCCACCAGCGCCGTCACCGCCACCATATCCTCCACCGCCGTTCCCATCTTCTCCATGCTGACCACCACCGAACCCACCAGCGTCTCCACCGCCAAAGCCGCTGCCACCACCGTAGCCACCTCCCCCAAAGCCACCGTCACTGCCAAAGCCACCCCCGCTGCCACCACCGTAACTGCCAGAACCGCCGCCTCCAAAGCCGCCATGATGGCCTTTATACCCACCAATGCCGAAACCAAACGCCTTTCCACCACTCCCTCCACCGCCGCCGCCGCCACCACCTCCACCTCCACCGCCTTCGCTTCCGCTGCCTCCATAACCAAACCCGAACCCTCCTCCCTTGCCATCAGGCCCCGCAGCCCAGCTCCATCCATACTCCCACGACCCGCCACCAGGGCTCGACCCATGCGCGGACCCCGAGTCACCGCTCCACCCGGGCGGCAGCGTCTGCCCCGTCGTGGGCTCCGCCACTGCCGGTCCGCCGCCCTCCTGCTTCTTCCCGTCGACCTCGACGCCCACACACTCCACGAGCGCGATCGCGGACACGAGGAGGGCCAGAGGAAGCACCACCAGTGCGCGCGCTCTCCGTTGCTCACGATTTGTCCCCATCGTCGCTTGCACGCCACTCCCTACAAAGCTATAGGAAGACTGAGACTCTCGCGCGCTTAGCTTTTGCTTCGTGTTTGGGCTCGAAAGCTTCAAGTCGGCTTGTGATTTGTTGCCGCCGAATGGATGTCCCGTGGCCGGCCTATTTATATTCTAGCGGTCATACCTGGCACACCACCGGCCCATTCTGAGGCGATCAGCTTGGCTGCTTCGACCGCTGCAGCATGATGCTTTTGGTGTCCGCTTTGCGGCATCGTGCATGATCTCTGCTGTGCGTGCTTTGCGCCGGCCGGCCGGTCGCCGTAATTGCTAAAATCTCTCACGGAAGTAGCTTTCAGGCTTATCTCCTCCGTGACCGCACTGGAATTGCATGAAAACGATCGAAGCATTGTTCGTTTATCCGATGGGAGTTTTTTTTAGTGGTTTTATCTTCGCTGTGCGTGCTGGACTGCTGCCTGCTGGTGCTGGTTGCAAGATCATCGGTCCCGAGTCCCGTGAGCCCGTGACCTGAAGAATCTGGTAGCTGTTGTCCGTTGGCTAGTGTCGACACATATGCTCTGCCGAAATTGGAGGAAAAATTGATGGCTCGGGACACTGTGCAGGTTGCTTGGCTTTGTTGGTCCGTTCGAGATTTTGCTCGTCCGTTCGAGAAAGTGGGATCGGAACGACACTGACAAGCGTCTAGGCATCTACGAAGTAGCATATGCCCGTGAGCCGCGCGCGTTGCATTCCCATTTGAGGACGTGATACTCCTTTGGTTTAAAATTATAAGTCAGTTTATAAATTTTAGAGAGTCAAAAATATTTTAATTTAACTAAACTTATAAGACAAGATAATAATTTATGATGTCAGCTAAGTACTATTAGATTTTTTTATTATTTATATTTTTAAAGCATATACCTATTTCATATCATAAATTTTTTTAATTCTTTCTATAGTTTCGGTTAAATTTAAAATGGTTTAATTTTTTAAGTTTTTTAGAATAACTTATAATTTAAGACGGAGGGAGTACTTTGTTCACTCCAAAATTCAAACAATATATTTTAAACAGCACCGGTTCAATTGTGATATTTTTGATCCTTTGGAAATCAACTTCTATGAACGGTTAATATTTTAGACCGCCAATGTAAATCAGCTTCATTCGATCTATGGACGGTCATAAAATTATTATTTAGGAATCGGGCACCGATGCTTATTCATTCACCGCTCTAAATTTTTTAGGTATTGCATAGAGTTTACATGTTAGTTACCATGCACGAAGCCAATGATGAGGAAGGGGACACAACGGGGAAAGAGGGCTCAAGCCCCCTATGGGTACTGCGCATGTGGAGACGTCGAAAGCCTCGTTTGATTTTTCAGCCGGATGTAAGTAAGGTAGGAGAGGCTGAGATTTGCTGGAGTTCAACGACATACCTTTTTTGAGTAATTAAACCAACAATTCTAGAAGACAAACGATTTTCATCTTTTGCTCATGCTGTTCGGTAGCTCTTCGAGTGTAGAGGACTTTCGTCATGCTGGTTGCTGACATGTGGGGCTCCTGGTCCTCTCTAATGAAAATAGATAACTATAAAAAAATGAGGCAAATGCAAGATCACTACACAGCTTATAGACAGATATAACCCCTGTGAATTTTTTTCGTATATAGGCTCTTTTGTGTGGCGGTTTAGTAGGTCATACTCCCTCCGTATTCGGACTTTTGGTTGGTGTCCTTAAATATAATGTATTTGGTAAACATGAAAATACTTTCTCCTTAATAAAACTAGTGCGTGATTAGCTGATTGTTGTTTTCATCTTATTTTGTACAAGAAAACTTAGATTGCTCCCTTTAATCATGTAAAATCAGATCAGATTTAATTATATTAGAAAGTAAGTGAGGAGTATATATGTCTATTGTCATCTTTTTTATTTTGTCTGAGAATAATCAGAATGCACTTTAATTTTGGGACGAAGAGAGTAAGCCATAATCAAAGTAGCCTTGACACGATGATATGCCCCGGACACACTGCACGGCACGGCCATGATGGTCATGGGCGTTGTCAAGGGTCGTGGTAAGCACTAGAGGTCTAGAGCACAGCCGACAACTTTGACTTCAGGATAGAGGTGAGCCAGAAACAAGACACGAGCCCTTTGTGCATCTGTCGGCACAGCACAGCTGTCCCAATGCAATGCCTTCGCCTATCTCCTGTTCCCGTGCATCATCTTTTAAGGATCGGATGGCGATGTCCACTGCGTCCTTGTGCGCCGCGCCGCTCATGGGAAGGGACGAAGGGTCGAGCGTGGAGAGCGCATCGCTTTCCATATGATTTAGAGCGAGTTCGATGCATTTTTCATATGATTCACGGGTTCAGGCTCGGCCATTTCCATTTTGCAGTTTTTATAGTTTTTTTTAGGATAACAGAGTATGCCTGGACCCATAGCCATTCAACTGAACTTTGCAGTTTTTTTTAGTTTTTTTTAAGGATAACAGAGTATGCCTGGACCCAGAGCCATTCAACTGAACTTTGCAGTTTTTTTAGTTTTTTTAAGGATAACAGAGTATGCCTGGACCCAGACGGCCAGACCCGGCCGGCAACGCTCATGGAAATGTTGTGGCCGTGTGGAAATGGAAATGCATCAGCATGGCGTGTGGAAATTTTCCACGAGCAGCATCAGCATGGCGTTGCCGAGTGTGCTGCAATCCGCTGTTTGGCAAGGTAGATGGTTGCAACTCGTGTGATGAACTGAAGCTGCACTTTCATCTTAACAAATACTTTTATTCACATTTGTCCTACCGAAACGGACCATTCATTGTAATATTATTACGAGGGGTTGGGTCCAAAAATCTCAAATACGAGGATGGTTTCCTATCTTAATAAGAAAAACTACAAAATGGTATAATTCTGAGCATGCATCCATATTCCATAGCGCTGGATGTGCAGTGCACCAATACATAACTGCGACAAAATTTAAAAAAAATCAAACATGAATATCAAATCAGTGATTCGTACTGGCAAGAATATAAACCTTCCAAATGTGGTTTGCAGTTAATATGAATTTACAATTACCATCAGATCCGAATGAATTAGAGATAAACTCCCGACTTCATCAGGACATCAGAAAAAAATAATCACTATCATACAAAACTGTCTGAACTATGAATCTATTGTAGTAACCTCGGAAATCTGCCTCATCTATTGCAGTCCTGCAGCACTTAACCTTATTTGGTTCAACGATGAAACCAATATCTATTTCGCCACAATTGTTGCATATGCTTACAAATTCTTCAAATAGTACTCAGCCAACAAATTGAAAACAAAGAAGAACACGGTAACGATTAACAGATTTCAAAGCAAATGTAATTTTCAAGTCTATGTGCCCTCAGACATCCAAGGAAGGAATTAGCAGCATTAACTCTCAAGCCTGGCAAGGCGAAAGCTCTTAGGCGGCAACTGCGAATGTAGAGAAACAAGCCTTTACTTCTTAACATCATTGGGCAAAGCCAAAACGGTTCAACGCACAACAAAGAAACAAAGAATAGAAAACATAAACACACTAGCAAATGTAAAGCCAACAATTTAAACTCTTCAAGAAAAAAAGAGAATTAACAAACACAAAAAAACCTAACACAGACAACTCATTATTGTTATTGCTTTGCATCAGACATCCAAGGAAGGGTTTAGCAGCAGTAGCTCTCAAGCCTGGCAGGGCGAAAGCTCTTAGGC
>CM041635.1:44760626-44806569 GCA_023333625.1 Bothriochloa decipiens | reverse complement strand
GGCGAAAGCTCTTAGGCGGCAACTGCGAATGTAGAGAAACAAGCCTTGATTTTGTCATCACTTGCAATCAAAATCTGAGAAGCAAACGAATGTGCCTCTTGGGCAAGAAAAAAATACACAGAAATGTGAATGGCTCAGACATCCAAGGAAGGAATTAACAGCACCAGCTCTCAAGCCTGGCAAGGCGAAAGCTCTTGGGCGGCTACTGCGAATGTTGAGAAACAAGCCTTAGGTTTGTCATCATCACCATACATAATGCAAACAAAATAGTTAAAAATGGTGCGTGTGTGCAGATAAAATGTAATCACATTAACCGGCTCTGTGGACTGGTAGAGAAGCAGTCCCCATGTTCCTATCAACATGTGAGAAATGTTGAGACAACTTTGTTTTGGCCTAATCATAGCATCTCTGGTCAAAGCCGTGGCTAACAAAGACGTGGCATCAGGCCCAAATTTCATTTCACTACAGTTCATAAACTATATGTTGAATTAAGTAAACAGAACTATTATAACCCCTCAGAGACCCGATTTAAATCACACACCACAGCTGAATCCAACAACGACAGATGGGGCTCCATCCCAGACAAAACCACTAAGGTTACTGGTAGAGAAGCAGTCCCCATGTTCCTATCAACATGTGAAAGAAGCAGCTGCTGTTTACAGCGTCAAACGGCACTTCCTATCGGTAGGTCTTGAGATCTTCATTGGGAATATTGGGATTGCAACTACGTCTATAAAATCAGATTAGTAAACATGAGTACATGACTACAACAGAAATGTATGTATGATACGTATTCTGACATAAGCCTCAGCAAGCCAGACAATTTTCGTCATAAGTAAATCTGACGGTAATTCCAGATGTATAGCTAATCATCATTGGCTTACATATAGATTACATGTGTGCCTAGACAAACAATGTTAATGAGTAACGACCAAAAGATACATAAAAACGATATTAAAAGGCACAATCAAAGAGTAATTATAGTATCATCAGTAGTTCAGAAAAGAATTGCCTTCTCATTCACAGAGCTAGCAGCATTGTGTCAGAAGGTGTCCTAAGATTGTTTCATGGTTTCATCATCATCTGATACTACAAAGAAGACGGAGTTCAATCAAAACACAATTAATCAAAACACCGAGTGATACATTCCAACAAGAAAAAAACGAAAACGACTGCAGCAAGATGTTAAGGATTCAGATGCAGAGATGTATGTGCATCACTCGGTCGGCAGAAGCCGGCCTCGGATCAAGTGTTGGATTATGCATCAGTTGATCTTCACTATCCAAAATCAAATTAAGGAGAACGAAAAACAACAAAACTAGATTGGAGGGGATCTGTAGTTACTCAGTGGTGGCAATAAGGTTATTGGTTCGATTCTGCCAGCGATTGTCCTCAATGCCTTCAGAAGAGGGAGCTTGGTATCCTCATCGCAACAGTCTGTCCCACGCTCCAATGGAAAAACAAAAACCAAACGAAAAGAGAAATCGACCGGAGAAAATATTTCGAATAGCGAATAAACACGCGAACGGAAGAGAGATATTAGATGGCTCGGTTCAGCGGGATAATCGGCATACAGATCACCCTCGTGTAGAGAAAGACCTGTGATTCGGTCTGTTGAGCTTGAATATTACCGAGTCGTCACTGCCATCACACTTGACACAAAAAGAACTGATTTTGCGAACAGAAAGCAAGATGCATCCACGATCTGGAGATGTTATAATCCAAGAGCTCGACAGATCTGGCTTGGCGTCGGATGGACTGAGGCGAGGTGTTCTACTCCTAAATCTCGGCGGCGCTGCGGGGAATCCAGTCGAGGGGAGAGGCGGCGTTTATATGGAGGGGATTGGTGAATTAGGGTTTGAGCTGGTGGATGTCCGGCCGTGGCGGATGAGTGGGCTGGCTGATCCGTGGGCTTCTGTACAGGCTATGCTTTTTTTAGGGGAAACACAGGCTATGCTTTGGGTTGGTGGCCTGGTGGGTTTGGCCTAGCCCACAGAGTACTGTTAGGGGGCCGTTCGCCCGCACGGCCTGCAGCTGCAGCCAGCCGCCTCAGCCGCGTCCGCCTGCACGTCCCCGTCCTCTGCCGTCGCCGTTCGTCGGCAGCCCGGCCGCGTAGCTCGCCTTTGTAGCAATTCTAGTTCAGAAGATATCCGGTGTTGGGTGTGTGACACAATTATGCTGATAAATAAACTTTTAAGATAATATTATACCCACGATCCTATGGAAAAGCAACTTTGCATAGCCTGAACCCTTGTATAAACATGATTAGCATGGTATAGCATCATAATAAAACTATTTTGAAGTATTAATTTCAAAATCATGTGTGATGCACAACCAAAACTGACATGTACATTACTATTTCTTTTTTCGAGAACGTGCTCGGCACGTATTTCATTAAGAGGAGTTAGAAAAGTTTATTACATCTTGACCGCCCTGGTGGCGAGATGCCAAAGAGCGCGCAGACGGCATACAACAAGAGTCACCGGCTCAAACGGTGCAGCTTCGAAGGTCGTACTAGCTAGGTAGCTCGATAGCGACGACACAATCTAATCTTGCGTAGCCGCAAAACGCGGCCAGCGGTCCCCGCGCGGGGGGAACATGATCTGCATGGCTTGCTTCCTGGCAGACAGACTCGCATCGTCGAACGCCTTGTGGAAGTCGTCCTTGATGGATGGATCAGGCACGTCGTTGGTCGGCCTTCCTGACAACTTGCCTAGCAAGATCCGCTTACCCTGCAACTCCAGATTCGGGTCGCGATATGCCTCTTTGGCCGCAAGGCGGGAACTCCGCAGTGGCACCCAGTCATCATCTTGCGCTCTTGGCACATGCGTGAGCTGCTCCTGCTGGCCTTGAGTGAAAGCAATGTGCCTCCCATATGGGTCGACGCGATGCTTGATGAGCTTATCGCAATGCACACGTCTACTCCGACAGCCGCCTCTCTGCAGGCTCGGCCGATGCTATCGGCCCCCTTGTCACCGCCACAGATGACCCGGCCCTGCTTTGCGGCCGACGAGGCATCCGGGGAGACTGAGGGGGACATCGCGACGGTGGGCTCTCCATTGTCGGTTATTCCCGCTGCTGTGACGCTGGCAGCGGATGATGACGACGCGGCGGCAACAAACGTCGAGATTCCACCGCCTGCGGTGGCTGCCACATTACCCGCGGCTTCCGTGCCTGCCGCCGAAGAGGTGGTTGGCCATGACGGCCAGTTGACGCCGCCGCGGACCTTGGTGCGGCAGGTGGAGGTGCCCGAACTAGAGGCGGAACTAGACGCCGCCGCCTTGCCGCGGCCTGTTCTGCTCGGCGCAGCGCCTGCGACTGCAGCAACTCCAAAGGACGATGTGCGGGGGCCCGACGCTGCTGCTGCGTTCGCCTTCATCGACTCTTTGTGTCTACCGCTGCACGAACCTATCATCCCCATGTATCTTACTACTATTTCACTACTATTTCAAAAGTGTCAGTGGCCAGGGCCGGTGGATGGAGGCGACGAGGCGTACGTGTCCTCCATCAGTCCGGCTCAAGTGCCCCGCTATCAGAATCCACTAATTCCCTGATATTTGTTTTTCTTCTCCTGTCGCAATCGCCATTTTTGCAGAGAGAAAAGAAAAACAGGGCTCGAAAATACGAGCTCCACTACTCCTTTGCTTCAGGCAACGCTCATCTTCCCCGCTCCGCTCAAGTGCTCCACCGATCAGGAATTCAGAACTCACAGCCACGGCCTCCTCCCTCCTCGATAAATCCAACCTATTATCCAAACCATCTCCCGTCCGATCCGTCGCCGTCGAGGAGTTGTCGACTCGTCTATCCACGGGCAAAAGAAGAAAGAAAAGAGAGTATCTAGCCGGGAGCGTCGCCGGCGATGCTCTGCTCCGGCCGCATGCTGGCCTGCAACGGCCTCTTGCTCGGCCGGCTCCGGCTGCCGAGGGCCGACGCCTACCGCCTGCGCCCACCAGCGCTCGCGCGGAGGTGGCGCGTCGCGGCCTCCGCTGCGGCGTCCGGCGGCTCCTCTGACCTCCCATCGTCGTCGTCGTCGTCGTCGTCGTCTTCGCCGCCTACCCCGCCGTTCGGGGCCGGGGACGACCAGGCCGCCGCATCACCTGGGTAAAAATAATTTCCGTAGGAAGTTGGTAATTTTAGCTCTGCTGGTGAGCTGTGAGGCGTGAGCAAAACATGTTTGTTTCCACTGGTCTACCTGCGTGTGACTAGCGAGTCGGTTTGTGATCGCCCGTGCGACGAATCTCGTTCAGGCATAGCTTCTCTATCCATCAAGAATACATGGACATGTTGGATCTCTTTTTTGAAAGTAGGTTGATATGTTGGATCTGAGTCTGACTGACAAACTGTTGGCCTTGAACTTTCCACGAATATTTGTTTGTACTCTTTTGCTTTTTATCGATAGTATTCAGGCATGGTTTGTGGTTGGCGGAGCTAACATTGGCCCCTGCTTGGCTTTTTGCAGGTTCTGCATCATCGAAGGGCCTGAGACAGTCCAAGATTTCGCAAAGCTTGATTTGCAGGAGATTCAGGATAACATTAGGAGTCGCCGGAACAAAATTTTCTTGCATATGGAGGAGGTGTGTTGGCTTTGTATTCTTTATAGTCATAGATTGGTATTTACTTGTTTAGTTAAATATTAGCTTGGTCTAAGCTTGGCACTATGAAATTGCTTGTCATTGTCAAAATAGATAACACTAAATAGCATGCTGACATCCTTGTTTACTGCAATAACACTAAAGCTGGAAATGGTCACACCCGTTTCTAAAACATAAGTATTACCTAATTTGAATTAATTACTAAAGCTTCGTGTGATTGTGTTATGGGAAAAATTGTTCTATAGCACTGAAAGATCACTTCTTTTTGGAAAATATCACCGAAACAACCTAATTCATATACTACCACCAAAAGATACAAACATTGTGGAACTTTCTCTCTATATTAGAATTGATCGGCTTTGAGGACATTTTCCTTGCTTATTTTCTCTTAGACACATAACTGTATTGATAGAAATTCCCATGTGCTAGACTGGACATAACAAGGCTGAACCACACCCTATTGGTTCTGTCTCCAAATTGATATGGCTATTCTCACGTGCTGCATGCATTCCCCTTTGCTCCTCTCTGCCCCAGGCCGCCACTCTTCCCTGTTCCATGCCTGGACATCAACACTGCCATGTCCCCATCCAAGCACAAGGCACTCTGCTCATCGCCCCCCAAGCCAAGATGTCGGCAGCAAGACAAGTAGGGTAGCCCCTAAGCAGGATTAGTGCATATGAGCTAAAATGCAGCAGCTAGCATCTGTGTTGAGAAGGCAGCTAGCATGTCTGTGGAGATGGCAGCTCATATCTGTGGAGATGCTGGTGACTGGTTGTGTTAAAATGGCTGGTTCTTTGTTCAGATGGTTCGGGGCATCTTGGTCCAACTTAATGGCAGCCAATCCAAAATTAAACAGAATAACAGATTGCTACATCCCATAATGTTTGGATCTTTGAATGGTATTTTATGGAGCCAGGTTCTTTTGGTGGTATTTTCCATAAGACATTAAGACACGAGCTTATAATGAAGTTTTCCTTGTGTAATTGGGCGCTGTTGTTATATTCATTGTTCTGGGCATCCATGTTATGCTGATACTAGATGACTGTCCATGTGAACTTTCAGAAAACTTGAGATAGATCTTTCAAAAAGAAAGCTTGAGATATCCATCGATGTTTGCACATCTTGTTCAGCTTCTTTCATTCTCTACATCCTATTGAGTGTTTTAGTTGCCTCTTCTAGTTGATTCTGGTTGCAGTGGTGCCATAAAATGCATCATATGCACTTTCTGGGTCTTATATGCTTGGTTCCCTTTGCCTTGTTCATAGATTCGGCGATTGAGAATACAGCAAAGAATAAAGAATGTGGAACTTGGAATTTCAGATGAAGAGAGTGATCGGGAACTCCCTGATTTTCCATCGTTCATCCCATTCTTGCCTCCTCTGGTATGTATCTTTGCCTTTCAGCACTCAGACACTACAGTGCAATGTTTTCTTTACGGAAAACACAAGAGAACTACAATGCAATGGTTGTTACTGAGGTACAAACTTTTACCTTATGTGAACAGAGTGCAGCTAATCTAAAGGTCTACTATGCCACATGTTTTGCCCTCATAGCTAGTATAATGGTCTTCGGTGGTCTTCTTGCACCAATCGTAAGTCACAGTTCTCAATTTTGGTATCACTAATGGTGACTGTTCTAGTTTATTCCATACAATTTGATGTGGTATCATGCAGCTGGAACTTAAACTCGGTCTAGGGGGTACTTCTTATGAAGACTTTATCCGCAGCGTTCATCTGCCCATGCAGTTGAGGTACTACCACTTTTCCATGGTCCACTCATTTATCAATGATCATCGAGCTAGGGAAATCAAGACTGATCAGCCATGAATACTAACTGCTTCACTCTTCATTTGTCTACCCGTACTGCAGTGAGGTAGATCCCATTGTTGCCTCTTTCTCAGGCGGAGCAGTTGGAGTTATCTCTGCCCTAATGGTTGTTGAGATAAACAATGTCAAACAGCAGGAGCATAAGCGGTGCAAATACTGTTTAGGAACCGGTAAGTTTTCCTCCAAAAGTTTCTTTTTCTCAAACATGCAGGAGAGCTGCGTATCACTGAATTAAGAAGTAGAACAGGGTTGAAGAAACCCTTACAGACCCACACAATGACACAAACATGTGCGCAGAAACACATGCACTCACTATCGTAACTAGCCTCCAAAACCTTTTCATGATCATATAACATGAACATAAGTTCTATGAGGATTTCATATTCCATTCAGTTTTTGCAGCTATATAGTCCAGTGTAAGCATTATTTATGTTGACCTGAATCTCACACTGAAGTCTGAGATATGTTGTGAAGTTCATTGCTTGCTCAGCTTTAGTGCAGTAATAAGATGTTGACACCTGGGTCAAAATAGTGTTGTGAATTTGAAGCGCTGATAGCTCTTTTGGCCCATTACCATAAATTTGTTATGGCATGGCTACCAAAACATACTTTTGCATAGAAGACTTCCCTTTCTAGCTATGCATATGATGAGCTGAATTAAATGTTTGTTCAGACAGTGACAGTTCAATGTTCATGTCTTGTAGGATACTTGGCATGTGCCCGCTGTTCAAGCACGGGCGCTCTTGTGCTCACGGAGCCTGTTTCAACATTCAGTGATGGCAATCAGCCTCTATCCGCACCAAAGACAGAGAGATGCCCGAATTGCTCAGGCTCGGGAAAGGTAATTTGATCTTTCTTACATGAGGAATAATCTCGTGTCACCGAGCCTCAATAGGGATTCTGATTTGCACATGAATCATCTGTGAAAAATCCAGGTGATGTGCCCAACATGCCTCTGCACTGGGATGGCAATGGCAAGCGAGCATGACCCCCGGATCGATCCGTTTATTTGAGCGTGCACCTCTATGTAGTCCAATAGCTGCTGTAACCTGTGGAAACATGCTTTGTAGATAATAGTATCGACAAAAGACTCACAGATAGGCCCAATCGTGAATTTGTGAATCGATGTTGTACGGCACGAATAGGATGAACTGAAGAGTGCAGAGAGGTGTATGTTGTAAAGTAATAATTCGCGTCACTGTATACTATTACTAGAACGTTTTTGTTCATCCAACACTAATGATTCAATCCCATGATGATGATGAATTTGGTCACGCATTTCATGCGTGCGTGTATCTATAGCCACAAATGGAGCTGACGAATGTCGATGCATTGATGTGCTCTTGGGGCAGCCATGCAGTTGTAAGTTATCTTTGCAGACTATCTCAAGTTGGAGACAAGCGGCTCTTCGGTTTACACATTTGAACTGATCCGATGTTGCCTTTGGTGCTGCTCCCAGCTGACAGTCAAACAGAGCCTTCGGCTTGATCTGCATATAGAAATCAGCGTTGTTTTCATTCCTTAGGTTGAACATGGTAGATGTGTACTGTCACAAACTCTGAACGAGTCGCATACTACATCACAAGATGTAGTTCTGAAAACTTACAAATACTATCACATATAGTAGGTGTAGAGATTACCGGTCTCCTAGTAGAAATCTAATTGACGGAGCACCTCGTCATGAATCGTCTCAGATTAGTTCTGAGTGATTGGGGTCGAGTTTTGGGTAGCCGCAGTCGCGGGTCAGCCACCCGTCCACATCTCCTCCATCCTCCGTTTCTTGCCTGTGCCTGCGCGGCCGCCCGTCCAGCGCCGCTACTTCCGCCCGCGGCCCGCCCCGTGCATCCCACCGGACCACTTCGCTAGCGCCGCCCACTGCAGCACTAGCCGTTGAGGGCGGCACTCGCCGCCGACTTCTCTCGCGGCCGCGTCGTCGACCCACGTCCCACCTATTCGTCTGGCGTCCAACGGGGGAAGGGCAACCGATGGACGCGCTCCTGGCGAGCTACGCGTCCGACTCCGACTCCGACGGCGGCGAGCCGGCTGCCGTCTCCGGAGGCGCCCCGGAGGTCCCAGTCCCGGAACCTTCGGCCTTGCTCCCACCTCCTCCCCTCGACCTCCTCCAGCCCCCCAACTTCGTAGGTATGATTCCTGGCGCTCCCATCTCTTTGATGTTCTGAATGCTGACCGCTGACTGCTGACGGTATCTGCCTATTTGGGGACAATACGTGGTGCAGATTACTCGGCGGTGGCGCAGGGGGGTCGCGTCCGGAGCTTCCCGCATGTGGAAGGCAACTATGCTGTGCATGTTTATATCCCTGGTCTGTGCTTTTGCTAGTTGGTCTTGCCCCAATGTTATTGTTCTTCGATGTGAATGTGCACATAGAAATCGAGATCAAATATGTATGATGTATCCTCTTAGTTACTATCTGGTTGCTTGGTGTCGTTTTAAGGATTAGAATGAGCTTGTCAATAAAAACTTGGCAACTAACAGAACATGTCTGCAAATAATTTCTCAAGTTCGTTAGTGAAGGGGAAAAAGATTACCCACATCTTTTTACTGAAATTGTGGCCATCATGGCGGTATTATTCATATGATCCTACTGCCCCAATGCTCACCTGAATACTTGCAGAACTAGGACCACAACATTTTTGTTCAATCTATAACTGCTCCTCACTTATATTTAGCTTTTTTTTTTATGCAGTCGTCATACCTTCTGACGCAAGGAAACAGCTGTCCCTTTGTATGAAAAGAGCTGAATCTCTTGTGCCGGATCTCTATGCTGTTGATTCAGACTATGCACTTTCTGAATTGTGCAAAGATGAACAGAAGCTGGAGAAAGTGCTTCTGAGCAGGGAGTTTCATGTAAGCTTGGGAAGACCTGTTGCAATTCAGGTGCATCAGATCGACTCATTTATTGCAATGCTTCGCCAGAAGTTCCAGCCACAACAACGGTTAGTCATCTCTAAGAACTCCGCTGCTTGGTGACTACTAGTTTGTCCCTTCTATGGATGCATTTCCTGTACAGGGTTACAGTTGCCCTGTATTTTTTTTTTTCTACTTTTCAATTTTTACGTCTCATTGTCACTGATGGAGATCTTTATACATGTGGAACAAAGGTACTGGATGGAGTTCAACAAATGGGAGCACTTTGTCAATGATGATTGTACACGGTCATTTCTTTCACTAGAAGTTACAAGAACTGGTTTGCCAGAGGTATTTACAGTACATGTTTGTGCCATCTTGTGTTTACATGCATTAAGGTTTAAGTGTCTGCATATGTCTATGTCTTATTGAATTTTCATAATGAGAACCTTTTGCATCTTTTGTTTACCCTCGGTATTCTTTACAGATAAGGAAGCAGATACTTATGGTAGATGAAGTATATCGATTGCATGGTCTTCCTGAATTTTACATGGTAATGGATATTGAGTTATGCATTATATTAGTGTTTAGGATGAATGAACATGAGCTTTTCCTTGATTTTAAATTAATTCATTCAATTAGATAAATCTAGCTCATAATTCATTCAAATAGATAAATCTAGCACCTTGCTTGTAAACAAAAGTAGCCAATTCATTCATAAGGCCAATTGTATACAAAAAATAAGATGGTGTCTTTCATGTAAAGTAATGCAAATGTTGATATAGAATATCAGTACATGACTACATGAAGAAGTAATCAGTAATCTGTCAGATTAAAATGTCTAGAACATCATATAAGACTCTTCTAATTTTGTCACCAAATCTAAACAACATTATTTAACTGTCATTGATCATTTGGCAGAATCCACGGCCACATATATCGTTGGTGTGGGCATTGGGTGATGTCAGCGGCAAACTAAAGCAGGGAATAAAGGACATTGAAAAATATCAGAGTAGTATGAGTTCATTGCAAAAATGTAATGTTCGATGCAAGTTCAGTCGTGTAGTTTGTAAAGTAGGTAAGAAGGTGTATGATATCTGTAAAGTTGCAGATTGAAACACATGAATTACGTTTGATAAGCTTTGAGGTACTGACCTCTTATGGTCTGGGCCAATTCTTGTGATTGGAACAGTAAACACAAATTTATGCTCTTCTTCAGTACATGGTAAAGAGGTCAACTGAAACCTGGTAAGAGCTATGTTACAAAAGACCGAATTTTGTGATTCTGCTACCTTTTTTAGCTCTGCCCCAACTATTCCTTCTACAACACCCACTTCTGCTGAGTTCAGCTGAGCAAACACAATCGCTTATAATAGCTAATCATCCCAAGGTTGCAGTTTTGAAATTTGCATGTGGCCTTAAGTGCCATAAAACACATGTCGCATGCCTCTGAAGTTCCTAGTTCACACATTCTCATCATCCCACATGAAACATTGTATCTTCTGCTGGGACTAACAGAGATGCAAGCAGAGTTCAAAAAAATGTCTGCTCTCTTTTTGGTAGTGTGACTCCATATGCTGTACAGCAGGTATCTAGCAGTTCACTTGAAAGCCATTGGATTCAACAGAGTATTCTACTGTGATGCATTGATGGTCCTGACTCCTGAAGTATTGGATAATGTCAAAGGTTCCCTTGAGAGCAAGGATGAGCCAGATGTGCAAATTCTGTCAGAAGGTGTGACAGACTCAAAGATTGACATTAAACGGGAGTTCATGTCATCTCCCTCTATATTTACACCACTGCAGCTTTATTGGGCAAGTGAAATTTTTCCTGGGGTTTTTGGCGCTAGAAGACCTTTATTGGCATGACCCAACAGGATGTTCTGAAATAACAGAGGATTTCGTTGCAATGAAAAACAGAAGCATGTTCCAAGAAGAATCCTGTCTGCAGCCTATCCAAACCTTTGTGAATTATTTACTCTGACATGTGATGTACCAAAGGCTCCAACAACATCGAATACGGCTGTCAACCATTGCATTGCCTTCAGAGGCAGCAAACCATGTCTTCTGTGTATTTGTGAGATGGGCTAAATATCTGCAGTTTGAAAATGACAAGATGAATGATATATTGTACTTGAAAGAATCTCTTCAGAAATTAGAAACAACAATATTGCCCACCTCAGCCGATAAATGGGTCTCTGCATCCTTCTTTTGGCCTTGTTTGCTGGGTTGAAGCAACAGTTTATTAACTCTACTGATGTTTACTGCATACAATTTGGTGACCTTTCTTCTGAGGATAAGCAAATGCTGTATGGAAGAATTGCTGCTTTGATGAAAAGCGTAAGGCATCTAAGCACTTTCGAAGGTTGTGTATCGTGAAGCAGTATTTCATGGTACATCAGAGAACAGACAAAAGGTTTCCGTAATTTGTTGGCTTTTGCCATACATGCAACGGTACAACCATAGGATGCACAGAGATCAACTTCTGGAAAAACGACATCATGAAGATTAGCAATCTGCAAGTAGGAAAAATGAAACTGTCTGGTGCTGAGTTACCTGAGCATGAAGCTGTCTGGTCCTTCTCTTCGTTGTCTGCAGCCGAACAAGGTTCAGCCAACCAAGGTGGTGCTGATACCCAGGGGGCTGATTTCCAACCTGTTCGTGAATTCAGTTCTCATAAGCACCAGGAATGGTTTCAAGAGGCAAAGGTGAATGATGTTGGACCTTCATCAAACTTAAACACGCTGCTATGTATGGACTCACTGAAGATAGTTTGCTTTCTGTTGATCTTGAAGGGTATTCTCTTCTTAGAAGAGAAACCAAGGACCGGAAACTACATTGCTTGGAGATAGTTCAGTGGAAATCCTTGATGAGCCTCGGATGGTGATGTCTGCTGAACTTGGAGGCTGAAAGCTCAAGCCCAACGGTCCATGTTGAGCTAACAAATTTTGATGAGAATCTGGCCAATCTTGTAGAAGACAAGGATCAGCAGCCTTCAGATGCAATCCAGTAGAAGACAGGGAGGCTTGGTGAAGCACTGGTCGAGAAATATTTTGGCAAACAGCTAGGTTCCAACAAGCAATAATGTTAGGTGGGCGAACGACAGAATTGTTATAACATACCCAGAGGGTTTCACAGATTATGTGGAGCTTAAAACAACTGTATCTTCAAGAAAAGATTGGTTTGACGTCTCACCAAGGGAATGGCAGTTTGCCTTGGAGAAAGGGGATTTATTTAGCATTGCTCGTGTCATGTTAGGTACAAAGAAAGCAAGTATAGAAATGTCACAAGCTTTATAAGCAGAATTGCGGCTTGGTCTCCTGATATCGAGATAACATATAATCTCGTCAGCAGCAACCTAGACCAAAATGTCAGTTTTGTTGAGGCTAGCACCGATGATCTTTCTGCAGATTGTTATGATTACTCTGACAATAATCAGTATCAAGGACTGGAGCGAGTATCTGCATCTTGATAAGCATTTTCTTATCCAAGTTAGCAGATTATACATTTTTGAAAGAGATGGGGTACAGCATGAGCGCAAGGCTGCATAATACGGTTCAGCTGTCTATAGTAGTCTCCCTTTTTTTTTATTACTCTAACTCGAGTAATCCTCTCCATGTCTCTTGTCACATACAAGTAACCTATGTCTCTTGTCACATACAAGTAACCCATTCCGATATTTTGGTGCATAATGTGTGCGATTTTGTCAAAAAAAAAAAAACAGAGTCCAAAAATTGGAGTCCATCATCGGAGACACGAGAGACAAAGAGAATATTCATTGAATAGCTCTTGGAGTTCCTCTTATATTAATTTACTGCCAGTTTTTGGATCTTAAAAAAAAAGAATAGCTCTGTTCTGTGCATGTTAGATTGATCGATGCACCGCAATGGAAAAATTAGAAACAATGCAATTGTCAAGAATCTAGTACAAGAGCAACACAATCAACATATCCACTTTCTGCAGGTTTAACCACAGTTCACCGCTGTGTAGATAAACTTCTAGGTCACCCCTTTCGACTCTAGCTCAGAACCCTCACGGATAAGAAACCCACCCAATTTCCTTGGCAGCGACAACACCTTGATAATCTGTCATCTGGTTTAGGGCCCTTCGTTGTTTTCCACCATCCTGTTTCATATTATTAGGCCTACGGACATGTATTGTTCTCCTCCATCTCTCCTGCATCCGTCCATAGAAAAGAAGACAACATTATTATAACCAGTAGCTCAAACAACCAGTTAAAACGAAAGTTTCCACACTACTCCAAATAGTATGGCATGATGCACACGGTCATGTTCTTATCAAGCACATACAATCTTCTAGAACTTATAAGCTTCAGTAAAAGAGATGTAGCAGGAATGGGGGGGGACATACAAACAGTATCGAACATCATAAAAAATGTCAGGCACATAAGAAAACATGCAAAAAAAAATCAGAATCTATTGCACTAATAAGATCACTAATCTCAGAAACTTCACTTACCATGTGACCCATCAGTTTGATTGTCAACATAAATCTTTACAAACAATTTTTTGAGGTCTTCTCGTGCAGTTATTTCTTCCAAAACCCTATCATTGAACTTCAGTTCTGGAGACAAGTTGCATTCTCCATGCTCTGGTTCTTTTGAAAAGAGCAATTTAGACATGTGCTCCTTCTTAGCTTGTGTGTCATATTTGCTCTTCTCTCTTGTTCCTTCTGCAATTAGATTGTATGTGTACACAATCTTTTCCTGACCAATTCTGTAAGCTCGGCCAATTGCTTGCCTTCCGACAGAGGGGTTCCACACAACATCAAGTAGAACCACACGTGATGCCCCGATAAGTGTAATGCCTTCACAGCATGCCTTCGTTGATGCAAGCATTACCTTGGCCTTGCTTTTCATGTTATTGAAGGCCTCCAAAATTGTTTGGCGGTTTTTAACAAGAACACTTCCACTCATTAGCAGGATCTCTTTGCCTTCGGTCCAATTGAATTTTTCTTTCAGCTGCTCCATGATCAAAGACAATGGTTCCAGATATTGGCTGAACACTAGCACCCGTTCATTTAGCGCTTCACACAGACGGACAATCTCCAAAACAAACTTCGTCTTAACCCCTTCAGATGGATTGGAGCGTAAACTCTCTAGCTTAGGCTTGTCCAAGATAGATTCCTCTTTGCTAGACAATTTTGCACTGGCAAGGAGGGAGGGGTGTATTGATGCAATCGAGATTTTATATTCCGCATCAAGACCATTCGTTGCCACAGTGTTCTCCATAGTTGCAATGACGTCTTTCTGATAAGGAACAGGGTTCAGAATCACAACGGATTCTCTCAGTCCTGGGAGAGACTTCTGAAGAAATTTGCCACTATGGATATGGACAATCGGGTCCAACTTTTTCCTCACTTCATTTATGATTTCCGGTGTGATGTCATTCAGTCTCAATGAAGACCAGAACTCCGCATCTGCATCCTTTGGCCTGACAATAAGGCGCAAGGTGTTATAGAGCTCCTCAAAGTTGTTTTGGAATAGAGTGCCCGATAGAATTATTCGCTTTTCAGTTTGGACCTTTTTAAGAACCTTCCAGATAAGACTCTTCTTGTTCCTTGGCGTGTGCCCTTCATCAAGGACAAGCAAGTCGGGTTTCTCAAGCAGCAGCTTCCTCACCTTAACCCCGTCCATGCCTTCATGATTAGCTAGCTTCCTAAAAAGCGAGTAGCTCAAACCGATTATGCTGGTACCATTCATCCAGGACCCTAACTTCACCAATCGTCTATAATTTTGATCCATTTTATCTGTCAGCAGCCTTCGATGAAAAGTTCCATTCTTCGCAACCTGTTCTTGAATGGTCTTGTCTTCACTCCAGTTGATCTCAGTGGAATTCAGTACATGAAAAGGGAGCTTTACCTTCCATTTCCTGAACTCCTTCTCCCATGTCGCTAACATCCCCCTGGGAGCAATGATAACTGGGCTACAGTTTGGGAAAACCTCAAGGTAGGATTGAACAAATGTGATTGCTAGTCGCGTCTTTCCCGTCCCAGGTGCATGAGAAATCACACAACCATCTCCAACATCAGATTTTGCGGTTTGCTTTACCTGTTCAATTGTAGTACCTCCTGCCAGCTTCGTCCACAAGAACTCAAATGCATCCTGCTGGTGTGGGAACATACTTTCTTTGACTCCAGGAATGAGATCCCAGACTGAACCAGCTTTGTGACCACCAAAAGTGCATGGTAGTTCATGTCCATTTGATACCAGCACATAATTTTGTTCAAAAACATTGAGCATTTCCTTAAGCATCTTGTCCAACTCAGGGTCGATTGCTGATTCCCTTTCTGCAGAAAATTTCCCCTATTGGACGAGGGGGAAAAAATCTTATTAAAGGGGTTGGTGCTACCTAGTATCTAGCAAAGCATAATCATATCTTAGAGGAACATGTTCTATACTTGTATTGAACATTTGCTTACCAAAGTAGGCATTATATGTCTGATTTCGATATCGACAACATGACAATGCTTGCACCGAACTCCTATTTGTTCATCAATAATGAATTCATGCTGCCCTTTATTGCAAGAAGTTACTTCCACTGGAGGAATTTCTAGCCCATCCTGAAAACAGTAGTGTATGGATTAGCTTTTTGTTGGATCTTAAATGAATTAGAGTAAGAGAAAATGCATAACACACAGAATCCATTGCAATCATGCATTTTTCTGAGGGAATTCAAGCTCAAGACAACTACAAACTAACAGTATTGGTAAAATAAGTACAAAAGAAGTATAAACTGAATGACATTAACATAGGTTAAATACCTCTTCAGAAATGTTACCGATATTCATGAATTCAAAAGCAATGTCGCATTCCCTCCACAGGTCTTCTTGATACTTGTTATTTCCTATAATCTCTTCTGCATTCTCATCTCCGAATGAGAATACCAAGGGTAAGCTAGTTCCAGCTGCTTCATGATCAGGATCATTTATATGATTCTCCCAGACAGAAAACAAGGAATTAAGGAGTTCATCATATGCAGCTTTCGCTGCTGGACCGCGCTTCTTTATTCGAAGCTTATGTGCTTTTCTTTTGAAGAAAAAAACATCCTGTTCATCTGGCCCAGGATTTGAACCATCATACTTTCTGCAACCATCCTTGCCAGCCTGAAGATTGGATAGCCCCTTCTTCAGCCTCCGAAAAGGCCTATCTTTGGCGTCCCTAGCATATGCTCTGTACTCCTCGTCACTACTGGTACTTGTTCTCTTGCGCCGTCTCTTGTTTACTGCTCTCATGCGCTTCCTTTTGCCAAAAATTATGTTGTCTTCCTCACTTGATGACAGAAGAGCTTGCGGAGGTGCCGGTGGAACAATATCCTCTTCTGAATCAGAACTCGAGTCTGAAATATCAATGTTGTATGGTTTGCTGAAAGTTCCACGCCTGAGCAGTTTTTTGTCCTTGCATTTCCGCTGCGATCGCGTCCGCGCTCCGATGCCCTTGCCAACAGTCTTGCGTGGCTTCTGAAGCAAACATATGCCCTCAAAAACCCTCTTCCTGAAGACTCGCGTGTCATCGCCTCCTGACCTGAAACTGCTACCTGCAATGGTGGTGCTAGCAGGCATGACTGGCTGCACCTTCTCTGTTTCATCCAGTTCCTGTTCGCCCTCCTCCCCCGTTTCATCCATTTCCTGCTCAACCTCTTCAGACGCGTCCTCTTCTTGTTCTCCTTCGCCATCGTACATACTATGGCTTTCTTCTTGATCGTCACCTTCCTCCTCTTCCAACAAATCCTTTTCCCCGACCTCCTCTTCATTATCACTCAAAGCAGCAGAACCTTTGCCTTCTTTGTACTCGTCCTCAGTGTCCCCATGGCTATCCTGCCTGCTCCTTCCCTCCAAAGCCTCGTCCTGCTCACTCTCTTGCTGTATGCCATTGCCAACCCCATTGTTGTTGTTGTCGTCGTCGTCGTCGTCGTCATCATCTGCCTCCATGGACTCCACATCTTCCACTCCCTTAGCCTCGTCCTGCTCACTCTCTTGATGTAATCCATTGCCAGCACCATTGTTGTCGTCGTCATCATCATCTACCTCCATGGACTGCACAGCTTCCACTCTCTTCTGCTTCTGCTCCTGCACTTCGTCCTCCCCTGTATCCTCGGACGACACTCGAGCAGAGTACTCCACCGTCCCCTGCTTCCGCGACCTTGACCGGATCCGCGACCCAATGCTGGTGCCCATCCAGTTCGCCGGTGCCACACTAGTGCTCCTCTCCCTTCTCGAACCTCCTCCACTCCTCGCCTTTCCCCGTGCACCCCTGGATTCCTCGCTGGACACGAGGGCCTTCTTGGACGAACCCGACAGGTCACCCACGGCTCCTCGGCTTGCTTCTCTGCTCTTCACATCCCTGGAGCTCCTGGCGTCGTCGGCCATCGACGTCGCGCGACGCCGAGCCCCTGAAGCGCTCGAATTCCGGTCGAACGAGTGAACGCCGCCGCCGCCACGCGAGTCGGGCTTGGCTCCGTCGGCTGACGCCCTCTTCCGCTTCCGCTTCCTCTTCACGTGAGAGCTTCCGGCGGGCGCAACCGCCACCAAGGCGCGCTTGGCCTCCGCCGAACGAACCCAATCGCAGTCCAGGTCGTCGGAAGCCTCCTCCTCCTTGACGCGCCTCACGAGCCGGCGGCCGCTCCCGTCGATCATGTCGAGCGGCAAGGCGCCACGGAATCGGGAACCACCGTCGTCGTCGGAGGAGGAGATGGCGATGATCTTGGGCTGGTGCTGGCCCGCCGCGGCCACCGGCGACGGCGAGGACGGCGCGTGGGGGCTTGGTGCCCGTGGCGAGGACGGCGCACGGGGGCTTAGTGCCCGTGGCGAGGACGAGGACGGCGCGCGGGAGCTCGGTGCCCGTGGCGAGGACGGCGCGCGGGGGCTTGCTGCCCGTGGCGAGGACGGCGACGGCGCGCGGGGGTTCTGTGCCAGTGGCGAGGACGGCGCGCGGGGGTTTTGTGCCCACGGCAAGACAGGCACCACCCCGAGGCGCAGCGCCCCCGGACCCAGCGGGTGGAAGCCCGCATCGTCGACGGGCTCTGGCTTGATGATCTTCAAGGCCTCGCCTGCGGCGGCGGCGGCGCCGCCGCTCCCAAGCTCGCGCCCCGCTTGGCCGCCGCCGCCTTCGTCTTCCTCGTCGCTATCCTTGATGATTATGATCACGCGTGGCTTGGTGCGGACCTTCCCGGCCTCTGCTGATGGCGGCGCGAGCATCGCCGGTGGTGGGGAGGCGGAGCGGCGCGGTGAACGGGGGTTTTTGCTCTCCAGACGAGGGGGCGGCTGGCTCTGTTCCTTGCGCGCGTGTAGGATAGGAAACCAGAGCTGGGAAAAGGAAGCGTCCTCGCCGCCGGGAGCGCTTTGGGCCCCACCTGCCAGGGGCGTTACGAAACCAGTCTCTCTGGTGGCTGCTGGCTGGTGGAGACTGGACTGGAGAGCATCATCACGAGCAACGCAAACGTCTCACATGGACGGCGTGGAAATGCGGTCCCCGGTTTCCATCCTCCATGGTATAGGTTTCCAGTTCGGGATGAAGGCCAGACGCCAATGCTTTTACTCGTGCCTAGCTGTCTTGCCTCAAAATGGAATTTGTACAGCCATGGATCGGAGAAATGGTTACTGCCAGTACCTGTAGGCCGGTCTGTGAGTTCAGGTGGTTGTATCCAGCATGTTACTGCCGCAGCTTTAAATTTGTAGACTAATTGTATCCAGCTTTGAATGTGATCTAGTAGATCCAAAGTTTTCAATGGATCACCGCCAATAAAAGTCCAAACAAGTTGGTATGGAAAGATCAATTGAAATTGAGTCCGAGATGTGCATCAGCTTGTTTCATAATGATCTAAATTTACATGCAGTGTTGTTGGCATTTTCTCCGGAGATGATTATGTAGACTCGTTAGGGAAGATGATCATGTAGACTCGGGCATGTTTGGTTGTCTAGTTCTATAATGGCCTGAACCTGAGGATGCAGGCTTGATGCGTTTGGTTGCAAAAGAATTGCAACCAGAGCCACGCCTAGCACGTGCAACAAGCCCCTCTCAGCCTGGCTCGCGGGAAACAGATTTTAAATCCGTTTTTGGTCGGCCAAAGTGAACACGGGCTTGTATGCGTGCGAGACTGTTGGTGCCACGTCAGAGACCAACCAAACAACATCTTTCCGAGACCTGGCTAGACCGGTTCAAAACGGATAGCAAATCAAAAGCACAGGCGCATGCGCCAGACCAAGTTGGGTTGCCTGTCTCTCTAGATGCAATACAACCTAGATAAGAAGCGAACCAAACAAGCCCATGGTGTTTGACATGTCACAAACAAACTTTTTGCCATAAGCCTAAGTTGAGGTACTTGACAAAGGAAGTATAAGAACCAAATATTGAGAAAATTTTCTGGTGAATTTGGTGTTTCTTCCCATGTTCCAACCTATAACGTGATTTTACTCCTACTTTTGAACTTTGTGATTTTGCTCTTGTGATTTTAAGCAAAGCTCCTATTTACCCTCTTTTTTACGACACTGTTAGAT
This sequence comes from Bothriochloa decipiens, assembly GCA_023333625.1. Classification (NCBI taxonomy): domain Eukaryota; kingdom Viridiplantae; phylum Streptophyta; class Magnoliopsida; order Poales; family Poaceae; genus Bothriochloa; species Bothriochloa decipiens. The sequence continues at coordinate 44,786,771 of CM041635.1, read as the reverse complement.
CTAAGCTGATTAAATGACAAACACTAAAGTAAAAAAATAGCCACATGAAAATACCAGAATGCCTTCAATTTTTTTATCCTTTGTTCTACCTTTCGCACACTTTATCTTCTCCTTACTCAGACACAAAGAATAGGTCAAAGATCACACTTCTTAGTTTAGGATAGTCTTAATGGAAGTTTTAGTTTCATTCTCATTTAATACAGTAACACATCATTAAATTTGTTGACATGTTATGAAGAGGGGTAGATGAAACTCGCAGGGAGACCAATATAAAAGCTGATGTCATAGTGTTGGTAACTATGTCAGGACACTCCACTGGGCTCGTAGCTTCTCAAATTAAAGTCTATAGGCAGAGTTCACAACCAAAATACAACAAATGCAGAATAGCTACAAGTAAACGTCCAAACACTGACAATTGCACAACCAGACAGTCACAAGATCATAACCGAACACACAGTTACAGGTTCACAACCAGATAGACAGAAAATTTATTGAATTAGGACAAACCAAATTTAACATTTAAATATATATATTTTAAAAACTGTAAACTATTCATGAGCCTATTGATTATTGAGAACTGACACTGCGTGTTTACTGTTCTATGTTCTAATAACACCGATTATTTGCAAAGCAAAAAGGTGTACTCTAAATGCTGGACAAGTCTAGTTATTTGTCATTTTGACTACAAATCTGAATTACTCCAAGGTTTTAGCCATCGCGGAGGACCGAGCGGAGTGGTGGGATGTGTGGAGAGTGGACTAGAGAGCCCGCCGCATGCTGCTGTGCTGTCGGATGCAATGCATTGCCGCACTGCAACCTGAGGCAATCATCATCGCCGTAGGAGGACGGGTAGGAGCCTCTCTTCTGGACGACTTGAGTTAGAAGTCGCCAGGAAATCGGAATCCAGGATGTGAGGAGAGAATCCTCCAACAGCACGAGTACAGTAGTAGGATAGTTCCGGGCTTCCGGCCGGTCGGCTTCTGTGGTTCAGTTGTGTGTGACACAGAGGACTCACTTCTCTGTACCTACGTGTACATGTGCTCGACACTGTGCACACTGTACGTACAGTACAGTCCCATTCCCTAGTCACATCGTGAGGCGTTGCGCTGGCCGTAGCCACCGACTAGGAGCCAAGTAGGATTAGGGAGGAGTACTCCTTCCACGACCGGCGGACCGGGCGGGCCATATAGGACATCGGAGCAAGCCTTTCGCTGCCATGGCTTTCGTAGGCTCGTGCTGTGGGAGCTACTACTACCGTGCATAGCCTGTTCCTTCCCTAACGATCTTTCGAGGGACTCCTTGCTGTGCAATTCACCGGAAATTATGTGCGCCTTGCGCGCTTAGGCTGTCTCCAACGGTGAACCCAAACCGCAAAATCGGTCGTATATTTGCCTCCCGAAACCGGCCTCCAACAGGTAACCGAAACACCGCACGTATTTTGGCCCATACGAAACCGATAAATGCGTCCTTCTCTCTCCTCCACCCATATCGCGACCGCGTGAACGAGGCAGGGACGGAGAGAGAGAAGATGGAGGAAGACGAAGAGAGAGCTCGGCGGCGGCGGTCATGGTGGCGCTCGATTCGGCAGCGAATGCAGCTCCGGCCATGCAAGGCGGTGGCGCGGTGGCTCACCTGCTGGGCTGCGGCGACGCGGTGGCTCCGCTGGGCGCCCGTATTTGAGCTCCTCGCCGCCGTGAGGACGAGCCGTCGCGAGGAAGGGACGCGCCACGAGGACGGGCCGCGCCACGAGCCGCCGGCGGGCGCACTCCGCTCCGAGTGTCGCCGTCAGCCGTCGCGAGGACGGGCCGCGCCGCGAGCCGCCGGCGGGCGCACTCCGCCGCGGGCGTCGCCGTCGCGAGGACGGGCCGCGCCGCGAGCCGCCGGCGGGCGCACTCCGCCCCGAGCGCCGTCGTCGCGAGGACGGGCTGCGCCGCGAGCCGCCGGCGGGCGCACTCCGCCCCGAGTGCCGCCGTTGGCCGTCGCGAGGAAGGGCCGCGTCGCGAGCCGCCGGCGGGCGCACTGCGCGGGCAGTTGGTCGTGCGGTGAAACGGGACCGCGACGAGCAGCCGCCGTGCGGCGAGGAGCGGCTGCGTCGAGGAGCTGGGCAGCTGGCCGTGCTGTGAGGCGGGATCGCGGGGGGATCCGCCGGCGCGGCGAGGAGCGGGGAGCAGGGCGAGGCAGGGAGCAAGGCGGCGATGCGAGGAGCGGGGTCGCGGCCAGGCAGGTCCGCACGCGGGTCTACAGCGGGGAGCCGCCAGCGCGCGCAGTGAGGAACGGGCGGTGCGACGAGGAGCGGCTGGGCTGCGTTGGGGATTTTGCGTGGTCTGTTGGAGAGGATAAATTTTGAGTGGTTTAACCTTCTACTGTAGCTGACCAAAATCAGCGAATAGTTCTCTGGTTTCGGTATTCTCCGTTGGAGACAGGCTTAGGGATGTGAAAATGGGCCGGCATGGCTGGCCTTACCCGCCCCGTGGCCTTAAGGTTAAAAGTCATAGGTCCATCTATTTTACCAAATCATTCTAAAAAAAATCTATTTTACCAAATTGTTATGATCTCATTGGCTCAATAAATAATATGTTTTAATCCAAATATTTATTTGGCTACTACAGACATAAATAATGTCAACTCTTTTAACACATAGAAAATATAAGATCTATATCTATATCTGTATTTATATCTATATCTCTTATAAAGATAAACCTTATTGGCAATTTATCTTGCCTTGCAAAGTTTCCACATCATCATGCACTAGCTACCCCAATAGCACATTCAACTATCTCGCCATATAAAATGTTCACGTCAGCAACCACCAACACATCTAACTAATTCATGTCATTGTGTCTTCATTCAATCTATTTATATTAGAAAACCACATTATTTACTAACATATATTTAGTTATCCACGTCACAATACTAAAATCCTTCCACTAACACAAAGCTGGATAGGTGTTCCATGTAAAGATGCTCCGATGATCCATGTTTCTTTCCTGTTTCAACTTAGAGCTTGGTCAGACTTTCTTCTTGATCCCATAACCTATCTATCTTTGACCCACATATATTCGTCTTATGCTTATGTTGCCAATTCAATTACCAAAACAAAAAGATATGATCATGGGCACATGATCTTACAACGCCACAGGTGATTATGGGTGGTGGTGGAAAGCGGGGAGTCACCTCACTCGCTTGGTAATTAGGATTTTCTTAAAAAAAAAAATTTACTGCCAACATATATCTATATCTGTAATTTTTCTATTGCAATATTGGGATCTCATTATTCATTAAACCAGACCTAGGTTGAGTGTACCTTTTTTTTTTTGTTCCTGTTCGCTTCTACTTGATTTGGTTGTAGGACGTGGCTACATAAACTTTTGCATTGTACCGGCTCTAATTTATCTTGTCATGCAAAATGTCCACATTAGTATCCACTGGACCACCCCACTAGCTCATTCGACTATCTCGTTATGCAAAGGGTCCATATTAGCATCTATCGACACATGCCGTTATGTTTTCATTCAATCTATTCACATTATAAACCACATCATTTACTAACATATATTTAGTTGTCCACGTCACAATGGTAAAAATCTTTCACTAACATATATTGTAATATTTATTCGATCATATTAGTAAATATAAGTAGTATAATTTCACTTGTTAATCCTATGGAGCTCTCGATTTTAATCGTCACTTTGGTACCTATGTGTCATTGACTTTTAGCTCATGCATGTTGTCCATTCTTACAGAAGTTGCTGCATATATGTGTGCATCATCCTAGCTGTAGCTCGATCATAGGCACACAATGGATTTCTATCATGCCATATTTCTGTTGTCATGTTTTGAACCTAAATGATGTGGCTTCACTTCCACGCAGGCCAGAGGTGTGAGACGAGAGTTGTTTTACGTTGTGTTGACCGTTGTGACCTGCTATACCTTCTTTATTATCTACTTGATTGGTGTGTTTTGTAGTACACAAAGCCCGATAAGTGTTCCAAGTAGCAAAGATTGCTGACGCTCTGATGACCCATGTTTCTTTCCTGTTTCAACTTAGAGCTTGATCCGACTTTCTACTTGATCCCATAACCTATCTAACACATCTTTGACCCCACATGTTAGTCCTATGCTTATGTTGCCAATTCAATCACCAAAACTAAAAGATATGATCATGGGCACATGATCCTTACAACGTCACAGATGACCATGGGTGGTGGACTGGTTGTGGAAAGCGGGGGTCACTCCCTAGGTGAATTAGGATTTTTTATTCAAATAATTCACAGAGAAAAGATATCTAGATTTGTAATTTTTCCAATGCAATGTTGGGATCTGCGATTATTCATTAAACCAGACCTAGGTTGAGCGTTTTTTTTCCTATTTGCTTGTTTTGGTTGTAGGATGCGGCTGCAGAAACTTTTGCATTGTACCGGCTCTAATTTTAGAGTAAAGTTCACCATTGATTCTCTTCAAGTGTCATCTAGGTTCTTCAAAGTTTTAAAATGTGTTTTGACACTTTAACATTGTAATGGTTCTCTTCTGTCAGACCCATGCCGCGTAGGATAGTGCTTCGAGTAAATTTCCATTTGGACTTAGATGTGACATGTTACAACTTTAGGGAGCCAAAAAAATACATTTTAGAAGTTTGGAAATTTAGATGACACCTTCATATAGTTTTACTTTTGCAGCGACGGTTGTAGTGGCAGCGAAAAAAGGTTGCAGTGAACGGGCTTCTGATGGCTTCTGATGTTGGTATGCTCCCAAAGTGATGAATAGAGGAAAAAAACATTAACAATAAGAAAGTGAAGTTTTAATGGACACGTGTCCATTGGGATATGTTTGTGTTTGGCGACTATGGGGACCGAGATACCAGTCAACCGGGTCAGCTACAACTACGAACAGTTCTGCGAAATTGCTCTTGTGAGAATGTGGAAAGGACGGGTTGAATACTTGAGAACCGAGAGTTGGGAGCAAACATTTTATTATAAATTATAGGAGTATAACTGTATAACCCTGCAGAAAACACCATTAGAGATTGGATAGACGACCATATGGTACGTACTCCAGCAGAAGTCAAAAGAAGGCAGTTGGGGAGCAAGGGTTTATGGCAGTTTGCAGTTGCATCCCCACCAATCTCCTCTGCTGTCGCTCTCCAAGCACCTTTTGGTTTGACCTCCCGATTTCTTAACATCCTAGCACATTGCACATGCTTACGAGCGTGATCTACACGTCAAGCTACCTCCGTCCCTATCAGCTTCATCGCTTCCTGAGTTCCTCTCCAACTATGCCTACGACGAGAAAGAAGCGTGGGCGAATTCCTCTGTGTTTCCCAGCTTTCTGTTCACCTTGGACTTGCAGAGAGGCCAGCCTCAGATAACCCTGCTTCTTTCAATCTTTTGACCTCTTCGCTGGGCCTGTGCCGCCAACCCATGCCCGCCCTTCCTGCCTCGCTGCGCCGTCAAGCCGCCAGCCAAGGCCCAAGAGTCCATTTTTTCAATCAAAAGTTTGCGTTTGATCGGTTTCGTTTCCAGGAGCTGAGCGAGATGTTCTTGATTTGGAAAGGGAGGAAAACCAGAGGCTCTGTTCCTATCATCGCGATTATTGGAGGATCTCGCCGTAGTTTGAGGCGGTGAGGTGGAGGCGATAGAGAAGACGATAGACAAGAAGCCACCACGAGCTGAGCCCCGCCGCCGTCTTGCTCCAACTCCAAGCCATGGACATGTTTTGCTTCCGCTGCTTCAGCAGCAGCGAGACCAACAGGGGCAGCAAGGGCGATAAGCGTTGGGCGGCGGCGCCAGCGTCCCCGGCGGCCGCGTCGCTCCCGTCCACCGTCTCCACGGGCGCACCCTCCAACCTGACCTTCTCCACGGCGTCGTCGTCGGCCGTCGGCACGAGCCACTCCGAGGACTCGAGCGCGGTCATGCGTCCCGCGGCGAGCAAGTCGTCGGGCTCGGGCTCGGCCTCGGTGTCGTCGGCGCGGAGCATCCCGGAGCTGTACGAGGAGAGGGGAGCCGGCACCCTCCGCGAGTTCGGGTTCCGGGAGCTCCGCGCCGCCACCAGCGACTTCAGCCGCCTGCTCAAGATCGGCGAGGGCGGTTTCGGGAGCGTTTACAAGGGCGTCGTCCAGCTACCTGGCGGGCCCGCCGGCGGCACGGTGGTTGCCATCAAGAAACTCAATCCCAATGGTCATCAGGTATGGCCGTATGGATCGGTATCGGTAGTGTCTTGGCTCAACTTGTCTTGGTTGATCACGAATTCATGAGCATTTTACAGTCTATTGCTTGCCATTTATATTCTACAGACTACAGCCCCTAGAATTTTTTAGAGTTATCCACATCCGCTAGAATCACAATGAGACTCTGTTTTTGGTTCATGAAATGGACCGTACCTTGCATATGCAAGCCTCAAGAGTTTTATGTTCCTGCTCCTGACTTTATCAGGGACACAAGCAGTGGTTGGCAGAAGTTCATTTCCTGGGGGTCGTTGAGCACCCAAATCTCGTCAAGCTCATTGGGTACTGCACAGCTCGAAGCGAGCGAAGTCCTCAGAGGCTACTGGTCTATGAGTTCATGACGAACAAGACCCTGGACGATCATCTATTCAATAAAGCATATCCCGTCCTTCCATGGGACATCAGGTTGGAGATAGCACTGGATGCCGCTGAGGGATTGTTGTACCTCCATGAGGGATTAGAAGTTCAGGTATCAGCTCGGTACTTCACAAACTTCTCTATAACAGTGATGGATTAGATTACATGAGAATTGCATATAAACTGATAACTGATTTGCACATCACAGGAAATGTTACAAGCACAGATTTTGTAGTATAGTAACCTATCGAAAATGCAGAATAGCTTTTCTTTAAGAGGTAATCTATCTAAAATGCACAATAACTTTCCTTTAAGAGTGATAGATTAGGCTAAATGAGAACGAGAATGCAGTATAAATTGAACAAATTACTGATTTGCACATCACAGGAAATGTTACAAGCACAAAATCTGTAGTATTGTAACCTATCTAAAATGTTGAATTGTGATAATCCATACTGAATCATATGTTCATATCTAAAAAAGCTGAGTGTGGTAGTCCGTACTGAATCACTGGACATTACCACATCAGTGATAGATCTATCATGGATCAGGTCAAAACTTGGGCTTGCACATTCATGCATTCTTGGAAATTGAAATACTCCGTAATTGTGTTATGAGTTATCTGTTTTTTCACATTCTGAAACCTTGGATTGTTCATATTCTTGGATTAGATAATGTTAATGAGTGATCATGTTGATTGAATGGGAACATGGTTAACATGTGTTATAAATATCATTTGCTGCTGTGCATCTTCCCTTGACAACCAAGTTAGTCAATATGATTTGATTTCGTTTCCAGAAAAAAAAGAATGAGAAATATTTGTATTTGATCATTACAGGTAATATATCGCGATTTCAAACCTTCAAATGTCCTGCTGGATGAGCAATTTAGAGCAAAACTTTCAGATTTCGGATTGGCAAGGGAAGGACCATCAGCTGGTGATACCCACGTCTCTACAGCAGTATGTGTTGATTTTACTTCACAGAACAGAACAAGATTATTATTTAACTTATGCTTCATATTACAGAATTTTGCTCTATTGAAATCTTATTCTATATCCCAATGAAAATAATATACAATCAGGTTATGGGGACCTTGGGCTATGCAGCTCCAGATTATGTTGAGACAGGCCATCTCACTACAAAGAGTGATGTGTGGAGCTTTGGAGTAGTTCTATATGAGATCCTCACTGGACGACGCTCAATGGAGAGGAACCGTCCCAAGAACGAGCAGAAACTTCTGGAATGGGTGAGGTTGTATCCCGTTGAAAGTAAGCAATTCAGCAAGATTATAGATAAAAGGCTTGAGGGCCACTACTCTAAGCAGGGTGCTAGAAAAATTGCCAAGTTGGCCAATATCTGCCTTGCAAAGCAGAGAAGGGACCGTCCAACAATGAGAGAAGTGGTCGGGAGCCTGAAGCAAGCAATGCAGCACAAGGAGTTAGATGGGAAAACAGGGAGGATGGGTGAGACTTCACCACCAGAGGAAGTATCTGGAAAACCAACCACAGAGGATGTTGCCGTGGCATCTGCAAGGCGGAGGATGCTTCATCTGGCTGCCCTAGGTGAGAATGCAAACAGCATTGCGAAGAGGAGATTCATGCTCATGAGGACTGCGGCTACTCCTACTCCTACATAATTTTGAGTTGTTGTGATCTTTTTCTGTACTCTACTTTTTTTAAGGGGTTATATGAAATCGTTGGTGATGTTTTCACCATGTCAGTATAAATATATTAGGTGACCAACATTCTTTTTTTTTACTCGTGTGCTTTCTACAGGTAGGGTAGATCTCAGACTCAAGAGTTACTATTGTAAAGGTTTCGTTGCTATAAAGGATCGTAGTGTGAAATGTAATGTTGTCTATGTTTGACTGCACATTTGAACATTGTAAAGGTAGATAGTATTAAAGGTGTGCCAAATTCTTCCTTTACATACTGGATTTTGCTTTCTAACTTTGACTGATAATTCTATAGCTGCTAGCGGTATGTTTAAGGCCCTCTATGTTAGAATTTTAGGTATGAAAATACATGTGCAATATTTTTACTGCATGATTTTAGCTTGTAAAGTTAGAATCATAGCGGTTTCTTTTTTCCCCCTAGTCCTGTAACATAAATTATAACCGTGAGCGTGTACCCTGAGTTGTTACATGTATCAGTTCCCTTTCTTGGTAGGATCCCATGTGCAAAATGTAATTCCTATAGTGCTGATCCAGAATTATTATGATGTTATTTCAAACTTATACGGTGAATGTACCAAGAGTTTTTACTTATTAGTGGAAGCTTTACTTTGTATAAGTTCGAAAAGAAATGAATCAAATATACAGTCTTCTGCTAGTGTACATTTGATTTCGTGGATTTCCTCACAAAAAAAAGAACAGTTACTAGGCACAAGAAAGGGAAAAATTTTTTATTGAAGATGCCGTACTCTTATCTTGATCGAGTTACATCCTACAATGCATACTACAACAAAGCTATTTTGCTGATAGAAACTGGCTTGAGCCTTACTGACCTTCAGTATATGGCCACAAGGCAATCAGTTTTCTGCATTTGGGAAAGCTAAGCCAGTCTTGTTATCCCCCAACCTGTAGCACTTGATATTCAAGCAAAGAAGCCGAGAGTGTGTAGTGCAATTTCAAGACTCAGGACTGACACCAATCATTGTGCTGGATACAGATATTAAAACTCCATGCTGCTCAAACTGAAAGACGAGCAGTTGTGTTTCAGAGTTTGGCCGCAGAACAACTAAAAGTATAGCTCCCCTGATATATCACATATGTGTACCACAAGTATATTGGGATGATACTAACCAACTCCCACGCCTCAATGGGAATATACACCCTTGGTAACCAACATTGGCACTGGATTCTTCCAGGTAAAATATCACACTAGTCTCCAACGCCATCATAATCTCATTCAAATATGGAAACAAACAAAATTATGATGATGGCAGCATGCCAGCATTATGAGAAGTCAAGAACTTGCCTGAGTCCAGTTGTGGAAGCCTGATGCTTCAGTCTTGCCTTGCCTCTGCGTCTTGATCTCTCCAACAAACATGTTCGAAGGTAGAAGAACTACTAGAGCAGCCACCTCTTCTACACAAATCAAACCACAGGGATGTCAGCGCTGTCTTGAAGCCCTCCTGAGACGTGGCCTTGTTGCTTTTAGGTGCCTTGTTGCTTTTATGATAAACCTTCTTCCCACTACCACATAGAACTGCGTGGTTTTTCCCAGGAGTGAGGTGGTTTAATTTAGATCAAGTTACCATAGCCAACCGCATGCTTTTGATAATATGTTGATTTCCAGATTATGAACACATATTTTTTTTAAAAGCACGCCTAAGCGCGTATTTCAGATTATGAAAACATATGATAACTACTTTACTGAAACCAAACAGCATAATTCATATACTACTTATATGCCATATCTTCAGATACAATATACTTATGAACAATTAGTCCCAGCAACTTTATGTTTGGAATAGAAAAACAGAGAAAAAGGAATTTATAATGGCACGAATCTGTTAGAATCTTCACAGGAACTGAAAAGTAACCTGATTTGGTCTTCTCTCTGATGTTTTGCCCCCCTAGAGCCACCAATGACCTACCCTCCACTGCTTCTCTCTTGTCCATCCTAAAATATCACCATAGAGCTATAGTTAAATTCATGACAACAAGTGGAGCAAAGTGATAGCGGAGAATCTGGAGATAACCATGATAACACAAGCAGGACATATATAAACCTGTTGCACTTCCGCGTTGCGAAGTCTGTTGCTGTGGCCTGCAGTTGACAGTGCCAGTGGTACTATCTGATGATCTTCCGCCCATCATGTTACCTCTCTCGTCCTGCAGTTTGTGGTCGGACCACGGAGACCATCTGCAGAGCAGAGCAAATGCCCTTCAGAATTCAGACACTGAGAGGTTTTCTGTAAACCTCGCATTCCACTTGGGCATTGTATTGAGCAGGTGGCGAGCACCTAGGCCCGCGTCGATCGCTGCCCCTCATCCACGTCCCTACCTTCCGCAGCCGCACCGCCGGTCCCTCCTCGGCTCAGCAATCACCACCCCTTCCTCTAGCACGACGCCTCTCCTAGTCCTTTGACGGGCCTTTCCATCGCGCCGTACTCTTTCTGCTCCTCGCCGCCCTTCCACATTCGGCACTACGGATTTAAAAGGAAAATGACGCGGCGGACGGGAGATCCGATGGATAAGAGGGATCTGCGACGCACGGAGCGATCGGCCGGCCGGCGGTGGATCCATTGGGTGGCGTGCCGGATTTGGGGTTGACGATTTGTGTCGGCCAGCAGTCCCACACGAGAAGCAAAGGGGAAGGCGCGAAGTCGCGAGCGATGGCGGTTTGGTCAGTTAATTAACCGCCGCCGAGGCGCCTATTGCTGATTGTGGGCTTAATATATATTGGGCTGTTACTGTTGGGCCATCCAATACTGCGGTGTTGGGCTGGATTTTGCTATCTTCCGTTTATGGGGCAAAGCGTAGCTTAGAAGTTATAAGTTTATTTTGCGTTGGGTAGGAAAGTTTGGCTGTTTCTGTTTTCACCGTTGGAAGGCATATGCAATGCACCAGCTAATTTTTAGCTGGCTAAATTTAACTATTAGATATTTATTAAATAGTCCAGCTAAAATTTAGCTAAGTTTAGCCATTTCAACCTAGCTAAAGCTAATTAAAATTTAGCCTAAAAAACTTTTAGCTAGCTAGGTTTAATTTTGAAATTTTAGCTACCTAAACTTTAGTTAGGTACATCAAAAGAGCGGTGATGCTTTTTCTAAAAAAAGTCTTTCTCATTTTGTCACTAAGGGTTTGATTAGTTGGGCTTTAAAATTTGCCCAACCAAAACCAGGGCACTATCAAAACTTAGGCAGTCATTTGGTTTGTAGCTAAAATTCCCTAAGCCAAAACTTTGGCACTCACAAATATCAAAATTCTTGCCTAGGATTTGACAACTAAAATTGGCATGCCCTTATTTTGGCTTACCGTAACTTTGGCATGGAAAGTTTTGGAGCCCAATCAATCAGGCCCTAAGTCAACCAAAAGATGCCTTGTGAGTCTGTCTTTTCTTCTAAAAGAAAAATCATCCGATGGATTAGTGATTATATTAGTAGTTTTGCCTCGAGATTTGTAGTATTTAAAAATATCCGGAGTGTTGAAAAAAATAGTCCATCATAACGTAGCAGATAAGAAAGTATCTTTGTGAGTGTTGTGTTTGAATACAAAGTAATGAGATAGGGTAAATATGTAAATAATTTTGATTAGTTCTGAGCTCCATATTTATCTATGAATTCCAATCGCTTATATCTCTTGAAAATTATTAGGTTGTGCAAGAGCATGGCTTGATGACCAGTTGCCCCTAACTTTATAACAGTTGCTATATTTCGACTGTGAATTATAAGACAACAATCTTAGACAACTAACTAACCAATTTAAAAGACAGCTCATAGGAGGCAATTCATGATTTTGTTTTTTGTATAGTTAAACAATGATAAAATTACATGTTGCCTAGATACCTGAGATATAAGAGAAACGAACCTGTATCTATCTCCTTGCGTAGCCTACATTCTTGTTTATAAACTATTTATGTGGCAACAATATATAGAAGAGGTTACCTGTTGCTTAAGCTGGAAAGATATCCTTTTTTTTTCTATTGGTCCTTAGGCAAAGTCAACCAAACAGAGCTCTGATTGGCTTGATAAAATGTTGGCTCCAAAGTAAGTAGTCAACAATCCTGGTAGCAAAGCGGCATGAAGTAGGCCCGTCCCTCTGGTCCATTTTGCCCGGGGTCAAATGAGACAAACTTCCCAAGCCTTGTTTAGTCTCGGCATCATTCTCCGGTTGACTTTCCTTTATGTATGCTCTCTCTCTCTCTCTCTCTTTCTCTCTCTCTCTCTCTCTCATCAAACTAGCCTATCTCTGGTTGCTCGTCCTGAGACAGATATTCAGTTCCCGATAACCTTCGTTTAAAATAAGTCATCATTCCATCAATTTGTCCTACATGCATGAACTATATACACAGACGTGATGGCAAGAAAAATGCTGCCACCGATCAACTCGCTCGAGTCGCTTTCCTTCTTCCCCTAACAACTCTCTCGACAGCTAATAAGCGACGACTTGAGAAATTTGTAGTATTTTTCTGGGACAAAAATACTTCAGGATTTGGACTAGTGATTCTAAGTGAGATTTTGAGAGAACGGGTTATTCTAAGTGAGATTGGCATAGTTGACATTTGCAGGATTTGTCTATATAAATTCCGGCTACTGTTAAACATCTCAGCGGCTCAGCCTCATCATATACTAATGCAGCTCACACTCTGACACTCATGGGGTTGCGCTTGTAGACATCGGCCTCTCTGCACTTCTCTTGAGGCAGGGCTCAAGCGACGCCGCCATGGACCGTGCGAGGAGTGGTGCCGCAGTCGGGGACGACGAGGAGATCGTGAACCACGAGCCGGTGCCCGAGGACATGGAGTCTGACCCGACGGCGGCGTGCCAGAAGGAGCAGGTACTGCCGTGGCGGGAGCAGGTGACGCTGCGCGGCATGGTAGCTGCGCTGCTGATCGGCTTCTTGTACACCGTCATCGTCATGAAGATCGCGCTCACCACGGGGCTGGTGCCCACGCTGAACGTCTCCGCGGCGCTGATGGCGTTCCTCGCCCTCCGCGGGTGGACGCGCGTGCTGGAGCGCCTCGGCGTCACGCACCGCCCCTTCACGCGCCAGGAGAACTGCGTCGTCGAGACCTGCGCCGTCGCGTGCTACACCATCGCCTTCGGCGGTCAGCTGCTCCCGCTCCGCTCAGTTCAGCTCAGCTCAGCGCGGGATGCATATGCCGCCGTGACGGTTGCCGTTGACTGATTCGCGCGCGCGCGTGTGCAGGTGGGTTCGGCTCCACGTTGCTGGGCCTGGACAAGAAGACGTACGAGCTGGCCGGGGCCTCGCCGGGCAATGTGCCGGGGAGCTACAAGGACCCTGGATTCGGCTGGATGGCCGGATTCGTCGCAGCCATCAGCTTCGCCGGCCTCCTAAGCCTTATTCCCCTAAGAAAGGTGCTTTCTCTCGCGCCCGCCCCATATATAGTTGTCTTTTAGGAAAAAAAATAACTTCTACGTCTCTGTCCTCTCTCTTTCAAATTACAACCTCTACTCTCTCTCTTTTAAATAAGAAGATAAGAAGACTTTATGTTTTTCTAGATATATAAATTTTTGTTACGTACATAGATATATATATACGCCCTGCACCCTGTCTCTCTCTACTTCTCTTCTTCTGCAACTCTGGCAGCTCGAAAAGAAAAACTTTGGTGAGATAGACAAGCCAGACAGCGAGGACAGGAAAGATGACGGTGAGGCGGTAGCGGTGGAGGAGGTGGTCAGGCCAGGATAAGACAAAGAAGACCATGCCCATGGCAGGGGGTGGGGGAGGGCACGTGTGCTGAGGATCTCACACTCACCCTATAGAGTGATAGGTCGCACTCTATAATATCTAGACATACATTAAAACTCATGTATAAATAAACAAAAACTAGAACGTCTTTTAATTTGAAACGGGTAAAGTGATTTTGATGGAGGAAGTATTTTTCAAAGCTTTCCTATTTCCATCTTTAAAGAGCCATTAAGTCTTTCAACGGCTAAGGTGAGAAGCATATTATCACTATAACACACAAAATGGAAATTAAGGTTGGATGCCTATAAGTAATTGCTTGTTTTTTTCATCATTATTCCAAAGACTTAAAGACCTAATGTAATACTTTTATTTTTCCATTGACCCATAATGAATTTGTTTTTTTGGGAGTAATTACTCATCTAGATACAAATATAATAAGTGACGTTTTGGACACCGTCATTTCTTTGAAATAGAACTGTGACAGTAAAATTTATCAAATATAACAAAAGAATGCCTCTATGGTCTTTCAAATGTTCAAACTCAACATAGAATTTAGAACTTGACTTAGAACAACACCAGAATATCACTTATTAGTGATTGGAACGAGTACAATGTGTCCAAATCTAATGAAAAACCTAATAGTTTTTGGTTATCAATAATACTACTCATTTTACAAGACATTTCCAGGTTTTGGTCATTGACTACAAGTTAACTTACCCGAGTGGAACTGCAACTGCTGTCCTCATAAATGGTTTCCACACCAAGAAAGGAGACAAGAATGCAAAGTATGGATTTCATCATCCCACCTCTCTTAAGTTTATTTTTTATGAAACAGGAGGGGTTTCCTGCTACTGGAATTTTACTAAAAATAGGAGGGGTTCATATTTAGCTAGGTTGTGGTTGGATCAAGCAGTTCTTGATGATCATGAGCTATTGACCCAAGTGAACTAATTTACTTTCCATGACAGGATGCAAGTCCGGGGGTTCTTGAAGTACTTTGGGCTCAGCTTCTTATGGAGTTTTTTCCAATGGTTCTACACAGGCGGTGATGTTTGTGGCTTTATACAGTTTCCTACGTTTGGTATAAAGGCTTGGAAGCAAACGTAAATACACATACTCTATTGCTCCAAATATCTCCTTAATTCGCACCGCACAAACATTGTATAATTCTCAATTTCTTGGGTGCCAGATTCTTCTTTGATTTTAGTCTCACTTATGTTGGAGCGGGGATGATCTGTTCGCACCTTGTGAACATCTCCACCCTCCTTGGTGCCATCTTGTCATGGGGAATACTGTGGCCGCTCATCAGCAAACAAAAAGGAGAATGGTATCCTGCAAATATACCAGAAAGCAGCATGAAAAGTTTATACGGTTACAAGGTTTCGCTCCCTTATGATCATGCTCTTCTTTTTGGTCTTGATTATGTGGAATTAATCATGTGTATTTTTTTCTTTTCCTTTTTTTTTCCTTCCAGGCCTTCCTCTGCATAGCTTTGATCATGGGAGACGGTACATACCACTTCTTTAAGGTCTTTGGTTTCACCATTAAGAACCTGCATGAACGGCTAAACCAGAAACGTGCTAGCAACAGAGGTGAGAAAATGAAAAATACACGGGCTCAATATCAATGCATGACTTTTCTGCCTTTCACCGTTTCAAGAACAACCTATTGCTGATTGAATGAACAGTGGCAAACAAAAATAGCAGACTCAGTTCCAATGCTTAACATCTCCGCCTTTCATCATTTATGTGTGAGAGAGAGTAACATGTTGCTGTTTACTGAATGAACAGTGGCAAACAACGGAGATGAAGTGGTGTCACTTGACGATCTACAACGTGATAAGGTCTTCAACGACGGGTCTTTCCCCGCCTGGGCAGCTTATGTGGGATACGCATTGCTGACTGTCATTTCAGTGATCACCGTCCCACACATATTCAGGCAGATCAAGTGGTACTACGTCATCATGGCCTATGTCTTCGCCCCTCTTCTCGGTTTTGCCAATTCGTATGGGACAGGGCTCACCGACATCAACATGGCCTACAACTACGGCAAGATCGCGTTGTTCATCTTTGCAGCTTGGGCTAGCAAGGACAATGGTGTAATCGCCGGCCTCGCCGGGGGCACCCTAGTGAAGCAGCTGGTGATTGCATCTGCAGACTTGATGCACGACTTCAAGACAGGCCACCTGACCATGACATCACCAAGGTCCTTGCTTGTGGCGCAGTTCATCGGGACGGCCATGGGCTGCATCATTGCGCCTCTCACATTCTTACTCTTCTACAACGCATTTGACATTGGGAACCCAAATGGCTACTGGAAGGCACCATACGGGTTAATCTACCGAAACATGGCAATTCTGGGTGTGGAGGGTTTCTCCGTGCTGCCGAAGCACTGCCTTGCACTCTCCGCAGGGTTCTTCGCATTTGCATTTGTCTTCAGTGTTGCCCGGGATGTCATGCCACGGAAGTACGCGAGGTTCGTGCCCCTGCCAATGGCGATGGCCGTGCCGTTCCTTGTGGGTGGGAGCTTCGCGATTGATATGTGTGTTGGGAGTCTGGCCGTCTTTATTTGGAACAAGATGAACAGGAAGGAGGCTGTGTTCATGGTGCCTGCTGTTGCGTCCGGTTTGATCTGTGGAGACGGCATATGGACCTTCCCGGCTTCCGTGCTCGCTCTGGCCAAGATCAAGCCACCGATTTGCATGAAGTTCACACCTAGAACCTAGAAAACTTATGGCCAGTTCATGAAACTGTAAAATGTGAGATATTGTGAAGGTATAAAATGTGATTAGTGGTAGTGGACATAATAAGTACGTTGAAGCCATGTCCCCTGTATTATCCTGTATGTGTGGGTTCTCCAAGAGCCACAGTACTCGAGATTTCTAGAGCTGATATATTTTTTGTCATGTTGGGTTTAACCTATGTTTATGTTTTGGAAAAAAAGATTACTACAATACAATTTAACAGAAATTAATGCTCATTTTAGTATTTATTAAATTCTTTCAAGATTTTGGCTACTGACTTGTCATGTATATTATGTTGCCCCCAATATGAATTCGTAGATTAGGAAGCGAGCCTAGTCAGGGCAGAAAGTGTTCTTGTGCATTCACACATTGCCAGTTCTTTCAACTTAAGGTGTGTTTGGTAGTGATCTGATTCTCGTAAAAGTATTTCAGACCCAGATTCTTTTAAAAAACATGTAAGGTGATGAATCAAAACCACTTTGTGAAATCATTTTATGGGTAAGCTAGATACTAATTTTGAAAAATATTTCCTTAATAATAATATATTATAAATGAAATATTCTTCAATGTAATTTTTTGGGTGAAGAACAACTTAAGTATAACTTATTTAATTTGTTTCACTTAAAACAATCACTAGAAGGGCGGCTCTGGTGCAAGCGGCAGAGCTTTACCGCCTGTAACCAAGAGGTCCAGGGTTCAAGCCCCAGCCTCTGCACATTTATGCGGAAAAGGCTATTGGCTATTTTTCCTTCCCCAGACCCCGCAATGCAGAAGTCTACGGCACTAGGTACGTCCTTTTTAAAACAATCGCTAGAAAAACTACGACAGCTAGTATAGGCAGGAGCTGAGAAATGAAATTCGGCGAAACTACTTGACCGTCGTTTCTGGCTTATAGGGCAGGGGTGGATAGGTTGAAGTGATTCACTAGCTAGTAAAATGTTTCTCTACCTACGCGTTTGTAAAGGATTCCATCGTTTCACGTTAGAATCAAAATTGCTCCAAGCTGCCAAACATGTTCCTAAAAAATTTGGTTCTGTTTTCCCGGTGAGAACCAGTTCTAGGGCAGGGGCCTTCGTTGGATGAGGGCCCATCTGTTCTACACTTAACGATGACCAATCATATGGTGAGCCCTTTGGTGCACCTTTTCTACTTTTTTCGAGCTTGGTTTCCACTACAACACGCAGAGCCTTCTCGATGGGACCGCCTCTCGGCGGCATAGGATAGTCTGACGCTGGCTGGCTCGTTGTAATGGCGTTGACCGGTGTGCGTTGCCAGCTACCGCCACGGTTTGCTCGCAACGCCTGTCATTTCCTCTGCTGTCCTCTAGCTTTAAGCTAGGAGGGGGGGCTCGCCGGGCGTCAGCGTCCTAGCGTGACAAGGCGTGTGTGCCACATCGCCTCACTTCGCTCGTGTATGCCGCTGGGCGCCAGCTTAACAATGTTTCTACTGTACACAGATGTTTGTTGTATTGCATACACTACAAGGTTCGCTCTCTTTGTCGACTGCAATGCGCACTCGACAAAGGCAGAATTGCAGTCGGCAATATTCGACGTGGCAGTCGGCAAAGGGATGTCGGCAAAGAAACCGTCGGCGAAGGCGGCTTTGCCGAGTGCCACGTGGCATACAGTCGGCAAAGCCACGTGGCGCCGTCAGCCTGACGGCTGGCTTTGCCGAGTGCTGACTGGCGGCACTCGGCAAAGAAAAAAATTATTTTTTTTAAAAATTTCTCTGCCGAGTGCCAGCTCGGCACTCGGTAAAGAATTTTTTTTTACGAAAATTCTTTGCCAAGTGCTGACACTCGGCAAAGGCATGACCCCTTTGCCGAGTGCCACACTGGCACTCGGCAAAGCTGGGGATTTTGTGGCCAGATTCCCAGCTTTGCCGAGTGTCAGCACTCGGCGAAGCTGGAAAATTTTTTTTCCTTTTTTTCTGTTTTCTTGCATCCAAACATTGCAAAATCACAATTTATATTACAATTTCACCAGGACCACAAGTAGCACCATTTATATCACAATTTCATCACATTTATCACCACCGTCACCATATATATCACAATAACACATATATCTCACAATAGCATCTCTTATCACCACCACAAGTCCATTACAACCATGAAGTTTAACGCAACGAGTCGAACACCACAAGTCAAGGTCCATCACATAAAGTTTAACACAACAAGTATAGATCCATCACGAAGAGAAAAAAATACATGACAGAGACTTCGACGATACTCAAGTCCAGGAGCATAACACAAGCGATAAGTACTTAGCTCGTCGCGCCGTCCCCGGAGCCGTCAGGTTGTCCGTCCCCAGAGCCCCCAGGGTTTTCCCACGGAACCCACCCTAGATCACGCGGCGCCGACCAGTACGGCCGCCCTCCGCCCACCGGCCACGAGTAAGGTGTAGGAGGACCACGCGGAGGTGGATACGGTGGAGAAGGGCCACCCGGAGGTGGATACGGCATCATCTGATGGCCGGCACCTCTAGGAGACGGGTTCGAACCCGCCGACTGTACCTGCACAAGTTAAAGGCCAAGTGATGTCATTAGTATCTGCAGGATGGACGCACAAGCTAAAGCAAGAGTCAATGTACTCACCGGGGTCCCAGCAGGAGCGACAGGAGCAGGCACAAGAAAAGACGGTGGAGGAGGCGGTGGAGCGAATAATTCAGGCGGTGGAGGCGGCCCGGGGATCTGCAGGGATTGGAAGTAGCCGGCAAAGCCCTGCATTTGACTATTGTAGTGCTGCTGCATGGCTGTCAGGTGCTGCTGGTAAGCCATCTGTTGCGCCTGCATCTGCGCCTGCATCTGCGCCATCTGCTCCTGCACCTGGGCCTGCAATATTACATCCGCAGTGTTGATTGTAAGTATAGGTGTGAAACGAGTGAATGACGAACGAAACCACACTTACCTGGAACTGCGACATGCTCGGCTGTCGAGACGCTATGGGGATGTCGGTGGAGCTCGTGGGCCTGGATCGAACCTGGCTCAGCGTGGGAGCATCGGACGGGTCAACGGTGCTGTGGGCCATGTAGTACCGGCCGTGCTGCTTCCCTGGTCCCAACCTCTGCAGGAGGTCTGTGTCCAGGGGCTCGGCGGTGGGGTCGAACGTCTCCCCGTAGCGCTGGCGAGCCGCGGCGATGTACTCGGTCGCCTTCTTGTAGGCGGTGGGGTTGCTGTACGCCTCGGGCCCGTCCTCCGGGTTGTAGACGTTGTCCGGCGCTGTCGCCTTGCCCTTGTGGGAGAGGAGGTACCCGGTGAACTGGTTGATTTCCTGCCCACCGTGCGCCTGCATCTGCATTGAAAACAGAAACATGGTTACAGGTACTGACAATTGAGGGCTACAAAAAAGGCGGACGCATACCCATCTTCTCATGTACGTTGGGAGGGGCTGGCTCCCTTGGTGGTGTGGCACCCCTCGCATCTGCAGGTGGCGGCCCCGACGGTCGTTGCGCCTCGCGTACGCCTCGTCCGTTTGCCACATGCGCACAATCTCCTCCCAGCAGTCCCTGTGGTTGTCGCACCACCCCGGATAGAACTGCATGACATCAAGTATTTGACATTCAAGAAGATTAGTGTAATGTTTCACTGAAGGAGTCTGAACGAATGTTTTCCTACTTAATTACATGCACGTATTGAGCGAAGGTGAGGTCGGTCTCCCTCGAGTTCATGATCTGGCGGGTTTCGGGCTTTTTGATGGACTCTGCATGCACGTCGGCGTAGTAGTCGCGGATGGCCTATATGCGCGCCTCATGGTACAGGTCCTTGAGACGATCTTTGCAGACCGCCTCCTGCACTCGCGCCGCCTGGTCCGCTTTACCCTCCTCGCACGTGAAGAAGTCCTGCACACAGACACATCATGTAGCATTGCATTGTTTCAAGAAGTTCGACGAATGCGTACTATTTAGCAATGCGGTGTGATGAAAGACTCACCCAAAACTCCCTCTTTATCTTTGCCACAAGGGTCTCGCCACCCACGTTGACGAGGTAGAAGTGAGCCCACCTCGTGGGCACCTTCAACTCGCCGTCCACGTTGACAAGGCCAGGGTAGTACTCCTTAATCAGGAGGCCCTGGATGCCATTGATATGGCATGATTCACCTTCTCCGCTCACAAATGCCCAGGTACTGCACGAGTCATTAAGAACAATTGTTAGTCTGCAATTTGATTTTCAACATGTCATATGAACAAGTAGTGAAATCAATAATGGTTACTTACGTCTGGCCTACGGGTGTAATCACCGGGCGTCTGTTGAATTGCGGCCGCACCCTAGGAAGCTGTGTGGGCCTGCGCGAGTACACCTTGGCCACGCCTGACGAAGTCGAACCCGTCTGGCCTGGTGTAGGCACGGCGTCGTCGTCGTCGGCGGCGTCGTCGTCGTCGTCGGCGTCGTCGTCGTCGTCTTCCTCATCACCCGTCGTCGTCCCCCCGTGCGAGGACGAGAACGGCAGCCTCCTCGTCGCCTGGCGACGTCCACTGCGGGGTTGCGACCCCCTACTGGATGACCCGCCCACCAACACCTCCTCCTCGTCGTCGTCGTTGGCAGTCTCCTGCGGGGGGACCTGGTACGCCGAGCGTATGGCTCGATGCGGCCGCTGCCGCCGTCCACCTGGCATTTTGCCGAGTGCCTGCAATGACAAAGAACAAAAGAGTTAGCATAAATAAATGACAAGTACTTGTAAAGGAACATAATAATAACAATATAGTATTACATGGCCTCGTAATTATCTCCGCGAACGGCAACATGGCGGGCGTGGAGTCGTCATCACTATCACTATCGTCGTCATCGCTATCAATATTGTCAAGCTCTCTTAAGTCATCACTATCATCATCATCCTCATCACCTCCATAGTCATCATCATGTTCATCCTCCTGGACAACTCCATTGTGCTGCATCTGCCATCGCTCAAGCATTCTTAAGTCCTTGGCATCCTGCACCTCCTCACCCTCGTCCTCATCGATTTCGTTGTCTACTTCCATGCCCATGAGCGAACCAATGTCTATCTCCAAAGTACCTTCTAGCCCCTCAGGTTGATAGAACTCATCTTGGTTTGGGTCAAAGTCGTAATCATCGTCGTTTGGGAGAGGGGGTTTGCCGTGCGGTGACACCAAATGCACAAGGCTCCAACCCGCAAGCTTCTCGTCTTTTTGGCATGCCCATGGGAGGTAATAAACTTGCGTGGCGTCTCGGTTGGCCACAATGTAAACATCGTCTCCTTTATAGCTGGAGTCCTGTCGAATCTCGACTTGCCCTATCGTAAGGTCTTGCCTCGTGACATTGGGATCGAACCAATGGCATTTGAATACCACCGGCTTGAAAGTCTCAGCACCCTTAAAGTTGAGCTCGTATATCTCTTCGACTATGCCGTAGTAGTCCTTCTGATCCGTGCCGGCTGTACGAACTTCACTGCACATGGTTTTAGGTTGGGTCGACTCTCCTCGTGCCTTCTTGTGTGAAAGCGATAGCCATTCACATCATAAACGGTGAATGACTTCACCCTACGGAGAAGCCACGGCCCACCTGTTTCAATTCATCACTCATTTTTGTATCCGTTTGGGCTTGCAAGGGTGAGGACAGGTAGATCGTTACATTACTCGCTCTGGGGAGCAAAGTGGAATCACAAAGTCGAAAAGAGGTTAGTTGGTTGGTACCTTTGTACAGAACCAGGAGATGAAATCGGGCACACCGTGTCTAAGAAGATTGTCTTCTTCTTGCTTGGTAGGAGCCCTATTGCCTGTGCAGTATTGACTAATAAATTCCCTGAAAGAAGCAAGAGACTAGAGGGTCGGATCATGATAGGTGGAGGATAGTGACGGCGTAGGTAACAACCTCATTGAGAACTTACTTCTGATAAGGAATCACTTCATCAAGGTTGAGCAACAATGTGAACATGATAGTGTGCCACTCCTGATGGGTCAACTTCTTGTTGGTACCTGCGCTTCCACTTCCAAGATCCCCTTGAAAAAGGTTGAGGGTCGATGAGTTCTCATCGGCGTTGTAACGAGGGGTTGGATTGTGCACGATGGGAAGATTCTCAGTATAGTATGCCTGTGTGAAGGTCGACACCTCCTCCAGAATGGAGGCCTCTCCCACGGATGCCTCAATCTTGGCTTTATTTCTACACTTTTTTCGAAGAAGCTTTAGACACCTCTTGATTGGATAGCACCAACGGGCCTGCACGGGACCCCCCCAACCGTGCCTCGCGCGGTAGGTGCAAAATCAGATGCTGCATCGACAGAAAGAAGCCGGGTGGAAATATCATCTCCAACTTGCAGAGCAACAGAGGTGCAGCCTTCTCCAGTTCAACACAAACATCCCGAGACAACTCCTTGGCACAAAGCTGGCGGAAGAAAAAGCTCAACTCTGCTAGGATGCGCCACACTGGCTCTGGGAGGTATCCCCGGGTCATCGCAGGAAGGATCCACTCAATCCATATGTGGAAGTCATGACTCTTCATCCCTAAGACTTTCATAGTCTGCAAGTTCACACCCCTGCTCAGATTCGTCGCATACCCATCAGGGAACTTTAACGTCTTGATCCACTGCAGTACTTCCTTCCTATCGGCCCTTTTCAGGATGTAATCGGCTGGGCCCCTTTTCCATTTCTTGCCGGGCGCAGGGGTCTTCATCACCAGGTTTGGTCTATCACAAATCATCTCCAAGTCCAGTCCAGCCTTGACGTTGTCCTTCGACTTTTTACCAACGTCCATGAGTGTTGCCCAGAGTGCCTCGGTCACATTCTTTTCTGTGTGCATTACATCGATGTTGTGTGGAAGAAGAAGGTCCTTGAAGTAGGGGAGCCTAGTCAAGCCCGATATATGAGTCCACATGTGGTCCCGAGCATATCCCTTAAAACCACCTATTTCCTCAACTTTGAGAGCCTGTATGTCGGCAAGGACGGCGGCAGGGCTCTTAACCTGCGGAATGGGGCTGATGACTTGAACACCTTTCGTGAAGTGCTTTACATCAAGCTTGAATTCATGGTTCTCAGACAGGAATTGGCGATGCTTGTCGAAAGAAGAATACTTCCCACCCTTGGCCAGCCAGGTGAACATCACATCTGCCTTGCATGTCGGGCAAGGGAACTTCCCGTGAACACACCACCCGCTGAATAAGCCATACGCCAGGAAGTCATGCATTGAATACTGGTACCACACATGCATTCTGAAGTTCCTCTTTGTAGCTCGGTCGTACGTAAGTACCCCCTCTTCCCAAGCAAGTTGCAATTCATCCCACACCGGCTGCATGATCACACCCATATTGTCGTCCGGGTGTCCAGGTATTATCAGCGTCAAAATCACGTTCCTAGGTTCAAACATGACGCCGGGGGGGAGATTGAGGGGATCACAAACATGGGCCAACAAGTGTACGGGGCCGCCATCATTCCAAATGGGTTGAACCCATCTATTGCCAGCGCTACGTGTACATTCCGAGCCTCCATAGCCATGACAGGATTCATGTTATCGAAGTGCTTCCATGCATCACCATCCGCCGGGTGTACCATCTTGTCAGGATGGTATCTTTTGCCATTCTTGTGCCACGTCATTTGTTTCGTGGACCATTCTATCATGTACAGCCGTTGAAGCCTCGGTAGGAAAGGAAGGTGCCGTACGACCATCTCGGGGACCTTAGACTGTTTCATGCTGCCATCAGAGCCTTGTACCAACATGAACCTAGAGGCTTTGCACTTTGGACAAATTTTTGCTTCCTCGAGGTCTCCCCTGAACAGGACGCACCCCTTCGGACAAGCTTGGATCCCCTCATACGGCATCTTAAGTGCACGAAGGAGCTTCTGTGCAGCGTAGGTGTTCTTCGACAGGACATGATCTGCCGGAAGCAGTGTGCCAACAATGCTCAACACGAGATCGAAGCCGTCTCGACTAATGCCCAGTTGTGACTTCAACCCTATTAGGCGTGAGACAGCATCCAGTTGCGTAACCCTTGTCTTCTCGTGAAGGGGCTTCTGTGCCGCCTCCATCATGTCGTAGAACGCCTTCGCGGTTTCCTCCGGATCTTCCTCCACATCCATTTCTTCGCCGAACCATGCTTCGTGGAAGTCTGCCATCATGTCTGCCATCCCGGCATCGGCATCATACTCCTCAAGGATGGGTCCCACCACCTCGTCCCTAATACGATGGTGTTCACCATGGTGGCGCCAACGGGTATAGTTTGGAACGAATCCGTTCTTGAACAGATCTTTCCCCACGCAACCTTTACTTTCCTTTTCTTGTTCTTGCACTGGCTGCAGGGACACGGCATTCGAATTGACCCTTTTACAGCTGGGCCAAATGCTTGCTCCAGGAACTCATTCGTCCCCCTAATCCATTCATTGCTCTTACTTGCGAAGCCCGAGTACATCCACTCACGGTCACCCATGCTCTGTCATGCGGCAATGTTAACATGTGATAAAACCAGCAAGTGCATCTACAACGCGCTCCTACCATCTAATAGGTGAAGGATAGGTCCTAATCCCACCCGAGGATGCGCAGACGAGGTTAGCTTCCATAATCCGCTCCCGTCCGAGACGGAATTTCGGCAGCACCTCCCCGCTGTTCTCCCGATACACGTCCCGGTGGGGAGAGTGTGTATCCGGAGAACAACGGGGAGGTCCTGCTGAAACTCCGACTCGGACGGGAGCGAAACATGGAAGCTAACCTCGTCTACGCATCCTCGGGCTGTCCAAATAACGTGGACAATCCGAAACAGATACGGTTATACATATGCAAAGAACGCATACTTCCAACCGTATCCGTTTCGGACGAGAGACGCCTAACTAGGTAACGCAACCTACGCCTACATGTGACGGAAAGAGAGGTCATACCGCAGGTGCCGGTGAAGACAGGATAGCGGGGCAGTGCCCAGTCGTGCTCCTCCGGCTAGCCTCCAACGGGAGCCCTCCTGAAAAAGAAAAACAATTAGTGAGAATGAAAAATTTCTGCAGCACCTCCCCTGTACGGGGAGGTTACCAAACTGGCAAGAAAAGACGGCACGATGGCCGACAACCACAGATACATGTCAGGCACGATGGGCGACAACTACACGACACGATGGCCGACAACTACATGGGGAGGTCTCGATAACCTGCAAAAAGAGCGGCACGAAGGCCGACATCCACAAACAACGACACGAAGGCCGACAATCACAACGGCACGCAGGCCGATGACTAGAGCGGCACGAAGGCCGACAAGCAGAGAAGGGTGATATACCTAGTCATGACACGTGCATTGACGGGGATGCGACACAGAGAAGATGGCGGGGTGAAGGCCGGTGAACCTCTTCCCTCCTCCTCCTCCTCCCCTCCCTTCTTCTCCTCCCCTTCCTCTTCCCCTTCTCCTCCTCTTCCCTCCTCCTCCTCTCCTCCCTTCTTCTCCTCCCCTTCCTCTTCTCCTTCTCCCTCTCCTTCCTCCTCTTCTTCTTTTCCTCCTCCCTCCTTCTCCCTTCCCTTC
>CM041635.1:44729190-44755626 GCA_023333625.1 Bothriochloa decipiens | reverse complement strand
TCTACAACGTGATAAGGTCTTCAACGACGGGTCTTTCCCCGCCTGGGCAGCTTATGTGGGATACGCGTTGCTAACTGTCATTTCAGTGATCACTGTCCCACACATATCCCCACAGATCAAGTGGTACTATGTCATCATGGCCTATGTCTTCGCCCCTCTTCTCGGTTTCGCCAATTCGTATGGGACAGGGCTCACCGACATCAACATGGCCTACAACTACGGCAAGATCGCGTTGTTCATCTTTGCAGCTTGGGCTAGCAAGGACAATGGTGTAATCGCCGGCCTCGCCAGGGGCACCCTAGTGAAGCAGTTGGTGATTGCATCTGCAGACTTGATGCACGACTTCAAGACAGGCCACCTGACCATGACATCGCCGAGGTCCTTTCTTGTGGCGCAGTTCATCGGGAGGGCCATGGGCTGCATCATTGCGCCTCTCACATTCTTGCTCTTCTACAACACGTTCGACATTGGGAACCCCGACGGCGGCACCGTACGGGTTGATCTACCGGAACATGGCAATTCTGGGTGTGGAGGGCTTCTCCGTGCTGCCCAAGCACTGCCTTGCACTCTCCGCGGGGTTCTTCGCTTTTGCATTTGTCTTTAGTGTGGCCAGGGATGTCATGCCATGGAAGTACGCGAGGTTCGTGCCCCTGCCAATGGCGATGGTCGTGCCGTTCCTTGTGGGTGGGAGCTTTGCAATTGATATGTGTGTTGGGAGTCTGGCCGTCTTTGTCTGGAACAAGATGAACAGGAAGGAGGCTGTGTTCATGGTGCCTGCGGTTGCGTCCGGTTTGATCTGTGGAGACGGCATATGGACCTTCCCGGCTTCCGTGCTCGCTCTGGCCAAGATCAAGCCACCGATCTGCATGAAGTTCACACCTAGAACCTAGAAAACTTATGGCCAGTTCATGAAAATGTGGAATGCCATATTCAGGGAAGGCATTTAAGTGTGATTAGTGGTACTGGACACAATAAATTGAAGCCATGTTCTTTAGGAGCTGATAATGTTTGTATTTTGGGGAAAAAGATTGTAGAGATTTTTTAAAATATACTCTCTAAATAATCATTTTTAATAAAAATCATTTTCTATGTCTTTGTATTCTCCAATATCTTTTCTATATCTTGTGCATAATCTAGAGAGTCATCCTCCCACTTGATCGTTGGCTAGTGAGAAATCAGAATAGAGGATATCTATATTTGGATATCTAATTGAATAGGATGTTGGAGGATATATTTCCCACCAAAACCTATGTTTCCTGAAAATTAGGAAAGATTCCAAGCAGAATAACCCAATAACCTTTCCAAATCCGAAGGATTTGGGGAAATAATAAAAAAATCTATCTCCAACAACTCTCAAACTCAGCCCCCCCAATCTTTTGGTGCTTGGGAAGATGCGGATTCACCGGTCTCCCAATCTAAGGTGGAAGGACGTGAGGAAGATAGAAAATGAAAAAAAAAGTTCCTAATGCAGACGTACAAGAGAGTAATAATATATAAAAATGGTTATGATAACTTAAAAATAGCATAGGATTCCAGATGTAAAATTGTCTTTTAAATTTTAGAAGAGAATTACTGGAACTGTTGGAGATGGTTGGTCCTATTTATTACTCTCAAAACTTTTTTATAAGATGGAAAAACAGTATGGTTTTGGAAAAAAAAAAAGTATTGAACACTCTTGGAGATGCTCTAGAGAGTCTCTTGGAGAGAATTAAAGCGTAGTTGTGCATTCCCACCATGTCACTATCAAGGTAAGTATTTTTCAACTTAGCATGCACTTGGCAGTGATCTAAATCCTTGTCAAAACATTGTGGATCTAGATTCTCTTAAGAAACATTTAAGGTGATGAGTTAGAATCATTTTTTAAAATTGTCTGGCTGGTAGGCTAGATTCCGGTTCATAAAGAAACATTTTTCATAACAAAATCATATAAGTGTAAAATATTATTCAAGAAAATATATTTTTGGGTGAAAAGCAACTTAAAGACAACATATTTAATTTGTTGCACTTAAAAATGTAGTTTAACTAGGAAAACAGCAACCGCGGGTATTGAGAGGGGCGAGAAATGAAATATGACGAAACTACTCTGCGACATTTATGGCTTGTAGGGAGAAAGGTGATTGACTAGTGAAATGCTTCTCTACCTAGGCCTTGTTTAGATTCCAGATTTTACCCTTAAATTTTACTATACAAAAAAAAGATTCCTCGTCACACTAAAATACCGGCACATGTATGGAATACTAAATGTAGATGAAATAAAAAACTAATTACACATTTTTATTATACTTTGCGAGACGAACATTTTAAACCTAATTAATCAATATTTAGATAATTATTACTAAATAAAAATAAAATTACTACAGTATTTAAAAAAAAAGTTGGTATTTTGATATCAAGGCCCTACCCGATTGGCAGGATTCCAGTGTTTCACGCGAGAATCGAAACTGCTCCGAGAATGAAATGTTTCTCTACTTACCCGTTTGGCAGGGGTTCTGACGTTTCACACGAAAATCGAAACCGCTCTGAGAATGGAACGTTTGTCTACCTACCCGTTTGGCAGGGATTCTGACGTTTCATGCTAGGATCGAAACCGCTCCAAATTGACAAACAGGCTCTTCCTAAATATGGGCTCCTTTTTTGTCTTCATAGTGAAAACTTGTTTAGCTTCCTTCTAGGTTGGTTTTATTTTTATTTTTTGCATGCATAAATTTGACATAGTAATTGTAGCGTACTTCTTTTTCTACCATTTATGGTAAAAAAAACATATACTACTCTTGGTGGGGGAATTTTATTTTCCATTGCACAAACAAAGATAGTCATTTTATTTTATAGAATATATTTTTAGAATCAACACCTACAATTAAATGTTTAAATTATATTTTTGCCTCTTTTTGCTTTTGGTTTCACTTAAGGTGGATGAGGAGATGGAGCCTGCACCATCCCATGACCCCACCTCATTGGATTGCAACGAACCTAACCCCATTCAAAGCACTCCTTATGTATCTTTCTTAAGTTATAGGAATAGAGATTTTAATAACAAAAAGTATCATCTAACGATGTTTTTAATTAGATCTCCAAATATAGACATCCTTTATTTTTGGATTTATCGCTAGCCAAAATGAAGAGCAAGGATAGCTTTTCAAAAGTGCCCCAGGATATAGAGAAGCTATTGAGTATACAAAGATGTAGATAGTGGTTTTTATTCAAATGACTTTGCAAATAATGATTTAGATAATAAATTCTAGAAGGACTCTAAAGATCTTCCTTAAACTAACTCTTTAAGTCAGTGTTTGGAAAGTCAATTGAATAAAAATGATTCTATCTTTCCACTCTCTAACAAATTGTCTATATCTTGGGCATAATGTGAAGAGCTAACTGCACACTTCATCTTTGACTAGACAATGTTGTTGGATGTTATTTCCATCAAAGTCTTTATTTCTATCAATAAGAAATGGTATAAAGAGACTCTTGATGTTCTAAAGTTCAAGAAGTCATCAATAGCTTATATGGATATGATGAAATCATCTCCCTCATATTAGTGTGAATAGGTCACTAATGATATGTTGACGTATCCTAACTGTTAATACTAACTCTAAAAGAAAAACAACATCCTGTGAAGATTCACAAAGAGATGATGAGGCCATCTTCGTAATGTCCCCATACATGGCCACAATTGCTAATGCACCATCCATAGCCCCCACATAACACTGTGGGTTCATGCAGATATGCTGTCTTAATATATTGGATCTTAACACAAAGCAAAATTGGTTGCATTTCACTATAGGTATCTAAGATCAGATAGTATTTATTATTCTAAAGGAGAAAACAAATTCAACAACAAATCTCTCTAGGTTGGTAAAAAAGTCATTTTGCAGAGGGCAGTCTTAATATAACTTTGACTTCTTATTTTTATAAAAAGTATTTATTAAAAAATGAAATATGTCTATTTTTAAATTTAACAATTTAAAAGTTATTCGGGTAGGCGTGTATTCTTTTGGATGGAGGGAGAGCAAGTTACTACGTTATTGGTACTTTGGCCGCATCGCATACCCCCTGCAACGAGCACACGGCGGTGCAGATTTATTCCCACAAGTCACAGATGAATAACTTTTTTTTTGTGAACAAGTCACAGATGAATAACTGATGCATCATCCTGCGGAAATGGTGGAAGAACTGCTCGACGCCTCGACACGAAGCCACAAACCTGAAAAAGCACAGGACAGGCGGGTGATTTCCGTAAGCTCCTTCATTTAGGATTTTGGATTTTCTGCATTTTTGGGCGACTTTTGCTTCTACGCCATGTCGACATCGTGAACACAGTGCGAGGTTGCAGATGCCGAGGACCAGAGAAGGGGCTTGCTCATATAAGGCCCGGCAGAGCTGAGCCGGTAATCACTTGAGAGTAGTTCTTGCTCTAGCCGCCCTGCCATGGAGATCAACCCCCACCCCACGGACGAGATCGACAAGTGCGAGGCCGGCGACGGCGGCGGCGCGGCGCCGCAGCCGCCTGCAGATCCTGAGGAGCCTGAGGCCGCGGCGTCCGTCGCCGCGGCACTGGAGCTGGAGCAGCAGCAGCAGCGGCCGTGGCGCGAGCAGCTGACGGCCCGGGGCCTGGTGGCCGCGGCGCTGATCGGGTCCATGTACACCGTCGTGGTGATGAAGCTGAACCTCACGACGGGGTTCGTGCCCACCATGAACGTGTCCGCCGCGCTGCTCGCGTTCCTGGCGCTCCGCGGCTGGACGGACGCGCTGGCCCGCCTCGGCGTCGCCGGCGCCCGCGCCAGGCCCTTCACGCGCCAGGAGAACACCGTCGTCCAGACCTGCGCCGTCGCGTGCTACTCGCTGGCGCTCTGCGGTACGTGCCGGACACCTGACACCTCAGCTCAGCTCGCTCGCTTGCGGCCGGCACGCGCTTGGATGCGCGTCGTGTCGTCGCGGCTCGCTTGTCCGTGGCGCACGCGCGCGCGTCATCGCACTTGTTGGTCACGTGTCGTGACTCGTGGAAATTGCTGCGTGCGCCGGCGCTGGCGCCTGTGCAGGGTTCGGGTCGTTCATGCTGGCCCTGAACAAGAGGACGTACGAGGCGGCCGGGGTGGACACGCCGGGAAATGTGCCGGGGAGCGTCAAGGAGCCAGGATTCGGGTGGATCACCGGCTTCCTCCTCGCCAGCAGCTTTGGCGGCATCCTCACCTTGATCCCCCTCAGAAAGGTGCTTCATTTCATTCCATTTCATATTTTCATTTCACATGCGCAGTAATAATTTGAGATTTATTTATTCAGGCTTTGGTCATCGACTACAAGCTGACATACCCAAGCGGGACGGCGACAGCTGTTCTTATAAACGGGTTCCACACCCCTCAAGGAGACAAGAATGCAGAGTGCGTATGGAGATCGTCTCTCTTGTTCGTTAAAGCATACATTACATATATAACAGCTAGATGAAGCCGATTAGCTTCTGAATGATCTTGCTCATACTCAACTGCAGGAAGCAAGTACGTGCATTTGTGAAATACTTCGGGATCAGCTTCTTCTGGAGCTTCTTCCAGTGGTTCTACACCGGTGGCAACGCCTGCGGATTCGCTCAATTCCCTACCTTTGGCCTCAAGGCCTGGAAACAATCGTAATACATATATACACTGTCTTCATGAATCCTCTCGTGTGCTTCCCATTCTAGCATTTCATACTGGACATAAATAAATGGCAGCGACCTCTCTGAAGTCTGAACCCGGCCTGTTGTTTGTTTGCTATGCTTGCAATCAGGTTCTTCTTCGATTTCAGCATGACGTACGTCGGCGCCGGGATGATCTGCCCGCACCATGTCAACCTCTCCACCCTCCTCGGCGCGGTCCTCTCCTGGGGAATACTGTGGCCACTCATCCGCACACGCAAGGGCGATTGGTACTCTGCAGACATACCGGAGAGCAGTATGACCAGCTTGTATGGTTACAAGGTCTGCTGACGCACACACACTTTACCTGAATGAATTCTTCAGAGTTCAGACCACTTAGTAGAGTAGAGAACATGCAGTGTTGTTGATATGTAGCCGTTTTGGTTGCTCGATCTGCCGTGCAGTCCTTCGTGTGCATAGCTATGATCATGGGTGATGGCATTTACCATTTGGTCAAGGTCCTTGCCGTCACCGCCAAGAGCCTGCACGAACGATCAAAACTCAAACGTGGCAGCAACCGAGGTAGCAGTAGCACTAGCAGAGGCGGAGAGAATGTGCAATCCTGCTCTACCTTTCGTATTTACTTGTATCTGATCATCATGCAGTGGCCGACGAGGACAACGCGGCAGCGATCGACGACCGGCAGCGCGACGAGGTCTTCAACCGAGACTCCATCCCGTCGTGGCTCGCGTACGCCGGGTACGCCGTCGTGAGCGCCGTCGCGGTGGTGGCCATCCCGGCGATGTTCCGGCAGGTGCGGTGGTACTACGTGGTGGCCGCTTACGCGCTGGCGCCCGTGCTGGGCTTCTCCAACTCGTACGGCACCGGGCTCACGGACATCAACATGGGCTTCAGCTACGGCCAGCTCGCGCTCTTCGTCCTCGCGGCGTGGGCGGGGCCCGACGACGGCGTCATGGCCGGCCTCGTCGGCTGCGGCCTGGTCAAGCAGCTCGTGCTCATCTCTGCCGACCTCATGCACGATTTCAAGACGGCGCACCTGACCATGACGTCGCCACGCTCCATGCTTGCGGCGCAGGCCGTCGGCGCCGCCATGGGCTGCTTCGTCACGCCGCTCACGTTCCTCCTCTTCTACCGGGCGTTCGACGTCGGCAACCCCAACGGGCACTGGAAGGCGCCGTTCGCGCTCATCTACCGCAACATGGCGCTCCTGGGAGCGCAGGGGTTCTCGGCGCTGCCCACGAACTGCCTTCCGCTGTCCGTGGGGTTTTTTGCGTTCGCCGTGCTCGCCAACGTGATCAAGGACGTCCTGCCGCCGCGGTACGCGAGGTACGTGCCCCTGCCGACGGCGATGGCCGTGCCGTTCCTCGTCGGCGCCAGCTTCGCCATCGACATGGTGGTGGGGACCTTGGTGGTCTTTGCCTGGCAACGGGTTGACGGCAACGAGACCACGTTGCTGGTGCCGGCGGTGGCGTCAGGCCTCATCTGCGGGGATGGCATATGGACTTTCCCTTCGTCGTTGCTTTCTCTGGCCAAGATCAAGCCACCTATCTGCCTGAAATTCACACCTGGAAGCTAGATAAATGGATCCATTGCCATATGTTAATCTTCGGATGCTGACCTGACGCAGTGTGAACTCTTGAGGAAATGATTAAGTTGGGCTGTATCCGCATCTGCTACTGTCTATTCAATTGATTGGAAGGGGCAAAAATGTTCCTGGTGCTTGGTGTGTTGTAAGGTCCTAATGGCTAGAGAGGGGTGAATAGTCTAATAAAAATTCTTGCAAAGACACTTAAATAACTTGTTAGGCTAAGAGATGACATAAATACAAAGCTAAAGCTTTGATTACTCTATGCAAACCTCTCTAACAACACCCAATCAACAACAAGCCTAGCAATTCTAAACAAGATTACTCTAGGCTCTTCACTAAGCTAGCAAGATAAGAGAACAAAGTAAACTAGTGCTACACAAACATATAAACAATATATGAACAAGTGATACAAAGAGGGATTGAGGTGATTATACCACTGTGTAGAGATGAAGATAGCCAATCAACATAATCACACAAGCACAAGAGAATCCTCGGCAAAGAGATGAACACAATATTTTTTACCGAGGTTCACTTGCTTCCCGGTAAACTAGTCCTCGTTGTGGCGATACACTTGCTTGGAGAGGTGCACGCTCAATTGGCTCTCAATGCCAAATACCGCTGCCGGGAGCCGCACTCTCAACATGAGACAAGGATCCTCCAAGCCACGCGCAATCCACTAGAGTATCCTTTCGCGAACTCCCGCGGGCAAGGACCAAGAACCCCTCACAAGATCACCGGGTGCGGCCTCGAACAATCTCCACCTCGAGCTCAACACCCTACTATCTCCAAACCGTCTAGGGTGATGGGAATCACCCAAGATTAACAAGAACTCCGCAGCGAACTCGAAGAACAAGTGCCTCTAGATGCAACTCTTAATGTTTAGCACTTGATTCTCACTCAATCTCCCTCTAGATGAACAATCAAGTCAAGAGATGAGTGGAGGAGGTTCTCTCTAGCTCAAAGGATGCCCAAAGATATTAGAATGGGCAAGAGTTTTTTCCCCAACCGGCCATACTTTTATTTATAACCCCACCATCAAATCCAACCGTTATGCTGCTTAGGGGGTCACTATACACGCGCCGGACACGTCTGTTACCCAGTGCCGGACGCGTCCGGTGCTCTCTGGCAGTCGACCGTTGGCGTCTTTGCGTTCAAACTCAGTCGCCATGTCAGCGTCCGGCGCCGCGTCCGGCGTCTCCAACATAGCGCGTCCGGCGCTGCGTCCGTCGACTCGGCCCGCTGATGGTCTTCTCTGGGTAGCGTCCGGCGAGCGCCAGACGCACCAGTCCGCGTCCGGCCTTCACTTCAAGGTGAAACCTCCGCTAATGTCACTTCAATGCGCCGGACGCTCCCGTGCTGACATAGGGCGTCCGACGGTTGAGTCTGGCGATCAGGCGGGCGCAGTCCTCTATCAGGCGCCGGACGCGTCCGGCCCGACGTCCGGCGATCTCCTCCAGAAACAGCCAGCTCTGTGTTGCATCCGGCGCTGACCCCAGCGTCCGGCGTCACGCATCAGGCGCGTCCGGCGAGTGCAATAGAGAGTAGACTTCGTCGTTTTGTCGTCGTCGTCGCGCCGTCGCCGATCCAAGTAAAACCACTTGCCTTAGGGTGCCAACTTCAATATGAAGAACACTCTCGATCACATGAGTTAGCATTTCATCACATGAAATATGGCAAGTGTTAGCTCTCTAGTTAGTATCTCATATGCATCATGCAAAGTCGAACCTAGAGGCACTTGGACCGCGAATTCAACCGTGAATTCCCCTCTTGATAGTCGGTTATCAATCCTAAACGTGATCACACTCTCTATAGTGTCTCGATTAGCAAAAGGGAAAACACCTATCCCTTGATACCTTAGCCTTGAGCCTCGATGCTTGATCATCACCATGACAAGTCCATCACCAAGTCCTTGGCCTCATCATCATGTTGCTATGTGTCTAGTCACACTTAGAGCAAAGCATTAGCAATATTGGATGTCATCAATTATCAAAACCAAACACGAGATTTCATGTGTGCCCATGAGTCCATGAATTTCTCTATCGTATACAAAGGAAATTTCGTTCGGTTTCACCACATGAAAAATTTGGCATTTTGGGTAGAACTAAACACACAAAAATTTGACACTTCGCATTTCATCAAACCAAAGTAGTTGGCTTTTGCATTTTGTATTTCATCAATCTTTTTCCAATTCCAAAACTTTACAAGATTTTCTACCACATCGAAATCTTTGGATGCAGTGTAGCTAAAAAACTAATTATACAAATTGTCTATAATTTGTGAGACTAATCTTTTGAGCCTAGTTAGTCCATATGATGAGGATAATAATTGTTAAATACAAAAGAAAATGGTACAGTTTTTTCATCTAAATAAGGCCCAACATGCAGTTGCCTGAATTGTTTTGCTATAGAAAAAAAGATCTTTGTCTTTTGTGAATTATCCTTTTGATTGTAATCGTTGGTCTCTTGTGAGTTGTTAACTTCAGAAAAAATCAGGCAATTGCGATATATATACATAATAACTCTAATTTTTCTATAGTATATAAAATGAAAATTTTGTTCGATTCAATATCTCAGTATTATTCCATCCATGCATCCAGATTGAGAGGCATGAAAAGCATATTAATGAGTGGATCTGCCTTGTTTTTTGGTTAACGGCCTTGTTTAGGGGGTGTTTAGTTCACAATTTCACTCATAATATTTTAGGTTTTGATCCATCATTTTGCAAAATGAAATTAAACATCACCCAAAATTTTTGGCAAAAAGTGGTCCATTCTTCATTTTGGATTTTAGCCTCAAGAGACCCAAAAAAAACTAAAAGTAATGCAACCCTCACCCACCACTATGAAAAATTTGGCATTTGGATGGAACTAAACACATAAAAATTTGGCAGTTTGCATTTCATCAATCCAGATTAATTGGCATTTTGCATTTTGCATTTCATCAATCTTTTTCCAGTTCCAAAACTTTACAAGATTTCCTACCACATCGAAATCTTTGGATGCAATAGAGTATTAGATGTAGCTAAAAAACTAATTGTACAATTTGTTTATAATTTACGAGACGAATCTTTTGGACCTAGTTAGTCCATGGTGGGAATAATAATTGCTAAATACAAACGAAAATGATATAGTTTTTTCATCTAAACAAGGCCCAACATGCAGTTACCTGAATTGTTTTGCTATAGAAAAAAGTTCTTAGTCTTTTGTGAATTGTCCTTTTGATTGTAATTGTTGTCTCTTGTGAGTTGTTGCCTGAAACTTCTAAAAAAAATCAGGCATCTGCGATGTATATACGTGTATTTCTATAGTATATAAAATAAAAATTGTGTTTGATTCAATATCTCAGTATTATTCCATCCATGCATCCAGATTGAGATGCATGAAAAGCACATCAAATGAGTGGTTTTTCTCTCTCTCTTTTTTTCATGAACACGTGTGTTGACGTTTTTTCATTAAGAGGAGAGGGTTTTTTTTTACAAGAACCATATATTAATTTAGCAGCAAGAAGCTGCTAAAACCCTAACTGAAGTTAGGGGTACAAAGTTTAGTGCTCCTATAAGAGGGCACTGATTGTCATGACCAAGGTAGGAACAAGAAGTCACAGGTGACTAATCTAAGATTACAGGACTTGATAAAGCAAGTCTTGCTAAAGAATCAGCTGTCCTATTAAGATTTCTGTTGATTGTATAAACCTTGGCTCTTCTATTGATGACACGGTTGTTGTAGACCTGTGTAAAAGTCTTCATTCTCTATTCTGGTGGATGATTGTAATCTCCTTCATTGATGAAATCCACCAATTGGCTGCAATCAGACAAGAAGGATATATCGTTGAGGTTGAGATGCTGAGCAACCATTGTTGCAAGAGCAAGGGCAGCCGCTTCCGCCATGATGACAGAGTTAGTTCTTGTCATGATTGCCTTGATGTATATAGTCTGGACTGGTTGTACCTGCACATTAACAAATAAGATACATAGGCCAGCATTCCTGATGATTTGCATTGGTTGATCAGGCATAGTCGAGCCGTAACAAAGTTGCGAATTCCTGGGAGAAGAGCTAGTATAGGAACTATGTATCTGTTCTGCCCTACAGTTTGTAAATTCATACCTTGCTGTGTAGGATTATTGTGTAAGAGAGGGGCATCATGCAAGGGATCAGATTTAGGTTGTTCTTGTGTTGCCTGTTGGTTGTGATCTTGGCCCTTGTGCATGGGCTGGTGATTGTTCCCTGAAATGAGAATATTTATACCTAGAATGTTAGTGTTGATGTCATTGGCTTGATGTGATGTGGCCATAGATTGGATGGTCTATTGTTGGTCTTGATTATGGACCCAATTTAACATTGCTGTAGTGACAGAGTGTACCTGCATTGAATTTCAAGTTTTTCTTTGGAAATGCTTGTCACATCTAGCGATAAAGAGGAGAGGTTAACGTTTACAATGGGAACCACACCGTCAACGCGAAAAGCTTAGCAAGTGTCGTCACATGCACGCGCGAAGCTCAGACAAGCACCTCTCTTGTTAGCAGGAACGTGCAACCATGCCACATTGTCACCTCATATGTGAGGTGTTACGGCAGTGGTGCAACCAAATAATATGTTGTTATTCTATTCTTCCTTCTTTATCACACCACGGTGGTAACACTTGTCACACTAATACACGTGCCACAATAAAGTCATCATGTTGCGAATAGTATAACCAAACAATGTTTTGTTATTCCATTCTTACCTCTTATCACACCATGGTGGTAACACTGGTCACGTTAATACGCGTGGCGCATTAAAGTCATTATGTTGCGCTAGTCGTAATGACTTCATTAAAATAGTTATCTATAGTATAGTTCTTTCGCGCTGATTATTATTATATTATTCAATAAAGAAAGTTTATAGAAATTAAAATATCTGAAGTGGACTGACACTAATAATTTATTAGTAGTTATATTGAAATTTTTATAAAATAGAGTAACTTTTAAATCATTTTCATCTATACATCATTAAAATATTAAAATTAATACCATTAAGCAATAGTTAAAGATATGTACTACATACATACATATATACATACATAAAAATGACTTTGGACACATCTATATATATGTTTTGATTTGATGCGGATATATAGATTCAGATAAAACAGTTTTAGATTCCGTACATCTACTTCAGCGTCCATGTATGGAATATGGATACGATGTTGGTTCATATATTAACTGTTTAACCCGAGATAGACTACAGGTGGCCCTGCTCGTCGCTGGCACTGACTCCCTGGTCTGCTGCTTTGGTTTGTGTGGTGGGCTGGCGGCATCATCCATCTCTCATTCCCCGGATTCCCTGGCACATATGGTGCCTTGTTGTTGTGAGCAAAGCCTTCGTCGTTATAGATCGGGACAAAAAAAAGCGGCGAAACTGCAGGCTAGTGCTGCTAGCTCCGCTTCGCCCCGGAAGCCATGGAAGCGTCGGGCTGGGTGCCGGCGGTCGAGATTGAGAAGTGCGTCGCCGACACCGAGGACGTAGAGTCGTTGGAGCCCGTCGTACCGGCGGCGGACCGGCGGGCCGAGGAGCCCGTGCCTCCATGGCGGGAGCAGGTGACGGCGCGCGGCCTGGTGGCGGCGCTCCTGATTGGGTTCGTCTACACTGTGATCATACTCAAGCTGGCGCTAACCACCGGTATCATCCCCACGCTCAACGTCTCCGCCGCCTTGCTTGCCTTCCTCTCGCTCCGCGGCTGGACGCGCGCGCTGGGCCGCCTCCGCCTCGGCGGCGCGCTACGCCCCTTCACCCGCCAGGAGAACACCGTCGTCCAGACATGCGCCGTCGCTTGCTACACCATGGGCTTCGGCGGTGCGCCCCCATCCCCATTATTACCTCCCAATCTCTCCCATCTATTATTCTTTCGATTGTCAAGCTGAGCCTTTTATTGATAAATAATGTACTAAATTCACGTGTCGATTGTGAATGCACATATAGAAATTGAGGTTCGGTGCTGTGCAGGTGGGTTTGGATCGTCGCTGCTGGCTCTGAACAAGAAGACATACGAGCTGGCCGGGGTGAACACGCTAGGAAACGCGCCGGGGAGCTACAAGGAGCCCGGCATCGGCTGGATGACCGGGTTCCTCCTTGCCATTAGCTTCGTGGGCCTCCTGAACTTGCTACCGCTTAGAAAGGTGCCGCCTT
Source organism: Bothriochloa decipiens (assembly GCA_023333625.1). NCBI lineage: Eukaryota > Viridiplantae > Streptophyta > Magnoliopsida > Poales > Poaceae > Bothriochloa > Bothriochloa decipiens. The sequence goes on along the minus strand of CM041635.1, from coordinate 44,742,249 downwards.
TGTTCTTCCCCAGAAATTTTGCCTCAAATTCTTCCCCATGCATGTAGATGCGCATTGCCAATTTTTTATATTCTGCTTTAGCTACGGAGCTTTCTGATACCATAAAAGCTGGTAGTTCCGTACATAGTTAAAGTCTTGTTGTCCATAAAAAAATGAACACAGTATGGAGTCAACGTTAAGGGCGGCTTACATTACATATTAGTTAAAATAAAAGTAGAAGGAAACATCAAAACAAAGTAGCTGGTGCTAGGAAGGATTGCCAACCGAAGGAGATGATCAGCAGCTTTCTTCCAGCTTGAACCTCGGCAATGTTGCCGAATAAATTGATCACAGATTGTTCATAGTTAATTATTTGCTCAAAAAATATTGTTCATAGTTTACAACGAGCATGGGCCTACTTGATCTGCGGCTTCTAGACTCACTTAGTTTGTCCATAGGATCCCCTTGTCATACTAATTTGTTGGATCACACGGCATGAATAAACATAGCTGGCATTTTTCGAAGGACAGACTAGACATATAATGCCCTGCAATTATTACTATCTTTTTTAAAAAAGGACCACTGAACTATTCCATTCTTCAGTGTCATTTCATATTCATAATCTGTAATTTCGGCAAATTTAGCAGCTCTCTTCTTGTTGTACTCTAAAGAAAAATAGCGCCCTACAGGAACACCACTCAAATTCTTGTTTCCAAACGACGTGGATTCTTTTCTGTAAAGCCATGAAGGCCCATTCACTAGCATGCCCCAGCCCATTTGGTAGGCTGGAGCCACCCCACCAACCAATTGTAAACCTCTATTTTTCTTTAATTTGTATGTTCCGTTCAATGATCTTTGTAACATTTCAGGTTCTGGTCATTTATTACAAACTGACTTATCCAAGTGGTACTGCAACTGCTGTTCTTATAAATGGATTCCATACACCTAAAGGGGAAGAGAATGCAAAGTATGGAACTGAACTCACTCTAATTACCTGTTGATTTACTCCTTCAATGAATAGGCAGAGCTTCTTCCAATTAGGAAAAAAAGTATCGATTCATCACCGGTGTTCTTTTACCTCGCATGTTAGGAAGCAAGTCCGCGGATTCCTAAGGTGCTTTGCAATGAGCCTCCTATGGAGCTTCTTCCAATGGTTTTACACAGGTGGCGAGGGTTGTGGATTTCTTCAGTTCCCTACTTTTGGTCTAAAGGCTTGGAAACAAACGTATACCCAATGGGTTACTGATTGCTTGTAGTAGTGCTTCATACTAATTCATCATCCATGTGAAAATTTTGAATTATTTGGCTGTCAGGTTTTTCTTCGATTTCAGCCTCACATATGCTGGTGCGGGGATGATCTGTTCACACCTTGTGAACCTTTCGAGCCTCTTTGGTGCTATACTTTCTTGGGGAGTATTGTGGCCGCTCATCAGCAAACAAAAGGGAAATTGGTACCCAGCAGATGTACCAGAGAGTAGCATGACAAGCCTGTTTGGTTACAAGGTCAGTCTGCTTGATAATTTGCCTCCTCATTTCAAAATCTGTAGTGTATCATCCATTTTCTTCTCTTTTATGAAGTATGTTTACTGTGTACCTGCCTACCTGGTGCAGTCCTTCCTGTGTATAGCTCTGATTATGGGGGATGGTCTCTACCACTTCACCAAAGTCATGGTTATCACTTTGAATAGTTTGCGTGAACGGTCCAAGAACAAACATATTAAGAAAGGTAAATGTGCAGCGAGACATACGCTGTTCCATGATCTCTCCTACTTTTTATTGCAAAAGACCCATTTGATGCTGACTGAGTGAATTGCAGTAAAAGATGAGGATGCATTTGCAACAGATGACATGAAGCAGGATGAAGTCTTCAACAGAGACTATATCCCAAATTGGCTGGCATACTCCGGATATGCCTTATTAAGCATCATTGCAATAATTGTCATACCAGTAATGTTCCGACAGGTGAAGTGGTACTACGTAGTCGTGGCATACGTTCTTGCCCCAGTGCTAGGATTCTCCAATGCCTACGGAACCGGGCTCACCGACATCAACATGAGCTACAACTACGGCAAGATTGCTCTCTTCATCTTCGCGGCCTGGGGAGGGAAGGACAACGGCGTCATCGCCGGCCTCGTCGTCTGCGGGATAGTGAAGCAGCTCGTGCAAGTCTCCGCCGAGCTGATGCACGACTTCAAGACGGCTCATCTGACGCTGACGTCGCCGAGGTCCATGCTCGCAGGGCAGGCGATCGGCACGGCCATGGGCTGCGTCATCTCGCCGCTCACCTTCGCGCTCTTCCTCAGAGCGTTCGGCGACGACATCGGGGACCCGGACGGGTACTGGAAGGCTCCGTACGCGCTGATGTTCAGGAACATGGCCATCCTCGGCGTGCAGGGCGTCTCGGCGCTGCCGACGTACTGCCTGGAGCTGTCGGCCGGCTTCTTCGCGTTCGCGGTGGCCACCAACGTCGTGAGAGACCTCATGCCGCGCGACTGCAGGTACAGGAGGTACGTGCCCCTCCCGACCGCCATGGCCGTGCCGTTCCTCGTCGGCGCCAACTTCGCCGTCGACATGTGCGTGGGGAGCCTGGTCGTGTTCGCGTGGCGCAAGATGAACAGCGTGGAGGCGGAGCTGCTGGTGCCCGCCGTCGCGTCAGGTTTCATCTGCGGAGATGGGATATGGACCTTCCCGTCCTCGTTGCTCTCTCTTGCCAAGGTGAAGCCTCCGATCTGCATGAGGTTCACACCAGGAAGCTAGTGTGATGGATGGGAGAGGCGTTGAGTAGAAAGAATAATGGCCTTCCACATGCGTCAATGTGTGCCTCCGTTCTGTTGTCAGTTGTCACATGAATCTGAACTCGTGTTTGTTTTTTCAGAGCAGGCATGCCTAGACAGCCACAGATATATTTATGCCGTGTTCAATCAGATTTCAGTTGGTAACGTGCAGCATGTACACGAGTGTATCCTTTGAGTTGGACCAAATAGGAGCCTTGTTTAGATACCTAATTTTGGGTCTAAAATTCACTATGCAGAATTTCTATTTTTCGTCACATCAAAATACCGGTACATATATGGAGTACTAAATATAGATGAAATAAAAAACTAATTACACAGTTTTGTTGTACTTTACGAGACGAACATTTTAAGCCTAATTAATCAATATTTGGACAATTATTACCAAATAAAAATAAAATTGCTACAGTGTGACGGGACATTTATTATGCAGATTTTGAATCCAAAATTGGATATCTAAACAAGGCCTTAGCATGTGTCCTTGCAGGATGCAACCAACCATTGTGTTGAGTACTTCCTCTGTTCTGTAATACAGTGTATTTTAGTTTATTTTAAATTAACTTAGTTTAAATTTAATTAAATTTATAGCAAAGAATATTATCATCTAACACATCAAACAAGTAAATTATAAAATATATCTCAAAATCAATCCAATTTAGCTCGTTTGACATCATAAATGTTATTACTCTTTTTATAATTTAGTCAAACTTAGAATAATTTGACTCAAGATAAAGCAAAATACCTTTATATTTCAAAACAAATATATAGTACCGTCTTTTTTTCTTTTGTTAATGTACCAGCAGAAGCCGTTCAATTACGGTGAAGTAGGAAACATGTTTGTGTTACAACGGTGCCTAAGAAACAAGGGGAATATGCAAGACTGCAAAGCCTCCAATCGAAAACACAGAGACTTGAGCCGGGTTACATGATTAGCAATGCCTAAGAAAAGCCCTCCTCTGTTCGATGTCCTCTTCCATGTACAATCTTGCAATTGATCTCACTCAATTCTGAATCCAAAATAGTAACTCACACGTGTTTCCCCCTTTACCCGAAAAGTGTGTGTGAAGCCGGTACCACCGAAATTATTCTTGCGCAGCAGTACAAGCCTATCCTTGTCACTACCTGTCAATGTACCATCCACCACTTTGGATCGATCATCCGAAGATTTCCTGCTAGCACCACTGCTGATCTGCGAACGTTCAGCTTGTTTGTTCTCCGTCCAAGACGGCGAGATAGACCAACACGGAATTCTGACCTCCCTTCATCCACAAAATAACTGACGAACAGATGGCGTGGAGCCGTGGACGTATGTGCAGACCCGTTCCGATGAAATGGAAGGGACACCGCCAGGAAACGGGCGGAAGGTCGTTGGCATGATGGGTACAGCGCAGCGCATGGCCGCAGTGCCGCACTGCCATTGCGCATTGCCTGTGGGCTGTGGCCTGTCACCTGTGGGTGTGGGTGTGATCGACCCAGAGCGAGTGGGGATGATGTCTCACGACTCACGAGGCACGAGCGAAGGTTGCCGATTGTTGTCAAGGTCGTGGCCGGCGGATCATACAATCTCGTGGCGCTTTTAAACTGGGTTCCTAATTTCAGCATTTGATACTATATAAAAAAATATTTCTCATCACATTAAAATACCGACACATGCATAAAGTACTAAATATAGATGAAATTAAAATCTAATTGCATAGTTCGGTTGTATTTTGTGAAAAGAATATTTTAAGCCTAATTAGTCAAAATTTGAATAATTTTTACCAAATACAAGCGAAATGCTACACAAAATCTGCTATAGAAATTCTGGCTTCAATTCAGAGAAATAAACAAGCCGAGGAATTGTCTCCCATTTCGTTGCTACTTCCACGGTATCTCGGTAGATCGGTAGGACAATAAACTGAAAAACTTCACCAATATCTAAAATTAGTTCATTTCAATGGGAAATTTGAGTAGTATTAGTTTTACGTAGGTATTGCACCGAAAAAATTCACCAATATCTACATTATAAGATTTAGCAATTTGTACTTTACATGTCATAGTTTAGAGCAGTATGGTAGGATCATGACCCTACAATCCGCATCATGTCAAGAAAAAAAATATCTTAGCAGCCCAGCCTTGCTTCTAAACTAGCAGCCGTCTGATGTTCATATGCTTTCCCCCGTGCACTTGGCTTAGGTAGCCGGTTGACCGTGGACGGCGTGTGGAGTGGGCGAGGAAAACGAGGGTGGTGGATGGTGGATGCTGCCGTGCATGGTCCATGGCCGGTCCGTGGTGCGTGGCTGTCTTGTGTCGCCAGTTGGCGGCCACGGCCACGGCCGACGCTCCCGTGCCGCGCGCTCGAGTGATCCGGGCCGGGAGGGGCGCCTGCACAAACCAAACTCGCTCTCGCCCCCCGCCCCTTGTTCGTGCAAACTGCGGTCTCGCCCCTGGTTTTGCCTTGCGCCGCGTCATACACAAGGCGAGCGACGTTTTCCAGTGCATTTCCCTGCAATCCTTTTGCGGCATTGCACCATCATTTCCCCGGCACAGGCCACTACTGGACTGACTCTGTTGCTTAATTAGTGATTCAATTCGAAAAGGCGAGACCGGCGGCGACGAGGACGACCGACCGACCGACCGACCGACCGACCGGGGACGCTGTCAACTGTTAAGACAGTATAGTAGTGCCGATTCTCGTGGCAGGCGTGCCGATGCCGTCCACTACCATTGGCTTCGCCTTCGCTCGGCGTCACGGCGTGTGTTACAGCTTGGACGAAGACGGACGGTGCCGTCCGGTTGGCCTCGGCCGTCGTTGTCCATTCCACGCTCGTCCGTGGAGACATCTCGTGCCAGACGAGACGAAGAACGTGAGACGGGGGAGGTCCTCCTCTCTTTTCTCTCTCTGTTTTTCACCCACAGCAGGGAGTCACCTTTCTCACGTTAGGCAATGATCGGTCAACTGTCAGCAAACATGATGCATAGATGTTGTATGTTCGAGTTGTTTCTATTGACAATGCGGTCAAGTAAACGACGGCCAGCCGAGGATTTGCCGTCCCAGTTCAAATTCGAACGACTTTTCGCAGCCTTTACACACGTGTGATTAACCTAAAACTGATACTATTATAAAAAAGAGTACTCTATAAAAAAAACCTAAAACTGACACTCCTATCAGTGAATTGATCCGGATTTCAGAGCAGGAGGATTCAAATCAAATAAAAAAATAAAAAAAAGTCTACGTCACCCCCTGAACTTTGATACCTGAAATACTTAACCTCCAATCTATAAAACCGGTTTTCTTATCTCCTGAATGGTTTTAAAAGTTTAAAGGACATAAAAATCGATTTTATAGATTAGAAGGTTAAGTATTCTTAGGTATCATTCAGAGGGTGACTTGGATTTTTTCAAAAAGAAAATGACTCGAGAATGAGGCACAACAAGACGGCAGGCAACAGCTCTCCCACGTCTCTCGCCTACCGCAACCCCAAATGTCATGACACGTGTGAGCCGCCATGAGGAAACCGAGACCTGCCACGGCGCCAACGAGGTCAACAAACGTGAGATGACTGCGCCGCAATGGTTCCCAAAAAAAAATAGGCTATATCTCTATATCTATTCAGCAGCAGCGGCCGGTGCAGGAGACCGGTGCCAGGAGCCCTCTATATATACACCCGAAATCACAAAAAAGCTTTGAGTAGAGCTGAGTAGTTTCTTCATCTGCTTCCCGTTCAATCCTCGTCTCGGAAGGTCGCCATGGCGGGAGGGAAGGTTTACTCGTTGGAGAAGGTGAAGAAGCACGGCGATCGCAAGGATTGCTGGCTCGTCATCGCCGGCAAGGTACGTACTTGACTTACGCAACAACTCATCTTCGTTACCGACGACTCCGATCCGATGCAAACATCCGTCGACGTGGATGAAATTCGATCCGATCGAGCAAATCAAGGAGCAAAGCGTATGCCTTTCTTCCTGGTTTGACCGACCGACCGTGTCTAACGTCCCCGGCCGGCCTTGCTGCTGCTCTCCCCAGGTGTACGACGTCACGGCGTTCATGGAGGAGCACCCGGGAGGCGACGAGGTGCTGCTGGCGTGCGTCGGTAACTATTTCCAGTTCCCAGAACGGTGACGAGTTAATCAGTATTGCTTAACACTGACGATGTCCACGACTCACCGCCGCAACCGCCGTCTTCGTCTTGCGCGTGCAGGCAAAGACGCCACCGCCGACTTCGAGGACATTGGCCATAGCGCCTCTGAAGGGCCGGATACGGCGACCGAAGGGGGTGAATGGAAGCCTCAAATTTCTTTCGAAACTTTAGATCCTCGGCTCGGCAAACAACCTCAAGAGCTAAACCTCACAAGATGCGAGTGATACACATACTAACGGGTAGCAAGATATACCACGCGAAGTCTTAGGCACAAAGGGAACCCCACGAAAAAAATGGAAGCAAGAGCCGATCAAAACAAGCGAAGACGTGCCCGTATTTACACTACCGATAGTACTGGTGCTACTACCGGTAGTACCGGTGAGGTACCGGACCAATCTTCAGACCCAGATCGCGATCGAAACGCACCAACCGGTAGTACCGGTGAGGTACCGTAGTACCGGTGGTTCAAACCGGTAGTACCGAAAAGAATCGCGCGGCGAAATTGCACTACCGGTAGTAACACCGGTAGTAGCACCAGTAATACCGGTAGTACCGGACAGAAACGCGCGGAAGCCCGGAACAAAGAAAATTCGATTTCTCGGTCAAATCAACTCCGATTGCCACAAAATTTTAACCATAGGTTCACAAGGCAATAGAAAAACTACCTCTAAAAGGTCATGGCCCAATTTGACACGAATCAAGAGAAATCAAGAAAGGGGTGAAAAAACCGCCAAGAACTCGCCATGAACACACAATCACACCGATCTACTTGCTCGTGAGGAATTAGCTCAAACCCTTCAGTGGGATTGATCCTCTCACGTCATAGCTTGAATCAACGCAAGAAAAACGGACTCAAACGATGCAAAATCGGAGAAATCCGATCACAAAATTGGAGGAGGGAGAGGAACTCGGGATGAATAACTCAAGAATAACAAGAACACAAATTCATCACGAAATTCTCATGAAGATAAAAGCCCAGAGGGCACAAGCACACTAGGGGATGCTCTTCCCATGAACAAATCACTACAAGTGTCTTGCAGTGGACCTCACACACTCTGAAAGACTAGAGAATGGGAATCCCTAACACTAGAATGGGAGAGGTGAGACTGAGTGGAGGCAATCCCTCTTATTTATAGTCTTATTCCACAAATCCACTTCTACCCCTAGACATTTCTAAGAGAGAACCACCAAGCCAGGGGCATTATGGTCTAACTCGAGTTTTCCTGATCCGACGGCCACCGTGCCTCCTCACCGGTAGACTCGCTCCAAAGCGATCTCCCCGATGTCGCCACGTGCCGTCCGTCCGCATCGGGACCTCCGCCCGAGTTTTGAGGCCCAAACCCGGAAAACCTGCCACTGATGGTTTTGAGGACAAACCACCAAACCTCCCACGAGTATCGTACCGCGTATGCATCCCCCGTCGATGGTTTTGAGGCCAAACCACCAAACCATCGCCGATGGTTTTGAGGGCAAACCACCAAACCGTCCGCAAGTTGCGTAGCCCATACGCGTCCCCCACCGTGTACACTTGCTCTCGTCGATGTCCCAAATGTCAGCCACCGCGGCTGACCACCCGGCCGTCTGGTCCCTCGGTCCAAGCCTCGTGTCCACCCTTCACCGCAACCGGTCCGTTAGCACGGCACGTCCTACTTGACCTTCTCCCAACCGCTGCCACCGCCTCCGGACTCCGCACCTGCACATCACGAAGCCAAGAGACACTGTTTCAACACATAACTCTGTGCCAGGGATTAGAAGAACCACCGAACCAACCACACACCAAAGTGTTGGCATGTTGATAATCGCTCATCAAACAACAAGGGCGCTCCACAATGGTATATAAAAACCATGTGTTCGCAATCTCCCCCTTGATGAGTGCATTGTCAACACCAATACAAAGCCAGAGAAAACCCACTCAAGTGACCAAAAGCCAAAGAAAAGCTCAAAACGGGTCACTCACAATGAGCAAAGCAAAGCCAAAAACTTGGTCCCCAAAGACATGGGCAACAGCTCGACGCAACCAAACAAAACAAGCTCAAAGCTCCTGAAAGCGGCTAGACCCTCAAGACAGAGGCAAACGGCTCGACACGTCTAGCAAAAGTAAATGTGCAACTCTCCCTTAACAAGTGCATCAACCTCACAAATGCACATGAATGCACACTCTAGATTTGTGGAATCATTCTCTCCCTTGTTGATAAATGCACGTATCAAGTTCTCACAAAATAAGCTCCTTCTCAAATCATGCTATGAGATGCACAATGCGAACATACAAAGCTTCAGGAGTATAGCAAGTAGGTTAAAAACATGCTCAAGTTGGTACGGTATATGTAGTACAACAGGCGCAAGACAAGGCCAATGCTCCAACTGATCAAATGAACGAAATATGAATCATAAGCATTTTGACCAATTTTAAGCATATCTCATAAAAGATGTTCACCAAAGAGGATAGCACGTAGCACATATAAGCAGAAGACCAAACTAGTGCTAGCACATGTATACAAAAGTGAACTACCCCATATAACGATCATACACATGTCTAAAAATAACCTTGTAATCCGCTGTAAAACTCCGATCAATGTTGAAGCTACAAGTGTTAAGTGCTTCTTTAAGACATGTGTATGTGAAAGGATCAAAACTGTCCGTCAAAAATTATGTTATTTTTATCATGTTTTGCAACCACGCCGAGTTCATCCCTATGTGCAAGTGGGAAGCTGTCTCGTCATGAATGGTTGAGGACTAGCACTACAATGCCCAAGTTCATCTCACTCGGAAGAATGAGAAGCAATCTCGTGACATTGACGTAGGACAGTAAAGATCCAACTCAAAACCATATTCATCACTTAGCTTTAGACATCAAGTTTTAGCATAAAGATATCAGGAGTCCGAGGTAAGTGTATGATTCAAGAAACATGAGACATAGCAACTAAAGCATACAAATGAAAGCACATGGATCTCAACAAATCCTACACATGCTAGTTGCTATCTCAAAGGTGAACAAGTTTTTTTAGACTTCATCAAGTATTTAAGCATGTTCATATTTCAAAAACATGCTTAGCTCATAACATGTATCAAGTTGATCAAAGAGAGCCTAAGCTGCTATATAGCCATCATGTATCCATAGATCATATCAACAAGAGCATAACCTTAATCAACAAGTTATACAAGTAAAGCTAAGCACATGATATATGATACATGATGATATGCAATGCAATATGATATAAAAGCAAAAAAAAAATAAAGAAGGACTACTATACAAGAACCAAAGCAACCTACAACTAAAATGGGTAGCAACCACTAAACTTCCCTTCGAAAGAGGCCAAACTCCCCCTTAAATAAAGACGCCTAGCAAAAGAAAACTAGAAAACAAAAGGCACAAAAACCACAAGAAAAGATCCAATTCTAAGAGAAGGAAAACTCAAAATAGCCAAGAACAACCTAACGACACAGCAAACCCAAAAGCAACCAAAAGCTCAACTCATGCTACAATGCACCATGATATCAATTAAGAAGTAAAAGCATGTAACATGACACTAATTAAAAAGCTAAAAGCTTGGGCTACCAAAATATGTCAAAAGAATACATGTAACTATTCAAAAGCTAACTAGAAAGATACCTAATGAACCAATATCAACTACACAATTTGAGCAAAAGATAAAGTATGGCAAAAAGTTCATGAGGATCATACACTATCATGAAAAGTGGCTCATCCACCAAGGTATACACAAAGCTAGCATGGTATAAGATACACAAGATAAAACATGCTAGACTAGATATAAAAGCATGATACAAGAATAATACATGCAAGATATATACAAGTGAGCAAATGAACAACTATCTCATACCACAAGTAGCAAGTCATAAATATATAAGGTATGAGTGTATATGATAGCTCACAAAGTGTGTGTAGGTGCCACAATAAAGCACATGCCTCTTGGAGGCCATCAAAGTGGGTGTAGAGAACCATCAACTCTTGACCACACCAAAAGATCAAGTTCCATCAAGCGCATGTTCTCCACCCATGTCCTCATACCTACACACGAGAGGACAAAGAAACCAGAGTCTTGGATCCCGAAGGGTTAGCAAACATATACTTGAGAACCCAAGACTTGGTCACACACCTAACAGAAGTGCTCAACTTATCAGGTGGGTTAACATAATGCAAATGCTGGTTCGAAGATAATTTTGAAACCTCATTGGAAGCATTCCTCAAAAGGACAACTTGAGAAGAAAAACGAGGAGATCCATGAGCAAAGAGACAAGCATCTCCCAAGGTCTTATGAGAAGAACCAATAGAAGCATCATGAGAAGCATGTTGTGGACCAACACAAGAAGCACTAGAAGCATGTCCACAATCATGATCTAACCCGCTAGAGGAGTCATAAAATCCATCAATGCAAAGAGGCTTCTTACTAGGCTCACAAGTGTTCATACCATGAGAATGGCAATGAACTATCAAAAGCTTAGAAGAATGAGCTCGCTGTATGCGTTTAGCACGCCGATAGCAAAAGCTCTCTTGATGCTTATCTTTCCCATAAAAAGAGCAATGATACAAAGGCCTATTGGAAGGCACACCATTCTCCATTAAGTGAGAAGTCCCTTGGGACTTAGAACAAGAAGCATCAACACTTAACTTGGCGCCAACACTAGGAGCACAAACGCCATGGGAAGGGACACGTGGTTTCCTAAAAGCCTTAGCTCGAACACGTCGCTCGTGTTTGACACGGCGAAAGAAGAAATCGAATGAATGTCCATCTTTCTTGCAAAAGGTGCACTTGAAGATTGGTTTGGGAACTTGAGTTCCAAAAATTTGAGAAGCACCCTTGTTATGAGAAATCCCTTGGACATCCTCCGAAGAAGCAGCAAGCTTAGGAATAGCTTTGGAAGAGCTATCCAAAGCCTGGACACAAGTGCCACCATCCAAAGACTCACGCATAACACAAGAGCTCAACTCCGGTTGTAAAGAAGCAATTTTAGAAACAACAACATCGGAGTTGCAAGAATCGCGAGAATCCAAAGACTTAGCACAAAGACTCTTGCATCTTTTAGTCAAAACCTCATTTTCAAACTTGAGGACATCACAAGTACCACAAGGAGCATTTTTTAAGTTTTCCATCTCCTTCCCAATGCACTCGGCATATGTGGTACGCAAGAGTTCAATCTCTTTCTCAAGGTTGGCACTCTTCTCATTGTGCTCAACCAACATGGTGCTCATATCATCGCGCATTTATTTCAAAGCCAAAACTTTATTTTCCATTTTGATGCATGATGTGAAAATGAGAGTAGTGGAAGAAACATCATTTACATCAAGCAAAGCATCATGATTAAGACTTGAAGTTAGGCAAGCATCATCATTGACATGCAAAGAGCACAAGCTACAAGGCCTAGAACTTATCTCATCAATTTTAGCCCTAGCATGCTCAAGTTCGTCTACACATGTGGTTGAGTCAATTTTAGTTCATTAATTTCAGCAAGCAAAGACTCACAAGAAACACATGTAAAGAAGCATTTGACCTAAACAAAGCAATTTCTTCTCTAGGCTTATCAAGATCCTTATACAAGTCAACACATGAAAGACATGGCATAACGGCATTGATTTTCAGCTTCTTATTTTCAGATTTTAAGCATGCAAGAGTAGAGCTCAAATCATCATTCTTTCTATGTAAGTTATCACAAGAAGTGCATGAAATTAAAGCACAAGATTTCCAATGAGTAAGACCACATTTTAGCCTAGCAATGGAGCATTCAGCTTCTCAATCTTTCTACACAATGTAGCACAAAGCTCGTGATTTTTACAAAGATCCTCAAAGCATGTATCAAAACGGTGGGACAAGCACACAACACTATGGACAAGTGTACCTTTCTTGGCATTGCCAAGTTCGCGTACATGATCCTTCAACGAAAGCTCATCACCATGAAGGAGGTCCAACAAAGCATTCATCTCGTGTTCCATTTCAAGCACCGTACTCCGTCTTCTCATAAGGTCATCCTCGATTGCAAGTCCATCATTCAAACCTGAGGACAAAGATGCACAAGAAGAAAAGCTTGATGCCATTTCTCAAAGCACTGTTAGTGTTAGTAAAGAAAACTCAAAACTCGACAAAAAAAGTTGGAAGCAAGTTCTACCCTTGTAACAGAACCGACCAATTTATTAGAGCACAAGCACATAATCCGCC
>CM041635.1:44511433-44729180 GCA_023333625.1 Bothriochloa decipiens | reverse complement strand
GTACAGCCGTCACCAAAATGTTATTTTCACTAATTCAGAACAAACTTTGCTGCTTAATAACTCTTAAACTAAGCCGAATTAGCAAAAACTCAAAATAGATGAAATGTAGCTTTTGAAGAGTAGAATATTTCATCTTAAAGAAGTTTTGCCAGATTCTACATAGATTTTGAATTACAAAAATCCAAATAAAATACCTTTGAAAAATTCCCAAAATGGAAAATCAGCCCCCAATTTTGCCCTTTTTTAACATTTTTGAACACCTTCCAAGCATTTTCATGAAAAGTGGTAAAAACAACTTTTGTTCCTTATAAAATTCTCTACAAACTTCATTTAGGGCACACACACATGCAAGCACTCTAGCTACCACTTCCAATTCAGTCAAACAAAACTACTCTAATGGTCCACCTGGGTCAACGATAACAACAAAACTCAATTAGCCAAAACCATGAACATAAACCTAGGTTAATTTGGTGTCCTAAACATGTCTAGGTTACCCTAGAGGTCATCAAACACCAAACACTCATACCACAAATGCACTTCATGTGAAAGGCAATCAAAATTCGAATAAACAAGCATGATACATGAAATGACGATCACTCTTTTCATTAATGCTATGCATAATGATGCTTATGCTTAAGAATGCAAATGATTATGCTTGCTTAACACCAGAGTGTTACAACCCTCAAACAATGTCGCATTCGTGGATCACGGACCGATTAAGGTGGAGTGATCCTTAACTGGCTCTGATACCAATTGAAGGACCGGATACTGCGACCAGAGGGGGGTGAATGGGAACCTCAAATTTCTTTTAAAACTTTAGGTCCTCGGCTTGGTAAACAACCCCAAGAGCTAAACCTCATAAGATGCGAGTGATACACGTGCTAACAGGTAGCAAGATATCCCGCGCGAAGTCTTAGGCACAAAGAAAACCCCACGAAAGAAGATGGAAGCAAGAGCCGATCAAAACAAGTGAAGACGTGCCCGTATTTGCACTACCGGTAGTACTGGTGTTACTACCGGTAGTACCGATGAGGTACCGTAGTACCGGTGGTTTAAACCAGTAGTACCGAAAAGAATCGCGCAGTGAAATTGCACTACCGGTAGTAACACCGGTAGTAACACCGGTAGTACCGGACTGAAACGCGCGGAAATCGCCCAGAACAAGGAAAATTCGATTTCTCGGTCAAATCAACTCCGATTGCCACAAAATTTTAACTGTAGGTTCACAAGGCAATAAGAAAGTTACCTCTAAAAGTTCATGGCCCAATTTAACATAAATCAAGAGAAATCAAAAAAGGGGTGAGAAAACCGCCAAGAACTCACCATGAACACAAAATCACACCGATCTACTTGCTCGTGAGGAATTAGCTCAAACCCTTCGATGGGATTGATCCTCTCACGTCATAGCTTAAATCAACGCAAGAAAAACAAACTCAAACGGTACAAAATCGAAGAAATCCAACCACAAAATTGGAGGGGGGAGAGGAACTCGGGATGAATAACTCAAGAACAACAAGAACACAAATTCATCACGAAATTCTCATGAAGATAAAAGCCCAGAGGGCACGACCACACTAGGGGATGCTCTTCCCATGAACAAATCACTACAAGTGTCTTGCAATGGACCTCACACACTCTGAAAGACTAGAGAATGGGAAACCCTAACACTGGAATGGAAGAGGTGAGACTGAGTGGAGGCAGTCCCTCTTATTTATAGTCTTATTACACAATTCCACTTCTACCCCTAGATATTCTAAGAGAGAACCACCTAGCAGGGGCATTATGGTCCAACTCGAGTTTTCCTGATCCGACGGCCACCGCGCCTCCTCACCGGTAACCTCGCTCCGAAGCGATCTCCCCGATGCCGCCACGTGCCGTCCGTCCGCATCGGGACCTCCGCCCGAGTTTTGAGGCCCAAACCTGGAAAACCTGCCGCCGATGGTTTTGAGGACAAACCACCAAACCTCCCGCGAGTATCGTTCCACGTACGCATCCCCCGCCGATGGCTTTGAGGCCAAACCACCAAACCGTCGCCGATGGTTTTGAGGACAAACCACCAAACCGTCCGCGAATAGCGTAGCCCGTACGCGGGCCTCGCCGTGTACACTTGCGCTCGTCGATGTCCCAAATGTCAGCCACCGCGGCTGGCCACCCGGCCGTCTGGTCCCTTGGTCTAAGCCTCGCGTCCGCCCTTCATCGCAACCGGTCCGTCAGCACGGCACGTCCTACTTGACCTTCTCCGGACCGCTGCCACCGCCTCCGGACTCCACACCTGCACATCACGAAGCCAAGAGACACCGTTTCGACACATAACCCTATACCAGAGGATTAGAAGAACCACCGAACAACCACACATCAAAGTATTGATATGTTAACAATCGTTCATCGTATAATACGAATGCGTTATATAAAAACCATATATTCGCGGCCTCAGCCAAGGACATGATGCCGGAGTACTGCATCGGCGAGGTCGACGCGGCGACCATCCCAGCCAAGCTCTCCTACGTCGTCACCAAGGACGCAAGCAGGTCCGAGAAGGCCGCGACAACGAGCGCCGCCGGCACGTGGGCCACGCTCCTGCAGCTCGCCGTGCCCGTCCTGCTGCTGGCCCTGGCCTTCGCGCTGCAGAGCTACAGCAAGGCCAAGGCAGAGTAGACAATATAGATACCGTCGTTGTCTCGTTGATTCCGCTGTGTGTCAGTCGTTTTCTTTTTTTTGGACAATTTGATGATACCCGTCGTTGATTCCGCTGTGTCGCGGGCCTGCGGCCTCTTGGAAGCATCTGAAGCCTGGAGCGGTGGTTGATGCGAGTGTGAGCCTGTGAGGTATATATCGAACAAGATGTGTGCTGCTAATTATAAGTCGCTCGTGGTATCGTTACTTTCGTAATAATGGTTACATTTTGTTCCTGCTAAAGTTTTTGTCAATGTTGGGCGGCCCATCATTTCTAATGTTCGTTAGGGGGGCAATAGAAAGGACTGTTACGTTTGCTGTATAGGGAGTAGCTGCGTAAACGAGAACATGAAAACTTCCAGCTCAAACTTCATATGTTCAGCCTTTCTTCAAACCAAAGCACTTCAAGAACTATTTTCCACAAGAAGCTTCATATACACCTACTGCTTCAGAACCAAGCATTTGAGGGCTCTGAATTTCTATTGTTTGAAAAAACAATCACCACTATAAAGAACAATTCTCAATGCTCGCCAAATGATGGATTCGAAGCCTGATGTATATCTATACTATAAAAGAGCTAAGAATTTGAGAAATACATGTTACTTAAAAATTTATACCCCACCCTATGTTCTAACCGTTGAAATCTTGATCCAAGGGATATTAGGCCTTATTGTCTTCTAACAAGTGGGCCACCCCGTAAGACGTAAGATTTGTTTGCGTTCTTACTGTTTAATTCCTCGATCTACAATATTTTTTGTTCACCCAAAGTTCTACCCACTTATACACGTATACCGAAACAAACATGCATTTTATGGACCCAAAATAGGTGACCTTATTATACTCCAAAACTCACGTATAGATACAATATTCTACACATATACGCATACACGCATACATGCAAACGTCTATAACCTAACAATCCTCACCACCGCCGCCGTAGAAAAAGAAAAAAAAAACGTAGGCCTCTCCATATCCGTGCCCTCGCCGCTACCGCCGCCATGTCTCGTCGTCCTCATCATCAACGGCCAGGGCAGCCTCCTCATGCCTTCATGCATCACGTTCACCAGCGTTGACAAGTTCGTCGCCAACGCAGGCCGCGCCTGACCCGCCAACACCATCTTCGGTGAGTGCTACCCATCAGTATTTTCTCTTTCTCCCCTTTGCGCGTAGCCTCCGTGTAGGGAATAAATTGCTGAGAGTTTCTTAAAAAAAAAAAAGGTTACTTTAGGTCACCACATGCAGCATTGATAGCATGAAGAATCTAACAAATCCAACACGACGTCTCACAACTGATTGGCTGGCAGATCTTGATGCTATTCTTGTTCCTACATGGCCGCAATGTTGTCGCTGATTCTTCTGGTAGCAAGCTGCTGCACAGGATAGAGGGCATCGAGCAAGAACATGACACTAAAATTGTATCCTGTGTACGTCTTAAGCGAGTCTTGAACGACGGCGACATCTCATGGCTAGAGGACAGGTTGGGCAATACAGCTACTCAAAACTAAGCATAGGTGTTGCACAATTCTATAATTTAATATATCAATGCTAGCAAGTCTAAAAAATTATTTTACATGTATGCCTTATCATAAGTGGATGCCATTTGGAAGAAAATTAACTTCTTGTATTGTTGGCAGATACTACAAAGGATATGAAGCATGCCTTGTCAAGCTAATATATTTGCTAAGTTGTCATGTCATTTGAAGATAGGACAATGAGATCAACTTGGCCATGCGTCTCTTAGGACACCATATTGTCCCTGGCCTTCTATTGTATCACCATGGATGCCATACGAAAATCACAGTTAATTTCTCATATTTGATCTTTGCAACATCGCTACATATTTTAAGCTATTTTGGAATATTTACTTCTTGGTTAATGTGCATTATTCAGTTAGCCCATGCAAATTTAAACTGAATGCACATTATTCAGTTAGCCCATGCAAGAGACTGAATGCAGATAAAGTATTTGCTCTGTTACATTTTCTATTTTTATGTTCTGAAGTATGCCTTTCTGTTATTTATGATGTCCCAACTGAGAGTTTGCTGATGCCAACAAGTACCATTTACAAAAATAAAAGTAAACAATAACTATTTGGTGGTGAAGATTAAAGAAAAGGACGTACCTAGTGCCGTAGACTCCCACACTGCGGGGTCTGTGGTGAAGATTCACATTGCAAAACATCTACAAAAGCAGGATAGAGGACATTGGAATTTCAAGCTTAACATTACTTTTCATCCTTGTGGTTTCATATGTTCAGGTCAAGGAGATCATAATTGCGCAAGATGTATGTTGTCTGGGACAGTGGGTGTTGCCGGCTTTTATGTTTGTGTGCCTTGTGTAGGCCCTTAAATCTTCTATTTTAAATATCAGTCAGAGGTAATTTTTGGGAGCTATGAATAGAAGTTACAATATGATGATAAAAAACCTCTGTTTGGTCTAATTGTCAACATGGAGAACCATAAGACGGTAAAATTGGAGAGGAAAGTTATGGAGGAGACCATTGCCAGGAAGAAGCACATTGCACTAGCGAGGTACGGGGTTCCTGAAACAGAGCTGCACCCAACTTCAAGCCGGACCTACAAACTTGGTTCATCGCAAGTATCACTTCAAGCTGTCCTACCAAGTTTGGTTGTTGAAACAGAGCTGCACCAATTTCTTTCAGAGATACCTGGTCCTAAATCACTTTTACTTGAATGTTGCAAGATAATTTTCACGAGGAGATTGAAGACAGAAGCAACCATTTATTTTTATTGTAGGTTTGTGTATATTAGAGACCAAGTAAAGTTTTATTTGATACGGCAGTAATTGGTGTCAACTATTAATTATTGCATCTATCTCAAGCTGGTTTTTAATAAGAACATTGTGGAATACAAATTTAAATCCTGATGTGAATGACCAAATAGACTTTCGGTAAGAATATAGTAATGACTAGATGAATATTTATCTTATCAAGATAGGAGATGTTATACTTGTACACAAAATTTTAAATATAGATTTTCCCTCGCTCTTTTATTTAAAATAATTGTTTTCTACTTTGATTTTCTACTCTGGATGTCTTGTAAACAAGATAATTTGCAAATTAGGTTCTTACAATCTCAAAGTCTTTTATTTACAGAAAGGACGTTATTTATCACAAATGAATAATAGTAAAAAAACTTACACGTAATATTATAAAAATATTAGATTAAAAATGTGCAAATAATAGAAAAATAAGATAACGGCAATCATGCTAAAAAATGAAAAAAAACAATATATATTTTCCACGCACGTGCATGATAACTAGTTGCAAAAAAGTATATCAATACAAGAACCATAGTACGTATAAGCATTGTCCTATTGAGCATTTCTAGGATTGTATTGTAAAGGAGGAAAATAACTTCCAACAATAGGGTGATGACAAGAACCTAGGGCGAGAAAAGAATCTTTTGCATGTGTAACGCCGACTTAATCTATGAACATGTGAACTGAATCACTTGCAATATTCCTGAGGTTGATGTTACAATGTTACAACCCAATATGAATCATCTCTGTTTTTTTTTTTTTTTTTTGGGTGGTCAAGGGTCCAGAAACTGCAATGGTAGGTATTTACACCGTCACTCGGGCATGTAGATTTCCTTTTGTGAAGATTCTCCTCTAAGGCTAACTCATGATTCACCGAACAAAGTGTGGTTGTCCGACCCAGTGTCTTAGCAGACACAGTTTGTCATAAGCATGAGTGGGTGGGAGTCAAACAACCCACCACATGGCCACAGGTCCCTTGCCAGTATGAAGGTTTCCATTGCATGCCTTGGAACTCACATTGTATGTTCTAATTGCTGAGCTAGTTCTGTTAAGTAATTAATTTTAAGAGTCCAATGTATACTCCTGACGCTAGGAGCCTAGTTCCAGCTGAAGAACTTGCTCTTGCTGTCCTCTGATAAAAGAGGTCAACTCTTTTGGTGCAACAACCGACTTTAGCCACTCCTGAAGCTCCTCGCCTTCAACCTTTTCGTTCTCTGAAAAACGCACGAAAAAGAGTTACACACCACACATAAAACAATTTTATGTTTACCTGATGAGACAAATAAAATAGCATATACAGAACCATAACATAAGATGCACCTTCTAAATATGCTCCAAGGCCTTCCAAAACTGCAGGATTAGCACGGATAACTGAAAGAGCTACTTCCAGTGCTGACTGTAAAAGCGCTTTTACCTCCCTCTGAACGAGATCGACTAGATGACCCTGCCATGAGGTTCCAACTTTGAGCTCAGTGCTTGCAGATGGCAGCTTAATAGTTATTGAAGATATAGAAAAAGTTTTGAGGCAAACCTGATCTCTTCCAAATGGAGAACCACCAGAGTCATCTAACCCACCATTTGACAGTGTAGCAAGTGATATTGGCCCGATACGCTGATTAAGACCATATTCTGCTACAGCTTTGTAGGCCATGTCAGTAGCACGTCTTATGTCATCAAGCGCGCCAGTGGAAACCCGTCCTCCTAAAACAACTTCCTCTGCTGCCCTCCCACCCAGAAGTGTTACTAAACGGCCACGTAGTTCATCAACAAAGAGCAAATATCTATCCTCTGTGGTGGGAGGGGTGTACGTGAAGCCTAATGCACCTCCTGATCTTGGCAATATACTCAATTTCTGAAAATCAACATCAAAAAGTAAGTCAAATTAAATCTTTTTCTCAGACTGTTCTATCAGTTTGCTTAAGTTCAAACCTCCACACGTGGCTGTCCAGGAAGAAGGTTTGCTACGGCAGTTCCCACAAGTGCATGACCAACTTCATGCCGCGCAACAACAGCTTTTTCATTACCCTTCAATTTTGCATGCTTTTTCTCTATCCCCTGATAATATAAGTTCACAATTAGCTTCCAGCACAATAGCACAAAGAACTTCATGACCGACAACTAGAATATAGAAAAAAGAAAGGATGTCAACCAAAAGATATATACCCTTAAAAAGAAAAACTCCTGGACATGATTAGATATACATGTTGACATATCAAATACCATATGCAGAGAAGAAAGAATGCAAATGGTGAAGATGTTGCAGGCTCTATGTATGGCATGGTTAAATAAACATAGAAATAAGGAAACAAGAAAATTGTTTCAAATTTCATAGTAAAGTCCTTTAGGTGGAAATGAAGAAAAACTCGATGACAGGGATGCATGCCGGGCACAGTCAACCATTTCCAGCCTCCAACCAAACAGGCCCACACAGCGGATAGAAACAAAACAATTGAAAAATAAAAATGAGAACGGGAAACAACATACAGCTATAGATCGCTCAACCGCACGGATGAAGTCAATCTTTTCCACCATTTCTTTATTTAATCGCCCAGCCAACAAAGCAGCTTCATTTACCAAGTTTGCGAGGTCTGCTCTGTATAGTATAAAAATTATTTAACATGTCAATTTGGAATCTCTACAAGGT
This sequence comes from Bothriochloa decipiens, assembly GCA_023333625.1. Taxonomy (NCBI): domain Eukaryota; kingdom Viridiplantae; phylum Streptophyta; class Magnoliopsida; order Poales; family Poaceae; genus Bothriochloa; species Bothriochloa decipiens. Next base: position 44,721,082 of record CM041635.1, on the reverse strand, counting down.
CAAGATCAAGAAATTGGTAGAATCAGTTTTACCCAGTAAAACCAGTTGTCATTGCAGCAATATCGGCTAGATCTACATCTTTACTCAGTGGAAGCTCTCTTCTACTCACATGAACTTTTAGAATTGATTCTCTCCCAAACCTATCAGGAGCTTCAACCTGTCATTTAGAAATTAATGACATCTGAGAAAAGTTTAACAAAATAGCACCATATCATGTCGAGAAGGGAAACTAACCATAACTACACGGTCAAATCTCCCAGGGCGCCTAAGGGCAGGATCCAAAACATCAGCTCGATTTGTTGCCCCCAGTACAATGACAGCCGCGTTGGTGTCAAAACCATCCATTTCCTGGGGAGAACCCAAAATTAAGACAGTTAAATCAATAATAATACTATTACCATCATTTCTCAAAAAAAAATTGCACGGTAAAACAGTATTCTTAGTAGTGAAGTAGCAGGTGGCTCAAATCCTTTTTAAGTTTTACCAAGAACATATAGAATCAATTATGAACCAATAAAGGTACAAGTAGAAGCTTTAATTGGGTCTCAACTTGAGATGCAGCTAATTTAGTGAATACTCAAGAATGAGAAAGAGCACTGTCCTACCGTGAGCAATTGGTTTAGTGTCTGCTCACGTTCATCATTACTGACAATGCGATATCGGCCATCACGGCTTTTTGCAACGGCATCAATCTACAAAGACAAGCCAGACAGAACAGGGTTAAACATACAGTTCAGTACATGGAGCTAGATTGTACCACATTACCTCATCAATAAAAATAATCGACGGTGATTCCTTTTTGGCTCTAGCAAATAGGTCGCGTACTCGAGCTGCTCCCATGCCTACATATAGCTCAACAAATTCACTAGCAGAGCAACTTATGAATGGGACTTCTGCTTCTCCTGCTACGGCTTTTGCAAGAAGTGTTTTTCCAGTCCCTGGAAGACCCACCTGTAGATAAAGAATTATATTATGGTAACAAACACAATTGTCAAGTGGTAGTCGCCATTACTAAAAGCATTTGCAGAACTAACCAATAAGACACCACGAGGAGGGCGAGCACCAAGACGAATATATCTTTCCGGGTTCCTTAAGAACTCCTGAACAAGAAATATGTAGGCCCAGCTTATTTCCCTTTATTTGATTGCTATAAGTACTACTATCAAATTGTAGGATCCATTATGTTCAAAAAAATGTAGGATCCATACCACGATTTCTTCTAGCTCTTCTTTTGCCTCATCTACTCCAGCCACATCAGCAAATGTAACTATATCTGTACTTTCAGAAACTTTTGTGCCGCCGGAATTTGAATTCTTCCTACTCCTCAACTGACCGGCTGAATTCTGAGTTTGCATAAGAAATTAGATACATACAAATGAAATGCAACTAAGTGAACAGTATGAACTTGCCAATTGATTGAGGCCATGCATCAGTACCTGAGAAAAGCTTATTGGCAACCGCTGCAAAACTACTGCAATCAATATGACATAAATAAGAGCTACCTGCAAAAGGTAAGGGCAGTTAGAGTGAAAGGAACCAACTGAAGAGGGTCTGTATGTAAAGAATACAATCACATGTATAGATAAATGCAAGCATGTATGAGAAAAAACTATGTGGACGTAGAGATGGAGATTCAATCCTGTCAAATTCCTATTTACAATCCTCAATTAGGATCCCATCTCCTCTACAAAGTTACACAAAACCTAATGCAATAATTTGTCGGTTCCAGATCTTACTTCAACATATGCAGGTGCAAGGATTATAAATCATCACTTTATCTACAATCCGAACACTAGATCATATCATATTGCTGAATCATTAGTTCCAACAGTATGATCAGTTAAAACATGTTATCTCCTGAGTCTATCTCGTCAAGCATTAAAACAGAGCAGACCATATGGTCATGTTGCATCTGTTGAAAACGCTTGGATTCTAGTCAGTACGAGATCAACATATAATATTACAATATTCTGCCTCACACTGTACATAAACAACGCTCACACAAAGTGGACCTACTGGATTAGCTTGCCAAATATCATTATCAACTGTTCTTCTACCAATTTCAATGCTTAATATCTTTGAATTTCCAATCTCTGTCATTTTATCTGCTTAGATACAAATTTAAAATCCCTAATCTGGTGCGATTGGTACTAGTCCTAAATTGATTTCAAGCCACAAACTTTGCATTTGCATCAGAAATATGTTTCAGCATAAGTGCCTTACCAGGGCAGAATTGAGCATGCCACCGGACCTCTTGTCCGGTGACCCAAATTCAACCATGTTCTCCACCATCTTCTCGTATGGTGTCTTTATGTCCACAGGACGAGTCGTCGTGAACACAATTCTCCTTGAAGCTCCAGTACTATCAACGACAGCATCAGTTCCGCGCTGTGCTGGTGTCTGCACCACACGGACCTGGGACTCAACCTCTGGGCGGAGCCGGAACATGATGTGCACCCCGTCCACCTCAACCTTCTTCACCTGGTCCTTGTCTATGCTCGCCAGGAAGTCGCTGTATGGTACGTTAACGTACGTCGTCTGCGGGCGGGGCTCTGAACCAGGCAACGCAATCTCCGGCCGAAGCATGCGCAGCGCAAATATGGCGAAGCCGAGCTGGAGCAGGAGGAAGCCCATCTCCCGGCCCTGCACTATGGGCTCCCACAGCCACCGCCCGACGCCGCCGCCTCCCTTAACCACCCTCCGCCGCCACTTATTCTCGCCCCTCTTGGACGAGGGCGGCGGCGGCGTGGCGGCCGCGCTCGTGGTGCTCGTGCCGGTGCTATCGCCGCCGCCCCCGGACTCCGCGGCCGCGTCGCGGTCGCCATCCCCGGACGAGGACGACGGCTCGCCGTTGCCAGGGGCGCCGTCGCCGCCGCCGCGCTCGACATTCGCGCGCGCCGCGGGCGGGCAACGGCGCACGCGGCGGTGCACGAGCGCGAGCCCGAGGCCCCGCGGCGGCACGGCGGATATCCGGATCGACGGTGCGCCTCTCCCGGCGGCGGTGGCGACGGCGGCGGCTGGTCGCCGGGGGAGCGGGCGTAGGAGCGAGCGGGACGGGGATGCGATTGGGAACGAGGCGAGGGTTTCCGCGGCGGCGCAAGCCATACGTACGGAGAGGAAGGCACGAACCCTAGACGTGCTAGCGTACGGGTTGAGCGAGCGAGAAGCAACACCACGGAGTTCGCCCCAACTCCGCCGCTGCTGCGCGCGTGCGCGTGGAGGAATCGGCGCGCGCGGGGTCGGGTGAGGAAACGAGAGGAAGATGAGGAACAGAGGAAGGAAAAGAGGCCGAGACGAGACGGAGAGGGATGGAGGGAAAGGGGTGGCCGTTAGCTTCGTATCACGCCGTCAAGCCGGGTTGTTAAGGCTACCTCCTCTGCCCAAACCTACTCCCGCAAACAACGATTTCTTATATTTCACTGCCATATGGGACCCGTAGACCTAAGGTCCACCGTCAGTGCCTCCTGCTTGCTGATATCAGTTTGGGGATCTTATCCGTTTGGTTTGGGATATCGCACGAAGCCGCGGCGCCGGGGTAACAGGGACTACCGGGGACGGGCTATGGCCCACCGAGATGTCAGTGAGAGAAGGAGTGTCTGTCAGAAGGTGGGGCAGTCGAGATATTTTTGTTTTTTTGATTGGGCACTCGAGATATTTGGCGCGTCGGATGGCGCAGGGCGTCGAGCTTATTATGTCCACAGAAACAATTGACGACGGCCACGGAATTCGGGCGTACCAACAAAAATGATTGATTTAATTTCCGATTCTGGAACGAAACGTGTAAATTTATTTTGGCTGTGGATTGTTTAGCCTAGAGCACGCTGGCCTAGCCTACGCCTCTCCTCTCTTGTCACGGTGGATCGGCGGCCCACTTTGTTGTTATCGGTGCTAGAGTTTTTTTTTTTACAATTTAAAAATAAAAGATGGTTAATCTTAATTTGTTTTTAGAACAAAAAAAATATGAAAATCAGTTTTATTTTTTTCCTAAGATCATACTCTACCTACATGTGCCTATCTTGGAGTCATGTGAATTTTCTCTTCTATGAGGAAGGCGGCGCATAGGAGGCTCGAGGGCTTGTTAAGGATGATCTATTTTCATGTTTAATTATGAAAGTACACCTAAATCTCCTAATCTATCTCAGTAGTCGGATGATAAAAATGAATAAATGTCCAATGGTTTTGATAAGCTTGGTTAGGTTTCATTATGAATGATCGTATGGAGCTAATGTCATATCTAGAACACAAGAAAAGTAAAGAAAATTGGTAAACAAAAGGCGGAATAGAAATGGATATGATTTGGTCTCATGGAAGCTTTTGCGTGAATGAGAAGATATTGGTGCTTCATAGATAGTTATCAAGAATAAATCATTGAAAAAATGAAAAGCAATGATCAAATTACAAAGAGACAATATATAGTGGATCTATCATGCCTCGTCATTCATTTGCTATGACAAAAACACCATAGCGGTTAATCAAGGCCACTAGCTCGTCTAGTTACTGTCCTATGATAATTTGTGTAGTTAGTGATGTTGATAGGAGTACAGCAAAGGGTTAGGATCGGTGGATGATCTAATGCTGGACATGCTTGTTGGAACATACTTGTCTCATGGGGTCATTTAGGTCCTTAGGCTTTCAAAACCAATATTATCACAATCAGTCATTTGTCGCTTAGCTGCTATTGAGGCTAAACAGAAATATGGCAATTCGAACAAAATAAATGGTTGATTAAATGGAGATAGCATACCACCATGCAACATTTTAAATGGTGTGTAAATAAACCAAATGACCACTTTAGGCAAACAATGCTCAAAATGTATTTCTTTGTACTTATGGTGTTATCTAGGTACTTGAACTCTAAAAATATGTTTGGGTTACCTGAACTTGTCTTGGATGCCATTCATGCCATGACTATTTGAATATCATTATTATTAAGTACTCAGACTACTTTGTCATCTACTAGTATGTCTCAAATTATAGTTCGTTTGACTTTTTTAATCCCAAGTTTGACTATCTCGTCTTATTTAAAAATTTGTTTAAAATATCATTTCTTTTGTCGTGGCTTACTTTATTAACAAAAGATCTTCGAGAATGACCTAAATTTAACTAGTTTTGCTTAAATTTTTTGAATAAGACGAGTGATCAAACTTTAAGTTAAAAAAAGTCAAACGAACTATAATTTGAGACGGAGGGAATAGGTTTTACTGAGCTCCAACCAACCCATATGTTGGTCTCTAGTGCCGTCCCATCTATACGCTCTACATCTCTTCTAGTTTCATCTTCGTGCTCTTCTCCCCTCTCCACATTTCAATCTTGTGTGGCATTGCATCATTTGCCACTTGCCAACTAGCCATCCTCAATTCATGCCTTTATAATCCTCCACATCAAGTGCCATGATGTCATTAATAGCGGGCACAATAATACCAATGATAGTGCTCATTATGCGGAAGAGCTACTAAAAGATTGCTTTGCCATTAAGTTTCTTGTTAACTCAAGCAAGACAAATTGGCTCACCCCGCCTGACAAGCCCATCATAGCTAACGCTGGTGAGGCCAAACGAACTCGCCTTTAATCAATCACGCATGTAGTTGATTGAGTGTTTAGATCTCTAACAAATTCCCTCGTTTCTGTGCTGGCAAGGGTATTCCTTGCTATGTCAAGCTATCTAATTCCTCTCTCACCCTGGTGAGATAAGACTAGCCTAGCTTGGCAAGCAGAGAGCAAAACTATCATTCGTAAGGCAAGCCACCGAATCTGCGTTCACCAGCAATGCTACTTGGCTCTTCCATGTCCCACACACGTGACGAGAGACGACAGTCAGACAGCTCGACAAGCAGGGAGTCCAAGGGCCGAGCCGAGTCCAACTGGACACCTTGGCCAACAGAGCCACAGAGGAAACGAACCCGATGGCCGCCGCCGCCCCAACGCCATCCCCATTCGTCGCTTCAACCCGCCGCTTCGCCCCTCGCCGGCGCTCCCACCTCCCCGCCGCTGCTGCCGCCATGTCTTCCGCAGCGGTATCCGCCTCCGCCCCAAGCCCCAGCCCCGGCACTGGGGAAGAGTCGCAGGCGGCGGCCCTGCTCCCGCACTCGACCCTCGAGATTGCGGGGGCGCGCCGGGGCCTCCTCGCCGGCTTCGCCAGCCTCCGCGCCCCGTACCGTGCCTTCCCCGTACTCGCGTCGAACCGACATGTCGAGACCATCTTCGCTGCCTTCACGCGGTCGCTCCCCGCCGTTAAGCTGTGGCGCGAGTGCCTCCGCGCCCCTGACGACGGAGCCGTCGCGCTCGACTGGGTCTCTGGCGACGACCGCGCGCTTCCGAATGATGCTCCGGTGCTTATACTCTTGGTACGGTGCTCCTTGCCTCCTTACCCGCTCGGTGCTCGTGCCCCATTGCAGAACTGACTGCACTGTACATGCAGGAAGCGTAGTGTGTGCTATTTTAGGCGTCAATGATGTCTGTGATTAACGCTTTGGTTCTCGTAATCTCGTTGAAACGGTACCTAAAGCATGATGATGTGACGAAACTAAGATTTTACTGTCTATTTTTGTAATGCTAGTATATTCTAGTAGGACTGCAAGCGATCTACAGCTCATTTCAGTTTGGGGGGGGTGCAAAAGGAGTTAGCAGGGAGTTTTAGATGATACCTCACAATCAGGCAGCCCATGGCTCGTATGTAATTTGCTTAATTGATACTTGTAGATACGAATGGAGATTTAGATGATAGCTTTCACCTGAAGCAAAGCAAAAGCGTGTGGAGCCGAATAATTTTCAATCCCATCATCGTTTTTGTTTTGCTTATAGCCTAATGTAAGTTTGGTGTCTTTTCAGCCTGGTCTTACAGGTGGAAGTGATGATACATATGTAAGGCATATGCTTCTGAGAGCTAGAAGCAAGGGATGGCGTGTTGTGGTGTTTAATAGCCGTGGATGTGCAGACAGTCCTGTGACTACACCCAAGGTACTTCAAATACTTTTTCCGATCTTTCATTAGCACTGTAAAGCTTAATTGTAGCTCCCATATAGCTCATTAAAATTCCAAAGCTATACAATGGACCATATTTTCCCTTTTGATACTTGTCAGGGAGAAAGTGCTAAGATACCATTCATATGGTTTGATTTGATTGAGAAGAGCACTGCCCCCTTTTAAGTTAATTATCAGCAGCAGTAGACACACCCATTTTTTTGTGGTAAGCTGGACAGAACTGAACCTCTTCCTAGCTTAGAGCATCTCCTGTGCTGCCTAAAAGTTGGCTCATCCCAGTTCATATGTGCAAACTGTCCAAATATATATGTTTTTCATGTTGGCATTTGGTGTGTAAATGCACTCTATACATCATTGCTTCTGTGTACTCTTTCTGACTGTTCCTAGCCAGAAACTGAGTAAAGGGCGAGCGAACTGGCTTTTACTGTAAAACTTGACAGAATTGGAGTTATGAACTGAAAGTAGGATTAACAACTTGCTTCCCAGGCCACCTTGTGTCTTTGAACTGATTTGTCTCTCATAATTTCTAAGCTTCACCCTGACGAGTACAGCATACCGATAAAGTGGCGATATGCATGTTGCCAATCAACATCTTTTACTATGGGGCCTTGAATCAAACTCAATGGATAAACCTTGATGAGGAAACCTAGGGGATTAACAAAGTGTACATAATAAGTAAGGAGATAATGGTAGCAAATGTAATCAAGGCCCGAAGCTGTAGTAGACCATCTTTTTAGGACCTACGTTGACTTGCATCTTCTGTCATGTGCAGTTCTATTCTGCTTCATTTACAGGGGATCTCCGCCAAGTTATTGGTCATATTTTGGGACGTTATCCCCAGTCAAATGTCTATGCTGCCGGTTGGTCTCTTGGAGCGAATATTCTTGTGCGCTACCTTGGCGAGGTGAGTTCTGCACCCAGTCATAAGCAGTCTACAATAGTTCTTTTGTATTGTCACATTCATGCGATTGCAGTTCCATTTGAAGTTTTGTACCTTATACACATCTTTCTGTAGTGAAAAATGATTAGTAGCTAACTCATATAAGCACTAATTTTCCTTGGGTGCAACAAGCAATCTGTCATATGCATCACCCCTCCCCCTCCTGTTGTTCCCTGGCGCTTCTTTGTACCTTCCTGCATAAAACTATGTATGGTTGATCAATACAAATATGTATTTCCTCCAGCAGCTCATAACTTATCTTTATGTATATATATTCATTTTCAGGAAACTGACAAATGCCCTCTATCTGGCGCAGTCTCCTTGTGCAATCCTTTTAATTTGGTAATTGCAGATGAAGATTTCCACAAAGGATTTAACAACGTGTATGATAGAGTATTGGCTAGGGCTTTGAGGACTATATTTAACAAGTGCGCCTTTTTGTCTCCTCTCATCAAATCTTAGTGACATTTGTACTCGTTTATGATTTCTAACAGCTGATCTTTAGGGATTTGAACAAAATTTAGGCATGCTCTCCTTTTTGAAGGGTTGGAGGGTGAATATGATATACCCAAGGCAGCTGCTGCAAGAACTGTTAGAGATTTTGATGAGGGGCTAACCAGAGGTTTGCTGCAACTTCTAACCCAACTGTACTAGCTGTAATTTCTATAGTTTTCCGTTGACACCCCCACATTCCAAAGGATACTTCAATGGTTTGCAGTTTCATTTGGTTTCAAGTCAGTGGATGATTATTACTCCAATTCAAGCAGCTCAGATTCTATCAAGAATGTTTGCATACCCTTACTGTGCATACAGGTCAACTTTCACTCTATCTGTTCTCTGTGCTTCACTAGAAGCTAGGATCTTAGGAACAATACATACAGTTTAAGAGCCTGAGGTGTATTATTTCTTAGTTTTAGATCATGCGTTATTCAGTACTATGACTGAACTTTAACCCAAAGCTGAGTAAACTACTTGAATTAAGCATATGGAAGTTCAATTAATTTATGTCCTTTTGGTTCTATCATTGGAATAAAACCTAGAGAAACATTTTAGCACTAGCTTAGGTCTTGCATATTTAGAACCCTGACTTGAGAAATTTGGTACTATTTGTGGTAAAGTTTGTAAAAATCTACAATGCAGTGTGCATAGTAATTTTAGAAAAAAAAGAGAGATTTAACTGTTTCAATGATTTGTGTGTTTATGTGCATATATTGTGAAGGTCAAAGCATGTCTTTTTCTGTTATTACTTCAATCATAATTTAGTTCTGTGCAGGCTGATAATGACCCAATTGCACCATCCAGGGGAATTCCTAGAGATGATATCAAGGTATCTACTGTTGTACACCCCTTTTTCACCTAATATTGACTCTGGCTCCCTTCGTTCCAAATTATAAGTTGTTTTGACTTTTCTAGGTACATAGCTTTTGCTATATATCTAGACATAGCGTAGTATCTAGGTGCATAACAAAAGCCATGTATCTAGAAAAGTCAAAACAACTTATAATGTGGAACATAGGGAGTACATATTTTGTTTCATTCTAATCGATGAGTTAGTCCCCTTGAGTTAATTTGAATCAACAAATTGTAGGCATACCTCAAACAGTGCAGCTTTATCTCCCATATACTTGTACCTTTTGTTTTGTTAATTACTTAGTTGTGCTATCATGTGCTTCTCTTTGGCTAAAGCGAGAATCTTAACTTGGAACTAGGAGTTCATTAACGACACATACATTGATTACACATTAGATAATATATAGGCTTTGGTTTGGTGTCATGTTCTAACTGTAGATTAACCATAGAAAAATAATGTCAGATGAGAAAGACAATATAAATAACCTAACCGATGTTGAGCCTAGGACAAATGCATTTCGATTGTGGCAAGTTCAGATCATCCAAATTATATTTCTGTTAACAGCTTATTTTTTATGGGGCAATAGTCATGTTGAAAAAGCAATAGAAACATTGATCGCTACCTCCAGCATCTTAGGTGCTGGGTTCTAGGGTCTTTTTGAGTGTTTGTGCTTAGGCTGGATTTCTTTTCCTAGCCCTTTGTACTCTTATTCTTTCCATCTTAATGGAATGACAGTGCAGCTCTCCTGTGTCATTCGAGAAAAAAAAAAGCCTTAGAAACGTACTATCTGGTAAGTTGAGCTTGAATAGAAGTGGAGCAACCTAAGGGTGTGTTTGGATTCCGCCTGTGAGTGTCCTGACAATGGGGTTGGCGGACCAAAACATATGAATGTGTGTTGCATATGAATGGGAAACCAGGCGTGGGCATGCCGCATGCCAATTATTGACCTCGATCCAAACGGCCATGTCCATGGTGTTCAATGGCTAAAAATTGGCTTAGCAAGCATCAGCTCACATCTAAACGACCAATCATGCCCAAAGTTTTGACGAATATCCAGAGACGTGTGCCAAAATTGGACAAATTCTTTTTAGTTGATAACTGTAATTTTGTCCCAATTACTCAATTAGTTCCTCGTTTGATTGTGCTCTAGAGTTTAGAACAAATAAATCGACTAATAGAACAAAGAAATCGACTAATAAGTCACATTCCTTATTTCAGGCAAATGAGAACTGTCTTCTTATAGTAACACCACAGGGTGGCCATCTTGGATGGGTAGCAGGTGACGAAGCTCCATTCGGATGTCCTTGGACAGACCCAATAGTGATGGAATATCTGGAATATCTCGAAAATGAAAAGGAATCTAGTACCAAAAATAACATATCCTATGAGAAACAGGGTGTTTCAGAGGCATCAGTACCCCATCTAACTGTGCATGGGCAAAGATAGTAATATATTTCTCTTCTCAGAGTACTACCATTCGCTACATATGTTTTATGGAAATAGTTAGTAGTTCAATTATTCTGCCCGATCTGCTGCTGGGTTTGGTACATGGTTCTTTGTCTAGAGGTATGTTCCTGTAATTTAATTCTGGTCCTAAGTTTGTATTTTGATGTTCTTCCGTCAATACTCCATAGCCTTAGCAGGGCCTACTTTGCTTGTGCAGGTCTTGTGGTCTATGTGCGAGAAGATTTCTGTGTGAAAGAAGATGCCTGGTTCTGAAATGTGATTATTATTATTATTATCTGAAAAATGTGTTATCCAATTGTTCCTTCTTAGGGATTTCATGCTGTGTTTGAAAGGGATTCTCCGTAGGGGCATGAGCTCTTCTGCATTGTGTGAATTTTAATTTTAATGCAGAGTTGATGGCGATGGGCACAAGAGTACATCATGTAAATTTGACAATGTCCTGCAGGGCCAAAAAAAAAAAAAAAAAGAGACGAAAATTGTTTCTTATTGCTGAACTTAATCTTTGGCAGCGTCGAACACACATCTCATTTGCTAAACATAATCTTGGATTAACATATGACAATCTGATCAAATACTCACAGTTGTGGAAATGTTCTATGATCCTATTTCTTATACAGATGCTATCAAATATACGGATGATGGTTTCATTAAAGTCTTTGCGCCAGCTGCTTAAATATTTCTTGCTACCCATATCTAGATCTAGATTTTCTATACTACAATACTTTCTTTATAGGACTTTCAGATTTCCCAGCGTGGCTGTTAATGACTACTTTCTTACTCCTTCCATTTTAAATTGTAAGTTGTTTTAAAAATTTTAAAGAGTCAAAATTGACGTTTAACTAAAATTATAGAGAGGAAGGATTCACCGCAAATACTACTTTGCCTCATTATTGCCATGACAACGGCCTACTTCTTCACATTCACCGAGCAACGCATGCAGTTATTGATAGACAGAAAAAATCATGGTATACATTTCCGTGTATTAGCTAAAACATTGCGTATGTCGGGGGGATAAAGAATTACAGTATTAAATAGGTATATTATAAAAATATAATTAATAAAAAATCTAATAATATTTAGTTAATATATTAAATATTATTATTTTATTATATAAATTTAAATAAACTTAAAATGCTTTGACTTTTAAGATTTTTGGAATGATTTACAATTTTGGACGTAGAGAGTATAATCTTATTAGGTGCAAGCACACTAGATCTCCAATGCTAATGGACGGTGTGCACAACCGTGCAAGTAACGGACATGGTTTACATCAGATTTGCATCGCAGGATACATGCTACGACTTGCGACTTCTCCCAATGACCGAGCAGATTATGATCCTCCCAGACCAAGTGCGTGTACCCAGCAACCGAAGTGCCGATGGAGAACGAAGCACTTGCCCAAAAGCAGAAACGGAAAGCTAGGCGAAACGCGAAAGCCGAGCGGGACAAAAAAGCTCTGTCCACGCGCCGCTCCGCGAGGGGGATCCTTGTCCGGCGTCGACGGGCGCACCAGCCGCGCGCCCCCCAGTTCAGGCCCCCCACGAGCCACGAGGACCGCGCGCTCGACGTTGACGCGGCCTCCGCGCCACTCGCGCGCGGCCGCGTGCCGCGGCCCGTCGACGTCGTTCGTCGCCGCGGGCCCGGCCGGCGGTTGCCCCCGATACTTAATCGAGTGGACCGCAGAGAGTAGTAGTAATTAATTAAGTAAATTCTCGGCGCTAACCATTGGCTCATCGGCGACAGGTCATCCTTAACCCAGGCGATCAGGCGCGGTTCGTGACCTCGGACACCGCACAGGTGTCGGCGTCCAGGCCCGTGGGACTGCAAGCTCGGTCGCGCAAGGCATCGTAGGTTTGAATATTTATACACACGACATTATGCTCTCCTTGCCCGCTTATTATAATACGTGTGTAGACGATGCTCATTGGCACGGACCGCGTTGAGTGGTGGCCTTTAATTAGTTCGTCAGGCTGATCTGGTTTGGTGCTGCTGGTGTGGGCGTGTGGTTGCGATTTGCGTCACTTCGGATTTGTGGCTCCGAAGGGCAGAGGCCTCAACATAGTACTGAGCAGCTCATACTAGTACAGTATTTTACTTGAGCAACCACTACGTACGCGAGCGATGACTCAACATAGTACTGAGCAGCTCAGGTGCAGGAGGCAGAGCTGACCGGTGCGCGGATCACGTGCCGGAACCGGAACTTGTCGAAGCTTTTGACAAGGGATCAACCTCTTCAGTCTTCATGACGATAATAATAACTTGCACGTCGATGAATGTGTACGAGCAAGCTAGCTAGCACATGAACGACTGACATGTGTACCAACCAGTTGTTGTCGAGCTGTCAATCCGTTGTGGTAGAGCAACTCGAATAGTACTTCTTTTCCCCTCGGGCCACGCGTGCGCTGCTCACTCGGATTATTATGCAACCCTGAATCCGTCGAATTAGCCCAGGCCACCTACAGAAACAGCGGAAGACGACCAACCTCACGTCACGAGCCAGAGCAACATAGCTGCAACGGCAAAGCTACACGGACCGCCGAAACCGAACGAGAACGCTGAAGGTGAAGCCGAACACGCATGTTACACACGCGCATCGGCGGCCCGAGTGTCCAACCATCTGTTGGACGCGGAGCGGGCTCGCTGTCGCGGGACACGTAAACACCGTGCCGCCGATAAGCTCATCTGACTTTCAACGGTCCGAGGAGAGAGGAGGAGGTGATGCGTTAGAAACTGAACACCGAACAACGACGTGTGCTGGCTTGCTTGGCTGGCTCCCTAGCTCCATCGACCGATCCATCGAGCTCCGGCTGGACGCAAAACAGCGACCCCTCACCCGGCCAGACGCAGCAGCATGAGTAGCAGGAGTACGACAGGACACGAGCCTTCCACGCGAGCCACCGCGCTCACGCTACGTGACAAATGCCGTGCCACCTCGGCGTCCCGTCCTGTCCCGGAGAAGCTCCCCGCCGCCGACGTCGACGCTGTCCCAGTGCGCAACGCATCGCCGTGGTGGCCGCTCTGTTGCTGGAACCCACGGCCATGCCAATGGAAACTCGCTCGCGCACTCCAGCCGCTGCGGTAGCACCACGTGTAAGGGCTGGACCCGTCGCGACTCTCGAGACGGCCGGATAACCATTCCGGGTTAGGAAGGGGGGCTGCGACCGGCCCGATTTGCAACACCTGGACGCGGCGCCAAGCCATCGCGGGGCCTACATTCTCTCCGTCGCCCGGAAGTGGCGCCACGTGTGCGCATCCCGCCGGCCGGACCCGTGCGCCGAGCACGGTATAAAGAGCTGCCCCGCCGTGTCCCGAGCTCTACTCCACTGCTACTACCACTACACATACACAGACACCTGCCAGCTTGGCTAGCTAGCTTTGGCGAGGAGCAACGACGACGGCGCTCGCTCGATCGGGCGCGTGCGTGCGCTCGGTTCAGGAACCAGGCCGGAGGGCATGGAGCGCGGCGACTGCCAGTTCATGGTGCTGCCGCCGCCGCGCCACCACCAGTACGACGAGGCGGCCGAGCTTATGCACCAGCTGATGGCGGCAGCCGCGGGGGACCAGCAGGACCCCAACGCGGGCGCCGCGGGGCGGGGAGCCGCCGGTGGTGGCGGCGGGGAGAGGAAGCGGCGGTTCACGGACGAGCAGGTGCGGTCGCTGGAGACGACGTTCCACGCGCGGCGCGCCAAGCTGGAGCCCCGGGAGAAGGCGGAGCTGGCGCGGGAGCTGGGCCTGCAGCCGCGCCAGGTGGCCATCTGGTTCCAGAACAAGCGCGCGCGGTGGCGCTCCAAGCAGCTGGAGCACGACTACGCCGCGCTCCGGGCGCAGTACGACGCGCTGCACGCCCGCGTCGAGTTGCTCCGGCAGGAGAAGCTCGCGTTCGCCGCGCAGGTGCCTACCGTAAATCTCATCATGTCATGATCAACAAACACCCGATCAATCGATTCTTATATACGCTGACGCTGACGTTCGATGTCTCTTCTTCCAGGTGGATGAGCTGAGGGGGAGGCTGAGCGAGCGACAAGACCAGAGCGGCAGCTGCGAGGTGAACGACGCGGAGGTGGCGGCGGACGACAAGAGGAATAGCCAAACCAGCTCGCTGGTGCAGGAAGACGACGGCACCACGCCGCCGCCGGCCGTGGCAGACGCCTCCGAGGACTCGGCGGCGACCGAGTACGGCTACGACCACGTCATCGCGTACGAGGGCCTCCACGATCCCTTCTGCGCCACTCCCGACCTGTGGGATACATGGCCGATGCTGGAGTGGAACGCGGTGGCATGAATAAACCATCGAAGAAGGCCGGGAGCTCAAGTATTCGACCGTGTACACTCATCCATGTCTCTGTATCATAGTGTAGGTGTGGTGGATCCATGGTGATTCCATGAAAGCTTCACGCATTGCGCACCAGGGATCCAGCGAGTGGTCGTTCCGTCGGCCTCTCGACCGGCCGCCGTGCACCTTAGGATGATTCATACTCGTGAGAGATGTGATTCAGACTTCAGAGCCGAGGCAATGGTGTCGCACGTGGTTTACGCATGCTGTTGCTGCACTATATATACGTACTCGATCGATCGCATGTTCTAGGCGTTCCTGTCATCTGTTCGTCGTCGTCGCCTGTAGCTGTAACCATGGATGGGTCTAGGACGTTCGCCGTCGTACCGACGCCTACGGACGACGGCTACGCGCCGAGGACGAGGACGAGGAAGGCGTCGCCTTCGCCGGGGCCGGGAGCCCGGGACAGAGTCTCTGTCGAACAGGAGATGATCCCTTTTTCCGCTTGCTCGTTTGGAAGGATGCAGCGGGCGATGCGCGCGTCGTGTCAGTCGTCCATTCACCCCGGTGCTGTTGCGCGGGGCGCAAAGGCGAGGCGGATCGGAGGAGGAGAAAGGTTGCTGTCGAGAATTAGGAACGTTCTGGATTGGTGGCCCGGCGGCCAGATGGGTGGTGGAAACGACTCACCGGACGGGAAAGCGATGCCCAACCGAATCACAAGTACGCAAAAATGTTCCATACAAGCTCCTCGAATAACTGTCGTTGGCGAATTTTGGGTGTATATAGTTACCTCACTTGTTAGCTAGGAGTTCTCGACATATATAGAAGAGTTGCAGAACTAGGTATAGGCCGGCTATCATTTATTTTTTCGAACTACGTGATGTAAGTAGCTCACAAAGTCACAGCACACACGTAGAGTCGTATGCTAACCTTACGAACGCATGCTAACCTTACCCCTATGAGAGAGCTGCAGAACTAGATATACGCCGGCTATTATTTATTTTTTCGAACTACGTGATGCAGTAGCTGACAAAGTCACAACACACACGTAGAGTCGTATACCCACCCCTACGAACACATGTTAACCTTACCCCTGTGAGCATCGTATAGAACCAAAGGATAAGTAGGGACAAATCCATGAAAGATCACAGACTTGACGGAGCCAGAATATTAGACTAAGTATACTCTCCATCCGAGATTATTTATAAAAAGTAAAATTAAACTTCAAAATATGTAAATTAAGCTAAAATATTTGAGACACCAACAACTACTAATAACAATCTTTCGTATAGACTATGTCAACATATAAGCTCATTTGAAAATTTTATTTTTTAACTTCAAAATCTCTTAATTTAAAATATATTTTTTGGGGACTCAACATATCTTCAAATAAACAATTTCTCAAATAAAAAGTTGTAGGTCTATAATTTTAATATAAAGATGTATTATTTTTTGATGCAACTATTTTGAACCTAAGTTGTAGATTGTGTCGATAGCATAATTTTGATACAAAGTTTGTCTTCATCCAACTTCATATGAAAGAGTCTTTGATAAAACTATTTTAAAGACAAACTTTTTAGATGTCTGTCTCTATTAATAGTTTTTTAAGAAAGACCCCTAGAATTATTGGCCCCTTTGTTAATGGCTATCTTCGGAGATGAGCATATCAAGATGCCCTTCTAAAAATCAATTTATGAAGAAAGACATCCTAGGACGACTCCCTCTGTAAGTCGACGATTAACAGAGGTGATTGCCTTAGGATGCATGCTTCTGTAAATGATTAACAAAGACATGCGTTTCCCTAGAGGCCTCTTGACTATGTACAGCGGCGGTCGCTAGATATCTCCTCCATCTGTTAATTAAAGAAGAGGATGTCTTCCACAATCCTTTTTGTGGTAGTGTACGGTATTGCCTTATCATGAGGGACTGAACTATAAATCCATGTCTTGTACTACCATCAAGCAAGCTCTCAACTCAGCACGTGCATACCATCATAATTGTTGCCGGTGACAAAAAAAAAAATAAACACATACATTTTATATCAATATTTTGATGAACCCGGTGATGTTTTAGGGGCAACTGTGGATCTAAGAAGGTACGTGATTATTCAAAATTTAAATTTAAAATAGGAAAAAGAATTGTACATCCCGTGAGATTTGGACAATTGTTTTACCGAGAAATATAATAGAGCTTACTAAAGAGGAACTCAAAGGCCTCTTTGATTTGACCTCGGCAAGAATTGTATAGCCATAGTATAGGAACTGGAAAAATGAAAAGAAGAGAACAATAGCTATAGCTTAAGCCTAGAGATCGATGGTCGTTAGACAAAATCTACATAAAGTTAGTACCCATTGATACAATCAAAAGATGTCAATTACAAATATTTCAGTAATAAAAGGTAGCTAATCCCGCTATTTGCGTGTGCATCTTAACTAGCTAGTTCTTTTCCAAAAAAAAACTAGCTAGTTTATGTATATGATATAGTTGTCGATTGTCGTGGAAACAAGAGTATATGGTCAAGAAAAAAAACTTGGGGATTTCCTTGTTGCCAATATCATGCAGCACCAAAAGAACCAATTCATAAACGACAAATCACTCCTGCTGATCGACGTGAGTGTGATGTTGTTAGGACGCAGAGCCTTTCTCGTCTCATCTCTTCACCGCTCACACAAAGCTCCTTTCTCGTGCGTTTACAATCATCTAAAAGACTAAAACTCGTAGACGAAAACTTGGACTCCCATGCGATGCGACTGATCAATCACTGTATTACCTGACCAAACGCTATGAAAGAAGTTAAAGAAGAAGAGATGACCACATTGCCTACAAGAGAATTTCTGTCACATCGACACAATCAAGTCGCCACGCCTGCGGCTCGTTGATAGGAACAGGTTCTTGGTGGATTATAAAGTGTTCTTTTTTTGGGTGAAAGCTGGAGAAGAAAATTGAAACAGTTCATTTTATAAACGGCCCAGGTTTCTCAATTTCGGCCTAGATGGTTTACCCACTTTCAATGGAGCTTCCTATTATGTATATATTGGGCCAGAATGTTTGTTTTTTTGAACTTGGGCCAGAATGTTACTCACAAATGATTCATGTGGCCATCTTAAAATGGTACTAGAACATTGTTCATTTTGGCTCATTTATTTCTTGCCACCGGCTAAGTTGCCTCACAAGCACTGTGCATATCATCCGTGCCCACTGCCCACTGGATAGGTGTTTGATAGTTTGTCCAGCGACTTAGCGCCAAGACCGGCCGAACTGTCAAATTGGCTCTTTTCCCATGCAGTGTCCATCGACCGGCCATGCATATGCAAAGCGGTGGACCACCGGCGGCACAAGGGACGCCAAAAGACCCAAGTGAGGGCAACAGATGAGCACAGAGCAGAAAAAGCTAGCTACCCCGCCATGTTCTCGCCATTCCCGGCTGCCACCTTGATCTACAGAGCGAGAGCAACAGTAGGAGCGGAGAGGCGCTACTAGTTGCGCTTTGCGCCGGTGAGACCCGGTGAGGTGAAGCTTGAGAGGGACACACGAGAAAGGCTCGGAGAGTAGGAGGGAGCTGCGGTCACTCTCTGGAATTTCGCTTCCACTGATCTGCTTTTTGTCCCGCGGCTAAACGCGTCCGGCCGGCTTTTGGAGATTTGAGCGGTGTGGTAGCTAGTACCTAGTAGCAGTGCACAAGCCAGATTCACCTCTAGTTTGGTTATAAAGTCAAGGAGATTAGATATATAGGTGCGTAGGTTCTAATTAGGCACGAGTTGTTTTCCAAAGTTTCTCTTTTTCAGATAATCAAATGAGTTGTTCCACGTAACTGGAACATGAGGAAGTGAGAAAGTAGACCCTTCTTCAGATTCAGGTCCGGAAAGATGGTCAACGGAGTAGGTTAAGTCAGATTATTTTTATGATTTTTTTCTTCTATTTTAAATCGGGTTTTTTCGGGAATATGGTCCAAAGACTTCAAACCCACGCAACGCGCTGGGGTTCAGATCGTTCAGGTTAATCAGGTCGGGTGGCCCATGAACAAGTCTAATTTGGATCATATAGAGTTTTTTAGTCGATTTAAGCTCTATTGAACTTATATAAACATGCTCTTACATAGATCAATTGGTTAGGTCCCTTGTTGTGAAATTACACACTTAACTTGGCATGAGTGTTCGTATTTTGCTAGATCTATTTCATGATTTACTGGCGATATGCTTTAGGTGGTAGGTGGATTTATTTTAAGATTTACCAGTGCTGTGCTTTAGGCATGTGAGGCGACGTTCCCATCGACAACGAGACCCTTGTGATGACTTCATTAATGTCCAATTGACTCAGTCCTCAGGACGTGATCATAGGGGTTGGGATTGCCTACATAAATTAATCCGATGTGTTGTACATTTAAGAGTGAGCCTAATAATAGAGCATTACTATTAGTAAAAGCCAAGCTATACATAGTGGTATTTTATTTGTCTATAAAAAAATTCTTTTGTCCATGTCTCATTCTCACCTTCTCCTAACCTCCTACATTCACTTTATGTATAGTTCCACCATTGCATAGGCTTCCACGCCTAGTTTGTTGCTTTGTATATGCCAAACTCTTCTCTCTTCTCTTCTCCCCTCTATGTAATCATTTGATTGGCTATAAGACTATTATTGTGTACTTGCTCTAAGCCATAGAGAGAATGAGGAACTATTTGGAGTTTTTCAGAGTTCCATGAAATGTATATATATGGTGTAGTCATAAATTGGAATGAATGAAGACAATCAATTGAATGGGGCCTGAGACTTCCATTCCACCGAGGCGTACTGGTGCACAGGAAGGACACCACGAACCATTATATGCCATGCCGTGGACGGGTCTCTGCCCCCCCGACGCCGATGGGTGGCGTGAGATCCTTCAGCGGCAGGCGGTGCAGATCGTTTCGTCCGTGTCGCAGCTGCAAGCTTGAAGGTTCCCAACAGAGTTTCATGGCAGGTGCTTTTCAACTGTCTCTCCTATTCTCATCGAGTTGCGACATGTTGGTTGCCACAATGTTGTTTACGTTGTCGTGGCTTCCGGCACATCGCGAGAGACTGCGGGCGGCCCAGGTGCACCTCGACATCGCCGGTGTTGGTGGGCGGCGATCCACAACCCTCCCTGTACGTAGCCGCACATAGGACTGTAGGGGGCACTAATGACACCCGTCATCGACGGCGGTGGTGCTAGGGCAAGTAATCGAAGGACATCGTCGACTTTGCCGACATTGCGACTTCTGCTGCTGTCGCACGTTGCTCCACTATGATTGACCCGCTCGTTGAGGCACCGTGTGAGGGCGTTGGGCCTCCCGTTTGGGTGGACCCAATGCTCGAGGAGATCGCTGCCTCCCTTGTTGTGTGTCGGTCAGCAGGTACTCCCGTGCTTGGGTGTTCGGCTACCCCAACAACCTCTATGGAGGTTGAACCAGCATCCGTGGACGCTCGCACGCCGCCATGGATGGTCTAGCTCTGCTTTACAGACGTGGAGGCGCCAGGAGTGGTCGCTGAACGACACCCGATCTAGGTGGACGCCATTGGCAACCAAGAAGTCACAGAGGAGCCATGCCAGCTGATGTTGGCGGTGCGCCTAATGCTTCGGCGGAGTTGTTGATTATGGAGAGGATAGAAGCGTAGTTATGCCTTCCTCTGGAGTCACCCCTCATCCGCGGACGGCCTAGGTTACGTAGACCTCGAACGCCTGCCGCTGCGAAGACGTTGCACCACAGCGCACGCATCGCCGCCACGCCACGCGAGGCAAACTGCACCATGCAGGTGCAATGTGTTCTCTTGAAGAAGTTGGGAATGGAGGCTTCAAAGACCAATGTCGGCTCCGAGACGGTGCGCATGCTCAAGTCTGCCTTCAAGGAGCTGTTGTGAGACTCTACCCATGAAAATTTAGAGAGTTTTCTTGGGGGAAAGTTTGATCTAGTGGCTTTGGGCCTGGATATGATCTGGCTCGGCGAGGAGGACTAGATCCTTACTACCAGCATCACTGCATCTTAGTAGTATATTTATTGTGTAATAACAAGCACGTGCGAGTCTGGTGAGAGGTTGTTTCGGTGTGGGTCTCGGTAACCTCTGGATCACCGTAACTTAACACTGTTTGTATCTTAACTCTTTTTCTTCTTAATGAAAAAAGTGCTCATGCATGCTCTCGAAAAAAAATTATATGCTATGCTTAGCACTTTAGGGTTTTGGTACACCTAATTATCTCTTGCCCCAAGTCACCTCCTCACAAGGTAATATATATGGTACTTGTTGGACACTTAAAAAAAGGATAATTCCATCGCATGAACGCGACTGTCTTTTGCTCAACTGCTTCACTTCATCAATCACCAGTTGCTAGCTGTTGGTTTCTGACCCCTACAATAAGGAACCTTCAACTTTCCAAAACCTACCTTTAGTTGTTGTGCCATTCCAAGAGAGTTCAAAAAATATCTGGTACCAGCAGACAAGAAAGACCAATATCACTCGCTAGCTTTTTGATGATTTCATGTTTCTTTGGACTCATGCTATAGGATCATACTCTACTAGATTAGTACATGTGATGCGCCTAGCTCTAGCAACTTGCATTGTGAAATTAGTGACAGCTAAAAACAGTCATGAGAATACAAATCCTGCATATGGTCTGATTTTGCCTGTACTTCTTTTGCATGTACAGACATAATCTTCAACAGTAAACTTGTGACATTAGTGATCCATATAGGACTGCAGCATTACCTGTCTCTTCTTAAAAAAGGACACCACTGCATGTCACATTGCACAGGAATTTGTTCAACTCAAACGTACTACTTACTTTTCTCGCCTGTAAAATAGGAAACCAGCTGGTGGCTGTCCCTGCCAACAAGTTACCTGCGTATACGGAAACAGTTGTACTCCTTTGTAATAGTAATGCTACCTCCTTTGTTTATGCATTTACCTGTCACCAGTCAGCTACAAGGAGTATATATATCAACGCTTGTGAGCACAAGAATGTAAATCACCAAGATTAACTGCTCAAACATTATACCAGAATAAGAGAAAAGAAAAAAAAGCATAACAAATTTGTACTAGTACCTTGCATTTGTTCTGCTAACTTTATATCTATCATAACTGAGTCGTCATCAACAGATCAAAGTTAATGCCGATGTGAATATGTTGTTTCATATGCATAGCATCTTCTGCTAGTACCAATTCTCTGCAAGTTATATGCTCTAGCAAATAATTTCACAACACATCTCACTATTTATTCCATTAATTATCCAAAATGCATACGATGCCATATATATTGTATATGTTCAAGAACATTTGTAGGACGGTGCTTGGAAAGTACCATTACCGCATTACCAAGTATAGTTGTATAATTATTGTATATGTAGGCTCTACAGCTGCTACACATTCATGGAAATGTTTCATAATAACTTATACAGTTGGAATATACAGCACATGGTTGGAGGTAGAATTGTAAAATTACAGCTAGTTTTGTGGAGCTAGCTAGCTCCATGCCCATGGGAGGACAGGATGATCAGTAGCATGTGTCTGCTTTGATGTGTGAGGAAACAAAGGGAAGGAGACAACTACCTCATGAACCTTAACTTTTGGCCTGGCCTTCCGAAGAAACAAATATGTCGTAGTTGTTAGTAGATGGCAGTATTTATTTACATCAAGAGTACACATAATCTCAGGCCAAAGGGGTGAGCATATTACTCTGTATGGTCCTTAGTCTTTCCCAATCCAAAATAACACACATCGATCGGGATGGGCGTAGTAGTATATCTTTGAGGTCACGGCTTTGGTTTTAATCTGTGGATGAAATTAACTTATAGAGAACTAGATATACCTGAGACGATGATTGATCAATTTATGAGAAAAAACTTTGATATCTAGCTAGGAGATATATTACTATGCAGACTGATGGATTTGGCCAACAAATCTCTTATATATACGATTAAGATGAACTAGAAGAAAAGTAGCTATATATGTCTAAGAGAGAGAAAGGTAAAGATGCTATAGTACGGATCAAAAGAGAAGATAAGAAGATCCTTCATGCATATTAAAAAGGGTAGCGACGATTCACAAACTTTTCCCTCATCTTTCCCCTGTCAGATTAGAGATCAGAGAAAAAGACCGAAACTACACAAGGGAGATGCATGGCCTTCCATAGTTTAAAGGGAAGAAGAAAAAGCATGCATGTGTTGTGTTGAGTCAAGAATCCTTATGATTGCACCAATCTGCTACATGCTGACCGCACGAAACCCAACACGGCCGGCAAACATTCGCCGAGATAATCATATCCTAATCATGCAAGATTCTAGCTGAGGGGACAATATATAATCAATCTACGCCGAGCCATGCATATGCATAAGGAGGTCAAATGAGCCAAGAGAGAGAATCGCCAGATCGTTGATGCCCAAGAAAACTCACCATGTGAGGCAAGAAGAACAAGAGGGATCGATGGCGGACGCACGCGCCGGGAGCTCTACTTGAGGGGAATGAAGCCTGGTCCGAGATCAACAACAACCTAGACCGATGAGATCTGCATGTTTCTGCACCTCGAGCCAGACAACATTCCCCTCAAAATAACAAAGCTTCCTCCTTTTCTTCCCCGATCTCTTGCGAATCCAGATCCGGCTTTGTTCCTCCTCCTGTTCTTCATCTCCCTCCCGCGCATGACTCGGGCTTGTTTCGAGGGGGGACACGGAAACGCCAGAGGCCGCCAGAGCTGGCGAGGACGACGACGGTCTGTTGGTTTCTATAAAGGAGGGTGGGGGGAGAGAGAAGAGGGGGGCAGCGAGCGCTATCATCATGAGTGAAATCATTGCATTTAGGGGTCAGAATTGGGGATCAACAAAACCAGCAGAGATGACGTGTCCTTTTATGAGCAACGAGATAAAAAGTCAAGCGAACCCGGCCTAGTAGCTAGCGTGGCCTGGCCCAGCTTTATGTTTACAGTTAGCAATATCGAACTTAACAAATGAAGGTCCCGGAAAGTTGGTGAAAAATCAGGTTTGGCTGTTGGCTCTCTCATCCGGCCAGCCGGCCGGCCCGGCCGGAGAATTATGTATGTGTTGGGCTGAGTTCACTGTGTGACTCATGTTCCAATATATATATATATATATATATATATATATATATATATATATATATAGTAATGTATTGTGACCATGAACATATTATTCCAAGGAGATTGCCACTATTTTTTTAAAGAAAGAGTGTCTTAGTAGCTAGCAACACCACGCAATCCATACCGCCTACACACTAAGCAACCCACGCGTAGTTGCCAGCCCAGCAGTTCACAACACCCGCGTTCCTCGATCATTTTTTTTAACAGAAACCCGTTCCTCGATCATTGATTCATCTCTACCACCTCCTCCTTCTCATTATTGACAGCCTCTACATTTTGGGATGACTAGTAGGAGCAATATTAAAAACTGGAGGTTTTTAGCGTGGAAGAGATTACAATTAATAATGTTTTTTAGGTGGCAGATAAGAGATTTAGATTTATATATGCCATTGGTTTATATGTAAACATTTTTTTCTCAGTGTTAGCCGGCTTCAGCGACTATTGTCCGACGTGCATTGTAGTACGAGCGCCACCATGGAGTCTCCATTTCCAATCGATCTGTGGAATAATTTCTAGGCATACGTACTGTAGCTGGCATATGGGGTGGCCTGGGTGGCACATGGGCATCAAACTAGTTACCTCTTTGGTAGGCAACCGGGAAAGCGATTGTATTGGCCGGCCATAGGATGTGGACGGGCTCTAATAACAAATACTCGATTCCTGGCTGTATTTTCCTGGGGAGATACGATTCCACGCTCTCTGATTGAGATCCTGAAACGCTCTCTTTGAGATTTTGACACGGCTTTATACACTACGTACTCCGCTGCGTGTACTAGGTTGGCAGTGTACGTACACATGCGCACTCGCTTTGAATTGGCGTACATGTGGTACGTACAAATAAACTGGGGTAGCTAGCATTGTATTGCCTTCATTTCGATCCCCTGGCCCTGCTGGTCTCGCTCCTCTGATCCATGCAGCGACGTGAGCGGTAGCTTGTCCTGCCCTCCACTCCATGCAACGTCTGTCGATCGATCTGCCGGCATTCAATGCCACTGCCACCAAGTGGCACGTACGTGGACCGCAGCTACATACTCCTACGTACAAATACTCTTATACGTACGTACTCATTTACTGTACAACAACGTGCGTGAGAGCCTGCCCCTGCCATTAACAAAACAGCAGCAGCTAGCTAGTAGCCGCCTGCTAGTATTTAGGAGTAATATGGTTGTTCGGTTGATGGATTTCTGCTACTGATAAGCTGGCCGGTGCTATTTATTAGGAGAGAAACAGCAGTACATCATGGCCGATAAGCTCAAAGGAAACAGGAGGATCAGCCAAACAAGGTCGTCCATCAGTCTCAGATCAGCCACGCCGCGACCTGGTGGAGACTCGGGAGGCAGAGCTGCGCGGGTCGCGTCATGTCGCTTGTCCCGGTTCCTGTGGCGCGCCGCACCGCGCCGTGGCCGAACAAAATACTACTATGGAGGAGACGTGACGAGGCCAGGGGACTGTGTCCCTCGCAGTGCCGGCACGGCGGGGCGCCCATGCGCCTCAGCCTCAGCCTCAACCTCAGCTAGGCCCGGCCCCCCTCCCGCGGCGCGCGCTCCACGCCGTCCCAACTATTTTTTACAGCCTCTACTGAGTACAAGCTGTATTATTTAAACTTATATCTAGATACACATCACACGCACGTCACACACACTCACACACCAGACGTAAGTCTTATATCTAGATACACATCACACGCACGTCACACACACTCACACACCAGACGTAAGTCTAGACCTATAACTCATACTCATTTAAAGCCCTACAGAGTCGCGACCACAGCCGCCGCGAATGACGAGCACGTCATCTTTTTTGACACAGAGGACCGAAGGCTATATCTAAAATTATTTAAAGCCCAACGGGACCGGTACGGCAACCCAGTAGATTCCAGCGATCGAACGCGGACGGGTACGCTCCACGACGGGATGCGTTAGCACTGCGCTACGTGCGCGTCCGCCACGCCGTCCCTACCTGCCCACTGCGCGCGCGCGGTTCTTCGGCGGCACCGCACGGCGCACCCACCCCCCCGGCCCCGACCTCCGAGCTCTGCCAGCCGCGAGGCGAGCGACGGGGAGGCCAGGCCACTGTCACGGAGGGACAGGCAAGGCAGCGGACTGCGCCGGCCGTACCGTCGCGGCGGCGGGCTCCACCGCCTCGCTCCGTCAACGCCGCGGCCGGACAAAGCGGCACCACGTAAACGTCGCGTCGTCCCGCAACTGTTTTGCGTGGTTGTGCGGGCCGGCCTTAAAGTAATCCAAGCCCAGAGGGCCAGATTCACTTCCATTTCACGCAGGGGCCCGGTAGGCCAGTCGTACGAAGCGACCGGAACCCTCCACTCGATCGCGGACAAATTTACACTGTGAAGTGGTTTAGCTTAAGTGCTTAACTCGTCTGGCCGGCCTGAACTTAAACTAGGAGTAAACTGCTACACGGACATGGCGTGGCGTGCTCTTCACAGATGATTGAAAGAAGAGCACAGAAGTGCAACCACTTCCCATTGGCAGCGAGCAAACACACGTCAAGGCATGCAGACATGCAGTAGCATCAGCCAAACTAAACCCACTTCAAACGTCAGCTTGTGCTTACCCAGCATCCACTACTGATCGAAAGCAAAGTGCCTTTTCGTAATCCATCTGCGAACAATAAACAAGGCTACCGCACGTAGCATACTCATCAAGGAGTCGTCAAGTTTTGGCGTGTGGCACTTGCAAAAGGAAAGGAGAAGCAGCTGAAAAGGGAGGCAGTGCCGCAGTGCAAACGTTCAGCGGCATCCGTCGATGCTGGCAGATAGTGCCTCGTTTAGATGTCCAATTTTATCATTAAATTTACTACGTAGAATTTTTATTTTTATCATATCAAAATATCAATATATGTATATAGTACTAAATATAGATAAAATAAAAAGTTAATTATATAGTTTTATTATACTTTACGAGATAAATATTTTAAATCTAATTAATTAAAATTTAAATAATTTTTATTAAATATAAATAAAATACTATGTATTATGCACTATGCAAAATACGAAACTAAACGAGGCCCGGGTTTTGAAAAAGAGCACTGACGCCGAGAAACACGGACGGGACCCATGA
The DNA here is from genome assembly GCA_023333625.1 of Bothriochloa decipiens. Lineage (NCBI taxonomy): Eukaryota > Viridiplantae > Streptophyta > Magnoliopsida > Poales > Poaceae > Bothriochloa > Bothriochloa decipiens. The sequence goes on along the minus strand of CM041635.1, from coordinate 44,693,890 downwards.
GGACTGACCGACACGGACTGACGAATAGCGTCTACTGTACGTGAGAGAATGAGACCTGAACATCACCATATATATAACTAAAAATATATATTAAATGAAAAATTAATCCAAGTCTACTTCCTATGTTTCAAATTGACTATGATTATTGATGTATGTGCCACAAGTTTAATTTAATTTTTAAGAAATACATGTAATATTTATATCTCTAAATAAATTTATTAAAAAATAGATTCAAAGATATTTTTAATGATACTACTTATGTATTATAAATATTAATATTTTTTAATATAAAATTACCGGCAGTTTTTTCTCGAGAAGTGCAAGCGATAGATATTTTGGAACGGATAAAGTATTTCGTATCTTTAATTTAATATTGATAATTTCCTATATGAGCTTAGTCAAACTAAATATACTTTGACTTGGTACCGTATTAAAATTATTTTCTCTTGTATTACTTTATTTGTCCTGCCGGTGAGTTACCAATCTACGGCATGTTTAATAGTTTGTCACCTGCGCTACAAGTCCGTTCAAGCTCAAACAATTCGACCAGAGGGAATGGTTTTCAGTTTTCAGCAGCAAGATAATCATCTACATGTTCGTTTTGTAGCTCGAATATGGCGTAAAATCTTATACTATTATTTACATTCAAGGTAATCATCTACAAATTCGTTTTGTATCAGGAAAATTAGGGCGTCAGATCTTATACTATTGCTAACCGAAGGCTCTGTCATTTTAGTGCTCAAGTGACGTGCTAAGTAAAGATATTTTTTTTATAGAAAAAACAGAAGATGTGACCATCAATTTGGAAGAGTGTATTACCGATCAACAAATAGACATAAGATCTAGCTTGTTTTAGAAAAAAAAACCACTTATGCTATTAATGAAAAGAAAAGATAGAAGTGACCGCCAAATTTACACCTAAATTACTAACACATGCCATTATGAAGCACAGTCTAAAATAACCCGTAAATTTACATCTTTACCCACATATGTCATTGTGAAAAAACAATCCAAATTAACCCTAAAAATTTACACCTTAACTTTTCAAGAAACAAAAGTGCATCCGATTAGCCACTCTATCATTGTGGTAAATAAGCTAGAAACCCCTTAGATTTGCATCTAATTATCACTTCTATCATTTTATATTGTATAAAATTTATTGACAAAAGAATTAACATATAATCATCATAATCAAATTTGACATTGCTAACCACGCTTGCCACGAGATGCCTACGATGTATGGTCCAGTTTATCATGATGCAGTTGCGTTTTTTTTTCCAAGCAAATCAGGATCCAGTTGCGTATATTGCCGTCTGCAGTTGAAGAAACAATAGCATTCCGTTTCTGCAAGCTTTCTGTATTCTTCATAATTGTCTCGGCCCATCTAAATGCGCAAAATCTATACCTCTGTTTAGCCTGAGGGGCCCAAATTCCATGATATCTTCGGCCCATAGCTTGGTGACGCGCCACATGAAGCGAACGGCAACGTAATGCACCTCTGCCGTCTTCGTCTCTCCGCTCCGTAGTTGCGGCCTGACCGCCTGAGGGCTCGGCCTGGCGGAGAATTATGAATCAGACCCTCTTTGCTGCGAATTTGGGAATATAGTCTCAAAACAAAAATTCTTTAGGAATCTGACCTGCTGTTAGTTGGAAGGTCTAACGGTGTTAACTTTAGGGTAAAATAACCATTTTATCTTTGAGAAAAAATAAAAAATAGAGGTACATAGCATGAGATATGAATTTTTTTACAGAAATTTCAAATCAATTTCCTCATTTGGAGCATAATTAAAAGGAATAAATCATAACTAATTATTTTTCTACAGAACATGGTCATTTTCATATTTTTAATAAACACTAGACATCTTAAGGAGCATAACAAAATTTGGTTCACCAAAATTGGAGTCATCAAACTCCAGATATGAATTTATAAAGATTCAGCCAAAAATCTATAGGTCCTTAGGAGCACTATTCGTCTGAGTCTATAGTTTCGCGGTTAGGACCCTCCCGTTTCTTGAATTGTCTCTTGAAGTCCCTGGCCGTGATTTGGAGAAGAGAAGACGCTGGTGCTCGCGGATCCGGCCGAGGATGGCTCGCCGGCGGCTAGTGAGTGGCGGCGGGTCAACGGAAGACCCTCGTGCCGCCATGCGGTGGCAGCGCCGCCATGGCCTCGTCCTAGCCGTGGGGGCTAGCCGTGCTGACCTGGGGCAGCCGCCCCGCCCTAGCGTCGTCCCGGTGGGGTGGGATGGCCACCCGGCCTTGGCCGCCCAGCCCCGGCCGCGCACGCCACAGGCAAGGCCGCAGCGCCAGCGGACAGGCGCTGGGGACCAAGGGGGATTCATGATAGCCTGGACCGAATCTAGTCGTGGGGGGTGGTGGCGGAGGCCCTGCTCGTCGACGTGGGTGACGGCAGCGCCGTCGGCCATTGCGTCGCCGGTTCGGTATCTTTTTTTCCGTGTTTGCTCCGTGTCTGAATGAAGCACGGTCGGGTTCTCTGCTGGCCTCTGCGTGTGATTGGGAAGTGAGGGTAAAATCGTCTTTTCCATTATGTACATTGCTAAAGTTAACAGAGTACCATAACAGAGCTAACAGAAGGCTAAATTCCTAAAGAATTTTTTGTTTTGGGACCAGATTTCCAAATTCACAGCAAAGAGGTCCTGATTCCTAAACAATTTTATTTTCAGGGCTTGATTCCTAATTCTCTCTAGAAAAAATGGCTCGGCAGCTTGAGGCCATGCGAATTGTTCTTATTCAGAGCAACAGGCACGCATTTTTTTTTTCGAAATCGCGCTTGGCGCGTGCTTCATTAAGGGATAAAGGAGAGTTTGCACAACCGTTAGTTACATAAGCGAGATGCCTAATAGCTAGAGGGCAACACACTAATACCAATCATTGGCTCAAACGGTGCCGCTTTTGGTAGTACTAACTGAACAACAATTTTGTGACATACTCGGTAGAGCAAAAGCCGTAGCTGTCCCTAGAGCGCGAACAAAGGCACGAGGCTGCAGAAGCCGGCGCCCACCCACTCGTTGCCTTCGTCGCAGGCTTTGTCAAAGACTTGCGCAAGTGTGCTTGAAGTGTCGTTGAATGTCCTGCGATTACGCTCCTTCCAGATAGACCATGAGATAAGCATTACCAGGGAGTCAAAGCTGCGACGGAGACTCATCGGTACTGCTCGACTTGAGTCTTGCCACCAGTCCACGCAATCACATAGCGTTAAAAAACATTGTACTCCATCCATGTATAGAAGAAAAAAGTTGTACTCCATAGTCCATACAAGCCGCCTAGGAATTTTAAGACTAGCTAGTGGTCATCCAATGAAGCCTCTTTACTCTGGCTTTCCCCTTGCTACAGAAAAGGGCGACTCGACGAATCCTCTCCCGGCGGTGATTTCGCCAGCTTTCATCTGCATTCAGCGGCCATTTAGGCACCGGAGGTGGATGGGAGTCGCGAAATAGTTGTCCGGTGTATATACTAGCCTCTAGTTTCTTAGATTTGCGTATGCTAGGGTTAGGTTTAGTTTGTCCAACGCCGGTGTTGCGGTGTTGGATGTTCTACCGCTACTGCTTCGTCTCTGGCGAGCGACGGCGTGGATGTCGTGACATCCCCGGCGGTTTCCCTGTCTGCGCAGGCGGCGACGGTATGAGGATTTTCTGTCCCCCATGTGAATTAGGGTTGGTTTTATTCCTTGTGACGACGAGTCCAGGAATCCTTTGCTCCCTCCATGGATCTTCTGGTTACATCTGTGGCTGTGGTGGATGGTGTTTGGCGATGGTTGATGGGCATGTGGTGCTCGACGGTGCTTCATGCGGGAGGTTCAATACCGACGATGTACTTTTCTGTTTTTTCTTATGCGTCGGTTCTAGAATCTTCTGTGAGCTTCACTTCACCGGTTGTGCCCGGATTGTCAATCGCGTCACTAGACTTGAAATCACTGACATGGCTGTTGCTGGAAGCTGGAGGTTTGTTATACCCCTTGCGGGTTTGCTGTTTGTCGACTGGGGTTGGCCGGCGAGGCAATCGGCGTCTGATCCTGGTGGAAATGAGGATTGGCCGGGGCGTTCAACGGATAAACAGCATGTCTTTGGCGTGCTATCCATGGCCTTGTTAAAATTCAAAGACTCTTCGTAGATTCATGTATTGGCTGTGAGCTTCGTCCTGGATGATCTTCAATGCGAGAGGTGGAGAAAATCCAGGTTACCACAACAATGGTCGACGACGGCGATGGGCGCTGGATGCTGCAAAGGCTCTGTATGTATTTTTTTTCTTTTATTCTGGGGTGCCCAATCAAGGGGTTGCTTGTAACAGTATTGTTTTAATAAATAAAAGCCAACACTTTACTCAAAGAAAAACTAGTGGTCATCCAATGCAAACCGCATTTTCACCGATTCTGGGAACACTTGGAAAGCACGTACGGAGTACGTAGCGTCCAGCATCCATCTCCACAGCACAGGAACTCAGAACGGCAGACCCGCGCGCGCAGCGGCGGCAGGAGGCGCGCGCGGCACCGTCTCGTCGGCATCGGCACCTTCTGCCACTCTGCATGGCGCATGGTCTCTGCGAGGATTCGTTCGGATTCTGACGGCACGGCGGCAGCGCAGGGACGTACACGTACGCACCCCCTCGTCCGCCCGTGTACAGTGTGTCCGCAAGGCAAGGAAGGGGACCGAGGCCGTTAGTGCCACGTGAGGCGGCTCCGCTAGGATTATTCGACTTGGACCGGTCCGTCCGTTCCGCCGGCTCTCGTGTGTGTTTACCGTTTTACGGCACGGAAGATGATGGCTGATCACGCCCGACGTGTGCAGTGATTTATGTCGCGTATTTATCTCACTGTCCGGAGTGGCATGATTGGGCCTTTTTTTTGCGTGGCACCAATAGAATAGAACGTGTACGCGGGCACGTGCGTGGTCGATCGATCTTAGAGCTTGCAACAAATGCCGACAACGCGTGAGCGAGGCACCGGTACACGGGATGCGTACGTGGCTGTGGATTTCTGGCACCGATAGATCGATGCTTTGTGTAACGTTGCCGATATCGATGACTGCAGACTGGAGGGAATACCGTTGCCATACTTCTGCGTCCCACCAAATCTAGGTTTCAGAAATTTTGTTGGAGTAGTAGGGCCATATGCTTGGATTTCATTTAATGGAATGTGAGTATCGTCATAGAAAAGATAACATTATGAATGCCACACGCCTTTCTCACTCATTAATGCCTTGGTGAAAGTGTGGCGAACTCTTTGGTGAACTACCTTAGTCACCAAGTGGTCTTGAGATTGGCGGTGAAAAATGGCTACCAAAGAGTGGTCATGGAAATGGATTGCAGCGTGCTAAAGGCCATGATCGATGATAGTGAAGGGATGGGGGGGGGGGGGTCCTCAATTGGAGGTATCTGCTTTGATATTACGGAGCTAGCTAGGCAGGAATGTTAGAGAGTTCAAATATGTTTGGGTGAGTAGAGATGCTGACTCTGTGGCCCACCATTGTGCACAAACGGTGTCGACCATAGAGCACTCTCTCTTTTGGTTAGACTGTATTCTAGAGTGGCTGTTGGGTATGGTTACCAACAATTGTAATCTTATCATTGATTAATGAAGCTATGTCATGCTTAAAAAACCTACCTTAGCCAAGTTCTACAAGTCATTGTGGTAAATACTAACACCATTTTCTTCTAAAGTTACAATGGTTAGTTTTGCCCTCTTTTACGGCGGGAAACTTGACCATCATGACCTTGGGTAGAGATAGACAAGGAAATTCAGTGTATGATGATGGACCAAATGACTAGAAGCTAGCCAGACTAAGTTGTCATAGCAATCAAACACTAACAAAACAACTATATGGACGATCAAGGTTAGTTGTGGCAACGTGAGGCTACAATCCAAACACTCCTAAGTCCTCAATCTTGTATAAAAGTCAATATATATATGAGTAATTGTATAACAAAATAGCCCAGCCGGAAGACGCAAGGGAACTCATGCTTCTTACAGTGTTACACGCGCAAGGCATTTGCAAATTTGCTTTAAACCAAGCTTGTGGTAAGTGGTAGCGAAGTATTTTTTTGGGGGAACAGTAACAGTACCGTTAAAAAAGACACAGAAACACCCCTTAGGTGGTGTTCAGTTCAGATAGGAGCTCCTAAGTTTTTTTTAGAAAAGGGAGGAGCTCCTAAGCTCCTAAGTTGAGTTCCATTTAGTATATTTTAGTAGTTTTTTTATCTAAACACCCGGGACTAAAAAGGCCTTTAGTCCCCTCTAGTAGCTTGGAAGTTGCTAAAAGAAAATAAAAGTGACTAAACTTTAGAAGGGGTGACTAAATGAACTAAACATGCCCTAAGCATTCGATAATGGTCTCTTTCAAAGCATGGAGTCCAGATTGCTTTACATACAATGTACCACTGCATGAAAGAAATAGAATAAAAATAAATTTTAGAGTGCATCTTGGACAGTAGTGTCCGAAGCATTGGGAGAAAGATTTGAAGCTGTCATTCAAGGACGTGTCCGCAAACATAGACGTTGCAGCGCTATAATATTACGGCTCGTTGCTCTTCCGTTAGCACCTTATGGTTCCCAAAATCTGCAAAACAAACTCTGCACATATAGTCCCATCAATGTGCAACTATTCATTCATGGAGTATCACCACTGTCGACCTCGTCTCGAAAGAGAACGTTAACAGCGCCGAGTCACATTACATCTGTCTCACCAGGACGCTTGTTGGGCTTTGCAGTGAACTTGCCTGATTGGCGTACGTCCAAATTCCTATCGCCAGAGAGAAGAACAGGCCCTGGCCCGGCTGGCCGGCCGGGTCCCGGAACGGCGAGGCCACGCCGGTCGCCAGGGGAGTCCCACCACAGCTTGGAGGGAGAAGCCATGGCTGGTGGCCTCGGCAGCGAGGCCGGCGCCGGTGGCCGTTCATTGATTGCAGCCTGCGGCAGCCGTGCGCCGGGCCTCCCCTGTTGCTTTGCCCCCCACGGCAGTGTCGCTAGCGCTGGACTGAACGGGTGCCCGTGCCAGGGCCGGGCACGCACTTCTGACTTCTGTACGTGTGTCCCCTGCCTGTGCCTGCTCGCGCCGTACCGCCTGCATCTGCAGCTGCAGCTGGGGCGTTTCCTTGGATCACGCGTCCCTGACAGATCACATCCGACCATCTATCTATCCCCTCGCTGCTCCATGATTGAAGTTTGGCTCATTAAACAAGTGGATCGTGTGCTTGTGCAGCGCAACCGTGCAGGTGCAGCATCCAATTAATTATAACCATCTTTCGAAAACTTTAGCATACTACTCACGCTTTTCTCAAAGTAATAAAATGGAATGGAAATTAGCTTGGTATCACCAAAAGAGCGCCAAAAACAATGGAAAAAAACAGCATCCAGTGTCAGGATTACAAATGGTGATATGGGTCCACCGTCCTGGTGTCACAGGGGAGACTACTTATGTCAATAAACACTAGCAATAGATTACTCTTTCATTTCAAATTGAAAGTCATTTTTTTCCCGAGTCAAACTTATGCAATTTTAATCAAGTTTATAAAAAGTATATATTAATATTTTCAATATACTACATAGATGCGATATCAAAACATATTTCATTCTTCGCAAAAAAAACATATTTCATGATATATTTAATAATAGGGTTAATTGGATACACACCACTGTAATTTTTACGATTTTGAAATATGCCATTACTATTCGTATAACTAGGTTGGTGCCATTATAATTTTGCTGTTCATTGAAATACGCCACTATCTATATTTTTTGAGTTAAAGAGCCCATTATATTTCCGTATGGATCGTTGTGCCCCAACTTCTCTATACATGGGCACGTTTGACTGGATATGCTCCATTCTCCACCACATCCTTCTTCATCTGTTGTCAATCTGTGTTTTCATGCTGAAAAAACAAATGCTTTGGTGCAGCAACTGTCTATGCACGCCATGAACTATCCTTGCCCACATGACTATTCTAATTTACAAAGGAAGCTTGAGTCATGGAAGTGTGGCATTTTGAACTGATGATTAGCAGACTGAAGTTATTAGATCAGCACCTGAACCCCAAAAAGGAAATGGAAAGGACGGAGCAAATGCACATGTAAATCTGAAACTGGGATTGGTAGAGATCCTTGTTTGGTTAGAAAATTTAAATAACCCCAATCATTTTGATTGCATCCTACAACTTGACTTGCCGAAGCAAATTTACTAAATCTGTGTTCATCCTTGCAACGGGTTGCCGCTAGCTGCTAGGCTCGTTGGGCCATAACGACAGGGAAGATGACGGCGAGTGGGTAACAGCCGACGCCGAATGGCCATGACTAAGGACCCGTCGGGCCAAGAAAGCAGGTCAAGGGCTATCCTTTCGCAGGAGGGGCAAAACGGGACATACAGAAATACACCACCATCTTGTATGCCTGCCAATGGGCCATATGACGCTGAAAATGTAGATAGTGGCGTATTTCAAAAATCATCAAAATTGTAATGGCACCACACCAATTAGACGAATACTAATGGTGTATTTTAAAATCATAAAAATTGCATTGGTGTGTATCTAATTAACCCTTAATAATGCTGATTTACTTAGAGATACATATTGTATATCTTGGGAGCATAACATTTATAATGCAGAACTTAATAATATATCATCAAATAATGTGAATATTTGATGATATTAATCAAGTTTATAAGAGTATATATTAATATTTTCAATTTTAATAAATACGGTATCAAAATATATTTCATGATGTATTTAACAATGTTAATTTATTACAGATATAATGTTTATATAAACATATATCTTGGGAGCATAATATTTGTAATGCAAAATCTAATAATATATCATCAAACAATGTGAATATAATATATCATCAAACAATGTGAATATATTTGATGATATTTAATATGCTAATCATTAATATTTTTATAATTTATATTGGATGATGCCTATTTAATAATATAATGTTTATATATAAAAATTATATCTTGCGAGTATAATATTTATTATTTGATGATACATTTTCATTATTCACATTATATCTATGGTCACTAGGAAAAATAATATTTAGTCAAACTTAAGGTAAAATAGTTTTCTAATTTAAAAATAATTTTTATGAGTTTTGGAAAACCAACTAGTTTTCAATAGCTTTTATTAAAGCAAAACCACACTAAAACTAATAAGATGGCCAAACTTTTTCAATATTTATACTTATACAGACAAAAGATTGCTTGTTAGAGTTGCACGTCTAAACAAACTTGGACAATAAGTGGATAGAAAAAAATTAAGGTATCCCTAAATTAGCGATATCAAATTATTATAATTAGATATGCTATGAAATATATTTTCATAGTGTTCTTATTTAGTGTCAATGATGTTGGTATGTCTTCATTAGTTGCATCCATGATCCATATCTGTGACAGACAACTCTTAGATTGAGCTACTCAAGTAATCAAAGTTGCCATATGTGTCCTTAGTGCAACAAATGAATCTAAACTTGACGGTAAGGTCTAAAATTATATAAGTCAATGCAAAGTTATTTTGTCAACATATACATGCAGGCTTGCTACTTTAAGGTTGGTCATGACTAGTATGTTCCTGTAGCTTTTAAAATATATTGACATGGCTTTTCTTTGCACAAAAACACTTCACTTTATCAATATCATCAAATAACCAAATATCCTACCTTCTTCCTTTTATGTGTGCAATCCCGATAACAATACATTAATGGAAAGAATCCAAGTTGTGAACATTTGCATAAATTCTACACTTTGATTGATTGCAAGCATATTTTCATTGCAAGATAGGTAAACTTCATTATATGAGAGATAGGTAAAGTTCATCAATATATGAGAGGTAGCTGTAAATTAAAGTTCATCAATATATCTCATTCTTGAAATGGATCCTATTGAAACACATAGATTTCTTCTTTCTTATCGTGGATTTAATTTTTGAATATTGAAGAATTAGGTCAAGTGATATCCATGGGCTAAATCATAATGAACATTCTTTATATCACGAAAGTTGGAGTTATGCAAGATAGATATTCTTTGTGGGTATGCAAGATAGATAAATAAAGGCATATATCACACATTATCTCTCTCTAACATATTTGAAATGAACCAAAGAGATTAAAAAAACCATAGGGAATTTTTCTCTTGGAATTTGGATATCTTCAATGGGTTGCCTATACTTGCTATTGCAGCTAGAATGGCCCATTTCTATCCGCAGCATTAATGAATGGAGGATTAAAATGAGAATATCTTATAAGATGTGTATCTTATGTGGAGATGTATAATAATTTCTCCTACAGTGCTCTCAAAACAAAATCTCCTACAAAGGCATACACATGCATATATATCTCTAACATTTACGAAGGGAACCCGTTGGTCGAAAAAAGAAGTATCTTTGTCTTAGAATTTTAATATCTATATATCTTGATACGCAGACATTTTTAGATAATGTGATACACAGATATTTTTCCCTTCTAGAAGTAATAAGAGCGCATTTGGCATCTATAACATTTATTAATATGCATAAAAACTATAAATCTCGTGAGAGAGAGATATTCACAATAAATCCCATAGCACTACTAGTATATATCTAGTGGAGTTTACACATGTCCCATACCCCCAACACCAGCCCCAGCCCTCCCCTTTGTAGAGGGTCTTGGCTTTCTCTGCCTGCCCTCACAGCCCTCCACACTCTTTTGCCCCTTTCCAGTTGTCCATGACCCCATCCCACCCCTTTCACCACCGCCCCTCTTCCTCCTCCCCTACCTGCACAGCCCCTCGCTGCCAATTTCCCTCATAACCCCGTCGTCCAGAGGGTCGTCCGTAAGTCTCTCTAATCTTGCTTGTGGCACTCACCCACTCACTCTCTCTGTTCCCAGAGAGAGACGGAAGGGAAACGGGGACTGAGAGAGATGGGTGTAGAAGCAAGAATTGTCCCCAATTCTGTGCCTGAATTGCTTTCTTAGTCTAATGGTAGTTGGTAGTACGTAGCTGTAGAACGGAGCCAAGCGAGGGGACTGTGCGCTAGTCGCTGTACTGGTGAAGCGATGCTGCTATTTTCTATTCCCTAGGCCTTGTGAGGTGGTAGATCAACGGAATTTCGTGTTTTGGGCAGGGCAGGGAAGCAAAGGTGGTGGTGGCGGCCATGCTGCACCACCACGGTGGCGCCGGGTCCCCGTCGTACATGGCCCCGACGACGGCCGGCACGGGCACGGCCCCGTTCTCGCCGACGCCGACGGGGCCCGCCGTGCCTGTCACGGCCGCCGACATCCCTGCCGCCCCGCCGACGACGATGCCGCTGCAGCAGACGGGGCCGCCGAGTGCCAATTTCGAGGAATTGCCAGCGGACGGCTCCGGCGCCGCTGCCGGTGCGGCCGCGGCCGCGGCCAGCATCCAGGATGACGACATGCAGGCCGAATTCGGCGGCGCCACCGTCGGCGCGGGAGCGTCCGGCTCGGGCGGGCACCACCGGTGGCCGTGCGAGGAGACGCTGGCGCTCATCAGGATCCGGACGGAGATGGACGCCGACTTCCGCAACGCTCCCCTCAAAGCGCCGCTCTGGGAGGACGTCGCCAGGTGAGAAAAGCCGTAATCTTTTCCTCTCTTTTGCTTGCTGCTGCTGCGGAATGCGGCTAACGGTTTCACGGAATTCCACCTCTTCTCCGTGTCCGTCCGGCGTAGCGTCGCCGGTGAAATGATGGCGAGCTATCCTGTCGTCTATCTATCTTTACCCGGCCACAGGCCACTGCTTTTCCCCAGCGCTTTTGGCGTAATGCTCCCCGGTTCTCTGTGAGATTGGAGCGTAGTGAAGTGGAAGGTGCCGCCAGCGCCAGCGCAGGCAGGACGATAAGGATCGATCTCGGCGCCCGGGCAGCCGTATGCCGCGGCGTGATTGTGCGTGCAGGCGCGGGCCGCACAGACATGGCAGCCTGCTGCAGGCTATCACTGCACTGTTTTTACTATTCCCTCTGCTCCTCCTTTTAAAACATAGTTGAGGCCTTATTTAGATTTCAAATTTCACTCTAAATTTTATTATAAAAAAGAAGAATTCTCGTCACATCAAAATAACGGCATATGTATGGAATACTAAATATAGATGAAATAAAAAACTAATTACATAGTTTTATTATACTTTACGAGACGAATATTTTAAACCTAATTAATCCATGTTTGAACAATTATTACTAAATAAAAATAAAATTACTACAATGTTTAATAAAATTTAATATATAAAATTGTTGTACCAATTTTAGCACCTAAACGAGCCCTGACATGGACGCACCAAGTTTCCGGCCTTCAGGGGGAGGAAGGAAAAGCATTTCGCTGGCTGCAACCGGGCTGCCGGCTGCTGTCATCAGTCATCAGCACTTCAATTCAATTAGCTTATGTTTGTTCCTCGGACACGGTGCCATCAACTTGACATCATCACCACATCTCTTTCTATGCTGATTGATTCCTAGCACAAACACTGCTGATGACTGATGCTTCCACCGTCGTCGCTTTACATGCCTGTCCGTGTCTCCGATCCACTTCCAAATTCCAATTCCTTCCGCGTCCGTCCAGTCCTTTTCAGAGAAAGGGCAAGAATGATGCCAAGCTTTGACCACTCACTCGTAGATAGATGAAAGATACTCCTCTGCACACACAGCCCAACCCAAGTCATCACCTCTTCGTGACTCGTGCTGGTTGAGACGTGAACGCGAGAAAGAGCTAACAACAGGCGGCAATTTTTTTTTCTGTTTGCAGGAAGCTTGCAGGCCTGGGCTACCACCGGAGCGCCAAGAAGTGCAAGGAGAAGTTTGAGAACGTGGACAAGTACTACAAGCGCACCAAGGACGCCCGCGCCGGGCGCCAGGACGGCAAGAGCTACCGCTTCTTCTCGCAGCTCGAGGCGCTGCACGCCGCGGCGCCGCATCAGCAGACGCAGCTGCTGCCGCCGCTGCTCCCGGGCATGACCATGACCACGGTGCAAGCTGGCCCTCATCAGCCGATAGCAATGGCGTGGACGACGGCGGGCCCTACGCCGCTGGGCCCTCCTGCCGCTGGCGCCGGCCTGCCGGACCTCAGCTTCTCGTCGATGTCAGGGTCGGAGTCCGATTCGGACTCCTACTCGGACGACTACGACGACTCTGATGATGCCGCCGGGGAAGAGGGCCTCGGCACCGGCAGGGGCGCCGGCGAGTGCGACAGGGAGATGATGGCGATCTTCGAGGGCATGATGAAGCAGGTCACCGAGAAGCAGGACGCCATGCAGCGCGTGTTCCTGGCGACGCTGGAGCGGTGGGAGGCGGAGCGCACGGCGCGCGAGGAGGCGTGGCGGCGCCAGGAGGTCGCCCGCATGAACCGCGAGCGCCAGCAGCTCGCCAGGGAGCGCGCCGCTGCGGCCTCCCGCGAGGCCGCGCTGATCGCCTTCCTCCAGCGCGTCGGCGGCGGGGGACAGCTGGTGCGGCTCCCTCCGCACAGCGCCGGCGTCGCGCCCGGGCCGGCAATTCCGGCCCACACCTCTCCGTCGCCTCGGCACGACGCGGCGGCCACCTCCTCGCTTCAGCAGCTGGTGGTGCCCGCGCCGCTCACGGCGGCGGAGGCCTATGCGTGGGCGGGAGCAGGCGAGGGCGGCAGCGGGTCCACGCCGTCGTCGTCGCGGTGGCCCAAGGAGGAAGTGGACGCGCTGATCCAGATGCGGAACGAGAAGGACGAGCAGTACCATGACGTGGGTGCCAAGGGCCCGCTCTGGGAGGACATCGCCGCCGGGATGCGGAGGATCGGGTACAACCGGAGCGCCAAGCGGTGCAAGGAGAAGTGGGAGAACATCAATAAGTACTACAAGAAGGTGAAGGAGAGCAACAAGAGGCGGCCCGAGGACTCCAAGACCTGCCCTTACTTCCACCAGCTCGACGCCATGTACCGCAAGAAACACCGCGCTGGTGGCGGCGGCGGCAGAGGCAGCAGCAGAGCCGCACCTGGGGCGAACATGGCCGCCGCCGTCACCGTCGCCGCCGTCGCCGCTGCCGTGCAGGACCACCCGAGCCAGCGCGAGCTCGAGGGAAAGAGCAGCAACGATGTCAACAGCCGGAAGAATGATGAACAGGGAAACGTGCAGGCTTCTCCCGGCAACGGAGATACAGCACCTGCGACCACCGCGCTGGTGATGGCGCCAAAAACAAGGTAAGATCGCACATTCACCGTAAAACTTTCCATATCTGGAACCAATTAATCGCGCAAGCTAACCAGAATCTATAATTGACGTTGTGCAGACGGCAGAGACAATGTGAATGAAACAAATGTGCAGCACCAGCAGCAGCAGTTCAGTGCGGACGAGACGGACAGCGACGACGAAATCAACACAGGCTACACTGAAGAAGGCAACGACGAAGACAAAATGAAGTACAAGATGGGCGTCCAGAAGCATGATGTGATCGGGGCCGGCGGCGACATACCTGCACCACCGCCGCCACCACCACCACCAGCATCAGCGACGGCCGCGGCACCGACGAGTTCAGCTGCCCCAACGGGCAGCACCTTCCTTGCCGTTCAGTAGAGGGCAATGCTGCAGGAGCAGGACCGGTGCCAGCTGATCAGCACAAGTGCATCAGCAACTTTTCCGGCCCATAAACACCAAGTATACTTGCCCTGCCTTTTGAATCATCCGGATACCATTTATTGATTTGTTCTGTAATAAGTACCAGATCATTAAAGGAAAAAAAAAAACAAGTAGTAGTAAGACTGAAGAACAGAGGAGGTAGCAGATGCGCCTAAACAGAAAATTCTTTTCTTCTTCCTTACCATAGGATATGTTATACTTTAGCCTATTGCTAACAATTGTACATTCATGTCCTGGTTTAAGCTTCCAGTAATCTTCTCCGATAGAAATTGATCAGGAATTTGGAGCGGCAAAACATTTGTTTCAGCCACAAATGGCCTTCTTTCTCTCTGTTTTCTTTTCAATCATTCAGGTAATGTTTTGACAATTCCCAGTGCCTGGTTGTATGCACTCATATTTAAAATCAATCCATGTGTTTGAATAGATTGAGTTGAAAATTAGTTAATTTTTAATCTCAATGTATTTCAGTACATGTGGGTTGAAATATATACTGAGTGCATCCAATCAATACCTTCGAATGATGCATAGATTAGACATGGAATCTATGGACCGGATTCGAGTTTCAGTTTTGTTGGGGATGTGCCCCAAGGCCGCGGAGGCTTGTTATCTCCGACTGACACCTAACCAACGATCAGGTGAGGTGGGACCTCCGCCAGAAAGACTCCATCGGAGGCCCTAGGGTCAGTCAGCGCGGAGGTCAAGTGGCGTCACCTTCCCTGATTGCGGTGGTTCTTCGACAGGGCCTCCGATTTCCTCGGAGGTCCTCAGCGGAGGTGATAACGCGCGAAGATGATGGCGGTCAAGACGGCGAGATGGGCCAAAGCGAGGCTCGTCATCAAGGAGCGGACTCGATGTGCCCTTCTTGCGGGCTGTAATGGGCCTCAGCCCGTGTGTCGCTGCAGCAAAATGGTGGACGGCCCTGTCCTTGGGAGACCCACGTGTAATAGAGTCAGTATCTAGGGTTTCGGAACTCTCTCAAGGGGTACGCTTGTACTTTTAATCTTGAGCTGGGCAACCACTATAAAAGACAACGCCCCCTGTGTAATTAGGGTTTGTCCTCTGGTAGTTGCGGTGCCACCTACCCTAAGGGCTACTGTATAATACCCCCCAGTATATATCAATTGAGTATTAACTACGGTTTTTCAGTTTTACCTCACTCTAAACCTGCTGGAACCCTGTTTCAACAGTTGGCGTCCACCGTTTGTGTCTGGCCGAAGATAACACCCGCAGATGTGACCCAGAAAGAAGACCTCCGCTAGGAGATGTATCGCCGCTGAGGCGGAGGTACCGGAACCTTCAGCTTGTGGGAGGCCAAGAAGAAGCACCCGAAGCACCTATGCTGTAACAACCCTAAAAATTACAAACATCAAAAAATGCAACCAACAAAATTTTTTCGAAACAAGCCCATGTTTGTTGCTTGTCATGTAGGAACCCTACCCCTTTTCGCACATGGCACATATGTTCAGTGCTACACTTTTCTTGTAACACTATCACATGTGTCTTAATATATATATATATAGTTAGTTAAGCCACATGTGATCATTCCCTGTCTAGTACCTTATGTTCATAGGTCAAATATCTATGATGCCCACGTAACTTCCCATGTTGTACCCTTGTATTCAAGTTACACGAGGCTAGACTTATGAACTCCTCTTGTACCAAAATCACCTATCATGCCCTAACGACTCCTCTTGTACCAATGATGAAAGGCTAACCAAGAAGACGGTGTAGATTAGAATGTCCACCACTATGAGTTACTTATGCCTAGTACAATTCTCGCGAATCCTCTGGTATAACTATCAGAGATATCACCTTAATAAACCAATGTAATGAATGCTTGGATCATATCGTGTTTTTGGATCTTTATGCTTCTTTGGTTGAGTGTTGGATAGATTAAATATTTTAAAGATACATTAAGTTGTTAATAAATCATGTCACGCGCACATGACCTTGAATCCCTGTGACTCAAGTAACAAAGGACCACCCCTGGTCCATCTTCTGGAACCACTATGGAATCATATCATAGTAGACATATGTCACCCTTCCACCACTCCACGACATATCTCTACCAAATTATTTTAAAACGCATCTGTGTTTTCTCCCTATGCATTTTTCAAGCTATCCCCCATACATCTTTGATTGAAAAAGTTTTCCTCCTTTTAAAAGGGACTTTACTCCAAAATGGAAATGGCTTCAAAATGTTTTGAGTTTTCAAAGAAAACAGTTTGAAAAGCTACTCTTCAACTAAATTGAAAAGCCAGCCTACTTTTCAAATGATTTGTGAAGATCATTTCCAAAAGACAAAGATTTTGCTTTGCACGCCAACCTTTACTAAAAAATTATGAACCAACGAATCCTTGGCTTGATTTAGTTTTAAAGTTTTGGTTTCAAACCTAGCGAGCCAAGCCCTTTCTAAATAAGCTATGTTTTTAAATGGGTTGCAACACATTGCTCAAAATAATAATAATAATAATAATAATAATAATAATAATAATAATAAATATATGTATATATATTTGTGAAAGGGTTTTTGTTTGCAACTCCCCCAAAAGAACCTTTCAAAACTTGGTTTCGAAAACCAAATCTCAATGCGAAAACCATGCTTGCAAACGAGCATTAATTTTGACCCATTTCTAAAGCTATCTTTGTTTTAAACAAAAGAGGGTCGCACTTTGTTTTAAAACAAAAACCACGATTCAAGCCATTTATTTATGCGTCGCACAAAAAGGTGTGTGTTGGTTTGAAAATAAAATCATTCAAAAGAGTTTAAAATTTGCATCGATTTCAACTCTCTTGAAGCCTCTCTCGGATTCCATGGTTTTACAAAACACTTTTACCTTTCGAACAAGGTTTCAAATAAACCCTCTTGAAAGCTTTTGACACCTGCAAATGTTTTCACCAAAATGGTTTGAAAATTGCGTGCTCGCCATTTCAAAACATCCTTGTTCAAAATGCCTATAAAATGGTTTAAGTTCTAAAACTCTTGAGTTTTAAAAGCCAAAATGGGATACAACCAATTCAAACATGTTTACGTATATATTTCAAAATCCTAAGGTTGTAGCCTTCTTCCGTGCAAAGTTTGTAAAACCAAAAGGATTGAAATTGTGCCATCAACAGAAAATGGTCCTCTAAAAACAATTTAAAAAGGCTTTTCTTATCTTTCCTAAAAAGCTCCCCTCCCTCTTTAGCTGGGGATATCGGGTCGAAGCTAGTATCTAATTGGGTAGAGTTATGATCATGATGCACGGTGCCGCTATGAAACTTGGGGCCCCATGTGTGATGCATCCACATGGCTTGCTGCCAGGCGTATGCAGGTATCTTGGATTTAATCAAGACCACCCCAAATGATACTTTGGAACGATTGCGATTCCAATGCTTAGCTCTTTTAAAATTCCGTTTACAAAAAAAATCAAATTACGAAAAAGCTATAATCTTGAAAGTCCCTGGATTTAAAAAGGTTTAAAATTCCCTTATCCCATCCCCACTTGTTTTACAAAGGAAAAGAACTTTCATTTTGAATGTTTGCAACCAGGTAGTCCCTTTTAAAAGGTTCTTGAAATGTTTATGAAACAATAAAAGCTTTGAATTTGAAATGTGAATTGAAAGAAACGTATCTTCCTCAAATGTGCATTTCCAAAGAGATTTACAAAAGATGTCTTCAAAAGTTTTTGTGAATATGTTGCGAAAAGGCATTTCAAAACCCTCGGTGTGAACTCTTGGGAGATCTTGAGGAAACGTGCTTCGTTCAAATAATTTTTATGGCTCTTTCAAACTGCGTTGCAAATTATTAAAACATTCCATTTTCAAAATACAAAGTCATTTGCAAAAGAAATTTATTTTCAAGAGGAAATCATTTTGAACTATCCTCGTACCCTGCTATAGAAGATTTCCTTTCAAACAAAATAAATCTTTAAAAAAGCATTTGAACTTGAGTTACAAAAATTTTGAAAGCTCTTTATCAAAAGGAAGGTTTTACAAATCTATTTGACCTCATAAAAGTGCTTCCCACTCCTCTCTTATAAAACAACTAGCCCATTTGAAAAGGTTTTATGTAAACAACTATTTTGAAAGCCTCGCTTCAAAATCCCTCTTTACAAAAGCTAGCCTTGCTGTATAAAACCTGCCATGTGTAAGGCTATCTATCTAAGAGCTGCTTAACCACCATGGTCACCGTATACAAATTGGATCACGCTTTCCAAAAGTGGCAATCCATGATGCAAGATCCTCAGAAACAACTATGCCGACCAAAAGCAAGGATGACATCGACGCTTATTAGAGTAGCGCAGCAGAAGCGTGGTAGGCCCATAACCCTCAAGACCCAGGATTGAAACCTAGCTCCTAATGCCCATTCCTTCGAACATGAGGACTCTTTTCTCCTGTTATTTAACCTTATGGTGGAACCTTCTACAACTATGACCACTCAGCTATCGTCGAAAAGTCTCTTGTTGGAACCTTCAATATCCACTTGGAACATCCACATCAATTCCAACCCTGCTCAGACTCAATCAAGTATTGACACAGAGAGAACAAGAAATCACTACTACCTTGCAACTCAATGGAGCAACTACATCAAGCAACGAGGAACAAGAAGTCAGACCTCAAGAAACTGCACTTTATCACTTTAGACAGTACTACTTTCCTTAAATCTCGGGGTCGAGATTCCGATAAGGGGGTAGGATTGTAACAACCCTAAAAATTACAAACACCGAAAAATGCAACAACAACAACATAGCATTTTGTCCCAAGCAAGTTGGGGTAGGCTAGAGATGAAACCCAAAAGAGGCATGAAAATAAAGAACACATAAATGGTACAAGAAAAAGATTACGGTTCAGGCACGTTAATTGCTAGTCTCCAAGCGCTCCTATCCATAGCTAAATCCTTAGGGATATTCCACTCCTTAAGGTCTCTCTTAACCGATTCGTCCCAAGTTAGTTTAGGTCGACCTCTACCTCTCTTTACATTATCGACCCGCTTTAGAACCCCACTACGCACCGGTGCCTCAGGAGGCCTTCGTTGGACATGGACAACCATCTCAACCGGTGTTGAATCAATTTTTCCTCAATTGGTGCCACCCTAACCCTATCCCGAATATCGTCATTCCGGACTCTATCCCTCCTTGTGTGCCCACAACACCATCGTAACATACGCATCTTTGCTACACTCAATTGCTAGATATGTCACCTTTTGGTAGGCCAACATTCAGCACCGTATAACATCGCCGGATGAATCGCTGTCCTATAAAACTTACCTTTTAACTTCTGAGGCACCCTTCTGTCACAGAGGACGCCTGAAGCTTGATGCCATTTCAACCAACCGGCTAAAATTCTATGCCTAACATCCTCATCAATGTCACCATCCTTTTGTAGCATCGATCCTAAATACCGAAAAGTATCCTTCTTGGCCACCACTTGCCCATCGAGGCTAACGTCTCCCTCCTCATTCCTAGTCGCGCTGAAATCGCACCTCATGTACTCGGTCTTGGTCCTACTAAGTCTAAACCCTTTCGACTCTAACATGTGTCTCCATAGTTCTAACTTCCTATTAACCCCTGCCCTAGTCTCATCCACTAGCACCACATCATCAGCAAAGAGCATACACCAAGGGATATCACCTTGTATGTCCCTTGTGACCTCATACATCACCAAAGCAAATAAATAAGGGCTCAATGCCGACCCTTGATGTAGTACTATTTTAATTGGAAAGTCACTGGTGTCGCCATCACATGTTCGGACACACGTCACCACATCCCTGTACATATCCTTGATGAGGGTGATGTACTTAGTTAGGACTTTGTGCTTTTCCAAGGCCCACCACATGACATTTCTTGGTACTTTGTCATATGCCTTCTCGAGGTCAATAAAGACCATGTGCAAGTCCTTCTTCTACTCCCTATACCTCTCCATCAACTATCGTAATAAGAAAATTGCCTCCATGGTCGACCTACCAGGCATAAACCCAAATTGGTTTTGGGTCACACTTGTCACTCTTCTTAGGCGATGCTCGATAACCCTCTCCCAGAGCTTCATCGTATGGCTCATCAACTTAATCCCACGGTAATTAGTACAACTTTGAACATCTCCCTTGTTCTTGAAGATCGGTACTAATATACTTCTCCTCCATTCTTTAGGCATCTTGTTTGATCGAAAAATGAGGTTAAAAAGCTTAGTTAACCATACTATCGCTCTGGCACCTAGGCATCTCCACATCTCAATGGGGATACCGTCAGGGCCCATCACTTTACCTCCCTTCATCCTCTTCAAAGCCTCCCCGATCTTTGCCTCCTGAAATCTCCTCACAAAACGTCTGTTGGTATCATCAAATGAGTCATCCAACTCTAAGGTAGGACCCTCATTCTCCTCATTAAACAACTTGTCAAAGTACTCTCTCCACCTGTCCTTGATCTCCTCATCCCTCACCAAAAGTTGATCCATCCCATCCTTGATGCATTTGATTTGGTTGATGTCCCTCGTCTTCCTCTCGCGGATCCTAGCTATCCTATAAATGTCCTTCTCCCATTCCTTCATGCCTAGTCGCTGATAAAGGTCATCATACGCCTGACCTTTTGCTACACTCACCGCTCATTTTGCAGCCCTCTTCGCTATTTTATAGCCCTCAATGTTGGCTGCACACTTGTCATGATGGAGGCACTTGAACCACTCCTTCTTCTCCCTAATAGCCCTTTTCACCTCGTCATTCCACCATCAGGTGTCTTTTGCTTCCCGTTTGCCTCCCCTACTCACTCCAAACACATCCGAAGCCACCTTCCAAACACATGTTGCCATCTTTAGCCACATGTCGTCTGCATCTTCTCCTTCTTCCCACGGCCCCTCATCTAGCATTCTCTCCTTAAATGTTTGCGCTGCTTCCCCCCTAAGCTTCCACCATTTTGTTCTCGCAATCTTGGCCCGATTGTCCCGATGGACACGTACCCAAAAGCGAAAATCCGCCACCACAAGCTTGTGTTGAGGGAAAACACACTCCCCAGGTAACACCTTACAATCTAAGCAAGCACGTCTATCCCCCTCCTTGCAAGGATAAAGTCGATCCAACTCAGGTGTTGTCCGCTACGAAAGGTCACTAGATGGGATTTCCTCTTTTTAAAGACGGTGTTCGCTATCAACAAATCGTAGGCCAATGCGAAGTTCAAAACATCCTCCCCCTCTTGATTTCTACTACCATACCCAAAACCCCCATGCACCTGCTCAAAACCTACATTAGTCTCACCCACATGGCCATTGAGGTCTCCTCCTATGAAGAGTTTCTCGCTGATAGGCACAGTACTAACCATGCTATCGAGATCTTCCCAAAACTGCCTCTTGGTGCTCTCGCAAAGACCTACCTGTGGGGCATAGGCATTGATCACATTCAGAGCCAAATCTCCAAGTACCAACCGGACTAGGATAATCCGGTCGCCTTGCCTCCGCACCTCAACTACTCCATCCTTAAGGCTCCTATCGATCAAGATGCCTACACCATTCTTACCCGATGTTGTCCCCGTGTACCAAAGTTTGTAGCCAGTATCCTCCACCTCCTTCGCCTTCTGGCCCTTCCATTTAGTCTCCTGAACGCATAGAATATTTACATGCCTCCTAATTGCTGTATCGACTAGCTCTCTTAACTTACCCGTTAGGGACCCTACATTCTAGCTACCTAGACGAATCCTAGTTGGCTCGGCTAGCTTCCTTACCCTTCGCACCCGTTGAGGGAAGTGCGAAGACCCTTTCTCATTTTCACTACACCCGAGCGCAGATGTAGCGCATCACAAAGGTTGCGACGACCCGACCCTTGCTCATTTATCATTGTACCCGGATCACGATACGACGCGCCACTAAGGGGATGATGATCCGGCCCTTGCACATTTGACACTACACCCAGGTTCTGATGTAGCGCGTTGCTACGAGGGTTACGCCCCAACGAATCTCTAGTGGGTTTCATATCCATGAGAGTGGCTGGTTTTGAAATATTGGCTAGCCGCACCTAACACACCCTCCTCCTTTATCCGGGCTTGGAAAATGCAACCAACAAATTTTTTTGAAACAAGCCCATGTTTGTTGCTTGTCATGTAGGAACCCTACCCCTTTTCGCACATGGCACATATGTTCAGTGCTACACTTTTCTTGTAACACTATCACATGTGTCTTAATATATATATAGTTAGTTAAGCCACATGTGATCATTCCCTATCTAGTACCTTATGTTCATTGGTTAAGTATCTATGATGCCCACGTAACTTCCCATGTTGCACCCTTGTATTCAAGTTACACGAGGCTAGACTTATGAACTCCTCTTGTACCAAAATCACCTATCATGCCCTAATGACTCCCCTTATCTTACTCGAGAGCCTAACCTTTAAAATCTTATGTCCTATGCACTCTAGCTACCCCTCTGTGTTTTCTTGTGATGAATCTCAAGCGGCACTAGTTCTGCTTATATGTTTCCCTTGATATATCTCTACTATCACTAGATGTTGCTATATGTTGCACTAGTTGTATCTCCTTGTTGCATTAGTTAAACATCTATGTTGCATAGGTGACTCACCGATGTAACAATCTCGTATCTATGTCACTCGAGACCCAGCTCTCAAGCTAACCTCTATATCTAACCACCTACATATTCCACCAATCCCCTCAACTGAACAAGCCTTATACCTTGATATCATGTACCACATGCTACCTTCCTATGTTTCAATTGTTATGTCACAATGTTCCATTTGAGGTATCCCTATGATACAATAGATTTACCTTCATGTTGCAATCAAACATGTGAGTTGGCTCTTCTCTGGATTTATGTGTTGATTAATAAAATATCAACCACTATTTATTTATACAATGAATAAATATCTACTAAAGGGGATAATGCCCCAACATGAACAAGGACCATGTATGTCCACTATACACCTATTTGTAACATGCCAGCATGCGTATATTTATGTATACAATGTATTTTAAAAAATAGAAATAGAAAAGGAAATGAATAAAGGAAAGAAATGGAAAAGCCTATCCAGCCTGGCCACCTTTCCACCGGCCCAACTTCCTTCCACCTTCGGCCCAACGGCAAGCCACAACCGTTTCCCTCTCACGCACACGACATGTGACCGTGGCGCTGCCGTTCAATCACGTGGGCAGCACGCGCGGTTGTGAAATGCCGTCCCGTGGTGCCCACTTGTCAGCCGCAGCAACCGGGACGCTGTTCGCTCCGTCGTCCTCCTGTTAGCACCGCGCCGTCACCTCCTTCAACTTTTTCCAATGTCCACCTGCCCCATTCGTGCATCCTCGTTGCAACGCCGTCGATCCTCGCTGGCTTGCGTGAAGGCCACGCGTGGCCATGGGCCCCGCCAACCCGCGAATTGCGCAACCACGCCCCGTGACCTGATCACGCCAGCGCGCGCGCCCTCGCGCGGATTCTCGCGCTCGCCACCTGCTCGCGGTACCTGATGGTGCCACGTCGCCCCGACCATCACATCACGCGGCCACAGACACCGGGACGCCTCGCCTTGCCCTCGTGAACCCTAACACCGCGGCTATAAAAAGGCCAAGCTGTGGATCCTCCTCTCCCCAAGCAGCCGCCGCTGTTCTTCTCCATTCCCCACCAGCGCGCCGCCACCATGCCCCCAGCCGAAGAGAAGAGGTGGGGAGGGAGGAGGAGGGAGGAGGATGATGGAGAGGACCAGTGCCTCACCCAAGCAACACGAAGCACCACCATCCCCGCCTAGCCGCTGCCTCGCGACGTTAGGATCACGGCGCCGAGCACGGACGCATCCACGATGCCGACAGAGGCAACACCGCCAAGCCCGTGACCCAGCGCCGGTACCTCTACGTGTTGCATCACCCTCGACACCAAGCTAAACCACAACAGCGAGCCCGTGCTCCATCCTCATTGCCAAAGCCGCCGAAGACTGCGGGTACGCCCTCGCCATGACATCGCCGCCCTTGCTGTTCCGTGTCTCCTCGAGCCGCGACCGTCAAGACCGGAGCCGCCGACTACCTCGCCTTTCCAGATCGTCTTGCACAGCCCCGGCGTACCACGACATCGACTTCTTGCTGCATCACCACCCTGCTATGCCTACACCATAAGTGAGCACCACCATGATCTCCTCTCCCAACCCCAATGGCCAGACCTGCTCGTCTCCATGGCATCCCACGCCATGGGACGCGTAGGCATGAGCCTTTATCGGCCCTAGTACACACGTGCACACACAGCGCTCTGCCTTGCCCAGCCTAACAGAGCCACGGCATCAAGAGGACGCCGGCCCGGATGTGCCTGCCATGCCCCGCCGCGGTGAGGTTAATTTTCGGCACCACCTTGCCCTGAACACCATCATGGACCTGAGATTCGGGACCATGACGTTCTAGCGAGCGCAGTGCGCACGCTAAGCCCAACGGAGGTCCACTGGTGACCCATGGACACGGCACCATGCCACCGCTGGTGTTTCGCAGAGCGCCACCGTGGCGTGGACGCCCTGCTCAACACCAGCCGCATCGCGTCGCAGGGACCAACCTTCGAGCTCCGCTTAGACTCACTGCAGCTAGCCCAGGAACTGATGAAGCCTGAGGTTCCATCCATGACCTTGCCACCGCGGC
The DNA here is from genome assembly GCA_023333625.1 of Bothriochloa decipiens. NCBI lineage: Eukaryota > Viridiplantae > Streptophyta > Magnoliopsida > Poales > Poaceae > Bothriochloa > Bothriochloa decipiens. Next base: position 44,668,720 of record CM041635.1, on the reverse strand, counting down.
CGCCACGCTGCCAGAGCTCCGCCGTGTGCCATTGTGCACGCGCGGATGCCTCCGTGGTATTTGGTCGCCGCCGGTGAGCTGATGGAAGGACCTGTGGTGCCAATCGACAGTCCGCGGTGTCTGAGGACCCTATCTTGCTGCCTTGCCAGATGCCGCTGTACTCGGCGGAGCCGCCAAGCGCCTTCGCTGTGGCAACGCTCCGTCGGACCTTATGGTCATCGTCAGTGAACCAGCAGGGGTCCCTTGGGCGTGAATCAGAGGGCTCTTGCCCCGAATCAGGCCAGAATGGCTCGCTGACCCGCTGCCGCTGTGCGCCGCCATAGTCGCGCAGCTGTCCACCATGGCCAGCCCCGTCAAGAGCCCAGCTGCTACTTTTCTGCCCAAGGACGTTATCACCGTGCTGCCCCGAAGTCGTATCGACAGATGATGAAGCTGATGAGCCACCGTGGCGCCAAAATTGGAGGACCTACCTCGTCGATGAAGCTCCGCCATCGCGGGAAGAAACAGAGGACGGGGAAGAGATACAGGAGTTTCGCCGCCACCTGGCTCAACCCCAACGCACTCACCATGATCTGATGAAGCCAAAGCGCCGGTTAATGGAACCCAAGAAGCATCCTTGAGCGCCCCGTTGCTGTGCTGCCGTTGCTCGCCGTCGTGGTCACACCGCCGTTCGCCATGGCCAGCTGCCACAGCTGGTACTCCGACCGCCTTGTGACCATGGACGACCTCGTTAGAGTACCTCAAAGCTGATGCAGCACTTGATGAATACAAAAATCCACCCGGAGCACCTCGCAGTCCTCCTGCCGCCGTGCACCGCCGCCACAGCGCTGCCATCATCGGGGCCGAGCCTCGTCAAGCTCCCAGCTGCCATCTTGAGGACCTTGATCGAGTCACCGTACTGCTGCAAGGCCGATGAGCAAGTCAATAGAGCCAGAGGACCACCGCCGTGGTGCCCAATTGGAACACCTCCTTACCGCCGTGGAGCCAGTGGACGAGATAGGGGATGGGGATAGGTTGGAAGCCGGGTCAATGGACATGGTCCCGTGAACCAAGAGGCTGACTACGAACCCCGCAAGGACTGGCGCACCATGAATCAGGAATCATGGACCTGACCCGGGATGAGCCCAGTCCAGATCCAGACGCTAACGTGGACGAATCAGAGGAAGACACGTAGTGGCCCGGCCCAAGTCCAGCCTGTCAAGCCCGGCCCTACTCGGCCTGTTCTAGACCCACATGGTTGACCGTGGTCAACACTGACGTCAGCATGACGTCATGATGACGTCAGCTGCCACGTTGGATTCAGCCACCACATCAGCCGACCCCCACTGTTCACATGGCCCTCTCATATCTTGACACGTGTCAGCACTGGAATATCCAGCCTTTTATCTTTTTCAGAATATATGTAAATCTTTGGAAATTCATAACTAATTCATACGAACTCCGAAAAATATGAAACCAGTGCTCAAATTTTCTATAAATCGAGCTCTACGTCATGAGCTTATGTTTGAGTGCATTTGGATCTTTTAAATTTCATTTGGTTCTTTATGTTATTCTATAGGAGTCGCTTACACGACCATTACGTCTCATTTTCAGAGTTGAACGAGGAGCGATTCGAAGGAGGAGTCTACGAGCACCGAGGAGGAGGTTCCGCTGAATGGCTACACTGACAGATGATGACTCGTACCACTACTACCTCGATGGCTCAGGTGTCATGGCAGCACCTTCTCTTAGAAATCCTATTAGTCATGGCTAATATCTAGAATTGCTAGTGCTTTACTTTTATGCAATGCTTACACCTGAGATAGGTTTGCATGGTAGAATATTCTTGATAGCCCTACCTTGTCATAACCTTTCACCTGCTTACCCGCTGTTATGTTAGCTACATGCTTATCTGCTATATATATATTTATACTACTTCACTCGCTTATATTTTGATGCGACGTGATGAACCCTAGGAAGGCCTGAAGGGTGCCAGGCTTGATGTGTGGGTTGATGGATCAGATGGGCATGTGAGCTGATGATGCTGTATTTGGGTTGGGGTGGAACTTACGGCAGGGAGTAGGGTGAGGGTTGAGTCGATCGAGCAGGGATCTACGACGAGCTTTTGGAGCAAGTCTTACCGGGGAATGGATCTGGACATTCCCATGAGAGGAGCCTGTGGCGGGCTAACTGAGATGTGATGGTGGTCTTTGGTGTGATCCTCTGAGCGGTGGAGCCCGGGACGAAGGTGTCGTGGTAGCACGTTAAAGATAAACCCTGATGAAGATATCCCAGTTTGGTCGCACTTAGGAACTGCTGCGCTGGTATCCAGACCTTAGGAATCTCTTGCTTTCCACTCGCTCTCCATGGGGGGAGATGGCTGAACCACTGGATAGATCGATGCCATTACTGCTAGGTGAGTAGTGATAGGAAGGTATATGCATGGGACAGAGCTAACACCCTTCCAAGACAATCATGGCACCCCCTTCGAGAGTGGGTACATGCCATGGCATTCTCTTCGAGAGCAAACACATGGGCTCTTCACAGTTCTAGCGATCCAGAGCTGGATGGTAGAATGGCATCATTCTATGGTAGTAGGCGCCTGAAATCTGCCTAGGTGCACGCGTGCATCGATGACGGCTATCTGGTGGATTAGTGAAAGCTCTGCAGAGTGTATGGTTGATTGATCGATACATATGCTAATTCTTCAGCTATGGACCTTTCCTAAGTTTCGCATGCACTGGACTAGTGAGTGGAGTATTCTACCTTTCCCTGAGAGTTGTTTCCGGCCGTGAGCCAGGTTGAGGGCTGCGGGCCGCTGAGACTGGCCGAGAGGGAGTTGGCCTAGTTGACCTGAGAGTGAGTCTTGATGGTGACGGTGGTGGTGACGTGGTGATGGATCTGGGATGGATGAGATGGTGGATGGATGTGTGTGTGGGATGGAGATGTGTTAAAACTTGACTTATTATTATAAACTTGATTATTACTTGCATGCATAGGAAAAACCACAGCCAAACTATAGGATCGCCAGATCCCTTTGTTTCTTTTCCACTAAAGCTCATCGGTGCTGACCATGGCCTGCACACATCTGGCGGTGTGCAGATTTACCTGCTTCACAATGATGTTGAAAATAGAAGGTTTAGAAGGTCTTGTGCCTACGCTCAAGATGGTTGATGAAGATCGTTTCGTGAATGTTCTCTTCTTTCACAGCTGTTCTGGATGCTTGTACTTTGATGATCCGCCTTGTGGCGATGTTATAAATAATGTAAGCCCTATTATTGTATACCTTTATTTAGTTTCAATGTATGGATTTGATTATCAACTGTTGCATAATAATGTGATTGTTTATATTCTCACATTATTATCCATTCTGTGAATTTTCCCTTCGTGGAAAATTTGAGGACGTTTCATATGCCTCCACACCGAAACACGGAGGTGACAATGAGAACAACAATACCGTGCAAGGGGGATCCCATAGAACAACCTCAGCCTGTCCGAGATCAAGAAGATGAGTTGACCAAACTGAGAGAGGAGATGCAACACATGGAAGCCGGGAGAGACAGGTTGAGGGCGGAGCAAGCCGTAACTCAAAGAATAATACAATCATCGCGACAAGCAGAAGAAATAAGACAGCAAGTGGCCATCTTACAAGCGGAGATCCAGAGCATGCTGCCTCCGGCAGGAAGTCTAACAGATACTGCTCAACCGATCACGGCAAACCGCCACCACGCCGCGAACATACAGCCTACACACACCCCAATACCAATCCTACCCACACCCCCGAGAATTTTTGACCCGAAATCACCACTGTCTGAAGGCCTGCAAAGCTCACCATGGCCTCCGAGCTACTAGCCAGTGTCCCTACCAAGGTGCAATGGCAATTTAGACCCAAGACAATTCATAATTAGTTTTGAAGTAGCTGTAGCCTCCACAGGTGGCAATGACCATGTCATGGCCAAATCATTTGTAATTGCAGCGGAAGGAGATGCATTGGCATGGTACTCAATGTTAAAACCAAGCACAGTATACTTGTGGGAGAACCTAAGAGACAAGATACTGGCAAACTTCAAAGGCTACACAAGCGAGTTGCTAATATCATCAGACTTGTTTAGCGACAAGCACCTCAAAGGAGAACCCCTAAGAGACTACTACCAGAGATTCCTGTACCTCTGGGCCAAAGCACCAGATGTACTAGATGGCGTAGCCATAGAAGCAGCAATCAAAGGACTCAGGATCGGCCCATTTGCTAGTCATCTGGCGACGAAAAAACCGACCACAATGGCTCAGTTGCACGAAGAGTTCGAGAAATACTGTAGATCTAACAATGATCTTCGCAAAAGAATAGAAGAAGCAGACAATCAAAGCAAGCAGTTCTCGAGAAATGCCAACAGAAAAGAAAACAGAAACTAGCAAAGGCAACAATACCAAAACCAGCAGAAGCAAGTTTTCAATGTACAGAGCGACCAGCCTCAGCACAATGCTAACAAGAAATAAGGAATCAGTCAAGAACAGAGAAATCAAGGAGGGCAAGGTTATTCCAGAACCAACAAATCCAAGAACTGGAACAAGAACCAAAAACCAAAAAAGCCGTACTGTCTCTTTCACGGAGAAGACAAAGGGCATGTTACACAAGAGTGCCCGGAGGCCCTAGAAACATGGGAAGAATGAAAAACAAACAACAACAATCGCAGCCCCAGTAGCAAAGCAATAGAGAAGTAAATCACACATATGGCTCTCAGTGGCATCAACAATTCAATCCAAGTTTCCCAGGATATGGTCCAGGACCACTACCGTAGCACAACCTAGCTCAATAGTACTATCCGACCTCACTGCCAGCCTAAAGACCAGTCTATCAGCAAAAAGGGCAACACCAGGGTTATACTCCGAACAGAGCAGAAAACGGTCTAACTTACATCAACCCAAGACCTCCGCACATAACGCTCATAGAACCAACACAGATGCAGACACCTCCAGCCGCACAGCAAAGGCAGTATGAGGCATTAGTGGCACCTCCGTAGTATGCCCTAACCTCATCAACAACCCCGAAGGCGAAGCCTCTGACAGAGAACCAGATAAACCCACATTCGGCCTTACCAACCATCGGCATGATACTATCTATAGCCAGAGGCTCAGCTTTGGAATTTAAAACCAAAAAGCAGAAAAAGGACCACCTCCATATGGTAAACAATATAGCAGTTCAGGGAGCATACAAATCAATGGAATGGTCCAAGATACCAATAGAATTCACAGAGCAAGATCTCTAGGTAGAAAGTTACCCACATGCGGACGCTATGGTCATAAAGGAAAACATAGCAGCATGGGAAGTAAGCAGAATACTCGTAGACTCCGAGAGCTCAGCAGACATCATTTTTGCCAGCATCTTCGATCAAATGAAACTCAGCAGAAGCCAGCTGCAATCGCCAGATACTCCGTTGATTGGATTTGGTGGGAAAAAGATCAATGCACTAGGCAAGATATCGTCACCAGTGTCATTCAAAGACGGAGACTGTGCCAGAACAGAGTACATCACCTTTGACGTGGTAGACATCTACTACCAATACAACACAATACTGGGAAGAGGGTTTGCAAACAAGTTTAATGTGGCAATACACATGGGATACCTCTGCATGAAAATGCCAGCATTGCACAAAATTATCACAGTGCGAGGCAGTCAGAAAGAAGCAAGGAACATAGAGAAAGCAATCTACAAAGCATATAGAAACATCAATACCGTAGCAACTGATGAGCCTCCAGACATGCCTGCGAGAAAGACCAACATGGCAGATCAGGAGGACACAATAACATTACCATTGGAAGAAGCAGTACCCAATAGGAAAATAACAATAGGAGCCAACCTATCGGAGGTAAAAAGAAAAGACTTGTTAGAACTATTGACAAAGAACAAGGATGTTTTTGCATGGTCAGCATCAGATCTACAAGGAATCAGCCTTGATGTGATCGAGCACATCTTTGACCTGAACCCAAATGTCAAACCCAGAAAGCAAAAACAGAGAAAGATGTCCGAAGAACGCATACTCGTGGCAAAAGCAGAGGTGCAAAGATTGCTAGATGCCAAGGTCATTAGAGAAGTCAAGTACTCAGACTAACTAGCAAACATTGTCCTAGTGCCAAAAAAGAATGGTAAAATGAGAATGTGCATAGATTTTACAGATCTCAACAAGGCCTGCAAAAAGGACCCTTTTCCACTACTAAGGAGAGACACATCAGTTGACAAAGCAGCTGGATGCAAGCGTTTCTCCCTGTTAGATTATTTCTCAGGATACCACCAGATATGGCTGAGAAAGGAGGATGAAGAGAAAACAAGCTTCACAACCCCCTTTGGCACCTATTGTTTTGTTAGGATGCCAAAAGGCCTCAAAAATGCAGGATCAACATTCTCAAGAATGATTCAGATCATACTACGAGCTTAACTCCAAAGGAACATCATAGCCTATGTCGACAACCTAGCAGTGGTCAGCAAGCAAACCGGAGACCACTTGGAGGACCTAAAAGAAACATTTGCCAACCTCAAAGAAGCAGGGCTGAAGCTGAACCCAGAAAAGTGCATCTTTGGAGTAAGCAAGGAAAAGATGCTCGGATACATTGTCAGTCCAGAAGGGCTAAGAGCAAACCTAGACAAAACAAGAGCAGTTTTAACAATGAGAGAACCAGCTACCAAGAAGGAAGTCCAACGACTGACAAGCAGAATAGCGGCACTCAATAGATTCATCTCAAAATCAGCAGAACGAAGTCTGCCATTTTTCAAAACACCCATGGTCTCAGAAAAATTTGAATGGGGCAGAGAGCAGTCGGAGGCATTCCAGTAGCTCAAAAGCTATATGACAAAGGACCTCATGGTCATAGCACCAGATACAGACACAACATTGTTGCTGTATGTTGCAGCCTCCACAGGAGCAATCAGTGTCGTACTGGTCTAAGAAAAGGAAGTTGACAACAAAAATGTTCAGCAACCAGTATACTATGTATCAGAAGCACTGTAGGGGGCAAAACTGAACTATTCGGAGGTCGAGAAAATAGCATATGCAGTAATCACGACATCAAGAAAACTCAAACACTATTTCCAAGAACACGAGATCCTAGTCCCAACAGCACAGTCGCTCACTGACATCCTAGGAAACAAAGAAGCATCAGGGATAATTGGTAAGTGGGCAACAGAGATTTCCCAGTTCAGCATTAAGTTCATCGTAAGAACAGCAGTCAAGTTGCAAGCACTCGCAGACTTCTTGGTGGAATAGACGTCTCCGCAACACGCAAAGACAAAACAGAGGCCTCGATATGGACACTATACACCAACGGGGGCATGGGGTATCCAAGGTGCAGGAGCCTCCGTAGTATTAATATCACCATCAAGCATCAAAACCAAATATGCAGCAAGACTATGCTTCAAAGCAACCAACAATGTAGCTGAGTACGAAGCAGTAATTCTAGGGCTCAACAAGGCCAAGGCACTAGTGTAAAGCACATCATGGTCAGAACAGACTCATAGGTAGTCACAGGGCAAGTAGAGAAAGACTATGTTGCCAGAAATCTAGAACTAGCCGCATATCTAGAGGTGATCAGGGGTCTAGAAAAAAGATTCCAGGGGTTCACTCTAAAGCATATCCTAAGGGGGGGATAACACAGAAGCGGATGAGTTGGCCAAAGCAGTAGCGAATCAATCAGAGGTACCCGAAGGAACATTCTTCCAAGAATTGACAACTCCAGCGACCACAAAAATATCCAAGGCATTTGCAGAGGTGCTCCTAGTAAACACAGAGGATTGAAGAAAAGCAATAATCAACCATATTAATGGAGTTCATGTGACATCAGATGAAACAAGCGCAGCAAGATTGGTCACACATGCAAGGAATTATACAATAATAGACGGAGTTCTGGACAAGAAAGGCATAGTCCAACCGCTAATTAAATGTATCACCGAGTCAGAAGGCAGAGACCTCCTGCTGGACATTCACTCAGGAATGTTTGGATCACACATTGGTCCTAGAGCACTCTCAGCCAAGGCAATCAGGCCGGGGTTTTACTAGCCAACGCACATCAAGGATGCGTTACAGATAGTAACAACCTGCAAGGCATGCCAGAGTTTCGCACCACACCAGACATCTCCGGGGGGAAAACACAGCTAGTACCTCTGGTGGCCATTTCAAAGATGGGGAATGGACCTTGTCGGCCCATTACCTTCGACGCAAGGCGAGAGCAAGTATGCAGTAGTAGCAGTAGAATACTTCACAAGATGGATAGAGGCCAAGCCACTCGCAACCATCACCTCCGAAACAGTCAAAAAATTCTTCTAGAAAAACATAATTTGCAGATTCGAGGTGCCAAGAACACTCATAGTCGACAACGACAAGCAGTTTGATTTAGATAAGTTCAAAGAATTCTGCGAGAGCATCGGCACAGGAATAGCCTTCGCCTCCTTATATCATGCAGAAAGTAGTGGAGCAGTGGAAAGATCAAACAGAATCATATTCTCAGCAATATCAAAAACACTGTTAGATCACAAGAAGGGCAAATGGGTCAAAGAACTACCCAAGGTGGTATGGTCCCACAACACAAACGTATCAAGAGCCACCAGATTCACTCCATTCAAGTTACTGCATGGAGAAGAAGCAATGATGCCAGAAGAAATCAAGTATCAAAGCCTCCACGTGGTCAAGCAAAACCTTGCGAAAGATGAAGAATACAGCAAAGAGATGACCAAAGCCTACAGACTTGAGGCCATTGATAACATCAACAAATACCAAGACTAAACCAGAAGATGGAGGGATGGAAAAGCGGTCATCAAAAACATCCAAGATGGCGACTGGGTGATGAGGCGGAGGCCAAACGCTCAAAATATAGGGAAGCTACAACCAAAATGGGAAGGACCATTCATGGAAAAGCAAGGTGGAAGGCGGGGGTCTTTCTACCTACAAGATCAAGAAGGAAGGATGTCGGCTCACTCCTGGAATGTCGACAGCCTTAGAAAATATTATACATAGAATGTAAGGACTCCATGGAACTATAAGTGGAGGTCCATAGATTTAAATTTCTGTAATTTATATTTCTTGTAAAACCGGCTTGCACTCTTTTCCTCACACAGGGGCTCCAAATTGGAGGTGAGGTTTTTAACGAGGCAAGACCGTATGTAATCAACCTCTAAAAATATAAAGAGGGCCCCAGAAAAAATGATACAAGCAGTCGAAAGCAGCCGACACCGCAGCTGCAATATTCGACAACACTTCACGATTTGCAAGGTCACATCACGCCTATCGTTAAGAAAGACGACAAGGCATGAAATGACCTCCTAGGAACGCCACAAGTCCTCGAAAAAGACCTATCATATCAGGCATCGAGGGAGGCACCCGCAACCACGAGTTGCAAAATAATCAGAAAAAGACATGCGAACCAATGTAGGCACCGGTAGCCCTAAAATGAGCACAATGCTAGTCAGCAGCAATAATGACCTCCAAAACAAAGCGTTACCAAAGCGAAGGTAACACGAACCTACAAAGCAACCTCCATGCCATACACTTTTCAAAGCGGAGGCAGAAACAATACAAAAAGAACCTCCGCGATATACACATTCCAAAACGGAGCCAACGAATAATATAAATAATCTTTTTTAATTAACTTTTTATTTACAACCGATAAGGCTCATTGCGTCTCGCTCATAACAAGAACAATGCGTGAGACCAAAGCGCATTACCTCCGGGTCAAGATATCTAGCCACTCCACCTAGTTAACCTGCCACCACAAGACAGGGAAGTGGCGCAAAGATTGCCAACACTACAGCCTGCAAAAGAGCAAAGAGCGCAACCTTCGGAAACGCGTCTGGAAGTAAGCAACCTAAGACTCCCTGAAAAGCAAGTGCTGGCGGGAATTAGGCTTGCTCATCCATGAAATACCCCTATTGCCTCCCGGATGTATACCACCCTGTGCCTCCGAAAAACCAGCCAGTTGAATCAAGTCCAACAGTCGCTCGGTACGAAGAGAAGGAGGTGAACCTCCAATGCAAACTTGTACATGAAACATTCCGCCATCATCTATCAGCACACCACTTTGCGCCTTCCATCGGCAAGCGACCACCGCATCCAAAATCCTTACACCTATCACAACAAATAGGATCACAGCCGGCCACCATCTCTAAGGATACAAAGGGAATTCAGATAGAATATCAATGACAAACAGAAGCATCACCATCCTTAACCGCTGGCAACAGGTTTACTAACGTGATTTTTTTCATTATGAGTCCTCACACAGTATCAGTGCAAAAGCATCTCCTAGAAAACACCATCAGTGTAATGTAAATGACAAAGCAGCCTAAACGACAAGGGGAGGAACATATCTTCTTACTAGAACCCCCCAAGCATCATTAAACTAGCTGCAGCTACCTATCATTAAAGGAAACAAGTACCAAATTAGTACCTGTATCATTACACCTCAAGAGGCAAAGGTACAAAATCAAGGGTAGTAAATAACAAAGATACTCAAGAGGCACTATAAAAGAAACAGAGCTCAAAGGTCACAAACACTAGCAGCCAGGAAACAAGCGACCACAAACAGCCCCCCACAGCCAAGATCCAAACAGCAGAAATGGAAGCTGATGTGCGCATATAGCCAAACAAAAACACAAATTACTGCACAAGAATTCGTAAAGGGGTTAGCAAAGTAGCTAACTCAGAGGTCACAAGGGTCTCCGGTGGAATGCAAAAGAAGCTAGTTGATAGTGCAAGCCAATCTGGATCATCGACAACTCGGAGGCAAGGAGATACCGCGTAAGAACTCGTAACGTCCCCCCATCTTCGCTAACATCAACCACAAATTGTCATCGCTGATCAAGCGTCAGGACGCGCGGAGACCACTCCGGAGACAAAAAGCACAAGAACGACAAGAAAAGCTAGCATGCGGCAAAGACAAAGCCAACCCTGGTCGAAGAGAAACAACGGTCGTCATATACATCTTGTAACTAAGGCTAAAATAAATTATTCATAGGGAAATATACATCAAAATGGTTACATCCTCCAAGGAGGAAAAGAAAAACAAACTCGGAGGTCCTGACCATGATCCATCATGAAGGCCTCCGACAGAATCAAATCAACCTCCACAACTCAGTGGAGGTCAAGCTAAACATACCTCGAAGCAACAGTCTCATCGCGGCGTAGCTCCTCCACGTAAATCGGGAAAGTTACAAAGGCCCAGTTGGGCCACGCCACGCGAGAGAATGAGTAAATTAGAGCGCCTATAATCTAAGTCACCAAGAACAAAATCTAACATATCATCCACAGTACACCTAGGAAATGCCGATCTCCAATAATCGCACAGCTCGCCGCTAACGAAAACACCATCACACATAAAGGTAACATGGTCGACCTCCTGCACAGGCCCCAAACTGCAGACCTACGTAGGATGGTTGCGACCATTAATAATTTACATAATTAAAAGTGTCTGAATGTACTTCTTACACGCGCCCGGTGGCACAGGGTCAACAAAAGGCTAAATATCAACAACTACAAGATAAGCTTAATCCTGAACCTCCTCATCAGCAGTCAAATCTTGAGTCTCCGTCTAAGCCTCCGGTGGTGTGTCAGCGTGCTCCGCTACCATTCCAGCACCATCACCCGCAAAAAGAACTTGAGCCTCGGAGGTGCCGGCATCTGTAGAACCTCGAGTACGCGCAAAAGTATCGGCAGAACCTGTTGAGCCCTGAACACCTCATTTTCCATACCTCAGCTCCTAAAATAGGCAAAGGTAAGCAAAAGAAAAAGTCGTCGACAGAGGAAATAGAACAAAAGAAATCAAGGAAAGCAACCCATACCGTTTCACGAGTAACGTTAGCCATGGCCACGGTCTCAGACCGACCGAACTTGGACCAAAATTTCTCCATAAAGCTGCATACGGTGGTTTTAACAAACCGATCCATCTTGCCAAGTTTGGTAGGATTAGACAACTCCGGGCAGGTAAAGATCCCAATCTGCACAATACCTTTAGATGCGAAGAACTTGCAAAGATAGGTGGCAGACATTTTGGCACTGAAGTCAGAGACCCCGGTTAGAAATTCATTAAGATTGCCAAGATTGGCCTTGATCCAAGAGAAGACCCCAGAAGTAGAAGCTTCAGGGTCAACCGGAGTCGCAACGCCACTAAATGCGTTAAGAGCGAAGACATAGGACTCCGCCATCGCCAGCCCGATTGACCTCAGGGCATTCATCTCCACTTCAAGATTCTTGACCTTAGCTTTCAAAGCCTCCACTGACTGGCGCTTGCCATCCAACTCATTGTGAAGGATTTCGGAGATCTCAGTAGCCTTGTCTGCTCGATTGGTAGCAAGGGTCACCGATTTTTGAGCTTCATCAAGAGACTCCTGTAACTCAGTAGACCGAACCTCAAGGCTTGACACTGCTCCTTCAGCTCAGATGTTTTTTGAGCCAACTCTTTTTTCTCATGAGTTTGGGACTCCACCTCCACCTTCAGTGGAACGATCGTGGCATTTTTTCTCACAATCTCAGCATGACTGCTGGACTCAACCACCATGGACATAGCATGGCTTTGCAAAGATGATAAGTATCATCATTAAATGAGACAAATCTGAAAAAGAGTTAATCAAAAAACAAAACAGAACATCGTAGCTACACATGGGGCTTGTGCCCGCATCAGAACATCATGGGGCAGCTGCATAAGACGGCGAGTTAGATTAGCACCCATTACCTCGGTCATCTACCCGATGCCATCAACCCATCCCAAAAGGAAACAATTGTCATCGTCGCCACCACTGCCAGATCTCGAGCCACCGGTGCCTGGCGGATGCTGAGACGAAGCAACAGCACCCTCAGTGATGGCACTTCCAGCCGAGGGTGCAGAGGGCACCGAGGCTATTGGAGGCGTCACCCGCGTAGACTTTGTAGCAATACGATCTGAAATAAACATACGAAAGAAAACAAATTAAAAATGAAATTGAGAAACCCAAAGATTCATAACCACCGCATACTAGCTCACCAAGCAAGTAAATTTTCTCCTCTGAAGCCCTACCACAAGAAGCCTTCAAAGCAAGAAAATCTAGGTAAGTCATACTTCGAGTAAGAACCCCACCTTGGCTCATAGTATAGGCATCCTCTTCCTCTGCCACGTTTTCCTCCTCATGTTGCACGTCCTCCACGAGCTTCTCAACATCATCAGCCTTAACCACCACATCCTTCGCCTCGTCCATCAGAAGAACTAGGATCAAGGTAAGAGCTGGCAAAAGGTTTTGCAATGACCTTCGACAGGATAGCCTCAGTCTCAGTCTGGAGCGGAGGTGCAGCAGACGGCACAGCAGGTCGAAGGGAAGATGAGTCAGAGGGATTGGTTGTAAGAACAGGAGACGCCTCCAGAGGAGTAGCAACAGGAGACAAAGACCACCGAGACGAACTCTCGGAACCAAGCACTATCAGCACACCAGCCTCCGCCAGAGCCTCAGCATCCACCTTCGAGTCCATAACAAGATCCTCCTCATCATCATACAAACTCTCAAAGGCATCATCAACCTCCGCAGTTTTGGCAGAGGCTCCCCTCTGCTTCTTCAATAGCCCACGGGTCAAAACACCAGCCTTCCTCTTCTTGCCCTCAGCAGCATTCGTAGCAGCAGCACCAGCAACAACAGCAGCAGAAATCAAATCCTTCTTGTCAATCTTTTTCCTGATCTTCTCGAGGACCTCACGCTCAACATAGTGCACACCAAGCTCCTCAAAAACTCTATTAAGGCACGGCATAATACTGACCTTCGACCTTCGGGCAAGATATTCTTTCTCAGAAACTTCACCCAGAATTTCAATAGCCTTTCGTTCAGTGACATGAACAAACTCTTCCTTGCTCTGACCCATGGGAAGGCAAAGCCCAAAATGCGGGCAAGGGATTCCACCAGCAACTCCAAAAATAGGGAGGTCCAGTCTCTGCATGGTAAATTTTTTCTGGACCGGACCACGAAGCAGGGGCCAGAAAGCAGAGGCTATCATCTCCTCAACAAGGTCCCTACCACCCGAATAGCGGCAAGCTGCACTAAAAGCCTTCGTGAAAGACCTCCGCTTCTCGGAATCAACCAAATCAGGCTTCACACTAGTCAATGGGTTCATCGGGGTCATCACGGAGGCAAAAGGAAACCGATTAACACTTTTACCATCCTTCTTAGGCCGAGTGACGCTGGCGGTCTGCACATAAAACCAGAAATCCAACCAGCCAATAGGCTCATACTTCCCCTCTGGCACCAAGAGATCAGAATTTTTTCCTTACCCTTGCCCAGGTTCCTCTTAGCCATAAAGCTACAAGATGCAAACTAGGCTATTTTGGCACCAACATACCGTGGTTGTTTTTGTAGCTCATAGTACTCCGTGAAGGTGTTCATACTAAGCTCACCACCATAAGACTCGACAGCCCAGAGAAACTTTCTCAGATTTAGGAAAGCATAGGGGGTCATGTGATGGAGCTGAACTTCGAACCACTCAAGAACGTACCGAAGGAAGTTGGTCGAAGGGAATCAGAGGCCATAGGTGAAGAAATCCCGAAAAACAACAGCCTCATTCTTCTCAGGCTTGGGCACAGTCTCTCCATGTGGAGGCCGCCAGTGACCAGCAGGAAGGAATCCTTTTTCCTCAAGCTATGCAATCATACTCTGCGTCATCCGACTATAAGCAAAGTCGTAGGTGACCTCTGCCACGGCCGAATCAACCTTCAGAGACATCAAATCACTCAGGAAAGCTTCGACGTCCGACAAGGACTCTTCAAGATCCTTGGTCTCCACGGTAGCCAGCATGCACTGCTCGAAGAGATCTAGGAAGCCTCCGACTCCGACACCCTGGAAGTTGGAGTAGGGGCTAGAGAACGGGCGGTGATGCGTGCAGCAAGGGTGTTTGGGTGCCACGGCGATAAAATGCTAAGGAAAATTGAAAGCAGAGGCAGCAACCGAAAGGACAAGCTACGCAGTGGTGAATCAAGGGGGGTACGGGTCATTTTCACCGTTCCCACCCTTATATAGGCAGTGAAGCGGCGCCTTGAATTCTCAGCCCAATGGTGGCATCAGTGCGCAGATCAGACGGCCTATATCAAACCAATTCAAAATCAATGGTCAAGACCGAACAGTGTGCAACGGTAAAAGACTCAGCCTCCGGTCCAACGGTCACCGGGCCAAGGGGGGACGGAGGTAAAAGCAGACTCGTGACCAGGGGCGTGTTGATGGCTAGACCCGCCTCCGCTGGACCTAACCCTCAAGAGGGGAATGTTGGGGATGTGCCCCAAGGCCGGGGAAGCTTGTTACCTCCGACTGACACCTAACCAATGATCAGGTGTCTCTTTTGTGATTTTGTGTCTGCAGGCACTAAAGAGAAGCCCTAGGGTCAGTCAACACGGAGGCCAAGTGGCGTCACGTCCCCTGATTGTGGTGGTTCTTTGACAGGGCCTCCGATTTCCTCGGAGGTCCTCAGCAGAGGTGATAACGCGCGAAGACGATGGCGATCAAGACGGCGAGATGGGCCAAAGCGAGGCTTGTCATCAAGGAGCGGACTCGATGGGCCCTTCTTGCGGGCTATAATGGGCCTCGGCCCATGTGTCGCTGCAGCAAAAAGGTGGACGGCCCTGTCCTTGGGAGACCCACGTGTAATAGAGTCAGTATCTAGGGTTTCGGAACTCCCACAAGGGGTACGCTTGTACTTTTAATCTTGAGCTGGGCAGCCATTATAAAAGACAATGCCCCCTGTGTAATTAGGGGGTTGTCCTCTGGTAGTTGCGGTGCCACCTACCCTAAGGGCCCGCTGTGTAATTACCCCCCAGTATATATCAATTGAGTATTAACTCCGGTTTTCCAGTTTTACCTCACTCTAAACCTGCTGGAACCCTGTTCCAACAAGTTTCATTATATAATAATAGCGTCTTTGATAACATGCAATTCTTTCTTGACCTTGATCCTTTCTTGTGACAATTTCTAGGCATTGGCAATGCCCTGTGAAATCTTATTTCCACCACGACAAACTATGGAAAATGCTCTATACTTTATGTCTTTATCATGTGCATCAGAGACGTTGGATAATTTTCCCCTTGAGATATAGTCCCTGTGTTTCCTGAGTATGTTTATACTTATACAAATCATGAGGCTATTACTAATTGAAAACATCATTTTAATCCTTACAAGACGTGATAAAAAAACATAGATCCTAGACATTTTCATAATAATTTGAAGATCTTTAATTTAGACTATAATCATCATCGCCAATAAGGAAAAAATGGTCCTTTGCACACAAGATGCCAGCTCTGCTTTTCCAGGATACGGGACGATGCTTCTTTGGCAGATCGTTAAGGAAGAAATGGAGTTCATGGGCCGAATGGGGCCTGAACCCTAGGAGCCCTTGGCGGTGCCCTACGCGTCGCCGCCGCATCGGCGCTGATGCCGGCCCGCAGGGACCCGCTGTCCCAGGATCCGGCGGCCAGGCGCCCTCCCCCACCGCCGGAGACCTTCCTCGCGGCGCATCGAGGCCCGCCCGCCTGCCCTGCTGCATGCTGGAGCGCGCGGTGGGTCGGCAGCAGACACCCGGGCCCCCACCGCCACCGTGGTGACATCGAGGCCGGCCAGTGAGGCTCCACCGACCACAGATCCGGTGTCCTGGAGCTCCCCCCATCCCCCGGCGCCTCCCCCAACCCCGAGATGCCCGACCCGGGTGGGCTGCCGCTGAGGTCGGCTGTCGCTGCCGCCATAGGGGAGCCTGGGAACGGCTCTAGGGCCGGAGGGCCACCTCCGCCATTGTCCCCAGCGGTGCCATCCATGACAGTTTCGCCCGGGCTCATAGCGAGCTTCCTGGCATCGTCGACGCTGGCGCAGGCCGCCCAGCCCCGCCGCCTGTCCGAGGTGGAGGAGTCGCAGGTCATCGTCGAGGATGCCTCAGAGGACAAGAACGATGAGGAGGGGGCCGTGGTCTCCCCTAGGCCATGGCCAGTGGCGGAGGCTCCTTCGTGACGACGGTCCCAAGATCCTCCCTTTCTCCACATGCGGCTCCCTTCGTGCTAGCCTCGTTTGGGCGCTCCAAGCACCGGCAGTGGGCGGACGACGACGACGGCGCGTCCGGCGACGAGCAGCCCATGACCTACCTAGCTACTGCCAATCGGTCACCGAAGCCAGTAGCTGTGCCTATGGTGCAGCCGCAGGTAAGCTTGACTGTGCCGCCGGGTCATGGCGGTGTGGTTGCCAAGTCAGGCAAGCCTCCAAGAAGACAGAGGAAGCGTCGTCAATGGCGTCTCCTGCTGGTGAGGGGCATTCCTGCTCAGCCAGTGGAGGGGCGTGCCCCTGCCTGACAGCACTCGAATGACGTAGGCGCTCCGCGCATTCGGCCACCGACGCTGTGCCGGAACAAGTGCCCGTAAACCAGCGTATGGGGTCGATGCGTCGTGCGACCGCCCCGAACAACGATGGGTGGCAGCGCGTGCTTCCCCAGCATCCCCATCAACCAGCGTAGTCGTCGTGTCCGTGGCAGCGCTGCGGGCCGAGCGTTGGAGGGCAGTGCTTCGGACCACGGCAGTTTCTGGCATACGCCGATGGTCGCTGCTTCAAATGCCTCGCGGCGAGGCACCGGGTCGCCAACTGCAACCTCCCTTAGCGATGCCTCCCCTGCCATGGCCTCGGCCACTTTGCGCAGGACTGCAAGAGGCCAAGGCGCACCCGCGATGAAGCCAAGCGTGTCGCTCGGTCAGGGTGTGGCAGTGGCGGTAGTGCCAACGACGTCGTGGGTGGCGGTGGCGCACCCGCGATGGACAAGGCCGAGGCCCAGCCCCGACCATTGTCACCACTCCCACTAGCGTGGCCACGGCCACCGCTCGCGCCAACACCATCGTCGCAGGAGGAAGCGAAAGCTGGAGGCGGGTTGCGCCGCCCAACCTTTGAAGGTTTGGCAGCCATGGATTGCTCGCCTAGGGGTGGAAGCACCGATCGAGCCTCCAGTCGGCAACTCGGGGCTTGGATCATACCCTGCAAATCCGATGGCCACCTGGAAGACGTCACCTGGGCCATCATTCTCGAAGGTCTGCTACCACCACCCCAAAGGCCGTCCATGGAGCCGGAAGTCACCCCGCTGGCGGTGACAGGATCTCAGAGGAGGACTGCGCTGCCTTGGCCTCATCGCCGATCGATTTGGCAGCCACAAAGGCCACGGTCGTTACGGAGGCCACACCAGTCGCGGAGGCCAATGAAAACCTCCAGGACACGATGCCGGCCCAGTCAGAGGAGGTGCCGTGCTCGACCCCTTTGGCTGTCGACCGGACGGTGCTGGAAACCCCGCCGCCGCCGGCGAACTCAGCTTCAGCACAACGCCGCCTCAAGACCTTTGTCGACAAAATCAAGAAGCCAAGACCCGAAGCCATCCTGCGCCGAACTTCACCAAAGAAGGCTACCACACCATGGCACAGGCCACTGCGCAGTCGGCGGCTCGCTGCCCAGAGCATTTCTAGGCTACCGGCGTCCAAGCGTGGTGAGTACCTGATTCTGAAGCGCCTCGGCCAGGTATCACCGCTGACTGAGTCCACTGCGACCAACAAGTTCAACGCCCTATTCGGGGGTAAGCCGGAGGACGACGAGGCCCTCAAGGAACTTTTCCCTGACGGTTGGGTTGTCGGCGAGCGCAGAAGGCGCCGCCGCGCGCCACGCGTGCAGGCTTGACCGGTGGCACCGGCGCCAAGAACCCAAGTTGTTTAATACAACGAGCAATACCTTAGCGAAAACATTCTAAGGGTGTGTGCTTCTTTGTGCTGCATTGTCAATCTTGTAAAAGCGCCCCTAGTTGTACTAAAACCTTTCTTCTTAATGAAAATACGCACAAATCTTTTGGGTGATTGAGAAAAAAATCATTGCTAATAATGGGCCATCAGATGGTCCGCATTAGTTAGGCTTATGTGGGGCTGAAGCTAGGCACCCAATGTTTTTTTTCCCTTCATGGTCGTGGAAGTTTAGGGTTATTTGTTTTCTTTCTGGTTTGCAGTTAAACCGAAGCTATGACCCTAGTAACCGACCACCGAAGGTCCTAGATACGAAAACAGAACCGCATAAACGACAAAAAAATCTTGTTGTTTTTTTAACGCCTCTCATCGATACAGCTATAGTATCTGTTCATACACATGCACGCCCACTCAACACACGCACACCACTCATACCACCCATGTACAAATAAATCTACAACTATACTTGATATGAAGATCGCGTCCTTCTTGAGATCACCGAAATCCTCTGACTTCGTAGACGACAGACACGTCGCGATCCCGTTATGGCTTCACGCGAGAGAGGCAGACACTTGAACCTGTGGCACAAGCGGAGACTATTTATTAATGAGGGCACACCCGGTGCGAGGCCGGGAGTCGAACTCCCGACCGGCCGCTCGCACATCAGCTGAGCCAACCACCGCGCTATCAGTGCGTTCGTTTGTTGTTTTTTTTGTTCCTTCTATAATGTGCCCACCTAGAACTTTATTATACGTAAGATAAACAAAGTGGTGTGCCAGTCATATAATCATCATATTGTTTGAGATGCTTGACTTTTGTTGATAGTAAATTGAGAGTCACTGACAAATAGCTATAACTTCCACACCTATTTACTTATCATTTGGGGTCATTTCTCATAAAAAAAAAAGAAAAAGAGTCAAAGAAAGGACGGGAGATTTTCTTCGTGTCAAATCAAACAAAAAAAGAGAGGTGAAAGATACCATAGCAATGTGGTATCAGGCTGCCTATCTTCTCGTAGTTGGATTTCCAACTTTTTGGAATGTTCAAAATTTCACTTGAGCGTCCAAGTCTTGATCAATACAAGGTTCGAGCACCATGCCAAATGTGTCCGAAAAAGAAGAGCAAAGCAAAGCTAGCACTCTGGTCATTGCTAGATTTCTTAACGATCGGCATCAGGAGCTACAGATCTGAGCTTGTTCGGTATATTTTTCAGAGAATCAGTCATGTTAGTGTGTCCAGGGTTTTGTATAAAGAAATGGTTTTTTTAAAAAAAATAGTTACCGGGGTCAACTTACACGAACATATCACATGGGCCAACGAAGTGCAAGTCGCTTTTCCCTTTTTGGAGTGCCGCACATGTACAAAGCCCAAGTCCGGTAGATTACGCGCCAGCCAATCGTAACTAGCTAGGGGCACTAAGCACACTGTACGGTTCGGTGATTATTTGCAAGTAATCCGATCACACTGTAAGTACTAACATCCCCTTACGTTCGTTTGTTTGGCGCCAAGGACTGTAAAAGCTTCACGACTGCGCTTCCAGCAATGGCGACAAGACAATGAGTCAATGACTACGCTGCTCCACCGCCTTTCCGCGGTTTTTGTGCTGAGTCTCGTTCCTTCTGGCTCCGAGCTCGACGGCGCCGCCGCCGGCCCGCCGCGGTCGCCATTGCTTACCTGACGTTGGTATCCTCGAGATCTACAGCTCGCGCGCATGGGAGAACTTCTCTAGTACGGCGTCACTCTCTTCACTCTTCGGTGGTGCCACCGCACCATCGGCGGCATCCCGGCTCACAGTCCACGGGACCACGAGACCACGCTACCACGGCGAGTCCCGCGGTGTCAGAGGCTCTCCGATGGCGCCACACCACCGTTGGCAGCATCTCGGGCGGGCGAGTCCGCGCCGTCACATGACACGAGTGACGAAGGCTGCTTCAGGTAACAGCTGACAAGGCGTTCGATCGCGGTCGAATCGTGGCGCTGGTGTTGCTGATGTCGTGGTCCCTGTCCGGCTCAACATGGTACTAGTAAGTTAGTAATAATTTGTTACTATACAGTAACAAATATCGTTACACGAGGAAACCAAACGATTGATGGGATCTGTTCTTCTTCTCAACTAAGCACTCCTACTAAACAACACCAAATGATTTGTGGTAACCTAGCTCATGCTACATGTCTCAATCAGAGTAGTTGCCATCGTCCGCCGAGCTCCAATTCAGCTTCGGGCCGTCGTCCGGCAAGCATAAATAAACCTTGAAAATTGGTAGTAGCAGTAGCCTGCAATGGGCGGCAGACGCGTTTCATTCGTCCAAAGCATTTGTTTTTGGAAGAAAGTCCAACGCACGTTCAAGTGACGTGGGGCGCGGGTAGTCATTAGTCAAGTACTGCAGTTTCAGTCTCAGGGAAGTTGTTTGTTCTTGTCCGGGCAGTCAACTTCTGGAGCGCGTCTGCATATTCTAGGCGTGGCGTCATCCTGCTGGTTGTGAATCCTCCTCCGACCTCCGGTCCTCACCACATACGGAGTAGTATTTTTTTGGAAGAACCTCACCATATAGTATTCCTCAACAGCAGGACACAGGTCCAGCGCTGTGGCGAATTCCGTGTGTGAATGTGATCTCCACTTCCATATTTACCCTGCAAAACATGTGCTACCGTACACCAAGAATGTATAAGAAACCACTAATCCCCATGCTCCCAGCTAGTAATGAGCTACGCTACGTGATCTGGCCACAGGAATCTCAGTTGGGGCATGTGGGCAGCCCCAGCCACGCACTGACGATCACCACGGTCCACGGCGTTTTTTCACCTCCTGTGCCGCGGTAAGTGAGCAAACTGCAGAGCAGGGCACCCCGGGGCGGCCCGTTGAAAAAGTGGGACGCCTGTCGCTGGACATTTCCATTTGGGACGTCACTCGCCATCGGATTCCATCCATCCAGTCATGGCCACTACTGGAGACGTTTAGCTATGAACATGGCCATGACTTGCAGGAAAGGGCGCTCTGACAGCCGCGGAAAAGAACCCCTCGAACTAGTGCTGGACTGCCGGTAGCACGTCGCGCTCCACGGTCGATCCGCCGGTGCGCCCCCACTGCTGTGACTGTGACGCAGAGAAAATACTCGCAGCCAAATCAACATTCCGGCCGAGGCTCAGACGGTTGCAGAACGCATTATTGCTGATAGTTCACCGGTGAAAAACACATGCCAAGGTGCACGCCTGGTGACGCTCCGGCAGAATAAAATTTGTGGGCGTGCGTGACGGCAGCACAACGCAGAAGCATCGCGCATCTCAACGGGAGGAGCTCATCAGCCCCCGGCGCCTCTTTTCTTTATGTGCGCGCCCGCGCCCGCGCCCGCCACTGGTTAGTTGAGGTCCACTCGGGCACTCGGCGGCGATCCAGTCCCCAACGTGACCGCGTCCAGCAAGCGTCGTATATAACGACGGGCGCCAGTAGCCGTTCGGTGATCTGGCCACCCCGAGCACGGCCAAAAAGGCGCGCACCCAGACGGCCAGACCCAGCGAGCGGCAGGCAGATCGAGCACCACAGCACAGCTCAGCCTTCAGCTCGACCTACCTCCCGCGCCCTCTGCGGCTGCGCAGTTGTGCGGTACGGTGTCGTGCGCCAGAAGCCCAGGAAGAATGCTGCCGGCCGGGTGCGGCCTCCTGCCGTGCCTCCGCCGCGACAAGGGCGAGGCGGCGGGCCGAACCGACTCCCGCGTCGCGGAAGAGCCCGCGCTGTCGCCGTCGTCGTCTCTCGGCAACGGCAAGGGCGGCAGCGGGGCGGCCAGGCGGTACGCGTGGGCCGAGATCGAGTCCGTCACGGCGGGCTTCTCGTCCCGCGTCATCGGCCAGGGCGGCTTCAGCACCGTGTACCTGGCCTGCCTCTCCTCCTCCCGCCTCGGCGCCGTCAAGGTGCAGCGCAGCAGCGAGCGCCTCCACCGGGCCTTCCGCCAGGAGCTCCACGTGCTCCTCTCGCTCCGGCACCCGCACATCGTCCGCCTCCTCGGCTACTGCGACGAACGAGGTAACAAGACGCACCATCACTTGATAAGCAGCTCCACTGAGCTAGCAAGCAACGACAGGACCGGAGCTTCTTTTCTTTTTCTCTTTCTCACTCTCTGCGTGCGTGCGTACGTGCAGAGGAAGGCGTGCTGGTGTTCGAGTACGCCGCGAACGGCGACCTCCACGAGCGTCTCCACGGCCACGGCGGCAAGGCGGCGACGCCGCTCCCGTGGGCGCGGCGCATGGCGGTGGCGTTCCAGGTGGCCATGGCGCTGGAGCACCTCCACGAGAGCCGGGACCCGGCGGTGATCCACGGCGACATCAAGTCCTCCAACGTGCTCCTCGACGCCAGCCTTGACGCCAAGCTCTGCGACTTCGGCTTCGCGCACGTCGGCTTCTCGGCCGCGCTCCAGCCTCCGGACGCCGCGCCGGCGTCGGCGCGCCCCGTCCCCGTCATGGGCTCCCCGGGCTACGTCGACCCGCACTTCCTCCGCTCGGGCGTCGCCAACAAGAAGAGCGACGTGTACAGCTTCGGCGTGCTGCTGCTGGAGCTCCTCACGGGGCGGGAGGCCATGTGCGCCGACACGCGGCGCCGCCTCGCCGCCGCGGTGGGTCCTACGCTCAGCGAAGGTGGAAAAGTAGACGAGGTCGTGGACCGGAGGCTCGGGGACGAGTACGACGCCCATGAGGCGGCCACCGTGGCGGCGCTTGCGCTGCGGTGCGTCAACGAGGGCCCCGGGATGCGGCCCTCCATGGCGGAGGTGGTTCGCAAGCTCCAGGAGAAGACGACCGCGCTCATCTCGGCCGCTGGATGCAAACCAGCCGGCAAGATGGATTCCTGAGTGAGCTGTACTGCTTGTTAGCCGAAGACCGTAAATACTAGCTAGCTTTGTTTAGAGAGAGACAGAGAGTAGAAAGTGAAGATAATGGTTCTTTTTTTTTTTTTTACTTGAGCTTGTTAATGCAGCGTGGATTAGTAGTTGTTGAATTGGATTACGTAGAAAATTCTTGGTGATGTCAGTGTTGGTTGTAGGGTTTGTAGTGGCTCGTTAATCAAATCGATCTTGTCCAATTCGTTGAAGGTTGATGTGATTTACTCTGCGTCATGTGACCTGATCTTGCACGTACTTTGAGACGGGTTTGTTGATTACAAGTCAAGTTGATCGCCAAGAATAAGGAATTCAATAGATCTTGATCGCTATTGAGTAGTAACATGCAAGTGGGTTTCGACGAAGCAAAGCGACGGTATGCAAATGGCGTCTAGTTTCAGAAGCTATTTTTCCCTTTATCTGCGTTTTCAGTAGTTTTTTCAGTTAGAGAATAACGCAATGTGCAGGAAGTGGCAGGAATAATAATGGAGGTCGCGCTTCGCTTGTGTGAAATGGATCAGCAGACATATGCAATACAGCATATATATCTTGCTGTATGTAAAATGAAAATGAAAATGGTTTCTTTGCACCAGCCACCGGAGGCTTTTGGTCTTACGCTTGATATTCTCTCACCTTAGTTACATTTCTCTGATAAGACTGGTAACATTATCTAACCTGTAAATAATACGGAACTAGATGTGCACTCTGCCAAGCATTTTTTTTCCCCTTTACTGCTTAGCTAATAACTTTGCATGTGCCCTTAAACACGATGAACAATAACAGAAAGGAATTTAGTGAGTGAATGCTGCAGCGTGTGCTTTTATATGCTCCACTTGTGGTGTGCATCGCGTGGTCTGATCTCTCATGCGTGCCGGATCATTATTCAGGCTTTAAAAACGGACTCGTGTGATTAGTGAGCGAGGCACGGAAACTGACCGAGTCACGGGAAAGAAAAAACACATGGAAATGGCGCAGCAGCCAGCAGACTTCAGACCGGCTGCTGCTGCTGACACCCCAACTAACAGCCTATATCTAGATGAGACGACCTGGATAACCAATTAACAAATTGCTAACGAGCAGCATGTACCGTACGTGCGAAACGGATGTGCCGTATAATTGTAACCGTTAACAAATCCGCTGGAGAAGTTGGTTAGGCAGCTGCTTGTTGCAAGTTGCAGCTTGCATGCGGCAAGAGGGCGCTTTTAATTTGCTGGTTGTACATTGCAACGTCACTCTTGTTTGTGTGTGTAGTGGTTAGTGGATAACTGGATACATGGAGTAAAATGCAGCGGTCCACCTGCAACTGCAACTAATATTGCTGGCAGGCAGGCATTGCTGCTAACTCATGCTCGGTGCAGTAGATGCAAGCTCCTGCCAGGTTTTACCTCCAGTAATTGAAGGTTTATATCATATCACAGGCAAAAAAATTTCCCAAGTTTCCCTGCCTGAACTAGTGGTGACAGATACGTACTTTTTATACTAGCCGGTTAGCAGGAACACTACAGCGCTGCCGGGGATTGTACAATACAGCTTGACACGGAGATGTGTACTTCGATCGCCTGCCGTGTTGCCAACGGCAGATCGAGGCTGGCAGGACGATGACTGAATTGAATACCACAGCGACAGCCGGGGGGGGTTCAGAGCGGCGAAGGTGGTGAGCTAGCGTTTAGCATTTATTTATTTTTTTTTTTGCTCCGTCGCCAAATCACATGCGAGTAGATCTCGTCGCGCGAACAGCTCTTGTGATTAGTCTGAAAACTAAGTACGGAGTACTAATAATGCTCCAAACGTGATATGGAAATACTAGGTGTGTTTGCTGTGTTTCTATGTTGCTTGATTTGCCCGGCGACACCTACTAAGGGGAGTGACTGCACGGCGCACGTGCGCTAGAAACGATACTGGCGCACGCGCCCTCCGACTGATGCCGGCACGCAGTTTGTACGGACGCGCGTTGCGGTGTAGGTTCCCCTATCTAGCTTCATTCACAGGCCCATCTTTTTCTACATGGTCTATATAGTTGTTTGGGTTCTCCTCTCTAGCTTCTTTTCTAACGGGCCAAATATAATTTCTACGAGCTTTAATTTTCTCTTTCGGGACAACAGGTTTGTGGGTGAAGAAAAGGGCGGGGGGATGGTTTCATATCCATATGGAAGTGAAAGTAAATATTTTTAAAATTCTCATAATATAAAACAACAGTTGTCAGGAAAAAATAGAAAAAGAAAATACATGTTTTTCTCCTCCATAATACTTTATACGGAATCCAGTTTTTTCTCTTTTAGTAATACAATATAAAGGAATTAGTTCAACCAATGTAGCAAAAAATAAAAACTAGTTCATAAAAACATGTAAGGTTATCAGGATAGATATATATGACTTTGCAATTAGCTAATATATACAAAACACACTAGTGCAGGGTACGCCATGTGGCGCGCATGTGCAGTGATCCATAAAATTTTAAATATGGAGACTTCGCAATGTACAGATCGCTCCATTGGCCGGTGTTTCGTCTATGCCGATTATCAGAACTCCATTTTCATGTGGCCTTGTAACTGATCTGTTTGTGAGCAGTAATTCAAGTATGGTGTATCAGCCAAAATGAGCAAGATTCATTAAAACGTTTATTAAAACGTTTAAGATTTTCTACTGTTTTATTTACCAACGGTGAAAGCTCTGTGCTAAAGCTGAAACCTTGTTCTCTTGACTCTACCCATTGTTGTCCATGTGGAGAACGATTTGGAGGTCCTCCTCCAGGTAGCTTCTTTGCTGAAAATTCAAAACAAAAGAAGTAAAGCAAAGCTAAGTTAAGAACTTAGGATTCCCAGTGATTTGATTATTTCAGTAAGCTAACTAAATAGATAATGAAATGTCAATTGGCTTACTAGCAAGTTTGTGCCGGCTGTTGCCGTTTGGAACGAACAGCTGGAACACATCTCCTTGGTTGCTGAATGAAAACCCTGAGCTGGAGCTCTCAAGTGAGAAGACCGAGGTTGCCAAAGGGCCACATGCTTCAAATATCTGAATTTTGCTAGTGCCATGAGTAAGCTACTAATTTGGTCGACTGATCTATCATAGGACAGAACAAGCTCACAAGTGGGAAGTTTAAACTTACATCTTTTCGTAGGAGAGTAGACATGTTGCTGAAGTAAAACAGTGGAATTGATAAGAACTTTGAAAGATGGTATTTTTAAAAGTTTGAACGGGGCTCTGCTGTCAATCACCTAAACAAAAGAATATTTTGACAGAAGAATTAAGTAAACATTGTGGCTACGGGATCGATCAATAAAATTCTCTAATACAAGATTTTTAATACGGAGCCACCACTATTCATCAATAAATATAATACAGAGCTATATGGGTAAGATTTTAGAGTAGAGATCAAAATAAGGAATTCAGATGGCATTTTTCTGCCAAAATTTATGGCAGTCAGCAACCTGCATAAATCATGAGAGCAAAAATCATTGTACAGATGCATGGATTCAATATCAATTAGATGAACTAGAGACCATGTACTGACAGCAAGTGAGAGAGAAGAGTCAAAGGAGGATCCCGTGTGGTGATTGCGGTGTCATGTCCTATTGCAGCACGCGCTGCACCACTACCACTGCACTTCGATCACCTTCTACACCACAGCTGCACATATGGTAATTGTACATCGTTATAAAAGATGTAGTAAAAGCAACTTGAAAGGTTGAACAACCGTAAGCATGGACAAAAGCGTACGAAGATAATAATGATCTGGTTAGGGAAGAAAGTTGGTATATCTAGGTTGACCTCGATGATCTCTCAATCTAGAAATTATGACAACAAGAAAACAAAGATCATTTGTTTGTCTTGCCTAACCAGAACATTTGAATTTGTATTGCTAGATTGAAGGATGTTTTAGTACTCACTCTTAATACTTCACATGAACACAATTAGGAGAGATGGGTTGGAAAATCGTAAGGAAATGTTAGGGGCTATATTCGTGGAGCACAGGAAGCATCATGATGGCCGTAAGGAATGTTAAGGGCTATACTCGAGGAGCACAAGAAGCATCATGATGGCCGTAAGGAATGTTAGGGGTTGTACCTTGAAGAGCACAAGAAGAATTATGATGGAAATCTTGACACGTTGCTACAACAAATAGCAACAAGGTCAATAGAATTGAAATGAGCAGCAGCAATGTGCATCTAAGCAGATACTACAAACCTAAAAGTAATGAACACACCACAGGATCGATCCCCTAGTGTAGCCACCATGTGTAGCTAGGGGAGGAAGCCCTCACACCTCAAAGAACGCCCACGAGAGGGAGAGATGGGAGTCATATTGCTTGATGATCTAATTTTTTTATTCACAACAGCACCATGTAAAATAGATGACTCTGTTACATAGTTAATTAATTTTTTGAAAAAAGGAAAACCTTAAAAACTAAACACTAAAAAAATCTTCCAGTAGGATTCTACCATTACCATAAGTAAACAGAAGGAGCACATCTCTTTTGCATAGTTAGGACTTTGTGAGTCTTGGATGTTTGTGCCCAAAACTACGACAAGGCCGGGACAACAATGCACAGTGTGGTCAGTGGCACATAAGTGGGCCACAATGACTAGGAAAATACAAAATCATGGTAGTAATAGGAATCTTGCAAAGAATGAAGGAAAATAATATGCGGTGTTTAAATAGCACTACAACTATGCACATGAGGATCAAATGGCAGAGAAGATTAGTAAGCAGTGATTATAGGTCTCTCTTATTACAATTAAGTGAATAAATAACCTAAAAGTAAAAGTTGATCATGAAGCCATATGAGAAAAGAAAACATGCTAGCTGCCTTGCTGACATCGCATACAACAAAAGCTATAGACACAAATCCGAAAAGCATGATGAGACATGGAAGCAATAGAGCATGATGAGACATGGAAGCAATAGTTAGCATTCTAAAAAGGATAACATTTCAGGTGCAGACTGAGAACTGAAATCTCCAAGGTAGTCCCCTAAACGGTGCTCAATAGAATCATCAATTATAGAAGGGCATCGGATAGCTACGACCTTAGTATGGTATATATTTTCTGAGTTCCACCATGACTACCTAAGTATCATTTAATCCTAGGAAACATAAAATAAAAATGTTTCGATGGGGCTAAGCCATTAGTAGAATGAACTCCTTACAAATATCCTAAAAGAATTTGTGCCAACAGAAGCAATGTTGCAAAGCAAAAATGAACTGAATAAGAAGTAGTGTTTAAATGGCACCATGCCTATGCAAATGAGGGATGAACAACCGAGCATATTAAAGAAGGGCATGGAGGTCGTCGCCGGTGACAGCGTCCACATCCTCGGAGCGGCAGGAACCCCCGCCACCCAAGCTATAGCCGCCAGATCTCGACCAACACAAGGGATCCGCCTCCTCCTAAAAAATTGAATCCCCTCAAATCAACATCCGAATCCACCACGAATCGAGACCGCGAGGACGGATCGTCCTCGAAATCAAAGCCGATACGAACGATGGCCTACCTTCACTTCACCTCCACGTGGACTGGAGCCACCGGCCGCGCTCCGGTGCCGACGAGGCCTGGCCCTCAACGTTGATGGTGAATCGATGGGCGCCGCCGTCGAAAAATTGCCGGTGCGATGGGGGATTCCAACGGCGCGTTGACTGCGAGAAAAATAGGGACCGATCGCGGAGAGAATGGGGAAAAGAAACCGCCGTACTATTTGAATTATTTTAAATCCTCCACCCCACTGACGGGTCCGGACAAGAAAAATGACAAAAACGAAACAGAAAAGGAAAGGATGCGGACGGGAATAGTCGTACCTCCTGTAAACAACATCCGTGCACTAGCAGCCGTAACGGCGCGCGTGCGCCAAATAGTCTCTGTGCCTACTAACAGGCTGGTTTAGCGTGGAAGCCGCATTTGTTTAGCCTCCGGGTTTTGTTCACGGCACATGGGGAATTTTGTTCAGTCTCCTCCGTCAGGCAGGCAGCCCCCGTACTCGTTTTTAGTATGGTGAGGCCACGGATGTCGTGTTACATTGTTTGCATTATTTGTTTGTTTACTTATTTATTCCGAACAGAGAAGTATAGTACAGTTTCGATGTCGAAATGGATTTGCTTCGTGACTCTCAAGATTTTTATTTATTTCTTATTTAAAAATATCAGTCTTTGGCCGGCCCACCCACACGACGGCCATGACGGCCACTCCGTCGCTTCCGGCGGCGTCCTCCGGTGCAGGGCATGGCCGCCGCCCTCTCCGTCTCCAAGGCGGGCCTTCCCAACCGCGAGATCGGACCATGGAAGCCCGGCACGGGGCACGCCCCCATCCTCGCCGTTGGCCGCCGCCCAGGCCCCAGAGCGCGCAGCCGCGAGCGTCCTCGCCGCGACCTCCGGCGTCCACGCGCCGGCCGTGGTAGCCGCGGACGTGCCCGAGGCGGACGTGGGCACGCCGGCAAGCGCCTCCTCACCGCCACCACCCCTTCTCATCCTCTCCCCCCTCCCCGCCGCCGTGCGCGCGGGCAAGAAGCCGCGCCGCCGCCGGTGGCGTCGTCCTCAAGCTCGCCACGGCCACCCTCCGGTCGCCCCTCCCCTACAAAGGTCGTGGCCAGCGCCGCCTCGTTGCCTGTGGATCCCCCGCCCGGCGCGCTAGGGGCCGCTGCCGGCGGCGCTCCGCCGGTTGGGGACGACCCGAGACCCGGGGCGCCGGCAGGGCTGGTGTGCCGAGCCGACGAGTTTGACGCCGAGCAGCCGCCGCCGGGGTTCCCCGTCTTCGGCCTCTTCTGCTCCGCGCCCAGTGAGGAAGGTTGCGCTGCTACGGTGGATGGCGTTGAGGACGGGGTTCTCCGCATGCCGCCAGCGAGCGCACCCTCGCCACCGCTACCTGGTGTAGCCGTCAAGGATGGCCGCAACGTCGGGAAAACCAGGGTCGAATACTCCATATTCATCGTGGAGGATGTCCCGGAGGACGACGACGACGACGACGATGTGGACGTGGGCGTATGTGGCCTCGGCCTCGACGCCTTCGTCGTCAACCCGTTCGCCCCCGTCGCGAGCCCGTCCTCGTCCCTGTCCCCCGATGCGGCGCCCTTTCACCCCGGGAGCTCCACGCAGGGTCGCTCAAAGCAGCGGCGTTGGGCGGACGACAGCGATGCGTCCGGCGATAAGCGGCCCTTATCTTACCTGGACACTGCTCGCCGGGCGCCGAGGCCTGCCGCTGCGCCTCCAGGGCGGCCGAATGATGTTCGTCGCCCTCCAAGGGCACCGCTTATGCCTCCGCCCAATGCGGCTGCCGCTGCTCCTGGCTACTGCAATGCGGTCGTTGGGCAGTGCGAGCCTCGGCGAGGTCGGAGGAGCTGTGGGCGACCGCGTCCACACCTGCTGAGTGGCCTTCCTGTTCGCCCAACGGAGGGTCGCGCCCCTAACCGTAGGCGTCCCAGGGGTCGCGGGTGCATGTCCGCCAAGTTGGTGAGCGGGCGGGAGCGGCTACCCGTCCACCAGCAGCTGGGATCGGCGCGCTGAGCGACCGCCCCGGATGCCGATGGGTGGCAGTGCGTACTCCCCCAGCGCCTTACCCAGCCGGCGTGGGCGCCGCGTCCCCGACGGCGCCGTGGGGCGGGCGCCGGGGTCGACGTCGGGCCATGGCAGTTTCCGA
Source organism: Bothriochloa decipiens (assembly GCA_023333625.1). Lineage (NCBI taxonomy): Eukaryota > Viridiplantae > Streptophyta > Magnoliopsida > Poales > Poaceae > Bothriochloa > Bothriochloa decipiens. Next base: position 44,637,531 of record CM041635.1, on the reverse strand, counting down.
CGTACGCCGATGGTCGCTGCTTCAAGTGCCTCGTGACGGGGCATCGCGTTGCCACCTGCAACCTGCCGTGGCGATGCCTCTGCTGTCGGGGCCTTGGTCACGTCACACGGGAGTGCAGGAGGGCAAGGAGCGTCGACGTCGTCGCCGGGCAAGATGCTCATGAGCAGCGGGACAACGACGACTGTGCCATTGGCGGTGGTCGTGGTCGCCGATCGCACCAGCGCCGTCAGCGGCGGCGGAAGAGGGAGATGGGGTCCGTCGGCCAGCCGTCCATGGTCTGGCGGCCGCGGGTCGCTCGCCCCGTGGCTGGAGCACCTACTGCGTCTTCGGGTCAGAGCTCGCACCATGGATCAACGGAGCCTGCCGGTTCGTTGTCCGCTTCGATGGATGTCGCCTGGGCCATCATCCTTGAAGGCCCGCTACCACCGCTATGCAACATGTGGACCGGTCAGGGTATGGCGACTCTGGAACCCGCATCGCCGACCCCTCCGGTGACCAACTCTACTCCGACCCCTCCAGAACCCGCTTTGCCGGTGATCAACTGGGTGGCGGAGGCCGATGGAGCGCCGGTCGTGTCGTCGGGGCCTACCTCCTTGGCCATCGTGGATTCGCTGTCGGCCGCGTAGCCGGTCATGCTGGACACGCTATCCATGGCGCCGGCCTTGGGACCTTCGGAGGTGACGACCGTTTGGATCTCGGATGGCACGCCACCGTCGCCGCGTGTGACCAACGAGGTTGTGGCTGTGGACGCCGAAATCTTCAGCACGCCGACGACCAACGTAACGGCGTCCAGCCACCTCAGCGCCGACAGGGACATGGGGGACAACAATGGAGGCCGCTCTGCCTCGCTCTCCTTCACCGGGCGCCTGAAGCGTTTCACGCAACGGGTGTTCACGAAGGCCGCCTCACCGCTGTTGTCGCCGCCGACCGTCAAGTCTCCCTCATCTTGGATGCCGCGACGGAGCAGACGCATCGCGGCACAGCCGTTGTCGAAGCAACCGGTGGCCAAGCGAGGCGAGTATCTCCTCATGCAGAGGATGGGGCTGCTACAAGGGAGGACTACGGAGGAGGCCACGCATGATCTTGAGACCATGTTCGGCGGCCAGCCGGGTGATGCAGACACGATGCGGGAGCTCTTCCCCGACGCTGCGCGACCACGACGGTCGTGCGCTCGACGCGGACGACGCGGCGGACACGCTTGACGCCACCAGCGATCTATGGATCGAAGCCGGTGCGCGCAGACTAGGTTGTCGATTTTGTGAGTAATCTGCTTACGATGTAAGGTGCGGGAGTAGCGCTTCATGTAATATCTTCGCTCCCAAAACGCGCGAAAGCGCGAGTTGTAACAAACTTTTCTATCCCAGAACACGCGAAAGCGCGAGTTATAACAAACTTTTCTACTTAATGCAAAGATGCGCAAGCCTTTTGCGCATTCGAGAAAAAAAAATATCAGTCTTTGAACAGTGGATGTTGATATGCCATATGTGTCACCACGGACAGTTCAAGAAAGGTTCTTTGTTGTTCTTCCTTTAAGCTTGGTAACTGACCTGCAACTGCAAGCATTAATTTGATACCGTTCAACTGTTTTTATTTTAACAAAAAAGATTAAAGCAGAACTACAGAAGCACATAATCTTTTATTGGGTAATAACAAAAATGATGAGCTATTGGGTCAGCAAAGAAGCCCAAAAGACTATGGGCTACAATGGAAGAAGTCCAATTTGCATAGGCCTCTGAAACTGAAAACCTCTCTTATTTGTATTTGTATATGTAGTTGTTTGTCAAGACTCGAGATCCTCTCAAAAAAAACTTGAGCTAAAAAAGTCAACATCTACCCTTCTAAAGAAAATAAAGCGATTCCTAGAATTCTGGCCAAATTTTGTCTGACTTGTGAGAGATATTAACCAAGCATCTTGTGCTTCTGTAGTTCTGTTATATATGACAAACAGACTTTCTTCAGAAATATGATCTGCCCTTTCAGTGAAATGAAATGAAATGTTTACCCGTGTCTTGTCAAGGCCTTTTAGCAACAACCTCAGATAGGCCAGGCAAATGGTATACAACTCGTTGAATTGATATGCAGAGCTCCTACTTCTTTTGCTCTTTTGGTACAACCATACCATACAAGAATGCATACTACGTACGTACGTTTATTTTCGGCAAAGAAAAGATTCTAGTAGCTCAGAATGTACAGTCCCTGGCTCAGCTCAGGGCATCCGCAGTAGAATGTCCTCACGATGGAACGAAGCATCGCACTTGGGACACATGGCGTGGTCCTTCTGCGGGGCCCCTTGGCAGAACGAGAACTTGCGTGGACACCTCAGCAGGCAGTTGTCCGCCAAGCTCACCACCGCGCTGCCGCCGTCCTTGAGCTGCCTCAGCTGCCTCGGCAGGGCTCCACAGAGATAGTTGCCCTGCAGCATCAGCCTGACGAACGGCACCCACTGCTCCGTGGCCTCCTCGGCCGCGGCACGGACGGCGTACCGTTCGGGAATGCCGCCGGTGAACCTGTTCCCGTCGAGCGCGACCGCCGTGAGCCGCGGCATTGCGCCGAGGCAGCCTGGCAGCCGCCCGGCGAGCCTGTTTCCGCTCAGGTCCAGCTCCACGAGCTGGCTGAAGGCTCCGCCGTCGGGAGCCTCCTGGACGGCCTCGAGCCGGTTGGAACCCAGGCGCAGCTGCTGCAGCGCCGGGTGTGCGAACGCGGCGCCCGGGACGGCGCCGGACACCGCGTTGCCCGTGAGGTCCAGCACCCGCAGCGCGGGGAGCGCGGCCAGCGCCGTGGCGCTGAGCGTCCCGGAGAAGGAGGTGTTGCGCGCCGCGACGGACCAGAGCGACGGCGGCAGCGTCCCCGGCGCGGCGAGCAGCGAGCCCGACAGCGCGTTGCCGCTGACGTCGAGGTGGACCAACGAGCGCATCGCGCCCAGCCTCGGCAGGGGCCCCGCGAGCGCATTGTGCTGCAGTTCGAGCCGCGTCAGGGCGCCCAGGAGCGCCAGCTGCGGCGGCACCGCGCCGGAGAAGCCGTTGCGGGAGAGATAGAGCTCCTGCAGCGCCGTGGATGCGGCGAACAGCGACGCCGGGATGGCGCCCGAGAAGGCGTTGCCGGAGAGGTCGAGGACACGGAGGCTCGGCGGCAGCGGGACCCCCGCCGGGAGCGCGCCGTGGAACCGGTTGTCGGCGAGGGACAGCGACGCGAGGAAGGGGAGCGAGGACAGAAGCGCCGCGGGGAGCGCGCCCGAGTAGCCAGCGGGGTCGAGCGCGACGGCGGTCACGCGGAGGTAGGAGGAGTTAGCGCTGGTCCCGGCCGCGGTGGAGCAGCGGAGGCCGCACGGGAACGCAGTGCACGGGTCGCGGGCGAAGTCCCACGACGCGAGGCAGGAGTAGGGGGGGCACCGAGGACGCGGCCACCGCGGACCGGAGCACCGCGAGCGCCGCCTTGTCGCCCGGGAATGTGGATGTGGCGGCGGGAACGGACAGCGCCGCCGCGTGCCGGGGCGCGAGCAGGAGAACGGGCAGCAGCGCTAGCAGGACGGGACGAGTAACCGAAGCCATTGTTGCATCGATCGAGGACGGCTTTGGCGCGGCCTTGATATCGGCGCTAAAGTCGTCCGGGGCGGTTTCGCTTTGGGACGAGCGAGCGACTGCGAGTGGGATCACAGTGAAGAGTGAGCTGTGCCGGAGCCGGACTGCCGGCCAGGGGGCGATGCGTTTTGCTGGCATCTGCACACCTGTGGGCTCTTCTTGTTCGCCGGGAAACCCGGGGAGCAAGGAGACAAAGGAAACGAGGCCATTCTTTTGTGCCTTTGTTTAGACGACGGTGGTATTCGGTGCGCATGGTGATGGCAGCTTTTTTGGGTGCAATACCATGATTCTTTTTTGACAACAAGGTGCAATACCATGGTTAGGGAGGAGGCGGTGGAGTGCCGTTTACTTAGCATTTCTGATCAGACGACGGAGACTGGTTTATTTTACGAGGTGTTTGGATCGACCGATTATCTAAAACAATACATTTCTTTTTTTTATCAAGTCAAATCAATCTTGGTCTCTGTATCCCAGTACTGACCAAACTTTCTGTGCCATACCATATGTGTGGTTATACGCGTCACGGGCCAGGACGCCGGAGCCAACCAATCTGACAAAAGTTTGTTGTTTTTCTTCCTCGCGCGCCCTTCAGCCTCTTCCCTCGCGCTTCCATCACTGGCAACTTCCCGCACAATCTCGCCATGCCACCCACCATCCAATGTCGTCCCTCGACCCACTCTACCTAATCATAGGAAAGTTCTCCTGTTCTTCTTCCATATACTCCCATCGTCTCCCCGCGCCACCCACCTCTCATTGCTGCCCCCTTGACCCACCCTTACCTATATACAGGACCACCGGTAATCTTTTCGCCTCGACGCCCGCCCTAGGAGGTGTGAGTGTGCAGGGTGTGTGCTGTGTGCGTGTGAATTCAGATACTACAAACTTTTAATATAAGGTTGAGACAATAAAAAAAACCAACCACTTTACGCCAGCCGCCGTCTTACAGATACTACAAACTTTTAATATAAGGTTGAGACAATAAAAAAAAACCAACCACTTCACGCCAGCCGCCGTCTTAACCGCCACCATCGTCGTGTCACATTTGAAGCCCTGTAAAGCACTTTTTTATCGAAATGGAAAGCCCTATCTAGAGCCGCCGGTGCGAAAATCCCAAACCATAATGCAGACGGACTTATCACCCTCAACACCGCGGCTGATTGATGGGCTTCTAGGTCGCGCTGAGCCATTTCGTGTATGCTTGGCAACAACACCGCGATTTTAGTCTGCCATATTTACTCCGGTCCAAGCTCTCCGACCGGACCCGTGCGCCGTGCATGGTTTACCGAACGCCACGACGTCATCTAGCAGCGTAGGCTTAGATCGAAGTCACTGCTAGAGCTCAACAAGGACGGCGTGTACCTTCTCGTTGGTAACCATGAATGCGTCCATGACCATCAGAGCAACTCTAACCCAAGTCCATACTTAAACCCCTACCTTAAATTTTAAGAGTTTGGGCAAAAAACTTCAATGAAGTCCTAGATGGACTCTTATTTATAATCCCAGCTCCCGGCACCCCCCTATCGCATCTCACCCGTGGGCCCCACACTATTTTTTTCCTCTCCCCGTCCGTCGACGCACGCGCTCCTCCCCGGGCCGCGCGAGCGCAGCCGCGCGCTGCCTACGCCGGCCGTCGAGGCTCCCTTCCCTGGCCGGCCCCGGACGCTCCTCCCCGGGCCCCAAGCGCCGGCGGGTGGATCTGGACCTCACCGCCGGCGGCCCTGGAAGAAGCCGCCGCCGTAGGGGTTGGTCACGACGCCCGCAGCGTGGCCAGCGTGACCACCGCGCCGTCCATCCCGACGTCCGCGTTCGGGGCCACCAGCCCGGCTGCTGCGGGCCGTACGGCGGCCGGGCACTGCTCCGCGGAGTTGCCCACCCACGCGTACGCGAACCGCCCGCGGCCACCGTGGCCGCCGCTGCTGGCCGCGGGCGAGGGACTGGTGCTCGCCGACGCGTGCAGGCCGCAGCGGGAGAAGGCAGAGCCCGTCGACGTGCACGTCCGGCGCCGTCACCACCACCGCCACGGTGCCGCGGTGCGGGCCCAGGCGCGACGCCAAGGACGCCAGAGAGGACTCGAAGAGGCGGCAGCCCAGGGACAGCGTCGGGTCCAGCACCTGACGACGCAGCGACAGCCGCGCCGCGCCCGGGTGGTACCGCGCCGTCGTGGCCCACCACGGCCGGCTCCTCGTCGGCGTCCCCTGAGCCGGCCCTTGCGTGCGTTGGGGAGGGCTCCCGCGCCCGCGGCTCCCCTCACCCGTGAGGGCGGCGGCCGTGCCAGGCCGGGGCCGCGCGCTGTGCGCCGGAGCGCTGCCCGTGCTTGGTCGCGCGCCCTCCGCGCCGGGCGACGGCGAGTCAGGAGCGCGCGCGAGCGTCGGAGGCAGGGGCCGCTCGCCCCCGCCCGTTGGTCCGCGCTGTGGCCGGGGCTTGGAGCTCGCCCCTCGCGCGCCTGGGCATGGAGGCGCGGGAGCTCTTCCCTCCCGGTGCGGTGGCCGCCTGCAGTCCCATGTACAGAGGAAGAAGGCAGGGGAAGAAGAACGAGAGAATGACTAGCGGGCCCCATCTGTGTCAACGTGTGATGAATAGTACGGCTAGGCTATGTGTGTCAACGTGTCAAGTCCCATCCAAGCAGATCGCTGGGTCCGGCAGGTATTTTTTAATTGGGACATCAATCAGGTCCCTCCGGCGGATGGAAGCCACTGCGCATCGACATCGACATATAAATCTTTTGGAAAATTATGGAATTATGAATAAATTTATTTATAGTATCTATAAATTCCGCAGATGGAGGTTATCAGTCAGTCTACGCATCTGTTTCTCGCCACATCGTTCTACCGGGGCCTGGTGTAGGTGGTGTGCAGTTGAGTGGTTGCGTTTTCCTCTTGCCACCAGTTTTTCTGTCTTTTTTTTTTCTGGGCTTCCGTGTGTGTCTCATTGGCATCACTGGTATTATGTTGAGTCAACTGGAGTACATCCTAACAATGTACGGCAAGGCAACAAAAGATGTTAATTCATTACGATGCTTCACTGAAAATCAAGGTCGTTATCGGGTATCTCCACTAAGAACATGTCCCTACAATTCTTAGCTAAAATTCTACAAAACTGGCCTTCAACAGACTGCTAATGTGCTTGCTATCATATTTGACATGCTATCCAGTGAGCGTCGCATGCTAAATTAGCTAGCCAACTTACCTTGCTATCTTGGTGTACGTCAAGCTGACAACAAGTTCCATGTTTACATGGTCCAAATTATATTCCTTTCTCTTCGAGATATAACTAGTTTGTTGGAATATGTTAGATTATGGAGAAAGATTTTTTATGAAGTGGATAGCTAAATGAAAATATAAAATATAAAATTTAGAATGTCTCTTGGAGATGCTCTAAATAATAACTTAGCGAAGCATAACCGGCAAGGCAACAAGCCAACAATAATGTTATTTCTGTCATAAAGATGAGATAATCAAGTAGGAGTATCTTTTTTGAGGAAGTGTGGTTTTTGTTCACGTTGCTTGGTCTGTTGTTTAATCGGTTTAGGCTGGTCGCAACATCATAGATTGTTACTCGTAGATATTGTTGGGACTTGGCTATGAGAAGCATAGCAGCTACCTGTTAGTCACTACAGTAACGGTGATAGACCTGATTTTTTAAAGTACTAGTTGTTATTATTCAGCTTATTTACTAGTTATTTAGTCGATTACATATTAGTATACCTTTTGACACGAGGCAAGCCTTTAGTCCTATACTTATAAATAATTGATTTGTACATGGGTGGTTGTGCTATAGAAACCATCAAACTTGGGTTTTGAGGTCCAAACCTGGCAAACATGTCGCCAGCGGTTTTGAGACCAAAACCGCCAAACCAAGCTCGTATTCGCTACGCTTCCACAACACGAGACAAAAGACATATTCCACAAAACGACACTCACACCATGGTTAGTCTCAATCACTAAAACCCAAAGCTTAATCATCTATTGGTAACCACTTATCACTCTCACACATAGACACATATCTACCCTTTGTTTTCATAATAACTTTTAACACTTGTATCCTTTTTATATTAAAATCAGTATCTCTATCCCATGCATAGTAGTACTACCGGATCATCTCTTGGCAACCACTTATCACTCTCACACATAGACACATATCTACCATGCGTTCATAATAACTTTTAACACTAGTATTTTTGTATATTAAAATTAGTATATCTATCCTATGCATAGGAGTACTATCGGTTGTATATATCTGTCGCCACCTGCACCTCTATACAAAACCCAACAGCACCAACTGTACGCACGTCGGCCCCAATAACTTAGAACCACTCAGACCTGGGACCCCTAACTGGATTCATTGATGAACCAGCGCTACGGAGTCCAGCCACACAGCCACGGCGAGCACTATATAACACACGTGTCTGCGTGCACCGGCAGCAACACAGCCTACAACATCAAGCGTACCTCAGCCTCTTCTCTCTCGCGGCACGTTCGAAAGCAGAGTTACAGTACAAAAAAATCCAGCTCGCAGCACCAGCAAGCTTGAGAGGCATGGGGAGTGTGCCAGCAGAGAAGGGTGCCCTGGGCTTCGACGGCCTGATGAGCGACCTGAGGGAGGTGTACGAGAGCGGCCGGACCCAGGACATGGAATGGCGGCTGTCGCAGCTCAGGGGCCTCGTCAGGCTCCTGGAGGAGAAGGAGGAGGAGATCTTCGACGTGCTCCACGAGGACCTCGGCAAGCACCGCGTCGAGGCCTTCAGAGACGAGGTTGGTTGGTGTTTCTGGATGCTCTTCATCGTGTGTTCCTTTGATTGATAAATAAATAAACGAGCCCTCTCTGGTTGTTCGTGTCGTTCATCAGTCTGGTTGTCCGTGTCGTTCATCAGGTTGGCGTTCTGAAGAAGTCCGTCGTCGACAAGCTGCGAAACCTCAAGAGCTGGGCGGCTCCAGAGAAGGCAAGAAACCTCTCTGGCTAATACTAGTAATAATACGCAGGAGCTCATGCCTGCCTGCATGTAGATCGACATGCATATTGCTGTCAGTTTATCAGTATGGATTTCCTCATCGTGACCTTGGGCTGATGATGCATTTCGCCATGCCTTAACACTTGTGATTACAGGCTCACACGCCGCTCGTTGCCTTCCCGGCGACCGCGATGGTGGTGCCGGAGCCGCTCGGGGTTGTGCTCATCTTCGCATGCTGGAATCTCCCGATAGGTAAGGATAAAAACCGGTGGCGCCGGAGCTGCTCGGGGTTGTTTCTATATTTATTTTTTCTGTTAGAAACGGGATCGGGATCGCAAGATTCGGGATTGAAAATGGAATTGGGATATGCAGACATAGAGAAACGGACAGGCCAGAAAGCCGGAAAATGAAGTTAGGATTATGCGCGCATAAAGTCACACAACAATGTACACCTGTGAACAGATTCACTTGCATGTTGTTCTCACCGGAAATTGGTAGAGATACTTAACATTAAACCCCAATCTCGCTAGCTAGCTTCTAACTTCTAACAACAAAGCAAGGACTAAAAGGAAATCTAACTTTTAATAACAAAACAAGAACTGGCCAAGAGTCCAAGACCCTAACAAAAAAAGGGTCCAAACCCAAGGCCATGCTCGCAGCTCGCTACTAGTACCCAACTACAGTTCACAAGCTAGTGTAATCATCGGTGCAGAGCCAGCGTAAATAGCCAGTCTCGTGACTGAAACCAATCAGTCTGATGGCGACAGTGTCGTCACCTTTTTGAATTATATATGACGGGTAGATCTCGAACGTGTTCTTCTTGTCCTTAGGCGAGCTGATGGTAGACTTTTAGGGCACGTTCGGTGAAAGAAACTAAACCTGAAGGAACCGTTTCCTGACTGCTCAAAAACCAATTGCTGGTGCACCTGTGGTGAGAAGAAACGAAGTTGAAGGGAGGCGCGATTGATAACGAAATCACCATCTGTTCATCTTCACTCATGTATGTTCCAGATCAAAACGGCAAAAGCACAACCCACCATGTTTCTGTTTGTTTCACATGCGCACAGGCCTAGCTCTGGAACCGCTCTCGGGAGCCTTGGCGGCCGGCAACGCTGTGGTGGTGAAGCCATCAGAGCTGTCGCCGTCCACCTCGGCGTTCCTGGCGGCCAACATACCCAAGTACCTCGATTCCAAGGCCGTGAAGGTCGTCGAGGGTGGGCCTGAGGTCGGGGACAAGCTCATGGACTGCCGATGGGACAAGGTTCTCTTCACTGGTAATCAACTACTGCAGCCTCTCTGCCGTGCCTGCCTCTGAACAAATATGAACACTGCTACTTAATTGCATTCGTTGCATGAGCGTGTATCTGATTTCCTCCTGGTGTTTCTCAGGCAGCAGCCGTGTTGGGCGCCTGATCATGACCAAGGCCGCCAAACACCTCACCCCGGTGGCGCTCGAGCTCGGCTCCAAGTGCCCCTGCATCGTCGACTGGCTTGATAGCAACAGGGACAGCCAGGTACTATAGGGCAGGTCCCTCCTGCTTGTCTGCTCTTCACAATTATTCAGTTTTGCAACAGCAGCGGCTGTAGGTGTTCCAAGCCCAGCCAGAAATGATCTTATCATGTGTAATATACCACGTGGACTATACTGCAATCAGGTCGCTGTGAATCGCATTATTGGAGCGAAATGGTCCACCTGCTCCGGCCAAGCCTGCATCGCCATCGACTATCTGCTGGTCGAGGAGGAATTCGCACCCATCCTGGTCTGCCCCCCTCAATAGCCTCCGATGTGCAGTGCAATCTCGTATCATATGGCATCTTCTGCTCTCTAGTATGTTACCGCATCTGACAACAACGCTTGGTTTGTTTGTTCCCTGATGGATCAAGATCGAGATGCTCAAGTCGACGCTGGATAGATTCTTCACCAAGCCAGAGTACATGTCCCGCATTCTGAACGAGAAGCATTTCCAGAGGCTGAGTGGCTTCCTGGCCGACCGCCGGGTGGCGTCCTCCGTGGTCCATGGCGGGCACTTCAACCCCAAGACACTGTAAGCAGGCACCCAAGTCAAAAGCAGTGTTGTTACCACCACAGAAACCGGCCGGTGCCGCTGTGTGCTTGACGTTGACGCCATGCCATGTGTTCCCGATTGTGTTGTGCAGGAGCATCGAGCCCACGCTTCTGCTGAACCCTCCGCTTGACTCTGACATCATGACGGAGGAGATCTTCGGCCCGCTGCTCCCCATCATCACGGTGAAGAAGATCGAGGACAGCATCAAGTTCCTCAAGTCCAAGCCCAAGGCGCTGGCGATCTACGCCTTCACCAGGAACGAGAAGCTCAAGCAGCGGATCATCGACGAGACGTCGTCCGGGAGCGTCACCTTCAACGACGCCATCGTGCAGGTGCGCGAGGCACCATTAATCCTGCCATCCGTGGCTGACACTGACCTGTACCTTCTTCTGATTCTCCTGCAAATTAACATTTTGCTTGCTTGGTGCTTGCAGTATGGGCTTGACAGCATCCCGTTCGGTGGCGTGGGGCACAGCGGGTTCGGGCAGTACCACGGCAAGTACTCGTTTGAGATGTTTAGCCACAAGAAGGCGGTGCTCAAGAGGAGCTTCCTCGTTGAGTTCTTGTTCCGGTACCCGCCGTGGGACGAGACCAAGCTCGGAATGCTCAGGCGCGTCTACCGTTTCGACTACGTCTCGCTCTTCTTCGCGCTCATCGGCCTAAGGAGATGAAGCAGCCGGCCAGTGACAGCCGGCGGTGACGAGTCAGTCATGAGTGAATAATCGAGCAAGCACAATTCGCCCCTACAGTCGCTAATGGTCGATTGTGAGCAGCAACGGTTACGGATATGTAAATGGCCCATCTGTACGCCAGTGGCCTATAAACTGTTGGTTTATACTACGTGTCTGTCAGTTGAGTTCAAAACAAGTACGTGTCTATCAATTTATTGCACCAAAAGATTTATAGTAATGGATTACTCCTTTTAGTTTGTGCTTTTATTGAACAACCGCCACATTGCGACCCTCATGTGTTTTCTCTCATAAAAGAAAAAAAAAACGCTCAGGCTATTCCATTGCAAAACATTGTATGCATTCATTGACATTGCGACCCTCATCTTTTTTTTTTTTCAAAGTCTAACAGTTTTATAGTTGGAGGTTAATTAAAATTAGGAAGAGACATGAGTTGAGAGGCAAAAAATAGACGTGATCTTTTTTTAACAACTTGGTGAGGAATCAAAGAAGAGAGATGGGAAGGACTAGATAGTACCCGCTCCGTTCAAAAATATAATTTACTTTAACCTTCTGGTACATACATTTTGCTATGTATCTAGACATAATATTTATTTAGGTATATAGCAAAATATATGTACGAAAAAAAGTCTAAGTGAACCACGATTTGGAATCAAGGGAGTATATGTTATAGAAAAAAAAAGCAACTTACAATTTGGAATGGAGCGAGTAGATAGCAATAAATAATCATCGGAGCTTCAATTCAACTAGCAGTTCATTGACCTACCTATTCTGAACACGGTAAACCAACCAAAATCCATTCATAAAACATAGATGGGTAAGTGTAAACATATATGCGATTTGAGCAGATCACACAAATCCAGCAGTACAGATGTTTGTCACAACACTACCATGCTCACACATTCTGTTCAGCCCTATAAACAAGAAAAGAACACCCCTACCATACATATATACTCACGTGTTCTGGACAGTGCAAGCTTGTCCAATGATCCATCATTGTGACTGACTCTTCCCAAGAAGTTTCTCAAGCTGTCCATTTGAAAGTGCATTTACTGTATCTGCACTTATACAGCAAAATGTTGACTGTTGTTGGTATCAACCAAGGTAGCAGTATGCTTAAATAGTTACATGGAAAGCAACAGTGCAACTGGAAGGTTTAAACACTAACCGTCCGAGCCACCAACATGCTGGCCATTGACAAACACCTGTGGCACAGTGTGCCGCCCAACTAGGTCGAGGAGAACACTTTGAATGTCACGCCCATCCTCTGCATGGCATGTGTATATTTTAGGCTCTGTAATTCTTGCAGACAAACCCCCTAAACTACGTGATTGCATTTAAGTTGCATATAAATCAAGGATGATTACCTCGGGTATCTAGTTCGACAACATATGAATCTTCCTTGAGATCTTGAAATACGCGCTTAGCACGCATGGAGTAGCTATGAGAAAGGGAGCAAAGGAACATTTAGTAACAAAAGTAATCACTACAAGTATTTAATACTGGAGAAATAATCAGATCATGAAAAGAAGTGTTGTTTTTTTTTTTCAACTTTTTATTCAGGTACAACTCAGACTTCACCTGGCATCAATACCATCACATTATCTGATAACCTTACTAGCTGAGAGCACTGAAGTAATTGTTCATTCTGTGCTTGTATAGCAGTAGCACTAATTGTGAATACGCGGGAGAGTGGTGTATCTTTGCATTAAGTCTATAGCAGTAACGCGAGTGAAAGAGACAAAGATCCATACCAAGAAAGAGATGATACAGGAAATGAAAAGGGAGAAGCCTTTGATGTCAGTAAAATGCTTTTCCGATAAATCAACAGCACCCATAACATTATTTTGTGCTGGCAAACTGGATTTCAAGGAAATGGAAGGAAAAGAGACGGCGTGCCATAACAGAAAGGGCACAGTAGCAATATTGGAGAGAAGAACAGGGCAAGCTAAAAGAGACAGTAAAACAAGAAAAATCCATAGTACAAAAAAGAACAATCCCCTTCCCATGAATGACCAGTGAGAACTGTAGGCAGGGTGCAGGGAAGATGAGGGCATGTTAAGAGTGGATTATTGCTGTGATCTGATTCAACAGGGGTGAGTTTTGAGAGGGTCCTTATGTTGGATATTCACCAAAAAAAATGCTTAAGAGTTATAACTACAGGAACACCACAAGATATACCAGCTCAACATACACAATGGTTGCAGGAAGCATACTAACTAGAAAAAAAAAATTGCCTCCCCCTGTATTTACCCATTTTCTGATAAATACAAATTACAAATCAATATAACAAACAGCTAGGCTTCGAGTGCTGCAATAAAAAACATGAAAATGGCACATGAATATAACCTTGTGGACCATGGTGTATGATGATTACTGTACTTCTGACCACAGAATAGGAAGAAACCAAGATCCAATCTTATAAATTCAAACTCATATATAGCCTCTGTCATGGATGCTAAGTGAGAACAAACAACACTAAAATCACATGCTACTATAGTGTGCGTGTCTAGATAGAACCATACAACAAGTCAGTTCAAATCCAAATCACAATCACCACCCTGCAAGTAAAAGGCCAACTGGCTCCTAATCAGCTAAAGACAGTTGGGCTTGTTAGGCCTGTGAGCAAAATTGTTCGCCCACATGATACAATAGTATATACACTGTATAATTAACATGAGCTGCTGATCCACAGCAGTATGATCTGAACCTATAGCTTACAGCCTATTTTACTTGTAATAGAGTGTAGACCAGCATCTTGTGCCATAAACTAGAGCAGAATAAACTGCAGAACGAAGCAATCGTCACGGTGCTATACTGTTATTAAGATTCACCGGACCATACCCATGTTTCATCAGAACATGAAACAGTTTGTGGGTTCTATTTTTACAGTTTCAGCAGCTAAACAGCCCGATTTGCACCGCAGGAACCACATTCGCAATACCACTGAACGAAACCCAACCAATTCTCCACTTCCTGGTGCTCAATTGCACGGGAAATGCCCTAATTCGCACCCCCAACCATCTGCAAAATCCATCGAATTCACGATATAAACCAAGCCTTTGCAACCAAACAGCTGCTAGACTGGGAACTTGGTGGGATCTCAACTGCGCGCTTATATACAATCGGCTACCCGTGCCGCCGCGGACACCGAAGATTACTTACCTTCCGCCAGATTTGCAGGCCGAGAGCGAGCAAGCAGAGAGAGCGGTATGCCGAAGCGGTTGGTGTTTGGGCGGGAGGACTTACGGGCAGTAGGTCTTGGAGAAGATGGTGATGCGGTTGGAGTAGATGGCGTTCTGTACGAAAGCCGACGGTGACCGCGTCGCCGCCGTGAACTCCGCCGCGGCGAGGAGGAGGAAGATGGGAAACGCCAGTCTGACCAGAGCCATGGCCGATTCAATGGATCGACCCGAGCCGTGTTCGGTCCTTTCCTCGCTCGTTTTTTTCCAGGAGGAAGGCCGAAGGCGACGCGCTTTTTTTTCTTTTATTTCCCTTTCCCATTCCCTGTAAGTTACAGCGATAACCCATTGGGCTTCTGTATTTCGCGTAGCTTGGGGAATGAAGTTTGCTCGGATTTGGGCCCATAAGTCAACGTTGTTTTTTTTAGAGTAATAAAGTTGGAGCTTCTTTTTAGCGAAAGGACGAGGGTGTGCCCATTCCATTGATAGAGAAGTAAACGGTCTTAGAAGCCGGGAAATATGGTTAAAAAGATTCTATTCTTGCGCCAAGAATTGCTAGGGGTTTTGATCTTGCAGCAATCACACTTTATTTTTTTGCTCAATAGAGCTAGAAGCGAGGCTTCTCGAAGCATAGAAACACACTCGTTTATTTTCTTCCTGATTTCATAAATTAAAAGGAGGCGAGGCTTCTCGAAGTATAGGAACTCTCTTGTTTCTTTTCCTTCCAGATTTCATAAATTAAAAGGAGCGAGAGGTTCCTACATGTCTTCCGTGGAATGTTGAGCGTTGTAGAAATGCCGGGTCATTTACTTGTCAATTTGTGGGTTTAAATCGGTTAACCTATCCAAGAGGCATCCAAACAGACCAAACTCTATATCCTTTTGATGTACCTATGTTTTGCAACCAGGAAGAGCATGGTTTTGTCATTCTGTTAGCATAGGCGGCGTCTTGGGTTGTGCCACTAGCCACGGCGGCCTCGCTAGTCTGTCCGAGGTTCAAATGTGATTTTGGATAACGGGGCGTGCATAGAATTTCAAAGGAGAGCAAATAGTCTACTTTGGCTCCTTATAAAAAAGTGTGGTAATGTTGTGAAGATATCAAATGCTCCCTCTTGTAGGAGAGGTTCATATGGTTGAACTTACTGCATGGCCGGATTCATCCTCTTGACTGTGTACTATGTTTATGGGAAAATATGTACATTTGTTTTTGTATTATTTTTTATAAAATATGCACATTTATTTTTGAATTATTTTTTAGAGAAAAGGAAACTCCCCTGCTTTTGTATTACCAAAAGCACAAAGTTCAAAACATCCAAGCTTAAGCGTGATCAGGTGCGCCCGCCCTCATGGCCATAAATCCTTACATCCAAACTAAACATCACAGAAGTATCATCACACGCCCTCTCATCTTGCTCAGCACTATCAAACAGACCCAAAACTGCATCTGTTAGGGCTGAAAACTGAACAATCGATGGTCCCAACTCTGATGATGTCGATTTTTCCTCCAATCTCCACTGAATCTGGGGCGGCAAGCATGCTAAGGCCTCCAGCCGATTTGCCTGCACCTCCACTTGGTTCTTCACGTCCAGCTCGAGCACAGCCAACCATCTTCGCAATAGCCCCACAATCTTCAACATAATTTTTTTTATACCGGTTTACACCACTCTCTGAAAAAAGATTTCATTCCTTAGTTTCCATATGGCCCATATAACAGTAGAAGAAACAATGTTAGTTACAGCATGGCGCTTGTTAGCCACCCAAAGACCTGCAATACTTTCATAACTCTTCCCCACATCAGTGTTGAGAGGGATCATTCATTGTCCTTACCCAAAGACGTCAGAAACTACCACCCAAACATGTTAGCTCATGCAACAGGCGAAAAATAAGTGGTTAACTGGTTCATTTTCCTTACACAAGATGCAAGAAGGATCATTCATTTCTCTCCTCTTGGCAAGATTGCCCTTGGTTAAGACCCTATTTTTAGATAACAAATATAAGAAAATTTGAACTCTTGGAGGGATAAGTCTCCAAACATCGCTAACATATAAAGGGGTTACTCCTCTGTGATTAATCACAGCATACAAGGACTGCACAGTGTATTTTCCATTAGAAGTGTAATTCCAAACAGTCTGGTTATCCTCTTCAGAGAGGACCAAGTTAACAACTAGATTAGACAACTCTCCCCATAGCTCCAATACTATGGGACACACATCTTCTAAAAGTTATCATTAAATTTTCACCATCCCACACCTCCTCCACAGACTTCCCTTGTTGGTCACAGATCACATATAAAGGCCAGTAAGTAATGGCTAAACTAGTGTTGCCAACCCAAAGATCTTCCTAGAATCTTACTTTTTTTAACCATTGCCAACCACCCATCTCACACCTAAGTGAGCAGCTTCAGCTGCCCAAAGAACCCCTTTCCAAAAGGTTGAAACACCCAGATCAAAATAACAAAACATATTAGGTTTATCTAACCTATACTTGGAATTTACAATGTCAATCCAGATAACATTTTTATTCAGCTGATATCTAAAAATCCACGCACTCAAAAGTGCTAGACTCCTTAAATCAAGAATGCCCAAACCTCCCATATCCTTTTTATGTGAAACTAACTTGCCTCTCTTGTTGTTGTTCTTCTTCTTGTCATAGGGGCATTCTGCTTGAAAGTGTTCGGTGCTATCACAATTGAAGCACCTCCTTGATTGCTCATTGGAGTTGTCAAATCTCTTCTTGAAGCCTTTTCTTTTGATCAACATGTGTCCCATCTTTTTTCACAACAAGAGCAAGTGCCTCATCATCAATCTCAAAGTCTCCCTCTTCACCATTGTCTTCTTCTTCTTCAATGATGGGAGCTTTTCCTTTGGAGGAAGTGGCCTTGAATGCCATGGTTGGCTTTTTCTTCTCTTCGACATTCTTGTCCTTCTTACCAATGTCCTTGTCATACTTGTCAAAGATCAAAACCTCTCCAAGCAAATCATTGAGCTTCATTGTATCAAGCCCATCTCTATGTAGCATCATGATCAACATCTTGAATCTCCCGGGAAGACTCAACAAGAACTTATGACAAAAATCTTGATCTTGGGTCTTGTACCCTAAGCTCTTGAGATCATTGACAATGACTTACAATCTATGGAACATCTCAAGAATAGTTTCATCTTCCTTCATGTTGAAGTTCTCGAACTCACTCTTGAGGTCATAAAGTGTCGGGTACCTGGGAAAGGGGTACCCCAAACCCTCGATTAACCGGACTAATCCCTGAAATCAGCAACGCAAACACTCCAACGACATCCCTCATTATCGCTCGAAAGCCCACAAGCTAAGGCATACTGGGCCAACCCACGAATGGGCGTCGACAGCCCAAAGCCACAGCCTGCTCGACGGGCTACCACACGGACCGAGACTGTACGCTCGAGGGTACGATTCGGGCGACCCCTTAAGGACGAAACTTCGCCCAAGCGAACGGGCCGGCCTCGAAGACAGAACTTTGCCCAGCGAATGAGCTAACCCTTGAGGACGGAACTTTGCCCGAGCGAACGAGCCCGCCCTCGAGAACAGAACTTTGCCCATGCGAATAGGCAGCCCTCGAGCACAGTATACCCCTCGGCTACCTACTCCCTGTACGGATCCAGGCGCATTCAATGCATTTTACCTGCTCCCGCCTAACCGTATGGTCACAGTTACAGTAACAGTTGCAAGTATGGCAGTTAAATCCTGTTTTTACCGCCCATACCCCAGAATCCCGCAGATCATACCACACTGTTACGCCATACCGAGTATTGTGTCCCGTCTAGCACCCCCTCGAGACGCGTAAGTCAGCACATTCCCTGCATTTCCCGGGATTCGGCCTTATCCGATGGGCCTCGACCCCCTCGACTCGACCTAAGGCCTCGACTGTCACCCCTCGGCTCTGTCACGCTGACCCTCGAGCGCGATTTCAACAACTCCGGTCAACACTTCAATAACTTTCGATGCGACGGCTGCAAGACCTCCCATGCCGAAGTACACCTCTACAGCGGCACCGACATGATCGGCATCAATGTCATACGTCACCAACCACGTGAGCCCTAAAAACATGTACTCTTGTGCCCCTCCTTCGCCTATAAAAGGTGTCAGGACTTTAGGTAGAGGAGAGATCCAGGGCATCATACGCTAAGGCTTTAGATCACAGAACAACACCGTGAGACAGTGTGAAGTAGAGAGCTAAGCACCCGAAATGCTCAAGCTCAAGCTCACACTTCTCACACCCGCTTGTATTCACCCCTATACTAGCACTTTGGTGCAAGATAACACGAACTATCTCCCCCTCGCTGGACGTAGGGCCTTCTTTGCCCGAACCAGGATAAATCACCGTGTCCTTCTTGCATCACCCACCGGATTAAGGGAGCACGCCATTACGAATTTACTCGTTGGTGTTGACCCCCGGGGTCGAAACACCGACAATTGGCGTGCCAGGTAGGGGTCCTACGTGTTACCAATGATTTCCCGCCATTTTTTCGGATGGACGACTCTGTTTCACCACTTCCGCGCGCTACGATGATCTGGTTCGGGAGCCTGGAGTTCATGTTCCTCGGTCAGGGCTACGACATGACCCTGCTCTCGATCAATGAACCAAGCGGAGGTCGTAGTGTGCCCCTACGCTCAGGAGGGGCCACTCGTCGGTCTCGCCACCATGCTGCCGCAACCAGAAGCAGGCGCGATCGACGTCGTCATCGCCATCAACCTGAGTCGAGGTTGGTGCCCGCCGCATTCCCCTCGCTCCTGACCGGTGATGAGAAGCCCCTTGTTGGGGGATTATCTGACCTGAGTTCAGGAGCAGAGGACGGACCAGCAGGGCTCCACGACAACCCCGACTTCACCTTCGCAATGCACTCGTCGAGGGAGCCCGGCAGAACTCCCCCGATGCGTGCGACCCCAACTCCATCGAGCCTACTTCCGCACGAGCTGTTCGAGCGTCGTCAACGGTTCCCGTTCGGTCTCAACAACGCCGCAAAGACGTTCTCGACCTCGAACCACACCAACATGAGCACGCTAGGGGACCGCCCAGGCGTCCTCCTTCATGCAATGACGGACGTGGGGACGGTCATGCCGACCTCCGAGGACTTGGACTTCGCGAGAGCGCCCGGCCCCGGAGGTACGCTGTCGGCACACTCCGACAGCAGCTGCAGGAGAAGGCGTGGGGACAATTCCCCGTGTTCTACTGCAGCGACCCTGACTCCAGCTCTGACCATTGGGACCCTACCCGCAAGTGTCTCCACATCGACGGTGACGACGCGTCCAATCAGGACACCGTCGATCCGATGGCCGATGCGGCTGCCACTGCAGCGGGAGGGGCTCTCCCCAGAATAGAGGATCGATGACCAGTCGCACCCCGAGAGGTGTGCCCCCGCCTCGACGAGCAGGACGCACAGCTGGCACAAATTCAGGAGTTACAGGCTAAGCTCGCCGACGACCAGGAACGACTGCGCCAGCTCGAGCGAACCCTCAAGCAGGAGCGACCGCCACCTGACGGTAGAGCCCGAGCCAGGGCCCGAGAGGTCAACCGGCAGATCAACAAGGGCGGGGCACCCGAACATCCCATCAACCGTTACCCTCGAGCAAGCCAGAACATTATCGCGGCGGTTATGCTTCTTCGTAATATGCCCGCGCCATCCAACTCGCAAGCTCAACGGATACAACACGAGATCGTGGGTCTCCTCCAAGTTGCTGTTGTTCAACAAGCCGAGAGCTCAGCCTTGAGGCATCGAGGGGCAGCTTCTGAACCACAGGACGAGCCCTCCCTGCCTGAAAGGGAGGGTTCGGTCGATCAAGAGGCGGCCCCCCCGAGCGAAGAAGACACCAGCCCAAGATTGTGTCATCGACAACTGCGCGCCGCGTGACGCGTGCCTTGATATCATCGAGAACCGCAAGTGCAAACACGGGGACGCCGAGGATTGAGGGTACAGCACCCATCGTGGGGGACGTTATGACAGCGATGAAGACCGACGGGCCCCGGAGCCACCGGGTCCCCGAGTCTTCAGCAGGAAGATCCGCAACGCCCAGCTGCCCGATAAGTTTTGACCCCCACAAGCGTCATCAAATACAACGGCGAAACCAAACCCGAGCTCTAGCTAGCCGATTTTCAACTGGCTTGTCAGGCGGGCGGAGCACGTGATGATCACGTGATCATATTTCACCTTCCCCTGTTCCTATCTGACACCACGCATAGGTGGCTCGAGGAGTTTCCCCTGACCAGATTTGTGACTGGGTTAACCTGGTTCGGATCTTCGAGGGGAACTTTAAGGGTACCTGCGTGCATCCTGGAAACTCCTGGGAACTGCGCAACTGCAAGCAGAAACCAGGGGAGTCTCTTTGTGACTTCGCTCGATGTTTCTCCAAGCTCTGAACTAAACTCCCCCACATCTCTGATCTCGACGTCATTCTAGCGTTTGTTGCGAGTATGACCTGCAAGGACCTAGTCCGCGAGTTGGGGCGTAACCGCCCCAACATCGTCGACGAGCTCATGGATGTGGTCTCCAACTACGCGGCTGGCGAGGAGGCGGTCGGAGCCTTTTTTGGTGACGAGAAGGACAAGGGAAAGGCACCGATGGCCGACGCCGGGGGCTCGAGCAAAGGTTCAAAGAAGAACAAGAAGAAGAAGAAGAATCAGCAAGGCAAGCGTGAGGTTGCAGATGACGATCTCGTCGCAGCAGCTGAGCACAAAAAACCTCGGGGTCCCCCCGAGGGGGCCATCTTCGACAAGATGCTCGAGGAGCCCTGCCCTTATCACAAGGACAGGGTGAAACACAAGCTCAAGGACTGCCGCATGCTTCGAAAGCACTTCAAGCAACTGGGCATTAAGAAGGGTGACGATAAGAAAGACCAGGGCGGCAATGAGGGAGACAATGGGGAAGACGAAAAATTCCCTGAAGTCTACGACTGCTACATGATATATGGAGGCCCCTCGACCTAGCTCACGCCTCGACAGCACAAGAGGGAGCATCGAGAGGTCTTCTCTGTCCGAGTCATGACACCTCACTACCTCGACTGGTCTGATGCGCCCATCATGTTCGACCGTGATGACCATCCGGATCGTGTCCCCATCCCCGGGGCCTATCCGCTCGTCGTCGACCCGATCATCATCAACACCCGACTCTCGAAGGTCCTCATGGACGGTGGCAGTAGCCTGAACATTATCTACCTCGAGACCCTCGACCTCCTGGGGGTCAAGAGGTGCCAACTCCAACCCAGCGCCAGGGGCTTCCATGGCGTCGTACCAGGGAAGAAGGCTCTTCCCATCAGCCGCATTGACCTTCCCGTCTGCTTTGGCACCCCCGCCAACTTCAAGAAAGAGACCCTCACCTTCGAAGTGGTCGGGTTTCATGGAACATGTCACTCCATCATCGGCCGACCGGGCTATGCACAATTCATGGCGATCCCGAACTACACCTACCTCAAGCTCAAGATGCCAGGACCCAGAGGCGTTATCCCCATCGACACCTCCTACGAGCACGCGCACGACTACGATGTCAAATGCGTCAAGTACGGAGAGGCCGTCGAGCAAAACGTGATGATAGCCTCGACCCTCAAGTGCCTTGCCGACGAGGTGCCCGACCCCAAGTGTCACGCCGGCAGCTTTGAGCCAGCGCAAGACACCAAGAAAGTCCCCCTCGACCCGAGCTGCTCTGGTGAGAAGGTGCTGACGATCAGTGCCGACCTCGAGAGCAAATAGGAAGCAGTGCTCGTCGACTTTCTCCGCGCGAATGTCGATATTTTGCGTGGAGTCCTTTGGATATGCCGGGCATACCGAGGGAAGTCACCGAGCATGCCATGGAAATACGAGTTGGGTCCAGACCGGTGAAGCAACACCTGCACCGCTTCAACGAGGAGAAGCATAGGATTATTGGCGAGGAAGTACACCAACTTTTGGTGGCTGGATTCATCAAGGAGGTTCATCACTCCGAATGGTTAGCTAATCCCGTGTTAGTTAAGAAAAAGAATAGAAAAATGCGGATGTGTGTTGACTATACTAGCTTAAACAAAGCATGTCCCAAAGTTCCATTTCCTTTACCACGCATTGATCAAATTGTTGACTCTACCGCGGGATGTGAAACCCTTTCATTCCTTGATGCTTATTCCGGCTACCACCAAATCAAGATGAAAGAGTCTGACCAGCTCGCGACTTCCTTCATCACACCTTTTGACATGTATTGCTACGTCACCATGCCCTTCGGCCTTTGAAACGCCAGGGCGACGTATCAACGATGCATGCTCCATGTCTTCGTGGACACATAGGCAACACAGTCGAGGCCTATCTCGATGACATCGTGGTCAAATCCAAAAAAGTCGACAACCTCATCCATGACCTCGAAATCGCATTCGGGTGCCTTCGAGCCAAGAATATCAAACTTAACCCTGAGAAATGTGTCTTTGGAGTACCTTGGGGCATGCTCCTCGAATACATCGTCTCCCAGCACAGGATCGAGGCCAACCCCGAGAAGGTCACAGCCATCATACGGATGGGGCCAATTCGAGATCTCAAGGGCGTACAGAGGGTCATGGGCTACCTCGCGGCTCCCAGCCGTTTCATCTCACGTTTGGGGGAAAAGGCCCTGCCCCTGTATCGCCTCTTGAAAAAATCCGAACGCTTCGCATGGACCGCGGAGGCCGAGGAGGCCCTTGACAAGCTCAAGAGCATGCTGACCTCCGCCCTGATCCTTGTCCCTCCTCGATCGATGACGTCGACTGAACCCCCCGAGCCTCTCCTCCTCTATGTCACTGTGACCACTCAGGTGGTCAGCACGGCCATAGTGGTCGAGAGGCAAGAGAAAGGGCACGCCCTGCCCGCCCAGCGGCCGGTTTACTTCATCAGTGAAGTGCTTTCGGAAGCCAAGACCCGCTACCCGTAGGTGCAAAAGCTGCTCTATGCCATCGTCCTTACGCGTCGCAAGCTTCAGCATTACTTCCTCAGCCACCCGGTTACCGTGGTCTCTTCTTTCCCCTTGGGGGAAATCATCCAAAACCGGGAGGCTGATGGAAGGATTGCTAAGTGGTCGATCGAGCTCATGGGTGAGATCATCACCTACGCACCACGGAAGGCCATCAAATCTCAGGTGCTAGTGGATTTCATTGCTGAGTGGACCGACACCCAGTTGCCGCCAATTCAAATCCAAGCCGAGCTGTGGATAATGTACTTCGATGGGTCGCTCATGAGGACAGGAGCAGGTGTAGGCTTGCTCTTCATCTCACCCCTCGGAGTTCACATGTGCTACGTCATTCGCATCCACTTTTCCGCTTCTAATAACGTTGCGGAGTACGAGGCTCTTGTCAACGAGTTGCGTATTGACCTCGAACTCGGGGTTCGGTGCCTTGACGTTCGAGGTGACTTGCAACTCATCGTCGACCAAGTGATGAAGGCCTCGTGCTGCCATGACACCAAGATGGAAGCCTACTTCAATGAAGTGCACAAGCTGGAAGACAAGTTCCACGGCCTTGAGCTCAATCATACTGCTCGATGCTACAATGAAGCTGCGGACAAGCTCGCAAAGATTGCATCAACTCGAGGTACTATCCCTCCAGATGTATTCTCGAGAGACCTCTTCGAGCCCTCCGTCGACTTGGGATCGGGGGCTGGCACCACACCCTCAAAACTCGACCCCGTGGCCTCGACCGAGGTCCCCTCGACCGGGGCCGAAGTCATGGAGATCGAGGGGACACCTCCTTCGTCGAGCCCACATCCGGATTGGCGAGTCCCTTTCCTCGACTGCCTCATTCAAGGGAAACTCCCAGAAGACCGGACCGAGGCTCACCGGATCGCGCGACGGGCCAAGTCCTACGTCATCTACGGTGGTGGCAAGGAACTCTACAGGCGAAGCCCATCAGGTATCCTTCAGTGCTGCATCACTATCGAAGAAGGCAGGAGGCTCCTCGAGGACATACACTCGGGGGCTTGCGGCCACCACACAGCTACTCGTTGCTGTCGACAAGTTTACCAAGTGGATCGAGGCCTGGCCTATCGGCAACATCCGCTCCGAGTGGGCGGTCAAGTTCTTCACCGACATCATCCATCGCTTCGGGGTCCTGAACGTCATCATCACTGACAATGGCACACAGTTCATTGGCAAGAAGTTCTTGGATTTCTATGATCGCCATCACATCCATGTAAACTGGTCCGCGGTTGCTCATCCTCGAACTAACGGCCAGGTCGAGCGCACCAATGGCATGATTTTGCAGGGCCTCAAGCTGAGAATCTTCAACCGCCTTAATAAGCACAGAAAGAAATGGGCCGTGGAGCTGCCTTCGGTCCTGTGGAGCTTAAGGACAACACCTAGTTGAGCCACGGGGTTCACACCATTGTTCTTGGTCTATGGGTCCAAGGCCGTCCTCCCCATTGATCTCGAGTATGGTTCCCCTTGACTAAAGGCCTACAACGAGCAAACCAATGAAGAAGCCCTCACAAACGCCGTCGACCAGCACAAGGAGGCTCGGGACATGACGCTGATTCACTCTGTGAGGTATCAGCAGAAACTTCGATGCTACCACGACAAGCACATGCGCTCGAGGGACTTCCAAGTTGGAGACATCGTCCTACGTCGATGACAGAGAAACAAGGGGCGTCACAAGCTGACTCCACCATGGGAAGGCCCATACACCGTAGCTGAGGTGCTGAAGCCTAGAACATACAAGCTAGCGAACAACAAGGGCAAAACCTTCACCAACACATGGAACATCGAATAGCTACGTCGTTTCTACCCCTAGGGCGCCGATGCCCTCGTACATTCTCGCATGTTTCGTACATTTTCGCATGACAAATATAAGAAGTACTTTTGATTATAAGTTCAAACTCATTATTATACATGTAAGAGGTAGCCTCGACCCTGTCTCACCAGAGTCAAGCCTCCCTCGGGGGCTAACAGGGGGCAACCCCCTAAGTTCCTAAAAAACATGAACGATTTTTTAAAATTTGAGCGTTTTCTTTTGCTTTGCAACTAAGTAGAAAATGCCTCGAACTCCCTAAGGGTCGAGGGCTGTCAAGCCTGGGGCTCTCCTACGCCTCAGGGCTATGGTACCCCCACTCGCTTCCCCTCCCTCGAGGGATACGAGCATGCGTTGAACTCTTAGTCAAAAAGCAAAAGTCAGGTGATCGAAACTCGAGCGTCTCTTCTTTCCTACACCTCGATACGCTTCGTGACTAAGTAGAAAACGCCTCGAATTCCCTAAGGGTCAAGGGCTGTCGAGCTGGGAGCTCTCCTACGCCTCAGGGCTATGGTACCTCCACTCGCTCTCCCCTCGAGGGATACGAGGACGCGTCGAACACTTAGTCAAAAAAGCAAAATCTAGGCGAAAGAAAACAGAGAAGGCTCAAACTCAAAATATCCAAATGCATTATGATAGATACATAGATGTTTTAAAGGCCCTCGAAGCCACACTGAATATAAGTTACAAAAACTAACTTATTTACATGGGCACCTTCGCCCAGTTTTGCCCTACAGGCCCGCTCCGCTGTCTCCATCGCCGCCCTCCTCGACGGTGTACCCTTCATCTTCAGGGGGGAGGACTTCATCCTCGAACAGCTTCACCAGCGCTTCCCCCGGCCTTTCGGCATCCTGAATCAGCCCTCGGCATCGCTCCACATTCTCGGCATCGGTCTTTGAGATGTCAGGGATGAAGCCTTGGGCGACAACGTCCATGTCGAAGATGAAGCCGGAGGAAACCACCACCAGTGCCCGCTTCACGCCGGTGTGAAGCGCCTCCTGCACGCGATCCCGAAGGATGGCGTCGAGGTGGTAGAGCCGGTCAACAAACGCAGCCCCCGAGATATCTTCTCCAGCTTCCTCGACGGGCTCAACCTCCTAGGAGGTGCAGAGCTTATTGGTGGCGACCTAAAACCTGCCGAGAAGCGCCCCCTCCACCACGAGGCTCTCCTGTAGCGCCTTGGCGGTGGCCTGAGTGGAAAGCAGCTCGGTCTCAAGGCCTGAAAGACAAAACAAGAGTTAAACAATTCATACAGAAAGAAAAAGGTCAAAGCCCACCAAGGAACTTACTGGCACAACGGGTCTTGAGGGCGCTGCGGTCCTCCAACACAGCATCGCGCTCCTCTTGAACCTCATCTCGCTCCCGCTGGGCCTCTTGAAAGCCCGGATCACGTCCGTCTTCTCGCACCGGAGGGTCTCGAGGGCGCCACCAGCCCAGATGATGGCTTGCTCCTTCTCTCAAAGGGTAGCCTTCATCGCCTCGAGCTTGGCCTCCAGGCTATCGGTCGACACTTCTCCTCCTTGACCAAGGCAGAGAGGGTGTCACGCGCCATGGAGACTTGAGCCAGACTGGCCTTGAGTAAGCGGATACGCTCCACGGAGCCTCGAGCCTCCTTCGCGAGTAGCTTGACGTGCTCTTGGGCGCGAGTGCCTTCACTTTTGGCCTTCTCCACTTCGCCCTTGGCCGCGTTGACCTCCTCCTTGGCCCATCGGAGCTCCTCCTTGACTTGGGCAGCTTTGCCCCAAGCTGCCTCAACGTCCTCCTTCGCCCGGGTGGCCTCCTCCTTGGCCTACTTCACCTCCTCCTCGACCTCGGCCACCTTGCTCTGGCAGATCAGCCGGCCTCGCGTTGGCAAAGCACTTCCTCCTGGCTGTTATGCGTTTCATGGAGGAAGTACGACTTGGAGTGGGAACGCCTCCGCACGTCCTGAAAACAGGAAATCGAGGGTTAAGGTGATCCATACGGAGAAAGCCAAAAACCCGTATGTGATCTAAACAGGGACTTACCATGAGACTCTGGTCGAGACCTCCAACGAGCTCAACGCCCAGCTTGAGGATGTGCTACAACCACGCCCGGGACTGCTCCACGTCCTCCCAGCGCTTGACCTTCGCTGGGTCATCCATCACGATCCCGGAAGCGCTGGAGTCACCGAGCTCCCGGAGCATGACGCGCTCCTTGCCCCAATGTGGGAGGACCGTCTTGACCTTGGTTCGTGCCATGGACTCGATCTTATCCACCATGTCGCATGGGGCGCCATGGTGCTCCGCCAACTCGGCCAGGGTGGGGAACTCCGACGCGATGCTGGTATCTCCCAGCCCAGGGTCGGAGGTCGACCTCCTCAACGGGCCAGGAGCCCCCAACGCGATGACTACTTCAGCATGCGGGGGGATCCTGTAACACTCTGGTGTTAAGCATGCATAATCACTTGCATTCTTAAGCATAAGCATCATTATGCATAGCATTAATGAAAAGATTGATTTTCATTTCATGTATCATGCTTGATTATTCAAACTATGCTTGCCTTTCAAATAAATTAGATAGTGGTATGAGTGTTTGGTGTTTGATGACCCTAAGGTAACCTAGACATGATTAGGACACCAAATGAACCTAGGTTTATGTTTATGGTTTTGGTTAATTAAGCTTTGTTGTCATGGTTGACCAAGGTGGACCATTAAAGTAGTTTTGTTTGACTGAATTGAAAGTGATAGCTAGAGTGCTTGCATATGTGTGCACCCTAAATAAAGTTTGTAGAGAATTTTATAAGGAACAAAAGTTGTAATTACCACTTTTCATGAAAATGCTTGGGAGATGTTCAAAAATGTTGAAAAAGGCAGGTTTGGGGGCTGTTTTTCTATTTTAGGGAATTTTAAGGGGTATTTTCTTTGGATTTTTGTATTTCAAAATCTATGCAGAATCTGGCCAAACTTTGTATATATGAAATGTTCTACTCTTCAAAAGCTACATTTCATCTATTTGGAGTTTTTGCTAATTCGGCCTAGTTCAAGAGTTATTAAGCAGCAAATTTTGTTTTATATTCATAAAAATAGCTTTTCGGTGACGGTTGTTTCCTGGCCGTCAGGGAATTGGCCGGCCACCGCCCATGTCGCCCAGCCTGCGCGCTCCGTGTGGCGCGCGTCCACCGGCGGTCTAGGAAGGCAGCGGCCGTTCGGACAGCGTTAAAACGCCGCGCCCGCTCCCTCTCTCGCTGTCCCCCTCTCAATTTCACTCTCCCTGTCTCCTTCCCGCAGCTCCGCGAGCCGCCGTCGCCGCCGCGTAGCCCGAGCTCGCCTCGCCGCCGTCCAGAAATCCACCGCCGTCAGCCGTGCATTCGCCTGCTTAACCCCGCAATCGAGAGCGCCTGAGTTCGCTCCACCATCCTCCACCCTCACCTTGGCCTGTTGCATCAAGGTATACCCGAATCAACTCATCTTCTCCCCGTCCGCCATGGCCGCACCTCAACCGCATCATGGTCCCGCCGCTCTGGCCATCATCTCTCGGGTGTGCCTCCGACGCGCCGTGATGTGTAGGAGGTAGGACGCTAGTCAATGGGGTCGATTAGGGTTCCGTAGGGCCGAATTTCGTTGGGCCGCCGTGCGGATTGACGCCGGTCCGCCGCGCGCACATGTCCGAGCCGCCGTAGTCGAGCTCTAGCCGCTTTGAGTAGCCGATAGGGTGCGCCGTGGTCCACTCGAGTTAAATCCCTAGCCTTTGCCACCGGTCGAGCCCTCCTTCGCCGGACATCGAGCTCGCCGGAGTCAGGGAAGACCGCTGCTCCGCTGTGCTCGTGCCCTGACCCCGCAGCAGCTGCTCCCCTCCCTCTTTAACACCCTCAATCGACTCGCCTAGACGCGCTCGTGTTTTCCCTCTGCTCAATTTGGCCAGAGAACCCCGGCAACGGCCGGCGAGCCCGCGCCGACGCCGTCGTCCTCTCCCTTCCCTGTGCAGGGACATCGGGTTAGAATGTAGGAAACCCTAAGGGTCTTGGTGCAAAGTGTTTTTCCTTTTTCTTTTTCAAAACTGTTTCCAGATTTTGTTTAAACCTTTGAAAATTCATAACTTCTCATTTTTCATCCAAATGAGTTGGTTCAACTTGCAGTATTTTTCTTATGAGATGATCTATGCATGAAAAATATGAAATGTGGAATTTGTGATACTTTTCTGTATAGCTTTATTTATCTCTATTAATTGCTTTTATCTTAGAAAATGCATAAGTAATTCTCTGTTGCTCAGAAAAATGTGAGACCAAGTTTGTTAGTCTTCTTAGGCCATGCTCTATCTGTGAAAAATGTTATGAGGTTATGTCATGTGGAAAGTTTGATCTATCTAGTTATGGTGCCTATTTTCATGTGATGATAAATAATTCATAATAAATAATATATAAGGAATTTGTGCATGAAACTTTTTGAAGAATGTTTTTATGTCAATCTAAAGCTAATGATGTTCTGAGATCTGTTGTTTGACATACTTTTATGTATAAAGTATTTTATGCCCCTGAAATTATGCTGCCTTGTCATTTTTGTGTAGGATAAAATACTTACTATTTTGACTTAAAATTTTTATGGTAGTCTTTATTTGGTATGATTAAGCTTCTGTAATTTTTACAGAATTTTCTGAGTAGTATAAAGTCATGTTGTAGTTATACCCTGATTTCTTTTAATTATGAATAATGCTTTAAAGTTATCATTTCATGTGTGTAAAAATGCTTTTTATGCTATTTGTAACATGTGTGATCTGCTATTGGTTGTGGTTCAGTAGAGTGTAGTGTGTGAAATAATGGTTGTTTATAATTCCTTATAGTGTGCGAGTAAATTGTAATGCGAGGCCTATTTGGAGAGTTGTCGGTAGAAGAGAATGCAGATGACATGTGCTTATCATACTTGTTTTCAAATATCATATCATTCATCTTAGCTGAGCATTCATTCACAACCATCAGCATTATATTTATATGTATGCACGGTACTCATACGCACTATGCATCATACAGGATCGTCAGAGCTCGAAACAGTAGTTTTCGGAGCACAAGGAGAGGAAGGCCAGCAGGAAGCTTTGGTTCGGGAAGTAGCAGCAGAAGAGGATCCCGAAGCTGATCTTTCGGAGTGTCCCGACCACCAGCCAAGCTCTTTCATGAAAGGCAAGCCCCGGAGCATTCTCCCTGTGGTTTGCAAAATATCTAACTTGAGTCCTTTACTTGTTTGATGCATTAAGTTATAGGCGTTGTTTTATAACGTTGCTGCATTACTTATATTCCTTGCCACTGTTTATACTTCAACCCTGTTAGGTTCAGGTACGAATATATGCTTAGCCCTGCTTAACTAGATCGGTAGAAATCGGGTGATTTCCTGTCATCCGCGAGTTATAGGTGGTGACTCAGAATGGTTGAATACATTATTATCTTGGATAACCATGTGGAGATAATAAATCGAGACCGGGCGGGATTGGTGTTGAGACTAAACTGGAGGTTTAGTGTGGTTATCCCGTCTGTGTCGAACTAGGACCCCGTCCGTTGTACGTCCTCAAGTCATATTGAATTTATGCCTCACATTTAGCTGGAAGGATAAGTCGTTCCGACCGCGAAGCCTAATTTTGATTTGGGCCAGGAGTCGACCTGCTGTACGCATCGTATTGGTGAAGATGGGGGACCACAGGTTACGCGGAGAGTAAGTCCGAGGTCAGGGTCGCCCTGAATAAGGCAGCCGGGCGGTTCCTGGATATGATGGTACCTGTTGATCCCACGCTTTTCCTGAATTGAATGTCGGTGATCTGTAGCTCACCTTAGCGGGTGAGTGTGGTTTGTGTGAGGAGTACCCGCCAGCCGGTTAGTAATCGATTATAATCGCCATCGTTCCTGGATAGTGAACACTTGACTTGAGCAGCGGCATCGTAGTAAGAACTTGAACAAGAGATGAGATGGTTGAGCCGTTGAGATTGAAGATACTCAACCGGAATTGGTTACTAGTTGAATAATTATTACCATGCTTGTTTAGTACAGGTGCTAATGTAGCATGATACGGATAATCAGATTAAAATACATTGCTAGAAGGTTCTTATTAATTGTTTCTTAATGCAAGCTTTTCTGCAATTAAATGAGTCAGCTATCCTACTTATACAGCCTTGCATACTCCTTGGAGTCACTTTATTTTAGTTTATGACGGGTAAGTCTAGCTGAGTACATTCTCATACTCAGGGTTTTATTTCCCATGTTTTTGCAGATGGTGAGATGTTTTATGGCTATTGTCAGAACTGCTTCTATCCCGCTTTGGGAGATGACTAGACCTTAGGCATGGTCACTCCTCTCTACTTGATGCTTTTGCTGGATGTTGACCAAGGGACTGGCACTGTATTTAAACTAAGTGCGTGTGTGGATTTGAACTTAATCGCTTCCGCTTATTTTGAAATTTGAACTTGGGTTGTAATAACTTTATTCGTACTCCGATGATTTAAACTATGTGCGAACTATGTACTTGTGAATGGGAACGCTAAACTATTACGATCTTGGTCGTGCCGGAAAAGTTTGAAATCCTTCGAGATTTCGGTATGACTACCGGGTTTATTAGGTCTCAATCATGTAGTTTGCCGCACTAATGGTGAATTATGTGCTTGTGCTCTAATAAATTAGTCGGTTCTGTCACAGATCCTCTCCTTCCTTCTGATGTCGAAAAGCAGGACTCTTGGCCACCGTCTCCTCCGGCCGCTCTGCCTGCAGACCAGAAATCACTGGCTTTTCCAATGGCACCATCAACGGTTGCGGTGGTTGGCTCGACACTGGCTCAGGTGCCTCCGGAGGTGGCGGATGGGTCGAGGTCGTCGCTTCCCCCAACGCCGTGTCTTGTGGCACCAGCAGGTCCACCATCGACATGTCTCCCAGCGAGTTCAGTACCGAGGTCTTCTCCTCGAGCTACGCCCCCGGCGGGCGTGGAACCGTCGACGCTTTCAACGCCGCTTCTTGCTCCGTCAATAGCTCATCGAGGGTGATCATGGACACCCATTGTTTTGGGAGTCCCAATGTCTCCTCCCCTTCCGATGGCTTGGGCAGCTGCTGTGCCGACAGGTCTAGCAGTGTTGCATCCCCCGGTAGTGTCTGCTGCACCTGCTGATGTTGGGGCCGGCCCCTGGTCAGCTCCTCCTCTTCTTGCCGCTCCTGCAACTTCTTCTCCTCCTGCTGCGTCCGTGGCAGCTCCTCTTCCTACAGGGCCTTCTGCTCGTGCTTTCGCTGGGCTCTAGCTCATGTAGCCCCATCGGCCACGGCTTCCGCTCTCCCGTCGAGGGGGAGGGGTGATGGCCTCCTCACCCTTGAAGTCAATAAGGGCTACCTCCGTTCCCGGCTCATGGCCCTCGGAAGCTCCCGCCTCGAGCATGGAAATGGAGACCTCGGGTTGGCCCAGCTCAGGAGCTCCGTGGTTCCGCTCCCTGGCGCCAGGCTGAGCTCGGGGACCACAGACGTCGACGTCAAGAGAGCACTCCTTCCCTCCTGCGTCTTCCCTAGCTCGGAGTCACCTCCCGTCATGGTCCCCAAGTTGCTCAACCCTGCAGCAAGAGCAGAACCCATCAGCCTACCACAAGCCATAGCCCTGAGGGCTAAGGACAGCCACTTCGCCTCCCACGGTGCCAAAGGCCTCGACGTCACACCTGCGACTGAGGCCCTCATCTTCGTGGCCGTGTCCACCCTGAGCCGCTTAGCCAGCGCAAGGGTCACCTCCTCGATATGGTGCTTTGGCCTAGACGGAAAGTAGGTTAGCAAAGAACTTAATGAACTGGAGAATGGGGAAGCAACAAGAAGAAATTTAAATCGACAACACTTACCCGAAGGGGATAGAGACCTTTCGGGTCCCCCTCGAGCCACCAGCAGACCTTGAGGCCCCACCCAAAGCTGAGCTCTTCCTAGGGCTAGGGCTGCTAGGGGCTTCCGGTGGGGTCGCCGTGCCTCCCGGCTCCGACGAGATCTCCTGGGCATGACTCTGCTCCGCCCGCGCCGATGATCGGGACTGGGTCTCCCGGGTCGAAGTGGGCGGGGTCCCACCGTGACTACGACGGAAGAAGGACGAACCCCCCCGAGTCGAGGGGTCGGCCGGCCTTTTCCCTCACAGGCGCTCTGAGGCCGACGACGCCGGCTGAGGGGCACGCTGCTCCGGCGCATCCTCCTACACCGAAAGACCGTCAGTATGGGAGGGACCAGATATGAGGAGCTCGAGACGTCCCGCCACCCCTTCGACATTGACATCATCATCATCATCCTTGTCTCCCTCATCTTCTGAGGGAGACTCCTCCTCCGAGAGCCTGTAGCGCCTCTGCTGCACACGGTGCTTCTCGTGCTTTTCGCGCTCCCGGAGCTTCTTATCCTTTTTCTTTTTCTCCTCATCCTTGCGCCTCTTTTCCTGCTGGGCATCAAAGCATCTTACCTGACAACCAAGAGCATCCTCCCTCAACAGGGGCCTCGATCTCTGGTAGTCAATCCCCCTACACGAAGGCACTCAGTCGCAAGGACAAGAGTAAGGAAAAAAGGGGCGAAACGTAAACGCGAAAAGCATAGGTCCAGGCACTCACCAGGTTGAGGTACCCCTCCTCCGGCTGCATGGGGAGGTGGTTGACGTCCTTTGCCCTGAATGAACCAGCAACCATCCTCTTCACCCGTGCAACGATCTCCACGGCGGACATCTCCTCGCTGGACATTCGGCACCTCTCGAGCACCTCGGGCGCCACCACGGGGAGCATCTCGTCTAACCGCAGGGGCGCTCCATCAACGGGAGCACCCATCGATTGTGGAAGGCCGAGACCACCACACCCGCCGTCAGGCCCGCCTCTCGAAGGGTCCTCATCACGGTGGAGAGGGGTCGAAGTCAACGTTGAAGATCCCCCGTCACACCGTGCGGCCAGTTGAATGGCCGCTCGGTGATGAGCCGCCCGATGTACGGCGGGAGGTAGCCTCCGTCATTACGGAGGTAGAACCATTGCTCGTCCCACCGGGCTTGGTTGGACATCAACCAAGTGGGGATGTACTCACGCGGCACCTCTGACTTGCCTGTCTTCAGCGTGAAGTTGAGGCAGCCCGCTCTAATGATCCGCCTCACACCTGGTCCCACCGGAGAGGCGAACCACTTCCCCTTGTAGAGATGGAGCCACAGCTCCCAATGTGGTGCTATCCCTAAGTAGCCCTCACAGACAGCCGTGAAGATGGTGGCATTAGAGATGGCATTGGGGGAGAAGTGTTGGAGCTCGACGCCATAGAAGTTCATCAGCCCTCGCATAAACTCGCTCGAGGTGCTCCGAACCCGTGACGATGGTACTTGAGGAAGCACACCATGTAGCCCTCCGGCGGGTTTGGCTCTAGGTGGCTCCTCGACGGCACAATCCACTCTGGCCGAGTTGGATCGGTGATGGGGCGGAGAAGTCCTTCTCCCACCAGCTCGACGGGCGCTAGGTTTCGGCAGGCTGGAGGATGGGGGCCATGGCAGCGGCGGCGGCATGAATCTATTTGGTGGACGCAGCGGCGGCGGCAACGACGCGAATGTCCTTGGCGGACGGGCAACCGGGAAGGTTCCCAATCATGATTTCTTGCTCTAAGTTCCTACCCTCGCGCGTAGGAAAGCAGGAACTCAGGAGCACTAGCGGTGGTGAAGGCAGGATGGCAAAGGTAGGGGCGAACAATGCCTGTCCCCCCTAGCTTTATACCCAGGAGGAGCAACGGGCGGAATCCGGCGGCAGAAAAAGGTAACTCCCCGCAATTAATGCATTTACCTAACCGTTCCCCCTTGATTCTCAGCCGGATACATGCGTTGCACCTCAGGCAATTAGCCATTGCCCAGGCCCACCACAATCTCCACCACCACACCGTTTAACTCTCCTCCTCAAAAGATGCATCGGATGGTAAGAAAAATAAACATTACTTACCGACGGATTCCTCCAGGAGAAGGTAAAGGGGCTCGGCCCCACAACAAGCCTCGAGAAAGTGAAGGCTGGCCCTCGACCAGGGTTTGACAGCTGCCCTCGAGCACCTGAGTCAGGGGTGACCAAGGGGGAGCCAACACGAGGCCCCACTTGAGAACGAACTCTCGAGACCCCTTTGGACATATGCAAGGCAAAATGCTACAGACTTTTATGGAACCCCCCTGAAGGGAGGCATCAAGCCGCGGAGACCTATCAAATGGAATTGGTATCGTAGGTCCATGCATTTTGCTTTAATGAGACCGCCTCCGGGCCACCAGCCGACCTCTATCGAATGAGGAACGGGCTCTCACTTGGATTTTCCTGTTACCAGCTCACTGAGAACTTCGAGGCTCGCCCTATCGAGGGTAGTCCGACGCTTCTCGCCTCACATCTGATCGAAAGGACTCGTGAGATGAACCCCGAGGCTGGCAATGCCCCAGCCACACGAGGCTCGGGGGCTCGACCGTTCCCGACACCCCTCGACGAAAGAGGGTCAAAAATCCCCCAGGGGCTCGACATTTCGACATACCCCTCGGTAAAGCGCCATGACTCCAGTTTAGGTCCATACCAAACTGGACGAGCACCCCTCGACCAAAGACAAATAAAGCCCTTGAAGGAGTCTTCCGACTCCTCCGAGGCCTCGGGGCCTACCCCCGCGGGGGACGCTCGCACGCCCCCCACAGAAAAATCTGAACCACACCTCACTCTCGACTCCTGACCCCTGCCTGAGTGCCAGCACTCATGCAGGGGCTTAGGGGCAACTGTCAGGTACCTAGGAAAGGGGTACCCCAAACCCTCGATTAACTAGACTAATCCCTGAAATCAACAACGCAAACCCTCCAACGACATCCCTCATTATCGCTCGAAAGCCCACAAGCTAAGGCATACTGGGCCAGCCCACGAACGGGCGTTGACAGCCCAAAGCCACAGCCTGCTCGATGGGCTACCACACGGACCATGATTGTACGCTCAAGGGTACGATTCGGGCAACCCCTCGAGGACAGAACTTCGCCCAAGCGAACGGGCCGGCCTGGAAGATGGAACTTTGCCCCGCGAATGAGCTAACCCTTGAGGACGGAACTTCACCCGAGCGAACAAGCCCGCCCTCGAGGACAAAACTTCACCCATGCGAATAGGCAGCCCTCGAGCACATAGACCCCTCGGCTACCTACTCCCCGTACGGATCTAGGCGTATTCAATGCATTTTACCTGCTCCCGCCTAACCGTATGGTCACAGTTACAGTAACAGTTGTGAGTATGGCAGTCAAATCCTATTTTTACCACCCATACCCCAGAATCCCGTGGATCGTACCTCACTGTTATGCCATACCGAGCACTGTGCCCCGTCCAGCACCCCCTCGAGACGCGTAAGTCAGCACATTCCCCGCATTTCCCGGGATTCGGCCTTATCCGATGGGCCTCGACCCCCTCAACTTGACCTAAGGCCTCGACCGTCGCCCCTCGCCTCCGTCACGCTGACCCTCGAGCGGGACTTCAACAACTCTGGTCAACACTTCAACAACTTCCGACGCGACGGCTGCAGGATCTGCCATGCCGACTTACACCTCTACAGCGGCCGACATGATCGGCATCAACGTCATACGTCACCAACCACGTGAGCCCTAAAAACATGTACTCCTGTGCCCCTCCTTCGCCTATAAAAGGAGGCGCCAGGACTTTAGCTAGAGGAGAGATCCAGGGCATCATACGCTAAGGCTTTAGATCATAGAACAACACCGTGAGACAGTGTGAAGTAGAGAGCTAAGCGCCCGAAATGCTCAAGCTCAAGCTCACACTTCTCACACCCACTTGTATTCACCCCTGTACTAGCACTTCGGTGCAAGATAACACGAACTATCTCCCCCCCCGCTGGACGTAGGGCCTTCTTTGCCCGAACTAGGATAAATCGCCGTATCCTTCTTGCATCACCCACCGGATTAAGGGAGCACACAATTACGAATTTACTCGTTGGTGTTGACCCCCGGGGTCGAAACACCGATATAAAGCTTGTCACTCTTGACAAACTTGGTGCCCTCATATGTTTCACTCAATCTTGTCCATGCCTCATGGGCAAATTCCAAATCCTTGATGCCCTCAAATATATTTGTGTTAATACCATTGTAAATAGTATTGAGAGCCATTCTATTGCATGTTGTGTTAGCTCTATCTTCATCGGTGAGGTGATCGACATCTAGACTGACATAGTCCTTTACGGTGACTTGCAATACTCTCATGAATTGAGCCAAGGTGCATAGTCATCTTTCTCTTCCAATGATCAAAAGAACTAATACCATCAAAGAAAGGTGTTTCGCTCCCCACATGATTGAACACAACTTGAGCCATCTTTTAACACCGAAGGATGTTAAGCCTTGCTAAAAGGATGACCACAACACCGATACCATGTGTAAGGCCTAGATGGCTAGAAGGGGGTGAATAGCCAATAAAAATTTCTATAAAAACACTAGGCAAACTTGATTAGTAAAATAAATGGCATAATTATGAGTTTCGCCTAGCCTAGAGGGTGAGCAAGCCTCCTAGTGACAATTCTAGTACATTTTATGATCTCTATATCACACAAAGCTATGTCACTACTTTCTACACTAAAGAGCTAGCTAGAAACTAATTCTACATAAGCTACACAAGATAATATAGAAAGTAAGTACAAGAGATAGGATGATAATTCTTATACCAACGGTGAAGTGAAGATGTTGCCAATCACCAAGATGATATCCAAGAAAACACAATGACAACAATCACAAGATGAAGAACCAATCACCGAGAGACAAGAGGATGACGCAATTATTTTTGTTCACCTGGTGTTTACTTGTGCACTGACAAGCTATGTCACCGGTTGTGTTGACCAAGACCTACATGGTTCCTCAGTGTGACCCTCAAGCCACTTGCCCCGCAAGGCACTCCCCCACAAGGGAACCGCAAGACACCACTCTCAAGCAAGGTACTCAATGACATGCACAATGTATTAGAGTTGCTTTTGGCACTCTGCCGAGGGCAAGCACAAGAACATCTTACAAATCAACCGGAGGTGGGTAAGAACAGTCACCAACTCTTCCCAATGCCTCCAACAATCCATCCAAGCTAGCTAGGAGCGGTACTCTCTAAGAGTAATAAGAAATCCACTGGCTAAACAACTCGCAAGTGCCACTAGATGCAACAACTCATGTAAACGCACTTTGAATCACTCAATCTCACTCAAGATTAGTAATCAAGCAAGAGAGATGAGTAGGAGGAAGTTGCTTCAGCTCAAAGCATGCTCAAAGATATAAGAACGGGCGAGAGACCCCTTCAAGGGCCGACCGACACCTATTTATAAGCCATCCCTTTGAAACTAGTCGTTACCCCTTGAATCAGCAGCAGTCGGGGCCGTCGGACAGCGTCGGACAAGAAATTCGTGCACAAATGACCATTTGAAACTAGCTGTTGGACCGAACTATGGATGTGTTCGACGCACACCGTTGGACTCTGCTCCACGGCATCTGCCGACCAGCTCAACTTGTTGTCCTCTCTGAGTGCGTCTGACGCGCGTCGGACGCGTGACACTCAAACCGTCAGACGCTGACATCAGCGTCCGTCGCATTCAAAAACCAGCCGCCTCGCCTCAGTAACAACTCACCACGTCGTATGCTCTGCCATAGCGTCTGTCGCTCACCTCCGGACGTGTTCGACACATGTAAAACCTCATTTTCACATCGTCGTCAAACACAAACATCTCCACCATGCTACCCAACAAGTATACCAACTTGTAACCGAGAGTAAAAATGTTTTCAACAACAATTTGCATCCGGTGCAATATAAAATAGCCATTTCATTTTCCAAAAATGCTACAAACCCATCTTAACCCTGCAAACATCACCACTTTTGCAAAATGTGCCAACACCATCAAGTGTACATCTCCATGTGCTCATGTGTTATCATTTTTACAATATTTTCCAAAGGATTTTCATTCGCACACTAGATCCTAATGCATCGACATGAATTATTGACCTAGTGGCACTCATGAACTGAATGGCGCTCCTTATTGCATAATTTTTACTGCCAACTTTATAATAAAATGAACAAACAACTTAGCAATAGGGTCTACTAACACATTCCATAAGTTTTGGTGAGTTAATCATTTTCAAGACACTAGTATGAAATAAACCAAGTATATGGAATATTTGTACAAAAAGGCGCCTTCCAGGAAAGCATAAAATACCAAGGGAAACACAAGCAGCCCAACCAAACCACTCTCGGGCCAAATCCATAACTCCACAGCAGTCCAGGCCCGATCCAGAGCCCACCGGCCAAAGTCGGTCGCGAACCGTCCCAGGAGTGGGCAGGACGACGCACCTGGTCCGGCCGACGCACTCGAACACCAGTTCAGGCCCATCCTGCTTGTGTCAGTACATTCAATGCGGAGGAGGGTGGTGCGCTGCCCGATTTTTCCAGAATACCCCCGAACTGCCTTTAGGACTAGTGATCTATTTAATTAAAGTTTAACGCTTACTTACTTGCTTATGGGATCTCTGCTCGACCGAGTGCTTTAGTCTAATTAAGATATTGGACTAGAGTAGTAGTCGTTAGCGTAGACGTGGTGTCTGGGCTAGTGAGATACCTGAGTTTGCGCCCAACCCCAAGGATAGTTGTGGTAGCCCCCGGGGGTGACAGACCCGACAAAGCCTTTGTATTCCACCATGTTCGGGTTGGTGTCCATAGAGCTTTTAGCTGCCTGACCCCGGTTACCCCTTCCCAGTCTTTTTGAGAACCGGAAAGAAACAGCTGCTCCAAAGTGAGTGAGTTCAGTAAGCCAAGACTTTAATTATCTAGTGACCTTGGGCTGAGCTTAGATCTTCTTCTCTTGGGTGTTCTTGCTTCTATCTAGTACACCTCCATTCTCTGTGGAAAATACGATACCCTAAATACTTCCGGGTGAAAGCTACAACGGTACTCTATACGCTTGCGGATTTATCTACTTATGCTAAGAAATACCAACAAGCTTTCTGGCACTGTTGTCAGAGAACGGTAGCTGTCCTAGATTCAAACCAAGTTCGTCCATGTATTCTTTTTATTTTCCTTTTTACCAAAAGTATATGCACCATTCCACTACCACCATCACTACCACATGGAT
Source organism: Bothriochloa decipiens (assembly GCA_023333625.1). Lineage (NCBI taxonomy): Eukaryota > Viridiplantae > Streptophyta > Magnoliopsida > Poales > Poaceae > Bothriochloa > Bothriochloa decipiens. Next base: position 44,597,289 of record CM041635.1, on the reverse strand, counting down.
TCCACTCTTATGTTTCAATATTCGGTCCTAAAGGGCGATTCATTGGAACCTCCACCATCATCCCATCCCATTCTTACAAATGGCTATGAAATTCACCCCGCTTTCATAGCCATGGTTCGGGAGCAACCTTTCTCTGGGCAACAAGATGAAAATACTTCTGGATGAAAGCTACAACGGTACTTCGTGCACTTGTGGATTTATCTGCTTACGCTAAGAAATACCAACAGCTATCGGTCCTAAACCACTCACACCCTCTATGGTGTCTCGAGTGCAAAACAAAATGGCCCTATAGGTTATACCTTTGCTTGAGCCCATTTTGCTTTTACATCAACCGCCAAGCCTTCACATGACATGTGGCACTCCATGTCATCATGCAACCGTCTTAGTCCATCGATCTCGATCTTTCTTGCTCTTCACCATTGGTCGGTCCATCTTGCTCTTTACCATTGGTCGGTCCATCGACGCCAAGTCTTTCCCAAACTTCACCATCGTAATGGTCCTTCACTTCGAAGCCTCGACTTGCCCTTCATACTTCCAACCGGTCCATTGAGCCAAGCCTCATCTTCACCTTTGATCACATGACACCATGTCATGACTCATCCATTGAGCTCCACTTGGAATAGACTACCTTTTCTAAATTATCCACTTAGAAACAAGGTTAGTCCTAGGTTTTATCAATTATCCAAAACCAAACTAGGGACTCTTAGTAGCCTACCTCTCCATCCAGCTATTCTCTTAATAAGCTTGTCTATGACTGGTTGTAGATCTTCTCTCCTCAACTTGGAGTGGTGAAGCTTGTCTATCATTTTTATTCAAATTGATTTATTATTTTCTTGAAATTTCCTATTTTGCGGCTTCGCTTAATAATAAGAAGATAACAGACATCTATTACATGCACGAGGGACGCAACCATCCGCAGCCAAGGCTACGGAGGTTTGAGTACATGGGCTTATTGCATGCTAAGAATTGGTAATTGTTATAGGCTTAAGTTCACCATCACTAGCTCGCAAACAATATTTAGACCATCTTTCCCAAGAAATCATCACGAACCTAGGCATTCCTTACTCTACCGATACGAGACCAGCCACTGCCGACTCTAGTCTACAACACGTGGATCACAGACACAACAACACCGGTTTTGCATCTAAATTCTGTGAATGTCATCAATGTGCATTACACTACCCCCCACATGGTATAGTTCACGTTTTACATCTTGATGGAGTTCGTATGAACACATTCTTCTTTAGGAGAAATGAGTGCATATGAAGCATATGACGACGGTGTGATGTGTGAACATAAACCGCCGCTAAGCTAGCCCGCTAATGTCTAGGGCGTGCTGTGCACCTGCTGTGACCACCGTACGTACGTATCCTGTTGCTCAACGTAGTATTAATTGCTGGCGGCATTGCTCAACTTTGTTTTTGACGAAAGGTTCGCACCAAATAAAGGCCAGTCAAATTCGACCCACGCCGGAGTTCCACGGCACGTTGAAGAATTCCAGAAATTGCGGCTCCTGGCCGTGCTTTCTTCTTCATCAGGTCTTGGGTAAAGGTTGGAAAAATAAGACTGTTGCAAATCGAGATGATGGACAGCGATATATAGGCTTTGAAGTTGCAACGAGAGCAAAAATAGAGGGAGATACAAAGGCGCTGAGGTACATTCATTCTCTAGCGCCCCCGAAAAAAAAGGTTTAAACGCTCCCGAGCATACACGTACGGATCATCATAATTCCACGTGAACGAGGACGCCCAGGAGCGAAAAAAAATTGCACTTGCAAGTGCCACCAATTGAGCACGGTCGAAACAACCTCAGTTACAGTAGTCAACAGCAAGTAGCGGTAGTAAAAAAAGGGTAATAATGCACCAGCCGAGGCATTATAGTTTAATACAGACGGCTCGATCGGCGACTCGGTCGTCTTTATCCGTTTGAGTCGTGCTCACCAGTAAGAATAGGAGGACGCGGCGGACGTGGCTCGGGATCTCTTGCTGCCGGCGCTGGCCGTGCTGTTGTACATCGCCATCTGCGGCACCCATTGCTCCCTGATGCCCCTTGCGCCGCCGAAGCCTCCGGCGGCGGCCGAGTCCTCGCAGAAGAGCTGCTCCTGCGCCATCCACGCGGAGTAGCCGCCGTCCTGCAGGCCGCCGATCTGCTCAAATGCAGCGGGAAACCAGGTTAGCCATCAGACATGCAGTCCGTGAAGTGGAACGAAGCAGATAGCGGTAGATTTGCTCTTTGTACAAACTGCTCTATTTTGCTAGTATACTCTGGTACTACTATGATTACAGTATTATTCTAGGGTCAAGGAGCCGTGGCTAAACTGGCCCCGCGTGATGTTAATAAATAAAGATGTTCCTGGAGATATTATGGTCATACACATTACACACACAGTCACACACACCCTGGACCAGCGAGAGCATAGCTAGTTAGCTACAAAACCGTACAGCGCGCCCATAATGGATGGTTACTGGTTGGATTGGATTGGAAGCAGCGCACTAATGCCGACGCCGACGTGCTCGATCGGGATATGCCATGCTTTGGGTGTGCTTGCTTGCTCAGGAACGGTGTCAAGAGAATGGCTAATGGATGGATCGTCGCTCGCTAAACATTTACACGCGTGCCAATGGCCAAAAGTAAGAGCACTATATATAGGACCAACAACACCAACCTGATACGACGCGTCTGCGGAGGAGACGCCGACGAAGTTAGTCGCGGCGGCGGCGGCGGCGGCGGCGGCGGCCTCGTCCACGAGGAAGTCCTCGACGTGCCACCCGGGCAGCGTCTTGATGAGGTACTCGGAGATGCTGCTGCCGTTATCGCTGCCGTGGCTGGTGGCGGGCGCCGCGGACGACGGAGGCGCGGCCGCCGCGTCGCCGCCGCCGGCGCTGCAGCAGAAGCTGCCGCTGCCGCTGCTGTTCTGCTCGTCCTCCGACGCCGACGGCGGCGCCGGGCACGCTGCGGGCTTGGCGGAGAGGCGCACGCCCGTGAGCAGGAACCGGGTGTGGCGCATGGTCAGCTCGCTGGCCGTGTGCACACACACGTCGCAGTCGCGGCACAGGATGGCGCGGTCCTCCTTGCAGAACAGGAGCCCCCGCTTCTCCTGCATAAGTGATGAACGAACACCCACACGTCGTCTCGATCAGCTTCGCAGTCGTCAGAATTAAACAAGAACCCCTTGTGTCCAAAGATTTTTTTGCATGGCCATCGAAGGATCGAACCTGGCAGATGTCGCAGAGCGGAGGCTGTGCCTGCTGCGCCGACCCGGAGCCCGACGAGGACGGCGGCGCCGGGTTGAGCAGCGAGAAGCGGCGGTGCTTGCCAGCGAGCTTGTTGGCGCGGTGCACGCGGCGGTCGCACGCGTCGCACAGCGCGGCCTCGTCGGCGCAGCAGAACACCGACGCCGCCTCGGCCGCGCACACGTCGCACTGCACCTTCATCTTGCCCACTCGATCTCTCTGCTTTCCCCGGCCTGCAGCGATCGCTCTCTTGACGGCAGGCGGCTCAGCTCAGGGCTTGATGAGCTCAGGTCAATCCCTATATATGGATGGATGGATTGGCTGGAGGAAAGCGAAGCTAACTGTAGCAACCACGGAGAGGATGGATCGGAGGACGGATGGTGTACTAGTGTTACTTACTACTAGTCGTAGCTAGAAGAGACCGGGCTTAGCTTAGCGCGGAAAGATATGTGGGGGCTATTGCACTTTTATATGCCGCGACGCGACGAGATGGCACGAGCTGAGCTTGGCGATTTGCGGTTAAGCTTAAGCACGAGTGATTAGGTGCCGTTGTTGCTTGTAAAGCGAGGTGGTGATGGGGATCCGCATTGAAGCATGGCCGGGAGATCGATCAGACGACGGAGAGGATCCTCTGCAGCTCAGCATGTATCTGCATGGAGGGTTCCAGCCGTCGGCGACTGTGCCGACCTGACGTGGTAGGTCTGGTGTTACGTCCGGGCCATCTCAGGCCTCCTTGTCCATGTCTTCTCCGTGTCCTGCGTTTGGGTGCCTGGCTTAACTTCGTGACGTTTTTGGCGGTACGGACACGGACTTTTATAAAGTGCAATGTCAACTTACTTGTACAGAGGAAAGGGGTCGGGACACCATTTCGTGATGGTCTATTTTTCCTCTGCGGTGGTAGCGTCACGCCTGTTTCTTGATGGTTGTGTTGTTGACCACCGGGATTCTAAGGTGGCTGATGTGTCTATGTTATTATTCCTGTCTATAGGAGTGCAAGATAGTGCTAGCTCTAGCTGGCTGTCCTCACGGAATTGATTATCATTGAAGTGAGATTCTGGCAATCTAGAACAGGGTCATGGCATTATGGCTGGTCAACGGAAGTGCATCAATTCAAAATTTTCTAAGGTGATTTCGGGCACCATAAGTAAGTTATAAACGTCTTGCGCTCTGTTTGCTTCAAGTTATTATTTATGGTTTCATTTTTTTCTCTCACAATAAAACAACGTTAACCAGTTATCAGCTGTAGCATCGGCCGAAGGACGTGATGGAGGTCAAAAGGCACGATAGAAAGGACCAAAGAATCGTGAGCCATGGCAAGCCACCCAGTCCTTCAATTAGTTATGCATAAATATATAGAACTAAGAACATTTCATAAATATAACACTAAATCACATGTTGAAGACTGTGGAGGGGACGAGTACATTGCCAATGGGGATCATCGTGGAACACGGAATCAGAACCCTAGGTGGCCTGCGCACAAATGTTGATGTAGCTTTCGTCCGGGGTATTCAAAAATATCAATTGTAAGAGAACATAAAGTGCATTAGTCATGGATCAAAATAGTTAGGATAACAAGGAAAAATAAATAAAATGTATTTTGCTAGAGAGTGTATTTTCCTAAAACTTCTCTGGGTATTCTATTTAATCAAGGATCAGGTTCTTACTTAAGGGTACTTACTTCATACCAATAATCCCCTCCTAACCACAAATAGAGAGTATTTTCATGAGATTTCTCTGGATATTCTAAGAATCAAGGATCAAATCTTGTTTAAGAATACTTATCCAAGACACCGTTACCCTTCGAACCAAAAAAAAGGGATGAGAAGAGAGGGTTTAGGAAGGCCAAAAACCGTATTACAAAATCACCAACCCAAATATATATCGTGGAATATGTCAGCTTGACATGACTATTTCACCCTGTCAGCTGCCACAACTATACATGAGGTTAGAGCCCTAGAGCCACAGTCTTTGTTTGGGCACAACATTTTTATTAATTATAGAGGCACCTCTTATATATTTAAGACACAAAAAGTAGCTACCAAAGCTAGTTGCGGGTAACATTTGAGAAATCTGCGAAAATTAACAAACCAGTGGCTAATAAAAACCAAGAAAGAAGAAAGTTTTTTTTTCTCGAATACGCATGAGCGCTACATATTATTTTGTATTTAGGGAGAAAGAAAAGTTTAACATACAAGGCTGCCGGTCTCAGGCTGCGATAGTTACTGTATGTTTAACAAGAAAGTGTGATGCCGAAATACGAAAATGTATGTTCAATTGTGGGGGGGGGGGGGGGGGGGGTGGGGGGGGGGAACGTGCTGGATGCAACGGCAATTCCAAATGCGTGCTAGGTATTCATATATTCATATAATGGCCAAGGATGCACGTCCACAAATCTCAAGAAAAAGTGTAACTGATAAATCGTTTTCATCTTTTTTCTTCTCCAAAAATTGCTACTAGTAAACATGGCTTGGCTACACCTTTTCGAAGATACCCATCTTTTTGGCAACGTTTTAATCTGTGACGTGGAAATTAAAAATCTTTGCCTTCTGCGCCGCAGTTCTATCTAATAATATCTAATAACTGGATCGCAACGTTATATATATAGTCAGAACGAACAGTGGGACAAATTGCTCAGCACCGTACCTTGTGCATATTTATGCTTATCTGATCTTTCTCATTATTCCTCTGAAGAAACTCATGCTGAATCGGCGGACTTGATGAGCATGAAATGGGCGGGTCATGGGGGTCTAGCAGGTCCGGGCAATGCAGCATGGGCGCTACGAGCTTTTTGGATCATAAAGCGCAGCCAGCCAGCCTTCTCCAACTTGGCGCCCCTTCCTCTTATCCTGTCGCTCTCCCGCCCGGCCACTTGCACTCCGTTGGAAAACGCCGCAGCTGTGCTGTCGTTGGGCATCCGAATTCCGAAGTTCATCAGTGGTCCAGGACCAAGCGGCCAACGCCAGAAACCAACACAATTCGCGGCTGCTGGTTTCGCAATAGTTATAATGCGTTTTATGTGTGATTTCTACCAGCAAATGGACGGGCAACATGGGATTTGATTCTATCGGCGTATCGTCGGCCGTACCAGCAAGTGCTAGGCGACAGAAGATGGCTTTTTAGCCACTAGCAGGAGCCAGCAGATCACGTGGAGTACAGAAGGAGGAACAACGGGTTGTGTGTAAGCATGGCACAAGAGACCTACGCTGGCCGGCGTGCAGGCACTATAGTGAAGAAGTCTTGCTTGTTGCATGTGAAAATCTGGCATACAAAGGGAGGATCGATTATGCGTCCATCCGGTCTGTTGACCCACTGACGGCGAGAAAGAACCTAGCAGCTAGTTGCGACTATTCCTTCTGAAAAAACATACACTACTACAACTTTTTCCAAAAAGAAAAGTAATGGTCACATAAAACTGCAACTTTAGCCTTTGATTGAAGTACGTGAACAGAAGAAAGGAGAATACTTAGGCCTTATTTAGATCCCGCAAAAAGGCTAGAAATTTTACTCTCTCTCCGTCACATCAAATATTGTGTTATATGTATAAAGCATTAAATATTAGTAAAATAAATAACTAATTATATAGATTAATTATAAATCATGAAACGAATATTTTAATCCTAGTTAGGTCATGATTGAACAATATTTGTCAAATACAAACGAAATCCTATAGTAGTTTTCAGGCTAGAAATTTCACGATCTAAACGAGGCCTTATCTATTGTATGAGTGAGCCGTCGGGGCAGCAAATGCGACGTGTTTCAGAACGCTGGAAAGTTCATTTTTGTCATCGATCAAATCAAATCAAAGTTAGGAAAAAAATCCATTGTTTAATTCCAGATCGTCTGGACATTCCCACTCGGAAGAGTTCAGAGTTCACAAGCAAACCGAGTGATCAAGTAGGCTGATCCGCGTCGTTTGGCCCAAATGGGCTAGTGTCCTACATAAACAATGCGCGGTTTTCCAATCATGCAACGTAAGCCATTGGACGGAGAGGTGGAGATGCGGCGGCAGGGTCAGAGAGTAGGGAAGGGGGGATCCACTGAATCGCCGGCCGCGGATTTGCTTGCTGGCGAAAGATCGAGGGATGGAGGGAAAGTGGACCAAAAAGGCCAATTTTGGACGCATCCGCCGCGCCCGCTTTTGGCCCCGCTGGCGGCGATCCGGGCACCGGGCTGACGGGCAGCACCGCATGGGACCGCGCGCGGACGCGGGACCGGAGCGAGCGGACGCGCACGCGCACGCGGGGGTGCATTGCCATTGCCACTGGCAGCGCGTGGGCACGTCTCACGTCCCGATCGGCACTGCCACCAGCCCAGCCAGCGGAGCGCTCTGGGCGCTCGCGTGTCGCGCGCGGTGAGCGACGTCGTCGTCGAGGTCGGTTCCGCGGGCCGCGCCGCGTCCCCTCCTCGGCTAGCAGGAGCCTGGAGCCAAACCACTGGCCTGCAGCGGACTCGGGGAGCCTTTGGATTGGGCCGTTTGAGCAGGGGTCAACCACCCACGCTGCTTGTGCTGAGAGGAACGGACGGATTTCCGACGTCCAAGCAATCTGCTCGTCTAGTTTGCAGCGATAGCCGGCTCTAAGCTCGATGCTCTCGTTCGTATTGGGGCTGCGTTGGATCCCTCATGTAGACTTATTTGTAATTGCTCGGTATTACATACATTGATTGTTTGTTGTTGTTGTTCTGAATTTTTGTACTGCATTTGCCATGTTGGGGCAGATCCGAGTGGATGAGGCTTGACCGCTTGTTCCCCTCGTCGCTGCTGGCAGAATTGAGAACCCTAGGCATTTTCTGTAAAAAAAAGTATGGGGATTTTAAAAGGAGTTTATATAGGTGAGAGATGGGAGGGAGCCCATCTTAACATTTTTCTATCAACTATTGACATGTAAATGGATCATAAAATAAATACAATAGTACACAATATTACCGAACATAGTACACTAAAATGTTAATAATAAAAGTTAATTGAGAAGACATGATCAATTACATATAGATGATTATATAGCAGACCACATGTACATGGCACAAACGTATGTTCTAGCACCCCTTGGTTGATAGAGGCGTCGTCTAGGACTAGAGCTTCCATCACGCACCTCGCACTAGGCGACAAAACCTTAGGACAGTGGCAACTAGGGTTTCCAACCATGCGACTCTTTCATGGGCGACAAAACCTTAGGAAGGTAGTACAGTTAACTTTTATAGTGTGGTATTGATAACCACAACAGAGGCTTGATAACCATCAACTCTAAACGTCATCACTCTTTTTATACCGAAGTCCCTAATGGACCTTAAATGTTTGTGTCCCACTAGGACTCACAAACTCCAACTTACAATTACTAAATAGAGGCCCTAATATAGTTTCCAATTAACTCAAACTATATGCAATAAAAATATTAAATCCTAAAGAATCTCATAATATTCATAAATACCTTATCTTTGGTTTACTAGACTCTAATCATCATCGTCGCTAATATCTATGGAAAATGTTTTGTTTTATAAAAATTACTCATCTCTGCTATCATAAAAAATACATAATGTGACCCTATAATTTTGTATAAGTTACCCCCCACCTGCTGTTATAATAGATATTTAAATTACACTCTGGATTTGTATATGAATTGCCTTCCCTTAGCATCATGAAAGATAAATACAAATAACTCTTTAAATTTGCCTCTAAATTAGCCACATCTGCCATTATGTAAGAAAAATTTAAATAATCCCCTGAATATACACTAGTATTCTCCCTTTTCTAAAAAAAAACACACTAGTATTCTTTAAAAATTATACATTTGTCATGATGAAAGACAAAATGAACTAACACATTTCTGTGTGAAGATGTAATTTGTCACATCATAGCCATCATCATGGGGAAAAGTTCATACGTATTGGTGCCGTCAGACAGTCCAGTCCTACCATACAATTTAGATTATCATTTCAGGATTTCTGTGGTCACGGTTTAAGCGTGAGACGGCTGCTATCCACCAACAGGGCTTTCAAGGCTTACACACTACCATAAAACTTCTTCAACCGTACAGCTGCGAATTGATGCATACCTGTTTCCTATTTTTTTCGGAAAGAAGGTAAAGGACGGTGGACAATATATGATATATGATTCCAAGATACTTGGGGGAAATGTTACTCTTCTACGTACATGAAAGTAATTCTATGTCCTCCATCAGAGACACAGTGTTTTACCCGCCTTTCTTTTTCATCGGAAATGGATAAAATTCCGGAAAGAGTAATTACCTCCCACATCCAAGAACTATTTTTCCCCTAGGTGTTTTTCATGCGAGCAAAATGTTGATTTAACCATTTATATGTTTGACGTGACACCATGTTACTTAATTTATTAGGATCACACCACTAGTGTATGGTAGCGTTTATCCACAGGCCGGCAACACGAGCAAGAAGAGAAACTCCAGAACGAACAGGGCGTGACCTTTTGGATGTCCGGAAACTGCTGATGGAATGGGACTGTTTCCAAGACAGGTACCAGAAGAACAAACCCAGCCACACATGGTATGAACAGCTAGCAATGAAAGACGAAAGCCACCGATCGATCAAGTCAAAGCCAAAGCTTACGCTTTAAATTATTGTAGTAGATAATATGGTTGCTTTCCTGCGCACTTTTCTGCCACGGCACGGGCGCGCATTGCGCTTTTCCACCATTATTGAGGATCAGGAGCAGGGGCAGCGCGATGTGGCACGCACAATCGGCCATGCTGGCTCCATAGCCCATCGTAGGCTAAGCTCCTCCTGAGATGTTAGCAGCGCCTGAAGAAGTTCTGGACTCCTCCTGCTGGTAATAGGCAACAGTGACAGAGCTCATAGTCATAGCTGAAGAATTTTCAGCAAAGCATCATTGTTGAAGCTGAAAAGCTAACAGCTATTCAAGCATTGTTTAACTTATCACGTTACAATGCCAAACAGTTCGTTACCCTCGAAACTCAGAAACCATGTTAGCCTAGCCTGGCCTAGAATGCTTTTAGCCTAGCCCTAGCCTAGCCTACCCTCGAAACTCAGCTAAACCAAGTTCCCAAGCGCCTGACTGACCTCTAATTTTTCAGTCATGTGCGTCTCCTGTGCTGCACCTTAGCTTCGTACTACAGCTCAAACTGTTGTGTAGTTAGTCATACACGAGCGAGCTCAAATCGTCCGTGCATGCTGGATCATGCGTCCTAATTGTTTTAGGGGGAAAATCTTCAATCCTGCAGCTCATTCGTAGCATGTGCTCCATTTCCCGCTATCGGACGCCAAAAGGGAACCTTTGTCCTGTTCCTCTGATTTGCATGGGTTTCTTTAACATATCCCGCGATCTCCCTGTCCACTAGGAGATATACGTATTGTGCTGCAGCCTTGCTGCGGCATGCCCTTGCTTGCTGCCTTCTCACATCATACACAAGGGGGTTTACTCGTGTATTTTAAAGAAGTTTTCATCAGGCTTGCATTATTAGTCATGGGTTTATGGCATGTTGCTGGCTAGCTTGCAGCATGGACTGATGCGATTACAGAAGCAAACAAGCCATCGATAAGATCACTGTCCTGGAAAAAGATTTGCCAAGAAAATTAGCGCGTTTTGAGAAAGTAAACACAAAAGTTTTACATTAATAGACGAAGCTCCTATTATTTGGGCAGTTGGATCAGTTTGAGGGAACAACAGTACAGCTGCATCCTGACGTGCGACTATGTTGATTCTCAAAAGGCAATACCTTCCTCAAGTTGTGTTGCGTGGAGAGTAACAATTTGCAGTGATCTCACCAACAGACTCCAGAGTCCAGATATGTGAGCATGATAGCAAACGCTTTCGCATATGGATGGTAAGGACAGTCCTAACCTAAACGTCCTAAAGCTAGATGGTTTCTATATGACCAATAATTAGGACATTAACTAAGCAGAATGATCTCTTCGACGAAGAACTATGCTTACAGGAGAACCATGATAAGAAGAGATGAAGAACTACTCATAGAGCAGGTAGTTAAGCACCAAAGGTGGGAGCTAGCCGGCCAGGGTTCAATCCCTAGCTCCTAAAGCGGCCTTCAAAGAAGGCTGGGTCAAATGGCCCTTTCTGGAAAAAAAGGATAAGAAGAGATGCGATAAAATAATGATAGGAGAGACAAGAAGTGGAAAAATTATATTCTAAAGAAACCGTTCATTCTTTCGTACCTGAAAACGTCTCTTTATGGCATGTCCCAAAGCAGACTGTGGTGCACCAATTTATGATCCGAGGAGTTACACGGACTATAAGGACCACCTTATTCTAAAATACTCCACCTCTTCTCTTCTATCCCAATCCAGAATATTCTTTTAGAGTTACACGCTACGCTCATAACATGTACGCAAACTCACCCCTACAAATACAGGTACACAAACCTAACTCTATCCGTATGCACACCTCCAAAAGACTAAATAATCAGCAAATCTGGAGTGAATAAGGGCGAATGTGTAGAAGAAGTGTGTGTGTATGGCGTGGGCTTTAATTTCTTTTGATTGGGCTTGGGCTAGCAGGCACAGCATACGGTCTTCTTTTGAGTGGGTCGAGTCATTAGCCCAATCACGTGAATTGGTCTGGAACTTGACCCACCCAAACAATGGGTTTCGCTGTTCCTCATCCTTCCCAAACAATCTCTTTATAGTCCATGCTGGGCCCGTATGTGCCAGCCCATACGTCTGATTCTCCTTGGGTCCATTCGTCGACCCATTATCAACACTAACTTTTTTTTTGCGACTATTATCAGCACTAACTTTGCAACAGGTTTTGTGTATAATAGCATCTCAAAAATTCCAGCCGTACGCGAGCAGCCAAGCAATTGGACCAAGTACATCATTTTGGTGCTGTGATCTTCTCCTACGATAGAAGAGGTCGATTCAGACTCGATTTTGACGGACCCACACAGATTTGGAGGAGCCTCCGGTTGAATTCTTGAGTCGTCAGATGCTCAATTTGGGGATAGCAATGGAGCTCGATTTGGGACGAGCCATTCGATTTGGCTGCAACAAGGTCGATCCAAGCTCAATTCCATGGCGATGAAGACACGAGAAAACAGGGAGCCACTGACCGGAGCAGATAGGGGCGCTTTTGGTTGAAATCCCGCCACCGTCAGTCGTCACTGCAGCTGAAGCACTGTGCTGGTGAGCTACTACCACTGGAGAACCGTTTGACTCAATAAGAATTAATTCGCTGTCGATCGTGGCGGTTAACTGCCGTCGCTCCGTCATCGTCGGCGTCGGCCAGCCAACCACTGAAATGATTGAGATGTGTTTCGGTTGACCGTGGCGTGGGTGCAACCACTTGCGACTCTATGCGTCTTGCATGTGTGCCCGTGGCTTCCAATCTCGTGTTTGCTGGATGCAGATTATATTTTACGGTACGTTCGATGTTGCAGGTCATATGCTGTCCGTGCTTTGGGTTGCTTGTGGGTAAAAATCCAACTCGCTCCGACGATCTGCAAGGAAGAGCCCAGCTAGCTATTTCTAAACTGGATGATAATGAAAATGGGTCTCTAACTCTCTTTACCTCAAGCCTATGGAATTGCAGCATGTACGTGCTACTAGCTAGTCTCTCCGATGTCCGTCAACAGCCTTGCAGATTGCCGGCAACTAGCTTGTGTTCTTCGTTAACAAGTGCACTGTGCTACTGGTTTTGCAGAAATGGAGATTGGTCCACTTGTTTTATGGCACACAAACTCAGTCTTCTAAAAATTACGATTGCAAATCTCATACTTATCTACTTTGAGATCGACGACACAAATAGATCCAAATGGCGCGCTTATAAATTAACTTTAAATTATTTGTTTGGAGCTTTAACTCTAAAAAATTTAGAGAAGGGGATCCAAACATACGCTTAATAGTTACTTCATAAGCGTGCCATTTGGACGTACCTGTGGGTTCTCTCACCTTGCATTTGGCGTACAAGAACTAGACGGCTCATCGTATAATCGAGCACTAACAAAAATATGCAAAATACATGGCCCAAATTGATTGGGCGGCGGAAGCTCACTGTGCTTGCACCCGTGCAGTGGCTTAAACCAAGTCACGGGGAATGAACTAGAGCTACAAGTTAACCATTTCAAAATCTCCACTTTTTAATTTTTCTTTTCAAAAAATGTCCACTTCAAGACGTGGCAGCGGGATGCGATTTGTCGGTGTTATGACCCCCGAGGGGTTAACACCAACAAGTAATATTCGTAATTGCCTGCTCCCTTAATCTGATGGGTGATGCAAGAAGGACACGGCGATTTATCCTGGTTCGGGCAAAGAAGGCCCTACGTCCAGCGAGGGGAGGGTAGTTCGTGTTATCTTGCACCGAAGTACAGGGGAAAATACAAGCAGGTGTGAGGAGCGTGAGCTGGAGCTCGGGCGTTTCGGACGCCTAGCTCTCGACCTTACACTGTCTCACGGTATTGTTCTGTGATCTAAAGACTTAGCCTTTCTCTGCTCTAGATCCTCTCCTTCTGTCCCCCTTTTCTAACGTCCTGGCGCCTCCTTTTATAGGTGAAGGAGGGGCACAGGAGTACATATATTTAGAGTTCGCATGGCTGGTGACGCATGGCGTTGAGGCCGATCACGTCGGTGCTGCTGTAGTGATGTACATCGGTATGGGAGGCCCTGCAGCCGTCGCGTCGGGAGTTGTTGAAGTGCAGCCCGGAGTCGTTGGAGTCCTGCTCGAGGGTTCGTCCGATGAAGTCGAGGGGCGGCGGTCGAGGACTTGGCTCGAGTCGAGGGGGTCGAGTCGAAGGGGTCGAGCCTCACCGGATAAGGTCGAATCCCGGGAAATACGGGAAACGTGCTGATTTATGCGTCTCGAGGGGGTGTTGGACGGGGCACAGTGCTCGGCATGGCGCAACAGCGAAGTACGACCCGCGGGATTCCGGGACATGGGCGGTAAAAGCAAGATTTGACCGCCACTCCCACAACTGTTACCGTAACTGTGGCCATACGGTTAGGCGGGGGTAGGTAAAACGCATTAAATGCGTCCGGATCCGTATGGGAGAGTCGGTAGCCGAGGGGTGCACTGTCCTCGAGGGCTGCCCATTCGCACGAACGAAGTTCCGTCCTCGAGGGCAGGCTCGTTCGCCGGGCGAAGTTCCGTCCTCGAGGGGTCGCCCGAATTGTACCCTCGAGTGTACAGTCCCAGTCCGCTCGGTAGCCCCTCGAGCAGGCTTTGGCTTTGGGCTGCCGTAGTCCGTTCGTGGGTCAACCCAGTATGCTTTAGCCTGCGGGCCTTCGAACGTTATTCGTGGGAGGTCACTGGAGGGTTCATGTTGCTGATTTTGTGGGGTTTAGTCCGGTAAACCAAGGGTTTGGGGTACCCATTTCTTGGGTAACGACAGTAGCCCCCGAGCCCCTGCGCGAGTGATGGCACTTGGGCAGGGGGTCAAGAATTGGGAACAGGACGTGATTCGGATCTTTCCATGGGGGCGCGCGAGCGACCCCCATGGGGTAGCCCCCGAGGCCTCGTAGGGGTCGGAAGACTCCTGTGAGGGCTTCATTTGTCTTTGGTCGAGGGGCGCTTGTCCAGTCGGGTACAGGCCTAAACTGGAGTCGCAGCGCTTTACCGAGGGGTGCGTTGGGACGCCGAGCCCCCAGGGGATTTTCGACCCTCTTTCGTCGAGGGGTGCCGGGCACAGTCGAGCTCCCGAGCCTCGTGCGGCTGGGGCGTTGCCGGCCTCGGCATTCATCTCACGAGTCCTTTCGATCGGACGTGAGGCGAGAAGCGTCGGACTACCCTCGATAGGGCGAGCCGTGAAGTTCTCAGTGAGCTGGTAACGGGAAAATCCAAGTGAGAGCCCGTTCCTCGTTCGATAGAGGTCGGCTGGTGGCCCGGAGACGGTCTCATTAGAGCAAAACGCATGGTCTTACGGATACCGATTCCATTCGATAGGTCTTGGCGGCTCGATGCCTCCCTTCGGAGGGATTCCATAAAGTCCGTAGCATTTCACCTTGGATGTGTCCAAAGGGGTCTCGAGAGTTCGTTCTCGAGCAAGGCCTCGTGTTGGCTCCCCCTTGGTCACCCCTGACTCGGATGCCCGAGGGCGGCTGTCGAACCCTGATCGTGGGGCCAGCCTTCGCTCCCTCGAGACTTAGGGCCGGAGCCTGATTTTTTTGGTGCTCAAGGGCGGCCATTGAGCCCTCACTCGAGGGCCGGCCTTCGCTCCCTCGAGACTTTGAGGTGGGGCCAGAGCCCATTTTACCTTTCGTAGAAATCTCCGTTGGCGAGTGACGGCTCTTTTTTCTTACCGTTGGACACGCCTTTTGAGGAGAAGGCCTTAGCGGTGCGATCGTGGTGGGCCCGAGCAACGGCTCTTTGCCAGAGGTGTGACGCGAGCATCCGGTCGAGGATTGAGGGGGGAACAGTCAAACAAGCGCATTAATTGCGGGAAGTTACCTTTTCCCTGCCGCCGGACTCCGCCCGTTGCTCTTCCCGGGTATAAAAACGGAGGGGGACAGGCGCTGTTCGCCCCCACCTTTGCCATCCTCCCGAATTCCTTCTTTCCTGCGCGTGTGAGGGTAGAAACTTTAGAGCAAGAAATCGTGATTGGGAACCTTCCTGGTCGTCCGTCCGCCGAAGAGATTCATGTTGTTGCTGCCGCCGCCATGTCCATCGAGCGGATCCGTGCCGCCGCTGCTGCCATGGCCCCCGTCTCCAGCCCGCCGAACCCTGGCGGCCGTCGACCGTGACGCGACAAAGGCTGAATGAGCTGGTGGGAGAAGGACTTCTCCACCCCGTCACCGATCCGAATCGGTCGGAGTGGATTGCGCCGCCGAGGAACCACCAAGAGCCAAGCCCGCCGGAGGGCTATGTGGTGAGCTTCCTCAAATATCATCGGCATGGGTTCGACGTACCCCCGAGCGAGTTCATGCGGGGATTGATGAACTTCTATGACGTCGAGCTTCAGCATTTCTCCCCCAACGCCATCTCCAACGCCGCCATCTTCGCAGCCGTCTGCGAGGGTTACCTTGGGATGGCGCCACATTGGGAGCTGTGGCTCCATCTTTACAAGGGGGAGTGGTTCGACTCCCCGGTGGCACCAGGAGTAAGGCGAATCGTCAGAGCGGGGTGCCTCAACTTCGTGTTGAAGACCGGAAAGTCGGAGGAGCCACGCGAGTATATCCCCACCGGGCTGATGTCCAACCACTCCCGGTGGGACGAGCAGTGGTTCTACCTTCGCAACGACGGCGGCTACCTCCCACTGTACACCAGGCGGCTCATCACCGAGCGTCCATTCAACTAGCCGCACGGTGTCACGGGAGATCTTCAGCGTCGACTTCGTCCCCTCGTCGCCGCGATGAAGGCCCTTCGAGAGGTGGGCCTGATGACGGGTGTGGTGGTCTCGGCCTTCCACGGTCGACGGGTGCTCCCTTTGATGAAGCGCCCGCTGCGGTTGGACGAGATGCTCCCCTCGGCGGCGCCCGAGGTTCTCGAGAGGTGCCGGATGTCCGGCGAGAAGCCATCCGCCGCGGAAGTCGTTGCGCGGGTAAAGGGGATCGTCGCGGACTCGTTCAGGGTGGAAGACGTCAATCGCCTCCCCATGCGGCCGGAGGAGGGTTGCCTCGACCTGGTGAGTACCCCGACCCGTGCCTTTCGCGTTTTCATTCCGCCCCCTTTTCTTGTCCCTGTGACTAAACATTTTCGTGTAGGGGAGAATCGACTACCGGAGATCGAGGCCCCCGCTGAGGGAGGACGCTCCCGATCGTCAGGTAAGACACTTCACCGCCCAGCAAGAAAAGCGGTGTAAGGACGAAGAGGAGAAGAAGAAGGCCAAGAAGCTCCGGGAGCGCGAAAGGCTTGCGAGGCGCCGCGCTCAGCAGAGGCACGACGGGCTCCTGGAGGAGAAGTCTCCCTCGTCCAAGGGAGATGAAGATGATGCTGATGATGATAGTGATGACGTCGAGGGGGTGGCGGGGCGTCTTGAGTGCATCTTGTCGGGTTCCTCCCATGCTGACCGCCCCTTGGTGCAGGAGGAGGCGGTGGAGGAGCGTGCCCCCCCAGCCGGTGGCGTCAGCCTTGGAGCGCCGGCGTGGGAAAAGGTGGGCCGACGCATCGACTCGAGGGGGTTCACCCCCCTCCCGTCGTACTCAAGGCGGGACCCCACCCACTTTGACCCGGGAAACCTGGTCCTGGTCGTTGGCGCGGGCGGAGCAGAGCCGTGCTCAGGAGGCCCCGTCGGCGCAGGGAGGCGCGGCGATCCCACCAATGGCCCCGAGCAGCCTCAGCCTCGGGAAGAGCTCGGCTTCGGGAGGGGTCTCGAGATTTGCTGGCGGTTTGAGGGGGACCCGAAGGGCCTCTATCCCCTTTGGGTAAGCGTTGTTGATTCAATTCTTTTTCGTTGCATCCTCCTTGCGCAGTTTGATAAGCTTTTTACCGTCCTGCTTCCCATCCAGGCCCAAGCGCCAAATCGAGGAGGCGTCTCTTGCGCCGGCTAAGCGGCTCAAGGTGGACGCAGCTACGAAGATGGAGGCCCCGGTCACAGGTGCAACATCGAGGCCCTTGGCTCCGTGGGAAGCCAAGTGGTTGTCCTCAGCCCTCAGAGCTATGGCACGGTAGGCTGACGGGTTCCGCTCTTGCTGCAGGGTCGAGCGTCTCGAGGGCCGCGATGGGCGGCGACTCCGAGCCAGGGAGGATGCAAGAGGGAGGGAGCGCCTCCTTGACATCGTCGTTCACGGTCCTTGAGCTCGGCCCGGCGCCAGGGGGCGGAGCCCCGACGTCGGGAGCTTCCACTCCTGGCCGACCGGTGGCCTCGATCCCTGCACCCAAGGCGGGAGCCCCCGAGGGCCACGAGCCGGGAAAGGAGGTAGCCATCGTCGACCTCGAGGGTGAGGAGACCACAGCCCATCCCCCCTCGACGGGAGAGCAGAGACCCTGGCCGGCAGGGTTACGCGAGCTCAAGGCCCAGAGGAAGCAGGAGCGGGGGGCCCTGCAAGAAGCAGGGCTGCCGCGGCCGCAGCGGGAGGGGGAGAAAGAGCCGCTAGAGCGGCAGGAAGAGGAGGAGAAAACTGGGGGCCACCCCCAGCATCAGCAGGCGCAGCAGACGCCGCCGGGGGACACGGCGTCGCTGGACCCGCCGGCGCAGCAGTCGCCCGAGACGTCGGAGGCAGAGGGGACTTTGGGACTGCCCAAGCAATGGGTGTCCGTGATCACTCTGGACGAGCTACTGGCCAAAGAAGAAACGACGTCGAAGGCGTCGATGGTCCCGCGGCTGCCGGGGGTGCAGTCGGAGGAGGTCTCGGTACCGAACCCACCGGAAGATGCATCGATGGTGGACCTGTCGGCGCCACAGGACGTGGCGTTGGGGGAAGTGATGGCCTCGACACCTCCGCTACCTCCGAAGGCGCCAGAAGCAACGTCGAGCCAGCCGCCGCAACCGTCGATGGAGCAGCCGGAGGAGACGGTGGCTTCTGGCTCACCGAGGAGGTTGACTTCCGACCTCGGGCTGAGGGATGCCGGCGCCGCGTCGGAGTTCCGCACCCTGGCGGAGTTGGCCGTGCGTTACGGCATCCCACGCGATGTGGTGGATGAGATCGAGTCCTTGGCGTGAACCAAGGTCAAGACGGTTCTTCTACATTGGGGCAAGGAGCGCATCGTACTCCGAGAACTTGGCGACTCCAGCGCTCCGGGGATTGAGATGGACGACCCGGCGGAAGTCAAGTGCTGGGAGGACGCCGAGCGGTCTCGAGCGTGGCTACAGCACTTGCTGAAGCTGGGCGTCAAGCTCGCCGAAGGCCTCTACCGGAACCTCGCGGTGAGTCCCTGTGTAGACCATATGCAGTTTTTTGAGTTCTTTCGTATGAAATGCCTTAACCCTTGATTTCCTGTCCCCAGGAGGTGCGGAGGTGTTCCTACTCCAAGTCAGACTTCCTCCACGAAACGCACAATAGCCGGGAGGAAGTGCTTCACCAACTCGAAGCCGGTCGCTCTGCGCAGGGCAAGGTGGCCGAGATCGAGGAGGAGCTAAAGCGGACCAGGGGGAGGCCGCCAAAGCCAAGGAGGAGGCCGCCCGGGCGAAGGAGGACACCGAGGCTGCTCGAGGGGAAGCTGCCCAACTCAAGGAGGAGCTTAGGCGTGCCAAGGAGGAAGTTGACGCGGCCAAGGCCGAAACAGAGAGGGCCAAGGGCGAGAGCATCCGAGCCCAGGAGCGCATCGAGCTACTCGTGGGGGAGGCTCAAGGCTCCGTGGAGCGCATCCGCTCGCTCGAGGCCAATCTCACTGAAGTCTCCATGGCGCGCAACATCCTCTCCGCCTTGGCCCAGGAGGAGAAGAACCGAGCCGCTAGCCTGGAAACCCAGCTCGGGGCGATGAAGGCTACCCTCCAAGAAAAGGAGCAGGCCATCATCTTGGCTGCTGGTGCCCTCGAGACCCTCCGCTGCGAGAAGACGGAGGTGACCCGGGCCTTCAAGGAGGCCCAGCGGGAGCGAGACGAGGCTCGGGGGGAGGGCGACGCCGTGTTGGGGGATCGCCGTGCCCTCGAGACTCGCTGTGCTGGTGAGTTCCTTGAAGAGCTTTTGATCTCTTTTTTTGTATGGTTTGTCTAACTCTTGTTTTGTGTTTCAGGCCTCGAGACCGAGCTGAGCGCTTCCCAAACCACCGCCAAGGCGCTGCAGGAGAGCCTCGTGGTGGAGGGGGCGCTTCTCGGCCGGCTCCGGGTTGCCCTCGACAGGCTCTGCGCCTCCTGGGAGGTCGGGCCCATCGAGGGTGCTGAAGAAGACATCCCGGGTGCCGCGCTCGTCGACCGGATTTACTACCTCGACGCCACCCTTCGTGATCGCGTGCGGGAGGCGCTTCATACCGGCGTGAAGCGGGCGCTAGCAGTGGTCTCCTCTGGCTTCATCTTTGACATGAACGTGGTCGCCCAAGGCTTCGTTCCTGATATCTCGAAGACCGACGCCGAGAACGAGGAGCGATGCCGAGTGCTCATCAATGACGCCGAGAGGCCAGGGGGAGCGCTGGCGAAGTTGTTCGAGGATGAAGTCCTCCTCCCGTGGATGAAGGGTACCTCGTCGAGGAGGGCGGCGACGGAGCGGGCCTGTAGGGCAAGGCTGGGTGAAGATGCCCATGTAATAAGTTAGTTTTTGGTAACTTATATTCAATGTGGCTTCGAAAGCCTTTTTGAGCATTTATGTATCTATCGTAATGCAATTTTTCACTTTACTTTCAAGCCTTCTCTGCTTTCTTTACCTAGACTTTGCTTTTTTGACTAAGTTTTCGACGCATGCTCGTATCCCTCGAGGGAGGGAGCGAGTGGAGGTACCGTAACCCAGAGGCGTAGGAGAGCTCCCAGCTCGATAGCCCTCGACCCTCTAGGGAGTTTGAGGCATTTTCTACTTAGTCGCGAAGCGTATCGAGGCGTGAGAAAGAAGAGGCGCTCGAGTTTTGATCGCCTGACTTTTGCTTTTCGACTAAGTGTTCGACGTAGGCTCGTATTCCTCGAGGGGGGAGCGAGTGGAGGTACCATAGCCCAGAGGCGTAGGAGAGCTCCAGCTCGACAGCCCTCGACCCCTAGGGAGTTAGAGGCGTTTTCAACTTAGTTGCGAAGCGAAAGGAGACACTAAAAAAATCATTCGTATTTTTAGGAACTTAGGGGGTTCCCCCCCCGTTAGCCCCCGAGGGAGGCTCGACTCTGGCGAGACAGGATCGAGGCTACCTCTTGCATGTACAATAATAAGTTTGAACTTATAATCGAAAGTACTCCTTATATTTGCCATGCGGAAATGTACAAAACATGCGAGAATGTACGAGGACATTGGTGCCCTAAGGGTAGAAACGACGTAGCTGTTCGATGTTCCATGCGTTGGTGAGGATTTCGCCTTTGTCATTAGTGAGCTTGTACGTCCTGGGCTTTAGCACCTCAGCTACGGTGTATGGGCCTTCCCATGGCGGGGTCAGCTTGTGACGTCCCTTGTTGCTCTGTCATCGACGTAGGACGAGGTCTCCAACTTGGAAGTCCCTCGGGCGCACGTGCTTGTCGTGGTAGCGTCGAATTTTCTGCTGATACCTCGCGGAGTGAATTAGCACCATGTCTCGAGCCTCCTCGAGCAGGTCGACGGCGTTTGCGAGGACTTCTTCGTTGCTTTGCTCGTTGTACGCCTTTAGTTGAGGGGAACCATACTCGAGGTCAGTGGGGAGGACGGCCTCGGACCCATAGACCAAGAAGAATGGGGTGAAGCCCGTGGCTCGACTAGGTGTTGTCCTTAAGCTCCATAGGATAGAAGGTAGCTCCGCAGCCCATTTTTTTTCGTGCTTGCTGAGGCAGTTGAGGATCCTTGGCTTGAGGCCCTGCAAAATCATGCCATTGGTGCGCTCGACCTGGCCGTTAGTTCGAGGATGTGCAACCGCGGACCAATTCACACGGATGTGATGGCGATCGCAGAAATCCAAGAACTTCTTGTCGGTGAACTGTGTGCCGTTGTCAGTGATGATGACGTTCGGGACCCCGAAGCGATGGATGATGTCGGTGAAGAACTCGACCGCCTGTTCGGAGCGGATGTTGCCGATAGGCCGGGCTTCGATCCACTTGGAAAACTTGTCGATGGCAACGAGCAGGTGCGTGTACCCTTTGGTTGTCCTCTTGAGAGGCCCCACAAGATCGAGCCCCCAGACCGCGAACGGCCAGGTGATGGGGATCATTTGTAGGGCGTGAGCTGGGAGGTGCATCTGCTTAGCGTAAAATTGACACCCTTTGCACGAGCGGACAATGTTCGTGGCGTCGAAAACGGTGGTCAGCCAGTAGAAACCCTGTCGGAAGGCATTGCCTACGAGGGTCCTTGGCGCTGCGTGATGGCCGCAGGCCCCCGAGTGTATGTCTTCGAGGAGCCTCCTGCCTTCTTCGATAGTAATGCAGTGCTGAAGAACGCCTGAGGGGCTTCGTCTATAGAGTTCCTTGCCGTCATCGTAGATGACGTAGGACTTGGCCCGTCGCGTGATCCGACGAGCTTCGGTCCGGTCCTCCGAAAGCTCTCCCCGAATGAGGCAGTCGAGTAGAGGGGCTCGCCAATCCGGCGGTGGGCTCGATGGAGGAGGAGTCCCCTGGATCTCCATAACCTGGGCCTCGGTCAAAGGGGCCCCACTCGAGGTCATGGAGTGGAGCTTCGAGGGCGTAGTGCAAGCCCCCGAGGCCAAATCGATGGAGGGCTCGAAGAGGTCCCTTGAGAATACGTCCAGAGGGACTGTACCTCGAGTCGATGCGATTTTTGCAAGCTCGTCCGGGGCTTCATTGTATCGTCGAGCAATATGGCTAAGCTCGAGGCCATGAAACTTGTCTTCCAACTTGCGCACTTCGTTGTAGTAGGCTTCCATCTTGGCATCGTGGCAGCTCGAGGCCTTCATCACTTGGTCAATAATTAGTTGCGAGTCGCCTCAAACGTCAAGGCGTCGGACCCCGAGTTCAAGGGCGACTCGTAATCCAGTGACGAGTGCTTCGTACTCCGTGACGTTATTAGAAGCGACAAAGTGGATGCGAATGACGTAGCGCATGTGGACTCCGAGGGGTGAGATGAAGAGCAAGCCCGCGCCTGCTCCTGTCTTCATGAGCGACCAGTCGAAGTACATTGTCCACAACTCGGCTTGGATTTGAACTGGCGGCAACTGAGTGTCAGTCCACTCAGCGACGAAATCCGCCAGCACTTGAGACTTGATGGCCTTCCGCGATGCATAGCTAATGGTCTCGCCCATGAGCTCGACCGACCACTTAGCAATCCTTCCAGTGGCCTCCCGGTTATGGATGATCTCCCCCAAGGGGAACGAAGATACCACGGTAACCGGGTGGCTGGGGAAGTAGTGCTGGAGCTTGCGACGTGTAAGGACGATGGCGTAGAGCAGCTTCTACACCTGTGGGTAGTGGATTTTTGTTTTCGAAAGCACTTCGCTGATGAAGTAAACCGGCCACTGGACGGGCAAGGCGTGCCCTTCCTCTTGCCTCTCAACCACTATGGCTGCGCTGACCACCTGAGTGGTTGCGGCGACATAGAGGAGGAGGGGCTCGGGCGGTTCAGTCGACGTCGCTGGTCGAGGAGGGACGAGAATCGGAGTGGATGTCAGCATGCCTTTGAGTTCGTCGAGAGCCTCCTCAGCCTCCGCGGTCCATGTGAATCGTTCGGATTTTTTCAAGAGGCGGTACAGAGGCATGGCCTTCTCCCCTAAACGTGAGATGAAACGGCTGAGGGCCGCGAGGCAGCCCATGACCTTCTGCACGCCCTTGAGATCCTGAATCGGCCCCATTCGCATGATGGCCGCCACCTTCTCGGGGTTGGCCTCGATCCCGCGCTGGGAGATGATGTATCCGAGGAGCATGCCCCGAGGCACTTCGAAGACACATTTCTCAGGGTTGAGTTTTATGTTTTTGGCTCAAAGGCACCCAAACGCGATTTTGAGGTCATGGATGAGGTTGTCCACTTTTCTGGACTTGACCACGATGTCATCGACATAGGCCTCGACCGTGTCGCCTATGTCTTTGCTGAAGACGTGGAGCATGCACCGCTAATACGTTGCCCTGGCGTTTCGAAGGCCGAAGGGCATGGTGACATAGCAGTACATGCCAAAAGGTGTGATGAAGGAAGTCGCGAGATGGTCGGACTCTTTCATCTTGATTTGGTGGTAGCCGGAATAAGCATCGAGGAACGAGAGGGTTTCACATCCCGTGGTAGAGTCAACAATTTGATCAATGCGTGGTAAAGGAAACGAGACTTTGGGACATGCTTTGTTTAAACTAGTATAGTCAATACACATCCGTATTTTTCCATTTTTTTCTTAAGTAACACGGGATTAGCTAACCATTCGGGGTGATGGACCTCCTTGATGAATCCAGCCGCCAAAAGCTTGTGCACCTCCTCGCCGATGATCCTGCGCTTCTCCTAGTCGAAGCGACGCAGGCGTTGCTTCACCAGTCTAGACCCGGCCTGGATCTCCAAGGCGTGCTCTGTGACTTCCCTCGGTATGCCCGGCATATCTGAAGGACTCCACGCAAACATATCGGCGTTCGCGCGGAGAAAGTCGACGAGCACAGCTTCCTATTTGCCCTCGAGGTCGGCGCTGATCGTTAGCACCTTCTCGCTGGGGCAGCTCGGGTCAAGGGGGACTTTCTTGGTGTCTTGAGCTAGCTCAAAGTTGCCGGCGTGTCGCTTGGGATCTGGCACCTCGTCAGCGAGGCGCTCGAGGGTCGCGACTATCATGGCATTTTGCTCGACGGCCTCTCCATACTCGACGCATTCGACATCGCAGTCGTACGCGTGCTCGTAGGAGGAGGCGACGGTGATGACGCCCTTGGGCCCTGGCATCTTGAGCTTGAGGTAGGTGTAGTTCGGGATTGCCATGAACTGCGCGTAGCCCGGTCGGCCGATGATACCGTGATACGTTCCGTGAAACCTGACCACCTCGAAGGTGAGGGTCTCCTTCCTGAAGTTGGTAGGGGTGCCAAAGCAGACAGGAAGGTCGATACGGCCGACGGGAAGGGCCTTCTTCCCTGGCACGACGCCATGGAATCCCTCGGCGCTGGGTCAGAGTTGGCATCTCTTGACTCCCAGGAGGTCGAGGGTCTCGAGGTAGATGACGTTCAGGCTACTGCCGCCGTCCATGAGGACCTTCGAGAGGCGGGTGTTTATGATGATTGGGTCGACGACGAGCGGATAGGCCCCGGGGTTGGGGACACGATCCGGATGGTCATCGCGGTCGAACGTGATGGGCGCGTCAAACCAGTCGAGGTAGTGAGGCGTCGCGACTCGGACGAAGAAGACTTCTCGACGCTCCCTCTTGCACTGTCGAGGCGTGAGCTGGGTCGAGGGGCCCCCGTAGATCATGTAGCAGTCATAGACTTCGGGGAATTTTCCGTCTTCCCTGTTGTCTCCCTCACCGCCGCCTTGGTCTTTCTTGTCGTCACCTTTCTTCACGCCCACTTGCTCGAAGTGCTTTCGAAGCATGCGGCAGTCCTTAAGCTTGTGCTTCGCCCCATCCTTATGGTAAGGGCAGGGCTCCTCGAGCATTTTGTCGAAGATGGCGCCCTCGGGGGGACCTCGAGGTCTTTTGCATTCGGTTGCTGCGACGAGATCATCTTCTGCAGCCTCACGCTTGCCTTGCTAATTTTTCTTCTTCTTGTTGTTTCTCTTCGGCCCTTTGCTCGAGCCTTCGGCGTCGTCGGCTGCCGACGCTTTTCCCTTGTCCTTCCCGTCGCTGAAGAAGGCGCCGACCGCCTCTTCGCCGGCCGCGTAGTTGGCGACCACATCCATGAGCTCGTCGACGGTGTCGAGGCGGTTACGCCCCAACTCGCGAACTAGGTCCTTGCAGGTTGTACCCGCAACGAACGCTAGAATGACGTCGAGATCGAAGATGTGGGGTAGTTCGGTGCGGAGCCTGGAGAATCATCGAGCAAAGTCGCAGAGAGACTCCCCTGGTTTCTGCTTGCAGTTGCACAGTTCCCAGGAGTTCCTGGGACGCACGTAGGTACCTTTGAAGTTCCCCTCGAAGATCCAGACAAGGTCGACCCAGCCGCGAATCTGGTCAGGGGGAAGCTCCTCGAGCCACCTACGCGCGGTGTCGGACTGGAACAGGGGAAGGTGACGTATGATGACGTGATCGTCACGTGCCCCGCCTGCCTGACAAGCCAGCCGAAAGTTGGCTAGCCAGAGCTCGGGATTGGTTTTGCCGTTGTACTTGACGATGCTCGTGGGAGGTCAAAACTTGTCGGGCAGCTGAGCGCAGCGGATCGTCCTGCTGAAGACTCGAGGACCCGGTGGCTCCGGGGCCCGTCGGTCTTCGTCGCTGTCGTAACACCCTCCACGATGGGCGCTGTACCCTCGATCCTCAGCATCCCCGTACTTGCGTCTGCGGCTCTCGACAATGTCGAGGCGCGCATCGCGGGGAGCGCGGTCGTCGTTGAAACGTTCTCGGGCCGGCTTCTTCTTCGGTCGGGGGGCCGCCCCCTGATCGACCGAGCTCTCCCTTTCGGGTCGGGAGGGCTCCACCTGAGGTTCGGAGGCTGCCCCTCGACGCCTCGAGGCTGAGCTCTCGGCTTGCTGAACAGCAGCAACTTGGAGGAGATCCTCGACCTCGTGTTGTATCCGCCGAGCTTGCGAGTTGGATGGCGCGGGCATATTGCGAAGGAGCATAGCCGCTGCGACAATATTCTGGCTTGCTCGGGGATAACGGTTGGCGGGTTGCTCGGGTGCCCCAGCCTCGTTGATCTGCCGGTTGACCTCTCGGGCCCTGGCTCGGGCTCTACCGCCGGGCGGTCGCCGCTCTTGCTCGAGGGTTAGTTCGAGCAGGCGCAATCGTTCCTGCTCGTCGGCGAGCTTCACCTGCAACTCCTGAATTTGTGCCAGCTGTGCGTCCTACTCGCCAGGACGGGGGCACGCCTCTCGGGGTGCGTCTGGTTGTTGGTCCTCTGCTCGGGGTTCCGTCCTCGAGGGCAGGTTCATTCGCCGGGCGAAGTTCCGTCCTCGAGGGGTCGCCCGAATTGTACCCTCGAGTGTACAGTCCCAGTCCGCTCGGTAGCCCCTCGAGCAGGCTTTGGCTTTGGGCCGCTGTAGTCCGTTCGTGGGTCAACCCAGTATGCTTTAGCCTGCAGGCCTTCGAACGTTATTCGTGGGAGGTCACTGGAGGGTTCATGTTGCTGATTTTGCGGGGTTTAGTCCGGTAAACCAAGGGTTTGGGGTACCCATTTCCTGGGTAACGACACGATTATGCTCAGATCCTTCCCAAGAGGCTCCTTCAAACCGTGCTGATTTCAAGGACGCCACATATGGCTGCTCTACTAAATCGTCTAGACGCCACGTATGGTATGGCTGCTCTAGATATCCAAATTCGTTCAGTAAGCTAGCATACATTCTCCCTCTATTCTAAATTTTAGTTTGTTTTGATTTTTTTGGTGCATGCATTTTACTATGTATCTAAATAAATAATATGTCTAGATATATAACAAAATATATGTATCAAAAAAGTCAAAGTAAACTATAATTTGAAACGGAGGGAGTACAATTCTTTGATAGCATCTTGAGTTCTGGAGAAAGTTTAGTGTATACCAAAGATGGGCACGGCCAACGTAGGTTTTAGAATTCCTCGAGTAAATTGTAATATTTTTTATGTTAAAGAAGGATTTAAGAGATGCATGGTTCCCTGATTAATGGCAGTCGTGTCTCAAGTAAACGTCCACCTTTGTAACTATTTTCATAGAGTTGGACATCTGAAGAAAATTTCCTCTACTAGCTAGCTACTCGACTACATTTAAATTCCATACGGTGATACTACACATTCAAATAATTTAGCCCATGTTACATATATTTCACTAACTTAGGCCATATTAGACGTTCCAAAACCTCAGACCATGTTTGAATATCAGTGCTAAACTTTAGCACTTTACTTTTAGCAGTTCTTTTAACACTGAGATCCAAACAGAAATGCTAAAAATATCTCAAAGCACTAAAATAGTGCTAAAAACTTTAGAATCAAAGAAGCCCTAATAATTTTAGCACTAAATTAATATAGTATATATGTGGCCATGGAACCAAACACCCCCTAGGACTTGTTTTTAGCACATGCTCCATCAACATGGTTGAAACACGGCTAAGTGTTGACATAATGCAGGACCATAGCAACCAACTCTACATCAGATTTGGCATGGATATAGGCAACATTGTAATCCAAATCATAGTGTGCCAAAAAACCCATGCCTTCTTGTCCACTTGGAAAGTACACTTTAATCCCCATACGGGAAGAAAAATTGTTGGAATCATGCGGAGATCTAAGCAAATCTGCGGAAGTCAGAATGTGCACAAAACGTGGCGCGTGGATGACAATCGTGCCTGTGCACACACAGTTCAATTTATCTCCATTGAATGAAGCCAACAAGACAATACTTTATAAATTTGAAACAAATTCTTTACTCAGATTACTCCAGGCACCTTGACATGAATCACTAGAGGTGCCAAATTCCTCTTCAAAAGAATTGCCCCAAAGCAAGTTCCCCGACCCAGGTATTTTGGACATTGGTATAGCAGTATCGAATGGTCCGCTAAATTTGATGTCTTCTCTAGATGATTTGAGGTCGTTGAGTAATCACCTACACTTTTGTTTGAAATTTTGTCAATCGAGGCGGAGGAAGGGGAGGCCGTAGGGGCGAACAGACAGGCCCGATCCTGTCAATTTAGTGGCCTGAAGCGAAGCTAAAACCTTAATATAACTATAATAAATAAGATGATAATGTTTGTAATAAACTTTAATGCATTATTAAAAAAGTACTCTTATCAAACAAATTGCAGATGTTACCTATAATTTTCTTCCAACATTAGCAAATGTGAAGTTATTGATGATGGCACCAATATTTAATCTTATCTAATAATTTCTTCTCAATGTGTAAAAGTTACCAAACTATTTAACCTTTCTTGAGACATTATGGATTTCAAATGATGCATAGTGAATATGAACATTAGTAAGTAATTTACCTCCACATCTGGAGAACAATATATAGTAAGTAATTTACGAAAAATATGTCTTACCAGATTCAACATTAGAATAAAAAAAGTTAGTAATTCCCTCGTAGAAAACTTGAGATAATGATTGTTCACTGAATAATCTCAGGTCGCACTGCCCTTAGCTTGCTGCACCGTATGGGATTCCCAAATTCCAAAAGAGAAGACAAATCTTCTACTCTGATGAAGAGTAAAGATTGGGAGCAAAGGTAAACTAAACATTGATTAATTGCCGTGGATCAACAGATTGAAGTAGGAGCAATTGGGCAACGAACGTTACATGCAACATCTGGACGTAGAGTGTTGGGAGTCACGTACCCTACGTGTGTTGAGGCTGCCGGCTAGGGTTCCACGGCCGGCGAGGGAGCTACGGAGCGGCGATCGAACGACGGCGACTTGGCGAAAAACAAATGAATCACCGAACGTGGAAATAGAGGGAGCGGCGGCGGGCGGAAAAGGAACTGTTAGGAAGGCAAAGCGGCGGCGTTCTGCATGTTCTGATCAATTGGGCCCGTATATACCTATAGTGCCTTGGGCCCAATGTCTTCAAGGGCCGAGTGTGGCCGAACCCTCCTAGGGCCGGGCCCGAGGGAAGGTGGTTGGCGGCCGAGCGAAGACGAGCTACAGTCAGCGGCAGGTGGTGGCGGCTCGTTGGATCAGGTCGCAAGCTGCAGTGCACGGTCGCAAGCGGCTATATTAACATAGCGTCGTTTATCGATTAACATAGCATAGAAGACCTTTCACTATACTGCACACTAACTTATGAATTTTTAAAGTGCATATATTTAGGTAGAGAGAGCGTGCGTAAAGAAAAGTAAACACGCAAACTTATGTGCTTACAGCTGACTACAAAGAAACGAGGGAACTTTTTTTGAAAAAAAAAAACTTACTTCTAGGATGCTATCCTGAGCTAAATCTGAAGTTCTTTTTTTACAAAGTTCGCTAAAATAAGTGTCATGTTTGACCACCAGCGGATAAAGAACGGGCCCACATTACAAAAACTCGAGTCCAGCTCAGCTCAAACTAGCAGTTGTAGCTTTCACGCTTGAAATTCTCCTATCCTTACAGCGTACTTCCGTGTTCCTAAACCTACGTTTCTAGCAAGCTAGGACGCCGGGGTCCCGGTCAAAAGTTGCCATTATCAATCGGGACAGCTTCAGTTCTCAAATCATAGGTAAACTATACAAATTGGATGAAGGATTAGTAGGCCTCCTGGTTTCATGAGCATTAGCCATCAGCCAAGGTGCCTGCAGCCTGCTGATATACAAATTTAAAAGGCTTTGCGGATTATACCATTATGCGAACTCATCTTTGTTATCATATTGCGCAAGAAATTTTCAGAAAAGAGGGTTAAAGCAAAAGTCGAAAATAGAAAGACGAAGAAACGACACTCCTCCACTGCAGTGAGGGCGATGGCTTCATGCCATTTTGTTGGTAGATACTAATAAGTAGGAGTAATGATCTAACATCGGATGCCACAAGGATAGTACACACTGTATATATCTACCGATAATTATACATGAATAATGAATTAAGTAGTAGCCTCTTTACTAGGAATGGTAGTAGGATCTATCTATCCGTGCTCAAGCAATTAGTAACGACTAACAAACCCGGGCGTACAATAATTTAATTTAATCCGCCAACGCCGAACTCGCCGGCGGTGGTAGGGCCAGCGGGTCACGTGACCAAGAACTGGTGTGCAGTGCACTGAACCGAACGCATCCGCTTTCCGCATCATGCCATCATATCGCCGGGGAGCGCGCCCACGACGGCGACGGCGGTTCGCCTGATCCGCTTGTTCCCGCCCAAACCCACCTCCGCGTCTCACACTCTCCTGACTACGCCGCGGACACCAAATTCTGACGGCACATCAGAACAGCCTCTCCGAGTCTCCGTCTCCGTTGCCTATACACAACGCGCTCCATGCTCCTGCTGGCCGCTGCGGGCGGTTCCAAGAATTCAAGATGCACATGCGCTGCCACGAAAACTGCGGGTGACTCCAACTCTCTGTCTCTCTGTCCGCTTTGCCATGCCCTTTTTTGGACTTCGTCGTGCTCCTTTGGATAAATATAGAGTATTCAAATTCAGTATTTAGTTTCCAGTAATGCCCTTTGGAGCAAAGAATTGAATTATTACAGATCATATAAAACTCCGAACTCCTGGAATAAACGATTGCTTAATCCTCCACCACGACGAGGAAGATCAGGTGTAGAGTTTGATCAGTTTGCGGTGAGACGAAGGAGGCAACATTGCCAAGGATAATACAAATATGGCCTCTTTCTTATAACACTGTCTCTCTCACTGGATTTTTCATATTTTTCTACGTCCTATCAATACCAGAAAGCTTGTTTTTGCCAGTGGTAAAACTCAGACACTCGACAAAGTCTGACTTCGCCGAGTGCCAGACTGAGACACTCGGCAAAGAAAGCCCTTTTGCCGAGTGCCACTGCCTCGCACTAGGCAAAGTCCCTCTTTGCCGAGTGTCAAGTTAGGCACTCGGCAAAGATTTTATTTTTTGAATCTTAATTTTGAACTTTTTCTGTGGTCCTTATATATTGTATTGAATCATATGTTCGAATTTAAACTTTTTTATAATATTTTACTATATTTTTTGAATTAATTTTGTTTACTTGAATTTTTTTCGAAAAAGTAAATTGAACTACAGGTGCATGAAATAATGAAATTTAGCCATTCAAAATATTATATTCATGTTGGAGAGTATATTTTGAGGCCATATCTAGGAACTCACCTAAAATTTTAAACGCCTTGTTCACGAAACACGACCATCCAGTTATGAAAGAAGTGTTTTTTAATTATAAAAAATGCAAACGAAGTCCGAAAATCACGAAACTTGGCGAGGTGTCATCTCATCGTATGTGGAGGTTGTAGTAAAAAAATGAGAATATTTTGAGCAAGTTATGACGTTGGATGGCTAAAACCCATATATCTCTATATGTGATCGCTCGTGGTCACATGCGGAGATGTCTTGGTTTTAGACATCCGATGTCACAACTTGCTTGAAACATTCTTAATTTTTTATCAGAGGCTTTTCATGCGATAACATGACACCTCAATAAGTTTGGTGATTTTTGGACTTCATTTGCATTTTATATAATTAAAAAATACTTCTCCCACAACTGAATGGTCATTTTTGTTGAACAAGGCGTAATTTTGGGTGAGTTCCTGGATACGGCCTTAATATACACTCTCCAACATGAATATAATTTTTTAAGTGGCTACATTTCATTATTTTATACACCTACTGTTCCAATTAGGATTTTCTAGAAAAATTTAAGTAAATAAAATAAATGAACGAAATATAGCAAAATGGTATAAAAAAGTCTTAAATTTGAACATGTGCTTGTAAACAATATACTAAGATAACAGAAAAATTTGAATTCAAAAAAACTTTGTAGTTGAATTTTTTTCATTTGAGTTCATCTTGTCATGCTTTTAAATTGCAAAACAAAAAGATAAAAAAAAATCTTTGCCGGGTGCCCATTAATGGGCACTCGGTAAAGACGTGGCCTATTAGACCTAGGAGACCCAGGAGGCGCGCCATATAAACGGCGGTTAGGGTTTCACTTCATAGCCCGACCTTCCTCCCACCTCTGCACCTCCCTCCCACCCTCGGATCCGGTGGCGCCCCCGGTGGCGGCACCCGGCGGCATGGGGCGCGGCAGGCCCCGACGGCGCAGGGCACCGCGGGCCCCGGCGGCGTGGGATGCGGCGGCCGGCTTCGATAGGCTCACGGGGCCCTGTGGATGGGCTTCACGGGTCTCTGTCTTTCTTTTTTATTTTTCTTGAAAATGTTTGCCGAGTACTTCCCTGGCACTCGGCAAAGACTTTGCCGAGTGCTCGACGCGTGGCACTCGGCAAAGAGTTCTCTGTCGATTGCCGACATCTCTTTGCCGAGTGCCGACGTGGCTCGCACTCGGCAATCGGCACTCGGCAAAGCTTTTGCCGAGTGCCCCAGGCACTCGACAAAGAAGACGAATGCGGTAGTGTATCTAAATGTATATTCTTTCAGTTTCCTATGTTTTTCAATCCAAAGGATTACACGATGGTAGTGCAATATATTTCTATGTTTTAATTGTTCTCGTGTTTCTTTTGTTTCATGAACCACAATAAACAGCAATGCAAGTTTCTATCAATATATCGGGAAAAATATAATACTACAGCCTAGAATACCATCATTAAAAAAAGGGAACAAAACTAAAAAAACAACTAAGGCAGACTTGCTAACCAAGCTCGTGTCATCACTCATCACACGCCAAGGAGGGAGCATAGCAACCGAAGCGACTGCCATTATGTGTGATCGAAGACCACCTTGCCAATAATCAAGCTCCAAACACACTGTCTATATCACCATCGTCACCAAGCATCACATTAACTAGCATGGGGACTGGGGACTCCCAGGTGTCAAGGAATGGAGGGAAGGAAGAAAGGATCCATTTGTACGCACATATCTGGATTGACGTCGAGAGCATCGGAGACATCGAAGGTGGAGAGAGTCAAGACCAGGATATCTAAAGGAGAAACCTCTAATCTAATGAAGACGTGAGACCAAGACCATCGCCGGCAAAGAATCAAGAGGACTTTGGTTTTCACATTTTTAAACGATTAATTAAATATAAGAATTTTAGTCATAGTTTCCACTCTTATTTCTTTGATGGCATAAACCATTGCTTAAGCCTCCAGCATGACGATGAAGATCAGGTGTAGAGTTTGATCAGTTTGTGGTGAGATGGAGGGCTTTTTGGCAGGGCTTCATAATAGCTTTGGCTTGACCTTCTCTATATTTTCACGTAAAATCTTATCGAAATTGACAACATATCTAGTGCAAACCGACCTCTCTGTGCAACTGTGCAAACTTTCAATATGGGCCACATGATGTTGATGTAAGAGGTGTAGGCGATTGGATAATTTTGTGTTTAATCGTTCGCTGCTGACACACTTCTGCAAATCTTCCCTCACACCTCACACCCCTCCCCGAGCCCCTTTAGATCAACATCATACGACCCAGGTTAGAAGTTTACGTGGTTGATACAGAGAGGTTGGATCAACATGAAAAAACTCTCTGAGAAACGCCTTTTGCAACGAAGCACTAGAGAGCAAAATCTGTTTTTGACTTGTGTAATTAAAGTGTGGCTTCTCCGGCTTCAGCAGCTTTTGTGAGCTTGTGCGATGAAGATGCGTTTTGGCTCCTCCTACCAAAGAAGCTATTTTATGATTAACAATATCAATTTCCTCCAAAAACATCTCAAAGACCACGAAGGTCATTGTTACCTTGTTCGCAAAAAAAAGGTCATTGTTAGCTTTGATATGCTATAATCTATTTAACGTTAAAGATATTAATTTTTCTTATTAAAAAATTTGCATTACTTTTTATAAAAAGAGTGCTTAGCACTATATTAATATAGGCATAGGTATGTCATAATGTTCCAGTTATTATATATGCATATATATCTATCTAAAGTAGCTAATGAATGCAATAATTTTTTGGTGTCATTGGTATGAGTCATCAAGGAAACATTTGCTATCTACCTAGAACCTAGTAGAATTTATACATGTTCAAAATGTAAGAGTTAATCACAACGAGAATAAGATCCAAGAACCTCTTATTTTCCCAAGAATCCAAATTTAAATCACTATACATAATCATTATGAGACATTGGCGGGCCCAGTGGGTACTCCAGGTAGGCCCGGGACTACCCTGAAATCTGGCCCAATAGAAACTTACTACTTCACAGCCCACGAGAAAATTGGCCCAAATCACACCATTCACTCGTCCGCGGTCCGCCTGAGTGTGGCAGAACCTTCTAAAGCATATGGCCCACATGCATAATTATTGTCTAAACAGACTTCAAATAACTATGAATGTGTTCCATAAAACTTAAAAGGTATGTCGGGTAAATCCCGAATCATCCATAATTCTCCGAGCAGGATCAATCATTACAAAGAGACACTGCAGTATTACAACAGTTTTATACAAATAATATACATCGGAGTAAAAGAGCGAAAGGATTATAATAACATAAATTTACAAATCGTTTAGCTTCAACTTACAAATCATAAGTTGAATTATTATAAACCATAGTAGCAGTGGAATACAATATAACTTATTACATCAACCTTGATTATATG
Source organism: Bothriochloa decipiens (assembly GCA_023333625.1). Classification (NCBI taxonomy): domain Eukaryota; kingdom Viridiplantae; phylum Streptophyta; class Magnoliopsida; order Poales; family Poaceae; genus Bothriochloa; species Bothriochloa decipiens. The sequence goes on along the minus strand of CM041635.1, from coordinate 44,562,463 downwards.
CTCTGCCCAAGAGCGAGATATCCTATTCGTCGTCCTTTCCTCGACAACGGTCATGCAGCAGGATGCGAAGCATTCCTACCCATGAGGCTTACCTGCAACGAGGGTTCAACAAACCCTGAGTACAAAAGTACTCAACAAGACTGACCCGACAAAAAAAAGAGGGGTAAAGACTCAGGAAATACAGGTTAGAGGGACAAGGTAAGGCTTGCAGGAGATAAGAAATTTTACAGAAAAGCTTAAAAGAAAGAAAAGTTGTCTTGCTTAAGATCAAAATTTACCAACCAACTTTCTTCTTAAACCTTAATCATTATTCAAGTTGTTACTACGATGATGAACACCGATTGAGTCTTCTTCTCCGAGAAGCAACGGCGATTCGAATCCATTTTCATATATCCAGCTGGGACCTAGGTCACTGATATACAAGAGACTCTAACTCCTAAGCATATCAGATGAACTGATATATCGGGATAACAACCGCAGCCAATATCACCACATGATACACGTGAGCACTTCGACCCAGTGTACCGATATACATGGGAACTTAAACCCACAGTATAATACAATATGACATATATGGGGACTTTGGCCCACTGTATGACACTTCATGCATGTGGATTTCTAGTTTCTCGATATCACCAGTTCACCATCGACACGGGACCTAGGGCATCAACAGACGGAAACACTACAGAGGGACTCCTTTCCCATTACAAGTTAGCCGTTCGGACTTGATTTATTAACTATCATCATGATTTCAACAGATAAAGCCAAACTCATCTTTTTTATTTTTTTACTTTTGAACACTTAATTAAATAAGCAGGGCTAAGCATTACTACACATCTTCTAGAACAGGTAACAAGGAATATGAAAGTAAGACAGGTAATGCAGTTGGTGGATTTTCACTCAACTCCTATTACTTAATGCAACATATCATAACTGAAGCGATAAAACTTTTATAAAATAGGATAGGGTTTGAATGCATCCAGGGCTTGCCTTGGTATTCGGGGTAGATGGTCTCGGGCTCTGGATCAATTCCAATCTCCTGAGTCTGCTCTTCCTTTGGATCTGGGGCGACAACGTTAAAACTCTCCGTTATCGGAAACTATACGATACAATGATATGCTTCAACATGATTGAATAGTAAACATGATGCTCGATGGATGCACAACCAGATTAAAGGCTTGAGTATAACTTTTCTTCACGATAAAGTTGCAAGTCAACTAAAACTTACTAAGTTCATTAGGGTTAACTATATTATTTAAGAAAGTTATTAAACACATGAAATAACGTTAATTAAGCCCTAATGACATGATCCAGGTAAGCATAAATAATTAATTAAAGTGCCAAAGGTTATTAGGGTTAATGACCCAAGGTCATCAATCAATCCCAAAGTCAAACAATTCCTATAATGATTAAACTTAATTAAAGGGGTTAATTAATTAATTAAAAACATTTAAATAAAGGCATAAAAATTAAAGTTGTCTAATTGAACTCTAATTTTTATTTTGAAAAGCTCTTAGTCTAATTAGATAGCAAAATAAATTTTAGAATTAAAAACCAATTATTTTATTTATTAAATATCATTGAAGGTCTATTTTTAATTAAAAGAGCTAATTTTAACTTATGTAAAATATACTCAAATTTGAAATTTCATATTTTTCCTAGGTAGATGACATCATAAAGAACATACACAAAAAATTTTAGAATTTTTGGAGCTATACATGAATTACTATAATTTTTTAAAAAAATAGCATTTAAATCATTTTCTAAAAAAGAAAAAGGAAAAAGGAAAATCCTCCCGACGTTGACCGGCGGCGCTCGGGTTTTTACCGGCGATTGCTCACCGACGGCGAGGTCTCCGGCCATGAGACTTGGTCCTACGTGCTCAACTCGACACGGCGAACATGATTATCTAGCTAATGAAGCGGTGAAGCAGGGGCAGCAGGCTCGTCGGCGGCCATGGCGGCACGGCGGAGCTCAGGCGCGGCGGTAACGCTCACCGGAGCGATTTTCGATGACGGCGAGTGCACGGACCTAGGCTACACACTCTTGCGGTCATAATCATCAACAAGATGGAACCCAATTTGAACCCCAGCCGCAACGGCTACGTGCGCGGCGGAGCGGCAAGGTCACGCCGGCGGCGACGCACGGTGACCGGCGATTATGGCATGGAATAAAAGAAATTGAGGGCACCAACAGATGCAAGAGCTCACCACGGGCACGGTGCGCACGTTGATGAAGGCTCGGAGTGGCTGAGGCGAGCTGTAGCCGGCGGCGCTAATGGCGGCAACGGTGCTCCGGCGGCAAGGTTCGCGTCACGGTGACTTCTGTGCACCATTAAGCCGACCAAGATGCGCATGAGGGGCAGCGAAGCACGAAGAATATGATAAGAGAGTTAAAGGAAAAATGTTTTCCACCTTGGCGGCGGTGGACGGCGAGGAAGCTCGCGGCGGCTCGGCAACCGATCGCGAGGAAGACGACGGCGCGCGGGCGACTCGGGCGGGGAGAGCGAGCACGGGCTAGCTCAAATGGAGCGCAATGATGATGCAGAGCTTCTGGCAAGAGCAATTGAGCAACGGTGGAGCGACGGCGGCAAATTGGAGCGGCGGAGCAAGGTCGTCGGCGGCGGCGACAAGGGGAAAAGAAGAAGAAAAGAGGCGGCGGCCGACCTATTTATAGGGCAGGGGCGAGGTATGGACGGGCGACACGACGACGATGAAGCTTCGCGCGTCCAGGAGCACGCTGGCGGCCGTGACATGTGCGGCGGTGGACGGCGGCGCGGCTTGAGAAGCCGGCGATGGCGGCCGACTATTGGTCTCGGTGCTGTTTAAGCAAATTACAGAAATACCACTCGTTTGAAATTATAAATTACTCTAAAATTTATATAAGAACTTAAAAATCTCCAAAAATATCATTTGCATAACTTTTCAAGAGTTACACTTTTTATTTAACTAGCATCCTCAAATTCTGTCTGGATTTTGAAATATGAATTCAAATTCAAAAGGGGAATAAAACCCTAGAAACAAACATTTGAAATTACTTTTGATTTTTCAATAAAATTTGAAAATCTTCAAAACTATGAAATGTTTAAATTTTCAAACCAAACCTTTTTCATATACAAAGTTTTCCCAAATTATGCATAATGTTTGAATTATGGTTTTAAAATCAAAAGGGGACAAATGTTGGAAAACTATATTTTCATATTCATTTGAAATTATTTTTGTAAACTTGAAAAACTTTGAATACCAACTTTGTGGATCTTGCCAAGATCTACAAACTATCTTTTTAGAGTATATCCAAATTATTTTTAGATTTTGAATTATAGAAAAGGGGATAAATCTAGATTTTGAAATAAAGGGTTTTTGAAACTGAATTCAAACTCGATTTGGTTTCTAATTTAATTGGTTGGTTATTAGTGATCACATACATCATCCAAGGATATTTTTAGGTCAATGACCCAATGACACCCTTGGTTGACCAAGTTGACTTTTGAAAAATATTTTATAGCTTTTCAATTTGAATTTAAATTTGAATTGCAAGACTTGGGAATAAGCTTTGAAATCCAAGTTCAACTTCAAATGTGAAAGTCATTTTTAGGGTTGGACTTGAATTTATACACTATGCTTGACACTAGTGTAAACACGGTTTACACCTCAAGTACATAGAATATAAACTAAGTATTTGAGATGACATTCGAAGGTAGGGTTTTATTATTTCATGTGACAACACATTCCAGAAACACAATCAATCTTTGAAATGTAAACTTGTTTTAGTTAATGCACATCAAGGTTGACCTAATCATGAATGCTTTGCAGTGCATATGATGACATGGCAGGTTTTAGTTAATATAACACCAGAGGTGTTACACTGAACCACCACGACGTGTTCGCGATCCCGGGAGGAATCTGGGCGCCATGACTCCGGACCGGCGACTGCCGGCTCTGCCCCCAGCCCCGGCTGAGCCCCGAGGTCAAGCGGCGTGGATCTCCCCGCCGGACGCAGCTGCCCGACGGTCCAACCCCTGCTCGCCTTGCCGATGCGGCGCCGCCCCGTGGCACTGCGTGGCCGCGCTCCGCCAGTCCGCCGGCGGCGGGCGCGTGATGGAGCAGGCTGTGCGAGCCGCCTGGTGGCCTCCACCCCCAGTCCTGCTCTGGATGACTGCCCCTGCTGCTGGCCTACTCGTGTCCCTGGTGAGTGCTTGTGTTTAGTACTTCTAAAAGCCTGAAACTGGCTTGGCTATTGTGCTTCTGAACACAGTTGTTCATTGTCCTAGACACTAGTACATTGTCATTGGCTAAAATTTGCTCTATGATTTCCATCTTTCATATTTCTATAACAATTCTTTTTTTTTGAACCTAAGACTTATGCTCTGCTTGTATTGGAAGTAGAAATTGCTAGGTTGATAAATCAATCATGTTATTCAAATCGCCACATTTAGGCCATTTGGACGGCAGGATTGAAACTCAAATCAAATCCATGTCTTTGTTCCCTTCCCCTTCTAATTCTAAGCGACTAAGACTATGGCTAAAACTTTCTGGAGGAGCATAAATAGCACAAATGCGTTAATTTATAGGTGCGTATGCATTTTTTTAATTTCTATATTGCGCATAAAAAATGGAGACAACCATGAGGTCAAAATTTTTTACCCAGGACTACCCTGGTTTCAAATCCTAGGTCCGCCACTGTTATGAGAATAAGATCCAAATAGGGCCTTAGGAATCTTGCATTGTTGGGTGATTTTTAGATGATATGTTTGTTGATGTGGCTATTATAGAAATGATTAACAGGTTTGCCATTATATGTTCTCTTTTTCTAAGACTGCCATTATACGGAGTATATGCCTTGCTGATGTGGATATTATTAAGTATGTTCTCATTTATGCTAAGATAACAAGGAACTGCTATGGCTGGTACCAAAGTTTGTCGTGCACACCTCACGTCATTGGCCAGAATAAAATTTCTTTTTACAACAAAGAAAAACTACTCTACTACTGAAAAAGGATCCTGCGGACAAGAAATTTTTCAAAGCGCGCGGCGGAGCCGCACGCGGGCCCGGGCCACCGGCACCACGAGGCAAGGCATTGCCAGTGTCCCAGCGCTGCTGCTACCGCTGCCGTCAAAGCATTTGTGTGGATTGAGTATTAAATTGACCCGTGCACGAGAGCCGAGGCAGGCCAGAATCGCGAGGCTGGTCCGAGAGCAAGCTGCCCTCGTAAACTGAAAGGGTGCGGCCGTCGTACACCAGACGGACAGGAGCTCAGGTATCAAACGCATGTTTTTTTGAGAAAAGTATCAGACGCATGTGTATCGGACGCTTGTTTGGATGGAATTTTAAAAAACTGAATTTAAGCTGTTGTTTTTAAGATTACGGCCGTGTTTAGATTCATCCAAAAAGTTACAATTTTTTCACTATCTCTCCATCACATCAATATTTAGCTGCTTGCATAGAGCATTAAATGTAGGTAAAAAATAACTAATTACACAGTTTAGTTCAAAATCACGAGATGAATCTTTTGAGCCTAGTTGGTCAACGATCGAACAATATTTGTCAAATAAGACGAAAATGGTACTATTCATCAGGTTCAAAAAATACCACAATCTAAACAAGGCATACATGCTTTTACAATAGCATCTTTAATAAAATCTTAAGATGTTCGGATGAGATTTTAAGACTTTAAGGATCCAAATCGCTACCTAGTAGGAGGCCACGAGGATTTCAGATCCAATTGTATGGATCTCCCGGGGCAGCAAATCTAGTACATATTTTTCATAACTTCATGCTTGTTTGATTGAAATTCAAAATTTGCCCAACCAAGCGTTGGCTCAGTTGTTGAGCTCCTCAGGTGCGGAAGCCACCCGCCTAGGTTCGAACCCGGCGTGCCGCAGGTTTTTAGGCCTTCTAAAGGCTAGGGCCTAGCAACCCCTTTCTCTAAAAAAATAGGAAACCAAAACTAGGACATACCAAATCATGTTTGCCAAACTTTGACAAAAATTTTGGTATAACACTTGGTTGATTGTCAAAATGAAGGTTTATCAAATTTATTTATATATAGTTTAATAATATTTTAGGGATTTACCAAAAACTTTGACATAAAAATTGGTGATACCAATTGTTGGCAATGAATCAATTAATAGCCATAAATTTGGCATGCTATAATTTTAGTTTGGCAAAAATTACATGCCAACCAAGCAGGCCTTCATGTCACCGCTAATCCATAGTTCAGCTATTTTGCCTGATTCCATAGTGCTATGTGAGAGAGGATAAGCTATGTGAGAGAGAATAAATTGAAACAAAATGAGACTAGAATACAGAAACATGGCCAATGTCATAGATTCAGGATGGAAAAAGTTCTTCTCCAATCCTGAAATTTATATTTGTTTCGTCCGTTTTTGTAATTGTCAAATCCATTTCCATATTTTACAAAAACAGGAGAGGATATCTCCTATCTCTTTTTGCAGATGTTGTTTTTATTTAGGATAAACATGTATTTATTCTGTTGTCTTATTTTTAATCAATTCATATTTGACAATTATTTGGTTGTTTGGCTGATGATTTCTGCGGGCTAATAATCTGGTTGATGTTCTTTTGATGTGAGAAATAACACTGTACCTGGCCGATAAACCATGACTGTACTCATTTTACAATAATACACCTACTAATCACCAATCATACATTTAACATGTTAACGCACATAAGGCTATTTGGTGCGTGACCACAACTTGCCATGCCGCAAGTCGAGCGGGCCCCAATTTTTCAAGCTTGTGCCTGTAAGTTCGCAAATAATCCGATTCTGTTTCTGATCCCGATTTTGTTTCAATCCGGATTTTTCCACCCGGGCCTTGTTTAGTTAGATCAGCGCACTGTATTATTTCATTTGTATTTAATAAAAGTTATCTAAATTTTAACTAATTAGATTTAAAATATTTATTTCGTAAAGTACAACAAAACTATGCAATTACTTTTTAATTTCATCTATATTCAGTACTCTATGCATATGGTGGTATTTTGATGTGATAAAAAATAGAAATTCTGTATAGTAAATTTGGTGAATCTAAACGAGTCCCCGTTTTCATCCATCGTACTTGGTTATGCCTGGTGAGGTCTGAACAGTATGGAACGGGTTATGGGCAGAAAGATATGACACCAACACAAGCAACAATTTGCGGAATTGCGAAGTGATGATGATGCAGGCAAGGCAATACATGGGCAGGCACACCAAGCACACTCGGTTACAACATGGGGAGTCAGTTCCTTGTTCCGCGCCAAGGCACGCCAAACTTTCTTGTCACTTCAGCCTCTTCCCAGCAGCGCCTCATCAATCAACGGGACAACATCATTTCCTCGTAGGCCAGGCCAAACACAAAGCTTTTCTGTGGAGAGCCTCACCAAGTTCTTAACTACTACGGCCACAAGTACTTAGTATGTAGTACAGTATGTGGCCAGACATACACTAACAAACCTAACCAACCACGGAAATCTTAAATCCCTAAACCTAACTCGACCTAATAAAGCTTCTACAATTCTGAGCTCTACCTAAATAGCACAGCCGAACTACTAAAAATAGAAAAGGTGGAAATTAAAAAAAAATCCAGGTAGTACGGTACAGCAGGCTAATAATTCCACCCAGTGAGGAAAAAATGTACAGCGCCGGCCGGCTAGAACGACGCGACGGGCGGCCCAAGAAGCAGCGCGGCCGGCGGGACCGGTGGCAGCGGGAGCGAGAGCGGGCCAAGGACGTCCTCGCCCTCGCCCTCCTTCTTGCGGCGCATCTCCAGCACCTTGCGGTGGGAGTTGGAGTGGATGCTGCTCACGAACGTGGGGCTGCACGCCGGCCGGTACTCCGGCAGCAGCCGCCCGGACTTGTAACGGACCCCGCACGCGTTGCACAGCGTCTTGGCGCCCTCGGGCCCCGCGCGCCACTGCGGCGTCTTATTCACGCCGCAATGGCTGCAGCGCCGGTCGCCCTGGGCCGCCGGCGCGGATGTGCCACCGGCGCCGCCGATACCACCGCTCAAGAACTGGGGCGGCTTGGGGTGCTTCTTCGGCTTGCGGCCACGCTTCTTGGGCTTGCCGCCGCCGCTCTTGCTGCCGTGCTTCTTCCCGTGCTTGGACTTCTTCTTAGGCCGCGGCGTCGGCGTCTCGTCGAGGAGGAGCTGCGACGAGGACAGGAAGAGTAGGGGCGACGAGTCCGGTGCCGGGAGGAGCAGCAGCGGCGAGTAGAAAGAGGGCGACGAGGAGGTGCAGGACGACGAGGTGGTCGTGGAAGACGACGACGTCGCGGACTCCGACAGGGGCGCCCCACCGGAGAGCGACCACACGGACGCCCGCGCGCGCTTGCTGCGCTTCGCCTTCACGGGCACCAGCGCCTTCGTCAACAGCGCGCATATGGTCGGGGTCGGGCTCCTCCGCATAGCAGGGCCAGCCGGCGCCGCTGGTAGCTTCGGCGGCGGCGGCAGCTCGGCGAGCGAGTCGTCCATGATACGGGACACCCACTCCAGCTCCTCGGCGTCATGGGCCTGCACACAGCACGCACCGAAACCTCAGCAACCAAATGGAACCTTGTGTAGAGAGAAAGAGAGGGTGGGGGAGAGAGAAAAAGAAAAGAAAGACGCCGCCTTGCCGGGCATGCCGGCAAAGGACGGACGAGGTCAAAAGTGGTTTGCTCTTACCGGCAACGGGAGGTCAATCATCTGGTGGTCCGGAACCGGGAGCGTCGTCATGAGCTCGTAGGACACCACCGACGACGACCCGCGGGAGTCACTGGACAGCTTGTCCTCTTCCTCCACAGCCGCCGGCTCCGGCACCGTCGCCTGCGCCGTGTCGTCGCCGAGCTCGTCGCCGCAGTCCTCCTTGTCAACCTCGCAGAGGTCCTCGAGGTCCAGCAAGTCCTCCACGGAGAACTCGTCCGCAAAGACGGCGGCGACACCTCCGCACGCCACCGGCCCGGGCGCGGCGACCTCCTCGGCCGCCGCCGTCGCTTCGCACGGCCTGAGGCTACTCCTCATGGCCAGCGCGGCGGACGACATCATGCCCTCCCTCTCCAGCTGGAACCGCGCAGCACACAGAAAATAAAACTCCCGTCAGTTTCCAAGAGTAGCAAACAAGAAGAGAGAAAAGCAAGTGGTTTTCTTCTCCTCCTTGCAGCAACCGTCGCGCATGTCGGAGTGAGAAGCCTTACCAGCGAGCCATGGTGGTGGTGCGCGACGAACGACGCCATGGCGGGAGCGGCCGCAGGGGAGCAGGAGGAGGGAGACGACGAGGAGCGGGTGAAAAGGAGAGGCGGGACGGAGGCGTGGTGGTGGAAGTGGTGGGAAGCAGGGGAAAAGGCTGCAGCTGGGGGGTGGAAGCGATGAGCAGCGTCGTCTGGTGGGTCATTGAATGGCTGCCAAAAGTCCGTGCGCGCAACAAATGCACTGTGGATTTCCCTCCCTCGCTAGTCGCCGCTCCCTTTTAGGCAGTTGGATGGATTGCCCTAGTCTTTAGCCTTTGTAATTTTTTTATTACCGCTGATTTGAACTCCCTGGACCCTGGTCCTCCAAGAAAAAAAAAATGAATCTGTTTCTTTAGTACCGCATTTATCTATGCTCCGTATACGAGTGAGGACTACTTGTACGAGCCTGATGCCGTACTACTCCTATTACACGCGTCTTTTCTTCTTAAAAAAAAAAGTGGAAACTGTTACTGTGCAGCCGAGTGGAATCAAGGCAGGCACAGGTTCCTCGCCGTGACGAGGCGGCGAAACAAACAGATTCGCCGCGCAATTGTTCAGATTATTACTTTGCCGGTGACCACTTTGGGCCGGCGACGGCGAGTGACACACACAGTACACAGTTGATCAGTGGCGTGCGCTCGGGCCATGCGTGGCGGGCCCGGGCCGGGGCACCCGGGGATGCTCCCTTCCTTTCGCTGCATTTCTTCGGACAACGCCGGTCGCGAAATACGGATTTGGAAAGCCGAAGCGCGATTTGCTTCGGACGGCCGACTTGGGTTGGCTTTGGCTGGCTGGCTATGATGCCGGGTGACTGGGTGAGGGTCCTCTGTACCGGGGAGTTGATTCGCAGCCGGTCGTGGCACCGGCAGCGCACATTGTGTGGAGCAGGGCCGCCCCGTGTGCTGTACCGCTGTTAGGCACCCCGGTTGGTTCGGTTCGTGCCTGCATACTTACGTAGTTTTGGCTAAAAGTCGAGCGCGCCGTGTCGGCTACGTGGGCCTTGCTGTGCTAGGCCGCCTCTTGTAACAAAATTTCTGCTTTAGCTGACCGTCCATGTTAACAGCACAAGAATCGTACTCCTTTTATCATGAGTTTATTTGAAAAGCTCTGCTTTGGGCCTTTGGCACTTGATCTTCGAAGAAAATCCACGAGTAGGGTTGCAATTGATTTGTGTACAAATCAATGTTTGTCGTAGTTTTTCTTCTCTCTTCTTTGGAGTGAAAAAAGGCAGCAGGTTGCCAACCTGAAAGTTGTTTCGTCGGCCATCATCGCATCATTAGTCGGTTGATTGGATCATAGTTAGTACGTACTTACCCAGCACCAAATCTGTCCCTTTCCCGGGGCAGCTCTGGGAATCCCCTCTTCCTCGCCGGCTGCCGTGACCAAGGACGGACAGAGCACCGTCCACGTCAACCATCCTGCGAGCGACACATGCACGCAGCAGAAGATTTCGATAAAACAAAAGGAAAACCCACGAATCTTTTAGACGTGCAGTTCAATCGAAGTTACCGCTCGAGCCTGCACGCGTTGACGCTGCTGCGGTGGAGAAACTCGTGTTCCTGCCCTTTGGCTGGTGGCTGTGCAGGGAAAGGAATCCGCCAAATTTGACCCGGAGGCGAAGTTACCAAAACGCCAGTGGAAAAAGAGAGGAAACGAAACCCGGCCCGCGGTGGCACGGCGGGACCGCGGCGCTGCCGCCCCACGTTCACGTTCACCCCGAGGAAACAAAGGGGCAGAAGCGGAAGGGGTTCTCCGGTCCGGTCTTCCCGAGGTCAGTTTCGGGCTTTTCGCGGTTGCGCCTGCGCTTGCTTGCGCGAGCAGGCGAGACGACGTCGTCTCCGCCGGGTAAAATGTACTAACGGCGACGTGCGCTGGCCCACGGCAGGCTCGGCTCGGCGGCGGCGCAGGGGCGCTATGACCTTTCACTTCGCGCCAGGACATCGCAGTGCCTACCACGGCAGCATCTTCGGCGCTGAGCCCACAGCCCAGCGTGTCAGCGGCTGTGGTGTACAGTACAGGCCGTGACATGGCCTGACGGGTATTGGCTGGCTCGTCGACAACGCGGCGAGGGCACCAGCTTGTCGGCGTCGGCGACGCGGTGGACGTGGCAGCCATCGACCTCGCGCTCTGTCCAAGTTGGTGTTTGGTTCCATTCTGTGACGCGTTCGAATTTGAAATGGCGTCGCCCGCGCCATCTTGGGCCTGTTGGAAACTTTTACCCAACACTCTTTTACCTTACCGGACAAGAAATTAAATTGCACAGTGTGTTTAGATTCCTAATCTTGCCTCTGGAGTAGTACGGGGGTGTTTGGTTGCTGGCCAAAGCTCGCCACGCCACACCTTCGGCTGCCACACGTATTTGGCTAGTGTTTGGTTCATGAATTAGATGTGGCTGCCACACTCCATTCCTTTATTAATTCTTGCCACACCTAAGACGGCCGTTTCCTCCGCCAAAGGTTTGGCGGCGCCACGACGCATGCGGCTGGTGAGGTTGCAAACCAAACAACCTCTACGTCTACAGGTGCAGGTTAAGAAGGAGCTCCACATTAACATCATACTATAACTGTATGGTGGTGATACCTCAATTTGGTCTATCCTATGGTGCCAAATTTGGAAATCTATCCATGACCATCTCTGAGAGCCTGTTGCCATGGACCCCCTCCCATCCAAAGTCTCGGACCTATGGATTACTAATACTTAAGACTCAGATGTGGGCCTTTTAATTAAATTTTTCTATACTAATGCAGTTCGGGCCATCATCTCTACTATTTCTGTACCTGCTCATCAACAGGATACTCTAAGATGGAAAACCTCCTAGAATGGAAGCTGCACTACTAAAGAAATTTACAAGACCCTGTGAGCAGCCAATGTAGTTCAACTGCCACCACTTGGATCCAAAAGCATTCAGCCACTGGCAAATCAAAATTTATGTCGTGCATGGAAAAGCAAAGGTCTACCTCCCTTGATCAAAACCTTCACATGGAGGCTCATTCGCCAAGCACTTGCTACTGCAGAACGAGCACAAGGTACTCAAGTCACATAGATAAACATTATTGTGACACCTGTGGCCAGGTGGAGAACGACTACCATCTCTTTTTTCAATGTGCGCTACCTACTGAGGTAAGGTCTTCCTTCCAACCTCCTATGTCTATTGCCGATCTAGCAGTTGAAAGCGATGGTATCCAACTAGCTCTATCCACTTTTATTCCAAGCTTTACTTCTAAAATTACTTTTAACAAAATACTATTTACCCTGGGTATTTATGGAAAGCTAGGAACGATTTTTATTTCAATAGGAAACAATGGACAACAACGCAGGTACATCATAAGGCGATAGCACACATGGAGTCCCATAACAAAGCACTAACCATCCAACACGACGGCACATGCCTCTGCTAGATGACCTAAGCACACAAGGATGTGCCTTCACTACCACAACACAAAGGGCTCATCAGCAAAATAGCACCCAACAGCAAAGACACGACGAACGTGTGCCAACTCACAATATACCAATGGACTACAATCAAGGGAGAATACAATCAGCACGCCAAGGTATGCCGTCTTTAAATGCAGGAACCCATTTGCACACCCCCTGAATCTCCAACATTACCCAACAATGTACAATTCAAGCCACGATGTAGCCTTGCTGCCTCTGAACCGTAGAAGATTGGGACCGATCCTTTCCATTTCCAACAGAAGCTTGCGATCGATGTAGCCTTCTTCTCTGGTTCCTCTGCACCGGTTTCTTCATCAGGGATGCTTTGTCATCCATGTTTAGTATCCAACAGCTCCTCCGACTCGCAGCCGACACTCAAGTTCCCGCCTTGATGATCCGCCACCGCTGAGGTCTCTTGATGATCCTCCGCTGCTGCCTTACAACCACGACGCTTGGACAACTCAATCAATCCAACCGAGATCACGTTAATGGACTGCAAGAACCGCCTCCCGAACCCGAACCCGAACCCAAACCCTTCGCTGTGTCCTCCGCGTCGCCACTGCAGCAACCCAGGCCACCAAACACGACGCCATTCGTCCGCGCCACCTCCACCACCTCCTCCAACAAGAGATCGCTGCTGGTCAGGTCCGGGGTCACCGCCGTGGGCGCAGTGGCCCCAACGCGAGTCTCGACCAAGTAGCCGCACTGCCGGCGGCGCCCTTGACCTTCCTTCTCTTGATGAGCCGCTTCTGTGCTATCACGAAGCTGTGAAGGGAGGCAGCACGTCGGTGTGGCTGTTGGAGGAGCAGTGACGTGTGTCGTGGGAGCTCGGGCCACAAACCAGGAGGAAGCGAGGAGTCAGGGATTACTCAAATTGAATGATTGCTAAAATTTTTTAGACTATCCTAATTTTAGGTAAGCACATTTTAGAGCCCAACCAACTAGACCTACAGGCAACAAAAATATATAATCTATAGATGATTAGTCAATGCCATTTTAAATTGTGTTGCCTATATCCTATATCTAGATACTACACCAATTCAACTAATTTGAGAATAAATTAATGCATTCACTCTTTTCGCAAATCGCAATAACCAGTGTATTTCATTCCCTCTCTGTTCTGTGATACTCGCTATGGTGTGAAAAACAAAACACAGACATCGACACTTGGAAGCGTGCAACTAGCTACTAGGCCGCTACACGGATTTTGTTGTCGTTGTTGTGGGAGTGGGGGTGGGGCAGAGATGGTGGTGTGAGGATTTGGGTTTGGGGGCAAGTAAATAGGCAAGGATGAGGCATGGTGGACGCCAGACTTATCAGGATTTGGCCGGGTGGCATAATCCTGGGTTCAGTGGTTCTAGTCAGTGAATCTTGGATTCAGTGGCTCTAGCGGAGTGGAGCCGAGCGACCTTGAACTCGAAGCATTCTCAAATGGTAGAAGCAGCCAAGCGCCCAAGCAGGACGATGCCGACGCTATGCACTAGCACGCGTAGGCCACGCCACTCGTACTCCGCTCCGCATGTCCACTCGTACTCCAACACACCGTACGTTGTGTGCACTCAAGCGGCCGCGCGTGGTTGATGTCTACTTGTCAAGTCCCGACATGCCGAGGACCGGGTCTTCGCCGATCGCCGCTCTCACTCAAATGCATGATGAATCGAATCCTCAAAAAAAGGATGATGACGATACTATCAAGTGGTCACTATCAAGAGCGGCCTGCGAAAGAAAAAATGGATATATGGCTAACCAAAAGATTAGTGTGTAATCTAGCTATGTCAATGGGATGCAAGTAATAAGTAGTATATGTATATCCATTGCATCTCTCTAAGAAAAGTCAGGCCTGCACTGCACCTTGTCTTAGAAATAATGCACATCACTTGGCTGGAGTGGATGTGGATATAGTGGAGACCACCAGCTTGCAAACTCTTGTCGTGTGGACTAAGTACTGAATTCGTTGTAGTCGCATTGGTCAGGCCGCTAGAGGAGTTTTCAGGACATTGGACAAAAGTTGAGTATCTGGCCAGAAGTCCGAAAACAGATTTCGTCCCAGAAGTCTGAAACAGATTTCGTCAAGCCTCACAGTCCATCCTTTGAATCTTTGAACAGTAAATAAGGCACACTTCTTTAGATGCCAACGTGGAAAACGTACCTCTGGTTTCATCGTCAAAACTTAGTTCTCTGTCATCGCCGAAAGTAAAGACGCCCTCAAAGGAAAAGTTAAAGATAATAATCCAATCAAAAGAGAAAGTGAGCGCTGGAGATTGACCTCCACTTTTTACTTGTGAAACATTTGAGGCACGCAAATAACCTGCGCCTCTACAGTAACTTGGGTACCCCGTAGGCATCCATGCAAGTACACAAGATTGGCCTTCAGTCTTCACATGCGCAAACTGGAAATGGAAACAGTCAAAAGTTCAGTAGAGAAAGAAAGGATGCGTAAATAGCATGATACTCTAGTAGGCATTGCCTTTGTACTGGTCATATAGCATAGCTTCACGAGGCAGCAGTGACCAGTGACGCTGTGCCAAATAGAGCTAAGACCTTGTTTAGATTATAATTTTTTGCAATTTTAATACCGTAGCATTTTCGTTTGTATTTGATAATTATTGTCCTATCATGGTCTAACTAGGTTTAAAAGATTTGTCTCATGATATACAATCAAACTGTATAATTAGTTATATTTTTTTACCTATATTTAATGCTTCATACAAATGGCTAAAGATTAATGTGATGGAAGAAAAACGAAAAAACTTAGAATTTTACATGTATCTAAACAAAGCCCTAAGCTAGTTGTGCCTGTGCGCTTCCATTTCACAGAAAGAGACAGGTATACATGTACACGATCGGTGGCGTGGAAATGGGAGCATGCGTGCACAAGCTAGGTGTGTCTAGTGTCTAGGCGAGGTCCGGGAATGGGCAGCCAGATGGGGCGGGCGGAAACACACCTGCAAAAAGCCGCTTTTTCTTTTTTCATCAAATCATCAACAGCTTTTTCTTTTTTGAGAAAACCGAAAAACGCCGCTCAGCTTTGCCTTTTTTTTTTCTCCAGCTCGTGTCCGTGTCGTGTCCCGCGCGGGGTTCACGTTCACGTCGCTTGCAAGGCACATCTTCTCGGCTGCTGCTACGCGTTGTTGCCCCGGCAGCGCAGGCATCTCCGACGCTCCCTGTCAGCACTCAGCAGCAACAATGCCTGACAGTGGCCGCTAGCCCAGCCCGATTGGCCCAGCTCAATCACTTGAACGGCCCAACAGTTCCAACGGGGCTGGCGTCTTATTTGAAGCGGAGCAAAGGTTGGCATAAAGGGCCCGTGGTTGACGACAGCTACTACTTCTTGCATTTCTCTTTGATTTGAGTATGATGGATGGGATGAGATCTCTTTGAATATTGGTCTTCTACATGTACTAGTTACATTCGCTCCCACGAAGGTGCCATGGCAGGCTTTCGTCGCCTCTGGTACAAGACTGAAACTTGGAGCCGCGAGCTAGTTTTGCTGGGCTGACAGCACCAGCACAGCCAATTTCACCATTGCCCGTGCAAGGTTATCATGCTCCAAGAAGAGGGTTTAATCGGATTTTTGTTAACCCCTGCCACGGTATCCTGCTCTGTGATGAGGTTCACTGCTGTCACTCAGGAACAACAAGAAGGTACAGGTTGCTGAATGTTGGAAAGGTTTCCGCGCGCGTTGGGACGTTGCTGTTGTCCACAAAGGGCTCATCGAGGTTGCTGAACATTTTTGCGACTCTGTCTGCAGTTGTTGGAACTTGGAAAGGTTTCCGCGTGGAGCTGGACAGGTATTCCTATGAGGAGAATTGAAACAGGGACTGCAATGGAACTTGATATATGTGATATTTTGTTCGCTCGTGTTGCTCAAATCAGCTTCTAATAATAAGGAGAGCGAACAACTGCTGGTGTTTTCTTCGCTCCTGTCGCTGCCATGAACGGCCATCATGTGACTGACTAACACGACCAAAGTGGATCGTTTGGTGTTTCCAGTGTTGCCCTGAGGCAGTCAGGAAGAATCCACGCGAATCACCGGGAAATAGTCCCTTTCTTTCATCAGTTACAACTTACAAGAACACTGCTAAATTTTGATCGACGTTCGTATTGTTCGTGGGCCTCGCATGCTAAATGTTCAGCCCGGGCCAAAATTGCTGGACAGCGCATGAGACCTGCAACCACTGTATAATCTCCTGCTGACCTCTCCTATAGTTTTTTTTTTTTCCTTCCCAAACAAAGAAAGAAAAACTGGATATTCTCCAGAAACATGCGCGACTTCTTCCAGAGCAACAAACTGCCACTGTGCTACCGACAAGTCGTGCGCCTGGACCTCCTCGCCGCTGAATTAACTAGACCGGCGTGCACTCAGCTCCATGCTCCCTGTCCCCGCCGTAAAAAACACGGCGGTTCCGCCGGACCTGACGCGCTTCCTTCCGGCCGGTAAACCACCTCACGGACGAGCGAATCCACCCCATAGGATGCGGATGTTCCCTGTCCACTGTCCTTGCTCGCTGCCTCTTGTTTCGGCAAGCATGATCGCCGGTGCCCAAATTATCCGTGCATGGTCCCCATAGGCTCGGCAGTGATGGGTCACGAGAGCGCGTGCGTCGGCTGTTTATCGCGCTCCGTTTCAAGAGGTGCGTGTGTGTCGTGTACTCGTGCCCTGTGGCCTGTGGGGCTGGGGCACACGCGTAATCTGAGCTGTGGTGCAGCATTGCAAGTTTGAAACTACGCGTTCCGACACGGCGTTGTGGTGCTTGGTCCGGAGGCCTTTTCTCCCGGGATGGAAAGAAACTTCCGGCTGGAGAAAATGTTGGAACAACTACTCCCACTAGAGCGAGGGAGACCAAAAAAAAAAAAATAGTTGTATAGTTGATCAGTTGATCTTTTGTTTTATAAGAGAAGAAAAGATGTTGCTCTGATGCTAGTTCGATGAGGGGGTCGGTTGACTTCAATTTTGATGAAAGTCAAGAGGAGACATGTGACCATACTCGGCAGGCTAAAATATGGGCCCAAAATATTCAGAGCAGCAGCAGCTGCTGCGGTAGATTATAGCCGTTGGCAGGGTGTTGTCGGGAGGAGGTGTTTTGAAACCGCGAGTTGCGAAATAAGCAATTCATCAGTGGCTGAACTGCATTTTAGTACCCCCCAAGGTGATAAAAATCATTTGAATTTGCTTACATTTTACTCTCTTTTTTTTTTGAGTCTGATTCGGAGGATTTGGTGCGTACTGGAGTGCCATCTTTTCCTACGGTTCGGTAGTTTCCATGCCTTGGATCTCCTTATCGAGTACTATAGATCGCTACATTGAATCCGAGTAAGAGGTGTCTCTCTTTACTTCACCGGCATCCAATGTCCTTGTACCGTTCCGTTGTACGCATGGTGCATTGCGTTTCGTTCCTTCCAATTTCCTGTACGTATCTTCTGAATCATACCATGCATGCCACCGAATCAATTCCAAGGCAGGTCGCCGTCACACTTCGGAATTATTAATTAAACCTCACCGTATGTACAGCGCAGAATTGCAAATGCCAAATCCGAATTTTGGACAAATGTGGATGAAATCATCATGTGCTAGTCACATGTATCATCACGCTGAAGGATCATCATGTGCTTGTCTATCTAACACACATCCTTCTTGTCCCATCGTCAATCTTTGTTTCCTTCTTCGCACAGTCTCGTTAGGAATGCAGCTAATGGTGGCAAGGAGATCATCTTTTTTATATATATGTCAGAACTACAGGGATCAGAAAACGAAGGTTTCAAATTTTCTTAGTGTTGTACTGTGTTTTTTACAGCTATAAATGTTGTATTGTGTCATAGGGGGTAATTTGATCTATTTGGTTAATCAATGGACGGCTTATATATGTTGAGCTTTGTCTAGATATATAGCACTAAGGCTCTTCAATGGAGTTTTTCTTATCTCTTTGAGCAACAAATTGAAAGAAAACCAATTATTTGAATCGTGAACAAACTTATTTTGAGGTCTATGTCGGAAATGTTTCATTTTTCTACCGAACGAGAGGCAAATCACCTCACTCAACTTAGGTCAGTCCCAATACCAGGAACCACATGTAATTCTTCTATACCTATTAAATTTTCTAGATATTACACGTAGAAATTATAATTATAATATCATTTGATAGTTTTTGTAAATAATTTTTGGTTCAAACACATCTCTTTTTGTGCATTATCTATTTGTCTGTCTATCTAATTCATTATTTGTCTGTCTATCTGTCTGTCTGTCTATCTATCTATCTATCTATCTATCTATCTATCACATCTCTTCATTTCTTGGTCCTTGTGTAGCCACTATTTCACATTTAAAAAGCTAATGTCTTTCTCTTATTTTATATCTATGTTCAATATTAAAGAGCCAAACCTTTTGTTGTGGTTTTCGTCTGGTCCATCCCTGATTCCCTCCCTCCTTCCTCGGATGGGCTCCTCGCGTTGCACACCGACGGTTTGTTTCTAGTCCGCCTTCGGGAGAGAGAGACATATAGTTCAGAGTAGGGAGATAGCGATGAAAGCTCGCACTTCACATAAGCGAATAGGGTCTGGGGATGATGGATGGATGGATACAACCGGCTCTTGCCTCTCGACATGATAAGGTTCCTTATGGAACTTTTGTCTTTGAACCCATCCAAGTGTCAAAATCTACCACTAACATCTTTAATTATGCCTTTAAATTTTATAAATAAACCCTTATATTTTTCATAATGAATCAACTCATTATATATTTTATGTCCTCATGTACAATGATGATGTATTATGGATGGTGGATTCCTTTTTTTGTGTAAAAAATACATGTGACATAAGTTTTGACTATTTGTACAAATCGAAGCAAGTAACAAGGATATATAAGTTTACAGGGTACTCTATCTATACCTATATGTATATTTTTAAATGACGTATGGTATTAAAGAAAGGACATTCTTACATACCATTTTCAATTCCCCATAATACCCTCATTCTTCTCATTTCTCCATATATATGATATAAACTTGTACTCTATGCTCCACATGTCCAATAACGTTAGATAGTTTGATTTGATTACCAGAAGATGCATCAAGTGATGGTATGGGGTTCAATTCTAAGACGTAACAAATAGATAATAATGGTTGAACAAATCTTTGAGCCGCAAATCATTTGATAAACCACAAAACCAACCACCTCTCCCATTGCAACGCATGTGCTTGTTAACTAGTTAATTCCAATGTCACGTCCTTATTATTTTATATAGTTGACATCTGAATTAATGAATAATATATAAAAGTCATTCTAATATCTAGACTGGGAGTGCCTTTAGCAAAGCCAGCCTCCCTTGATGAGACGAGGGAGCAAAGTGTACTAAAACACACCCCAATTTACAAATGGAAGGGTTCTTCTTGAAACAAGCAAGGACGATAGGGCCGGCGTGCAAAAACACCCACCGACCGCGGAATGGCTGAAAGCCCAAAACAATTCTCGTCCGCAGGCGAAGCCGAAGGAAGGAAACAGTATCATCGCAACGGTCTCCTGGGGCTGGTGGAGTGGTGGGCAACACAAAAAGGGGAAAAGAAGGAAATCGGCACCGTCTCCTGCACTCCACTCCGCAGTCAGAAGAAGACCCACCCGAAGTCACCGAGCGAGATCGTCGTCGGCAGCACTCGCCACTCGCTCTCGCAGGGCGGTGAGGCGGCGCTATCATCAGAGCGGGCTCCGCCCCCAACCCCCCTCGTCTCCCCACAAGTAGGCCTGCAGCCATGGCCGCGGGGGCCGTGCTCAGCCGCCGCTGCACCGTCCGCAGACAAGTCGCCCTTTCGCCCTCCGAGAACAACCGTCTTCGTCCGGTCCTGGTAATCGCCTGCCCCCTTGCTGCTATTGCTTGAGCGTCTCTGGTTCACCGGAGAGTGGTCGTCGATAATGTTCGCTGGCGCTTACTGATGTGATCCTGGGCCAAATTGGTTGTTAGGTTTGGGGATTCGGTTTGCCTTTGCACCACACAGATCTGTTAAGTGTTAACTAGGAATTCCCTGGTAGGCGGATGGTTTGGTTAGGAGCGTTGCAATGACCAGCTGTGGGGGCTTCGGGTGGTGATAGATTTGGACTAATCGGCGGTTCTCCGGTAGTGTCGACGTGCTAACCACTGCCCTAATTACGTCCGGAGTTGAGGGTCCACTGGAATTCATTCATGTCTTGCCTTCTCCTCCACCACCTGCTGCTGCCTGCTCTCTCCCTGCACAACCTTGCCCTGCACTCAAACTCAAGGAAACAGGACAGATTCGTGCGTTTCAGCTGTCTGGCTTTTCCTGGCTGCTCGTCGTTTGAGTTTTATATGCTTTGCTTCCTGCTTGTGTCTTATGATGGCGCTATTTTGACAGGCTGTTTAAAAGGAGAGGAGGAAAGGCGGGAGGAGGGAAGGAGTTAGTGGTGGAACAATGGGGGCTATTGGAGGCGATGAGTCGGTGCAGTGGGATAAAGTGGCTGGACCGGATGCTGTTAGTGGCGGCGGCGGAAGAGGTGTGGGGAGGATGGACAGGATACAGGTGCTGGTTAGGCTGAGGCCGCTGAGCGAGAAGGAGGTTGCGAGGGGGGAGCCTGCAGAATGGGAGTGCATCAATGACACCACCGTCATGTTCCGGAGCACATTCCCTGATCGACCCACCGCTCAGACGGCGTTCACATTTGGTCAGTGCATCTTTCCCTCCTCTTTTGAGTTTTGATGCTACACATGGGCACTTGATTGTGCTTCTATATATTTAACTAGTCTGTACTGTATTTCAGGAAAACTTTTAACTCTTTTTACTGTAACTCAGTTGTTGTAGGAACGACGCCCAAAGCCTAATAATAAAAAAGTATAATTCCTTTCAAGAATCTTATGTGTTGTGTTACATTTGAGGTCCTTAGAATTGATGTTGGTTATCACCAGATAACAGGTATTAGACCACCACTGCATTTTTATGCACTCAATTCTATGAGAGTAACTTAGAGGCTCAGATGATTTATCGATGACTTTTGTAGCTCCAGTGGATTTAAGTTTTTAGTCAAACATCTAATATTAAAGTGGTGAAGACAGTTGTCTTGCCAAGCCACCTGCGATATTACTGAGCCATGATAATAACTGTATAAATTTGTGTGGCGGCACCATCCTCCACCTCAGATTCTTCCATTGAGCTTCATCTAATGTGACAGCACCCCACCCAATCCTCACATGCACGTACTAGATCCTTGCATGTTTTCTTCTTAACGGGTAAGCTTAGTGATGGATAAGTCTCTGTGTGTTTGGGCTGCAGTACGCAACACATGGTCCTTGTGTCCTTGTGTCCTTTGTAAAAGCATCATTGACTGCTTTTAGGATAGCAGTTAGCATCTTAGGACAAGCATCTTAGGAGCATCTTAGGACAGCATCTTGACTAGCATCTAGGACAGCATCTTAGACTAGCATCTAGGACAGCATCTTAGACTAGCATCTTAGCATATGCTTGGCTGGTTAGCAGCCTATAAATATGTATCCCCAACCCCTCAGGTTGGCATCGCATTGTGTGAGAAATAAACCCAGAAAATTGCCCCAACTCTGAGTTCTCCAAGTGTGATCCTCTCGATGAGAGTAAGGATCCTGCTCACACCTAGAGCAAGGATCCAACGACTGACAAATGGTATCGGAGTCGTACTATCCTGTAGCCTGAGCATCTCCTGCTCAATTCCCCAAAGTTCTCAGCCAACAGCTCCTGTCCAACCCCTTCCCCTTGCGGAGACGAGCTGCAGCAGTTCATCGAAGGCCCTTTCCTCCCCACGCAACAGCCCGGAGATTCCTCATGTCCACAGGTGCGTCTCAGCACTCGCTCGGCTCGAGCGCGTGGCGCCGACAGCATGTCGAGCTCGCTGCGGTAGAGGAGCGCGAGCGAGCAGCAGCAGAGCTCGCTGCGGCAGCGGCCCGGAGGGCAAGGCTAGCGACGGCGGAGCTGGCAGCAGCAAGGGCAGAGGAGGAGGCAGCGGCAGCGGCAAACGCTGCAGCTGCGGCCGCAGCGGAGCTCAAGTCCTTGCGCTATATCTCCAGCGGCGCTGCCTCCGACGCAGGCATCGTCGACGTGGAGGCCGACGCAGCCAGGATAGCGGCGGATGAGCGGACGGCGCGGTGGGCAGCCGCACAGCGCCGTTGGCGCAGCGGCAGCCCCGCTGGGATGTGGCGCGACGGCGACGACCCGGAGGAGCACAGGCGCGGCGGCGGCAGCCCAAACAGGCGTGGCTGCGCCGGCGACGCTCCCGGTGGACGTGCGCGTGACGGCCGCGTTCTGGGCGAACACGGCAACCGCGATCCGCGTGGCGAGGACCGCGCACTAGAGGCCCGGCGGCTGCGGGAGCGGGCTGCCCAGCTTGAGGCGGAGGTGGAGTACGAGCACCGGCGCTGCGGACGGGTCGAGGAGGAGCACGGCCGTCACAGGCAGCGTGGCTCTCTCTCCCCGGACCGGTACCGTGGTCACCACGGGTACCAAGCTGTTGCTAGGGACGTTGCCCCTGGTGGTGGGTGGCCTATCCTCACCAAGACTAACTATGTTGAGTGGGCTACGGTGATGAAGGTGAGACTTCAGGTGCTGCACATGTGGGAGGCAGTCCGGTACGGCGACGTCGACTACGACCAGGATCGACGGGCACTGAATGCCCTCATGCTGCAGTCCCGTTCGAGATGCAGTTCTCGCTTACCAGCAAGCGGACTGCCAAGGAGGCTTGGGACGCCATTGCTGCAGCACGCATCGGCAGCGACCGCGTCCGCAAGTCCACATTGCAGGCACTTCGCAAGGAGTGGGAGAACCTGGCCTTCAAACCAGGTGAGGACGTCGATGATTTTGCTCTCCGTCTCAACACTCTGTTGTAGAAGTTGGTGCAGTTTGGCGACGACACCTACAGCGAGGAGAGAGCTGTCGAGAAGCTCTTCCGCTGCATCCCTGAGAAGTACAGGCAGATGGCTCGCTCAATCGAGTCCCTGCTGGACCTCTCCACGATGTCGATCGAAGAGGCGATAGGTCGCCTCAAGGTCATCGACGGTGATGAGCCACAACCCTTCTCGGGGCCTGCCACCGTTGGTGGGAAGCTCCTCACCCGGGAGCAATGGGCTGCCGGCCAAGGTGACAAGAAGAAGGGGGAGCCTTCTTCCGCAACAGCCGGCCGCAAGCGTGGCAAGCGCGGCAAGCCACGCAAAGGCGTCCAGGCTGGGGCGCAAGGGCGTGCCGAGGGCGGCGCCCGCAGAGGTGTCCAGGGCGGCGCCGCCGAGAAGCCCAAGCGGGCACAAGATGACGCCTGCCACAACTGTGGCCGTGCTGGCCATTGGGCCAGAGACTGCAGACAGCCACGACGCGCCCAGGCCCACGTCGCGCAGGCAGAGGAGGAGCAACAAGCTCTGTTCATGGCACATGCGAGCTCCGAGCTACCTCCGGCAGCACCGGCTGCAGCGGCTCTTCTCCACCTCGACGAGCCCAAGGCACATGCCCTCCTCAGCAGCGGGTCCGGCAGCGGCAGCAAGATCGATGGGGGGTGGTGCCTCGACACCGGCGCCACCCACCACATGACAGGCCGGCGGGAATTCTTCTCCGAGCTCGACTCCGACGTTCGAGGTTCTGTCAAGTTCGGGGACGCCTCTGCCGTGGCGATCAAGGGCGCAGGCTCCGTCATCTTCGTCGCCAAGAACGGCGAGCACTGGCTGCTCACCGGCGTCTACTACATCCCCGCGCTGAGGAACTCCATCATCAGCTTGGGACAGCTGGATGAGAACGGCTCGCGCGTGGAGATCCAGGACGGCATGCTTCGTTTGGGATCCCCGTCACCGACTTCTTGCCAAGGTGAACAGGGGGAGCAACCGCCTCTATGTTCTTCACGTACAGGTGGCGCAACCCTTTTGTCTTGCAGCTCGGCGGGACGATGAGGCCTTGCGGTGGCATGAGCGCTTTGGGCACCTCAATTTCGAGGCCCTGAAGCAGCTCGACAACAAGGAGATGGTGCAGGGCATGCCGTGCGTCGACCACGTGGAGCAGTTCTGCGACACCTGCGTCCTCACCAAACAGCGACGACTGTCCTTTCCCCGCCAAGCAAGCTTTCGCGCCAAGGAGAAGCTGGAGCTCGTGCACGGCGACCTTTGTGGCCCCATGACACCGGCTACACCGGAGGACGACGCTACTTCCTCCTCCTCGTCGACGACGTGTCCCGCTACATGTGGGCTGTCCTCCTCGACACCAAGGGGGCAGCCGCGGATGCCATCAAGCACCACCAAGCTGTTGCGAAGAAGGAGTGCGGCCGCAAGCTTCGGGTGCTGCGCACGGATAACGGTGGCGAGTTCACGACGGCTGAGTTCGCGACGTACTGCGCCGATGAGGGGATCAAGCGCCACTTCGCCGCGCCGTACACCCCGCAGCAGAACGGCGTCGTCAAGCGCTGCAACCAGACGGTGGTCGCCACCGCCCGCGCCCTCCTCAAGCAGAGAGGGATGCCGGCGATCTACTGGGGGGAGGCGGTGATGACTGCCGTCCATCTCCTCAACCGCTCGCCCACCAAGGCGCTTGACGGCAAGACGCCGTACGAGGCCTGGCACGGGCGCAAGCCGGTGGTGAGCCACCTCTGCGTCTTCGGCTGTCTGGCGTTCGCCAAGGAGCTCACTCACATCAGCAAGCTCGAGGATCGGAGCACTCCAGGAGTGTTCGTCGGCTACGTGGAGGGTGCCAAGGCCTACCGCATCCTCGACCCTGCGACACAGCGCGTCCGCATCTCCCGGGACGTCGTGTTCGACGAAGGGCAAGGCTGGACCTGGGACAAGGCGGTGGACGACGGCTCGGCTTCGACCCTCAGGGACTTCGTCGTCGACTACGTCCACCTGGAGGGAGTCGGGGAGCTAGCAGCTCATCTTCACCGAGCTCGTCCTCCTCGGCAACCGGCTCGCCATCAGCTTCGGCGAGCCCTCCACCGCCTCCGCCACCAGCGAGTCCACCACCACCACCGGCTACGCCACGCACTCCTACACCGGCTCCCCACTCTCCAGCACCGGCGCCGGCTTCTCCAAGATCGGCACCAGCAGCTTTGGCCCGTCAGCGTTCGGTGGAGTTCGCCACTCTGCTGTCCGACGATGAGGACCGCGTCGACGCCTACCACGACGACGAGCCACTACGCTACCGCACCATGGACAACATCCTCGGCAACCAGCCTGTCCCTGGGTTGGCGGTACACGACTTCGAGGCGGAGCTACACCTGGCACATGAGGACGGTGAGCCTCGCTCCTTCGCTGAGGCGGAGGGAGACGCGGCATGGTGCGCCGCGATGCAGCAGGAGATGAACGCGGTCGAGCAGAACCGCACTTGGGAGTTTGCTGACCTCCCTCGTGGTCACCGCGCGATCACCCTTAAGTGGGTGTTCAAGCTGAAGAGGGATGAAGCCGATGCCATTGTCAAGCACAAGGCTCCTTGGTGGCACGAGGCTTCGTGCAGCAGGAGGGGGTCGACTTCGACGACGCCTTCGCCCCCGTGGCACGGATGGAGTCCGTGCGACTCCTTGCGCTAGCTGCCTAGGAGGGCTGGCGTGTCCATCACATGGATGTCAAGTCGGCGTTCCTTAACGGTGACTTGAAGGAGGGGGTCTATGTACTCAGCTGCCGGGATTCGCAGTTCCCGGCAAGGAGGGCAAGGTGCTTCGCCTGTGCAAGGCCCTCTACGGCTTGCGGCAGGCACCGAGGGTGTGGAATGCCAAGCTGGATTCCATCGTCGAGCAAAGCCCGCACGAGGCGGCCATCTACCGGCGGGGCAGTGGAGGAAAGGCCCTGCTGGTAGGTGTCTACGTCGACGATCTTGTGATCACCGGTACCAAGGAGGTGGAGATCGAGGCGTTCAAGGAGAAGATGAGGGCGACTTTCTAGATGAGCGACTTGGGCCCTCTCTCCTACCTGGGGATCGAGGTCCACCAGGACAGCTCCGGCACCTCTCTTCGCCAGACTGCCTACGCCAAGCGCATTGTGGAGCTTGGCGGTCTCACCGGCTGCAACCCAGCCCACACTCCTATGGAGGAGAGGCTGAGGCTGAGCCGGGAGAATACGGAGGAGGAGGTGGACGCGACGCAGTTGAAAGGTCGAGATGGCGGACTAGAGGGGGGTGAATAGTCCTTTCTAAAACTTATCGCACTGGCTAACCGAAATAAATGCGGAATTAAAACTATCGGTCTAGCCAAGACTTCACCCCTCTAACTATAACTCTAGATGCACCTTGTAAAAGATCCTACACAAGAAAGCAAGGTGCCAAACTAGTTAATGCCCTCCTAATCAAGTCTAGCTTGTAAGGTCACACAAACCTAAGCAACTAGTACTTTATCAAGCAAGGGAGCACCTACACAATTCTAATGAGCAAAAGCACAAAGCCAACCTAAGCTCACTAGATGCTCAAGGACAAGGATACACAAGCCAAACCCAAGAGCTCAAATTACTTAGCAACACAAACTAAGCAAAGCTACTAATTAGGCTACTCAAGCTAATTAGTCACACAAGAGATACTTCTATGCTACACAAACTAGAAGGTAACTAGATAGCTACACAAGCCAACTAATTGCAAGAGCAACAACACAAGCACAATATATATGAATGTAAATACAGGCTTGTGAAAGAGATTGCAAACCACCGCGAAGTGTGGAAACAAGATGACACTGTGATTTTTATCGAGGTTCACTTGGTTGCCACCAAGCTACGTCCTCTTGTGGCGATACACCCACTTGGAGATTCACTTGCTAATTGGCGTCACCTAGCCAAACCCACAACCTCGGGTGCGATGAATCAACACAAGATGGGGATCCCCCAAGCCACGAGCTCAACTAGAGTAGCCAATTCGCGACTCCCACGGGAAAGGCTCAAGAACCCCTCACAATTTCTTCTCCGGAGCACCGCACAATCTCCTTGCGTGCTTCGACGGAGTCTCTTGCCACAAGCCGTCTAGGAGGTGGCAACCTCCAAGAATAACAAGCCTACCGGCTTGCAACACGAACACCTAGTGCCACACGATGCTCTCTCCCAAAGCAATCGCACTAGAATCGCTCTCTCACACTATCGAATGATCTCCTATCAAGCATATGTGAGTTAGAGGGCTCCCAAGCACGACCACACCAGCCACCAAGCCTGGAGTGTGCTTAGCACCCGCCCAAGGCCGGCTACCATCTCTATTTATAGCCCAACAGCTCAAACTAGCCGTTGCCCCCTCGGGCACCTCAACCATGAGCGCAGGACGCGTCTAATGGAATCGCCGGACGCGCCCGGCGCTTCATCTTGCGCCACGTGTCGCCCGCGTTCAAAGTCGACCGTTGCCTCCCAACGGCTACTTCTCGAAACGGCTCAGATCAACGCGCCGGACGTGCCTGATGGAACCGCCGGACGCGTCTGGCGCGTTCACCATCCGCGCGTCAAGCCACCAGGAGCGCCGAACGCTTCAGTTCGACTGAGCGCCGGACGCTCGCTGCCCCTCCACTGTTCAGCGTCCGGCGCGTTCACTCTCCGTGCCACGCGCAACGGCGCCGGACGCGTCTGTCGAGCGCCGGACGCTACCCAGTGCATACCTCGCTCGGGGCCGTCACGCCGGACGCCAGCGCCGGACGCGTCCGACGCACGCGCCAGTCTGCCTGTCTCACTTTCCACGCGCCGGACGCGCCAGACCGGCGTCCGACGCTCCGTACGCCAGCGTCCGGCGCTTGGAAGGTTTGCACTTCCAAGCCCGCGTCGACGCCAAACTTCGCCACCTTTTATCATACATGCTAATCAACAAGTATAACACCTTGTACACGAGAATTAGCATGTTTTCACCAAGATTTTGCATCCGGCGCAATGGAAAAAAAACTCTCATTTTCCCGTAAGCGTCGAATCCCCGCGGTTACCAAACCCAACTCAACCCTGCAAACACCTCCGCTTTTGCAAATGTGCTAACCACCACCAAGTGGTCATCACCATGTGCATGTGTGTTAGCATTTTCCCAAACATTTTCAAAGGATTTTCTCTTACTCTCACAATGCCACTCGATCCTAGCATGTCGCAATGTTAGATCGCTCAAATGGCACTAGATGACCGATATGCAAACCAATTTGCCCCTCTTGATAGTACGGCCATCTATCCTAAATCCAGTCAAGCTCTTCTCTACTCAACCTTAGACCGGTGAAATGAAATGCCCTATGGTTATACCTTTGTCTTGCGCATTTCTATTTCCTCCACCGTCCTCCAATGTGCTAATGCAACCAATGCACCGACACGAATCATCAGATGATATGATCCACTTCATATCATCATACAACCTTCTAGGTCCATCGATCTTGACTTCACTTGCTCTTCACCGTCTCATGGTCCATCGGCACCAAGTCTTGCTCAAGCTTCACCGTCTCATGGTCCATCGCTTCAAAGCCTTGACTTGTCCTTCACACATCCACCGGTCCATCGAGTCAAGCCTCATCTTGATCTTCACCAACTTGGTCACATGACTCCATGTCATGTCACATATGCAATAAAGCTCCTTCATCAACACATGTGTGAGCAATGTAACAACATCAAGCCCTCCATGGCATATGTTGCGCACACACATGACCTTGTGAACTAACCCCGGTGTATCTCAATCATAACACATGTTAGTCCACCTAAGTTGTCGCTCAATTACCAAAACCAAACAAGGACCTTTCAGCAGTACCGGCGCATTGTGGGCAGCCTTCGCTACCCTGTCCACACGTGACCGGACGTGGCGTTCGCCGTCGGCTATGTCAACCGGTTCATGCAGCGACCGACGACGGAGCACCAGCAGGCCGTGAAGAGGATCCTCCGCTACGTCGCGGGCACCTCCGACTACGGCTTGCACTACCCGAGGTGCCCCGGCGCGGCACATTTCATCGGGTACAGCGACAGCGACCACGCCGGCGACATCGACACGAGCAAGAGCACCAGCGGGACGTTGTTCTTCCTCGGCAAGTGTCCGATCAGCTGCGAGGCAGAGTACATCGCAGCCACTACCGCTGCTACTCAGGCTTTGTGGCTGGCTTGGCTGCTGGACGATCTCCTTGGCAGAGACGCAGAGGCAGTGGAGCTCAGGGTGGACAGCAAGTCCGCCTTGGCCTTGGCAAAGAATCCAGTTTTCCATGAGCGCAGCAAGCACATCCGGGTGAGGTACCACTTCATCAGGAGCTGCCTGGAGGAAGGGAGTGTCCGGGCCAACTACATCAACACCCAAGACCAGCTCGCCGACTTCCTGACCAAGTCCCTTGGGCGAGTCAAGTTCCAGGAACTTCGAGCCAGGATCGGGATGACTCAGATACCTCACAAGGAGTCACACAAGACTTAGGGGGAGAGTGATGGATAAGTCTCTGTGTGTTTGGGCTGCAGTACGCAGCACATGGTCCTTGTGTCCTTGTGTCCTTTGTAAAAGCATCCTTGACTGCTTTTAGGACAGTAGTTAGCATCTTAGGACAAACATCTTAGGAGCATCTTAGGACAGCATCTTGACTAGCATCTAGGACAGCATCTTAGACTAGCATCTTAGCATATGCTTGGCTGGTTAGCAGCCTATAAATATATATCCCCAACCCCTCAGGTTGGCATCGCATTGTGTGAAAAATAAACCCAGAAAATTGCCCCAACTCTGAGTTCTCCAAATGTGATCCTCTCGATGAGAGTAAGGATCCTGCTCACACCTAGAGCAAGGATCCAGCGACTGACACTTAGGGGCTGGCAAATATAGATATTATAATTTGACAGAACATTTCCCAATGTTTTTTTTTACTCACATATACCACTGTTAACAGAAATGCTCTAATTGCAGATCGGGTTTTTCATTCTGACTGCAGTACGAAAGAAGTCTACGAGGAAGGGGTTAGGGAAGTTGCCCTCTCTGTAGTTAGCGGCATTAACTGTGAGCATAGTTCATCTAATGAACTTATTCTATTTGTGAAATGACAAAGCGTTTTCCCTGAATTAGAGCTTGTTTTTTCTCTGACAGCAAGTATTTTTGCATACGGACAAACGAGTAGTGGAAAGACTTATACCATGACTGCAGTAACAGAATATACAGTAGCAGACATATATGATTACATTAATAAGGTATAAGCATCCATTCTTAGGTCCAAATGTCCAATGGTCTCTTTTTTCTTTTTTTTTTCTTTGGTTACGGCTATAACTATTCTCAAAAATGCTTCTTTTGGAAACACTGCCCAATAAGTGCACCTTTTTTTTCAGCACGAAGAGAGAGCATTTGTTCTGAAATTCTCAGCGATTGAAATATACAATGAAGTTTTAAGGGATCTTCTCAGTGCAGAAAATACTCTCAGACTCTGGGACGATGCAGAGGTAAAGAAAATAAGGTTCCTAAGCACTGTAAACTGTAATTCTGCTTGATTTGCATCTGTTGATGACCTGGTGTTATTCTTTATACAGAAGGGCACCTATGTGGAGAATCTTACAGAGGTTGTGTTAAGGGACTGGAACCACCTCAAGGGGCTTATTGCTGTATGTGAAGGTGCAATATTGATCTTGCGGTGTCTAACATTCTTTGTAGCTGGTGCTGGTGCTTAGATGTAGTCTCATGTTTGCATTATGTGATTGCAACAGCTCAAAGAAGGACAGGGGAGACCTTCTTAAATGAAAAAAGCTCCAGATCTCATCAGATACTAAGACTGGTTTGTCCTTAATCGTTACATTACGAAATTGTTTGGAAGTATGTTTTTTTTCCTGAAATATTAATTAGTTAATTAATTAATGCAGACCGTTGAAAGTTCTGCACGGGAGTTCTTGGGAAAGGACAAGTCAACTACACTTGTTGCCAGTGCTGTAAGTACATTCAGCAAATATGTGTTGTATTTTTCTGTATCTATACATATGGAAAAAATTGTAAGCTCTAATCTTCCCATGCAGAACTTCATTGATCTAGCAGGAAGTGAACGTGCATCTCAGGCGTTGTCTGCTGGCACGAGGCTGAAAGAAGGTTGTCATATTAACAGAAGTTTGCTTGCCCT
This sequence comes from Bothriochloa decipiens, assembly GCA_023333625.1. Classification (NCBI taxonomy): domain Eukaryota; kingdom Viridiplantae; phylum Streptophyta; class Magnoliopsida; order Poales; family Poaceae; genus Bothriochloa; species Bothriochloa decipiens. Next base: position 44,530,851 of record CM041635.1, on the reverse strand, counting down.
TGGTACTGTCATTAGAAAACTAAGGTTATTACCTTAACTCATGTATATTTATTCAATGCTGATAGGAAACACATATTTAATCTGGAATTACATGTAAGTTTTATCATTTATTTATGCAGCATGGGGAGTAATGCACACATACCATACAGAGATTCAAAGCTCACGCGCATATTACAACCATCTTTAGGAGGTAATGCAAGAACTGCCATTATCTGTACACTGAGCCCTGCCACTAGCCATATTGAACAATCAAGGAATACTCTGTTATTTGGAAGTTCTGCAAAGGAAGTAGTTACAAATGCTCAGGTAAATGTGGTCATGTCTGATAAAGCACTATTAAAGCATTTGCAAAAAGAAGTTGCTAGATTGGAGAGTGAATTGCGGCAACCAGCTTCAAATTCCAGTCTTGAAGCATTAGTAAAGGAAAAGGACAACCAAATTAGAAAGGTACATCTGCTTCCAACCTTTTGTCGACACATTCCTGCTCTCCTGTCACAATTGACGCATTGGAATTACTTAAAACTGTTGCTTTTGTGCATGAGTTTTGTTTCTATTTTCATCGAGTCACTTTCTTTGTTTCTTTCCATATGTATGACATATTCTTTCAGTCAGCATAGTTCCAATTTTTTATGAAAACCCACTTTCTTTCCATATCAATGGTATCTGTGTCCTTAACTTGCAGATGGAGAAAGAAATTAAAGAACTCAAGTCACAGCGTGATTTGGCTCAGTCTAGGTTGCAGAATTTGCTGCAGACTGTTGGGGACCATGCGAAGCACTCAGTAAACTTGCTTCCTTGATTTCTACTTATTAGCGCTACTCATCTTCTTATTTCTTCATAGATACATTACTTTGGTTATGTACTTAGGGCTCAGGGAAGCGCTCAGCCCGCAGTCCTCCATCAGTTGGAATACCCCCAGGCATCAGCAGGGATGATAGTTCTCAAATCTTTCATGATGATGCAGATCTTTACAAGGAAGTGCAATGCATCGAGACATGTGGAACAGGAATAAATGAACAGTTGGACCTGTCAGCTGGTGAAAGCAGTAGCCCTCAAGGTTCAAACATGAATTCTAGTTTGCATGGTAATGGTTCAAATGCATCAGTGAATTCTAGGCGTTCAAGGCTCCTTAGTGAATCTCCTATCACGTTGGAGCAGCATTTGGAGAATATCAGAAGACCTTTTGTCAGTCTTGGCAGAGATCCAGGATCGTCAACACGCAACTCATCAGGCTCCAGAATACTTGGTAGAAGCAGGAGTTGTAGATCTCTTATGGGTTCTACCATGTTTGATGGCATGGAGATGGATGACGGCACCCCACTGCATAGAAGTTTGGTCGGTTTCCCTGGAAGGCCTGAAGGGGATCATAGACGGGGATCTGTACTGAACAATGATGCAGAGAGTGAAACTCTTTCAAGAGCAGGATCCATAGTTTCAACGAAGACAAATGGTGCATGTGATGCAGAGTTTACTGGTATAGGTGAATTTGTTGCCGAACTGAAAGAGATGGCTCAGGTTCATTACCAGAAACAGTTAGGCAATCAGGTACAAACTGAGTATTATATTCATAGGACTTTTATGCTCGTCACTGAACTCATTTGAAATCGAATGTGTATGGCAAACTTTTTTTGCATACTAAGGTTTATTCAAATGCACTTTATGCCCAGTTGCCCATTAGAAGTAGGAAAACCTACTACATGTTATGTCAGTTTTGACCATGAGTTGCTTCTAGATGCCTTGAAGACTGTTTGCTTGTGTTTTCAACTATACTGTAGAGTCTAGTCTAATTTAAAACTAGTAATAATCTGCTGATTTTTCTTCCTATATCAACTGACCATATTAATAATTTTTTAATCCTTGTTTCAGGATACAAACGGGGAATTTGGAGACTGCACCATAAAGAGCATTGGATTGGACCCGATTGCTGATGCTTCACAATCACCTTCTCGCTGGCCATTAGAATTTGAGAAGAAACAGCAGGGGATCATCGAGCTTTGGCATGCATGCAGTATTTCCTTAGTCCACAGGACCTACTTTTTCTTGCTATTCAAGGGAGATCAAGCTGATTCCATCTACATGGAAGTGGAGCTCCGGAGGTTATCATTCCTCAGAGATACCTATTCTCGGGGGAGCACCCCTAGCAATGCAGTAGTAGGCAGCTTGAACTCTTCCCCTATTGCGAGGTAAGTGAATATACTATACACTTTCCCATATTATAACTTGATGACCATGGTCGCAACACCTCTTCTTAGAATAAGAAATGATTATCCAATGACCCACCTGCTTCATGCAGCGCCAAGAAGCTGCAACGTGAACGGGAGATGCTTGCAAGGCAGATGCAGAAGCGGCTCACAGCGGAGGAAAGGGAGCACATGTACACCAAATGGGGCATTTCACTGGACTCCAAGAAGAGGAAGCTCCAGCTTGCTCGGCGGCTCTGGACCAAGACCGAGGACCTGGAACACGTCAGGGAGAGCGCCTCCATTGTTGCCAAGCTGATTGGGCTCCAGGAGCCAGGGCAAGTCCTGAGGGAAATGTTCGGGCTCAGCTTTGCGCCGCAGCAGCAGCCGCCCCCTCGCAGGCGATCCTCCAATGGCTGGAGATACGGGATCCCTTCGTTCGGCTGATCAGATGAACAACCACTTATACAACAATGATGACACGGTGCGAGCTACTGACCAAAGAGATGTAACTACCTTCCTTTTTTTTTTCTTGGTGTGGGGTACGGTGTAACTGCTTGGGTTCTGATTTCTGTAGGTTTTTAGGAAGAAAGATATCCACCGGGCCATTTGTTTGTGCGGCTGGCTTCGTGCATGCTTTTCTGCCTAGCCGCCGCCGGTTAGGCCTCAATTGCTGACGACGTCCTATATTCCTACGACCGTAACTGTAATTCCTGACTCTGTTGTGTTATCATTGTCGTGGCTGCAATAGTAATCTGATGTTTCGCGTCCTGTAATAGCAATTTTCTTGATGCCTGATGCCATCAGGGAAAAAAAGTGACTCTGACGGTCCCTATGGCTAACCATGGTCATCTACTGTGAACTCAATACTCATGATATGTGTCTATCTGCATATTGAATTGATGCATAAACTGAGAAGTAATAATAGTTGGAAAAACTACTCCAGTGACGAGTATGAATGAATCGTTGATAAATATGATAATGCTCACGAAATATGAGCACAAACCCCGCAATGAGCGTCTGGGTTATATTCAGAATTAGTGACTGAGCCATGAACGAAACATGGAACATTGTACGCACAATTATCGTATGGTGCACATGAAAATTGAAGCACCCTGTTCCTAACACAGACGCAATCGCAGAGCATGGCTCATACCCCCAGAAGCGGGAAGCCGAACGTCGTAGAAGCGGCACTGCGGGAAAGCGTCGGCGGCGGGAGAAGCACGCGCAGGAGCGGCAGGCCGGCAGCCGCTTTCCATGCCCGCCGGTGATGCCTATAGCCTCGAATCCCATTCCCATCCTGTCCTCGGTTCGTTTGCTGGTCCCCCACGGCCGGCAGGCGGCAGCGTGATCATGAGCTCACGCAGTCACGCCTTTGCTGCGTCCAAAGTTATTTAAAAGCCGCATGCGGCTGTGCCTGAGAACACAACATCTTACTCTTAGATCAGCTGTTCTTAGATCAGGATTGGTGCAAGGTTGATACAAGAAATAGCTTCATGGGGCGAGGACGCCAGGAACGGGGACGGAGGATGGTTCTTCGTCCCTATATATCCCCTAGTCCAAAACCCGAAATCCATAATCGCATAATATACAACCCTGACCTTAATAGCTTGCTCGATCGGGGTCATCGCCCGTCTTGAGAAGATTGTGCCTCAGCGCCTGCACGGTGTTTAGCCTTTCCCTCCAACATTTGATCATTCGATGTTATACCTACTGTACTTCGAGTTCGTGACATAGAGCTCAGTCCGCAAAAGTTTGTCGCTAGGCGCACCAAACACTTGCGACTTTAAAGCCAGCCCTACTAGGGAACTGCGCCAATGGGCCTGCCCTTCTTCTCTTTTGATGCGTTCGATAAGGCGATGAGGACGAGGGCCCTAAAAGTTAGAGCAGTTGGAGACCTACTGGCCCATAGGACCTTCTCGGTGCAGGATTTCGAAACATTGACCAGAGTTATCTACTGCCAATGTGCTAGTTTAGTGAAGTGATGATGATGAAACCGTAGAATTGTAGAGTATATACAGATAATAGAGATCCTAGTAGGATTTTGCAGGTGAGTTTTCTAATCCAAGTGATTGCCAATTTGTCATCGCGCCCAAGTGATTATCAATTAATTTGTCATCGCCGATTCGGCGCTGCGCAAGCGACAGTTCGATTTTTGGAGGTAAAAAGGCACGTATTCTGAAAGCATCGCGGCTTTCCTCGCCGGCACTGTCGCGGCAGCAATGCTTCATTCACAGTCGAGAGCCGTGCATTCAGCATGCTTCGATTTAACAGGACTCCTACACTTGTAGGGCAGTGGGCATAAAAGCCAAAGGAACAACTCCACTAGTAGGCGCTCGGCAAGCCGAGACAAGGGCGGCCGCTCGCGATCGCAGTCGCGGGCGTCAGTCGCCTTGTCACACACTCACACTGCCTGCCTCAGCCTCCACGCCAGATCGAGCTCCAGCCAGCGGCCAGGCCATGGCGCGCCGGACCAACCACACCACCGCCTCGCCGTCCATGAACGCCACGGCAGCGGTGGCGTCGGCTGCGACGACAACGATCGCCTCGTCGCCGTCTCCCCCGCGTCCGCCTTCTCCCGCCGGCGGTGCGGGAGCGTGGGGCCCCTACTCCAGCTCCCGCGCCTTCTTCTCCAACGTGGCCACCATCCTCATCATCCTGGCCTGCGTCTCCCTGCTCGCCTTCTCGCTTCACGCCGCCGCGCGCTTCCTCCTCCGCTGCCTCGCGCGCCGCCGCGCCGCTCGCGAGGAGCAGCAGCAGCAGCAGGCGGAGGCGCGTGCGCACGCCCAGGAGCCCAAGCTCCCGTCCGGGGCCGCGGCCGCCAGCGCCGGGAACGGCGGCGGCTCGGTGCCCGGCGGCGGCGCCGCCAGTGCAGGCGTGTGGGCCGAGGCGGAGTGCGCCATCTGCCTGTCCGAGCTGGAGGGCGGCGAGCGCGTCCGCGTGCTCCCGGCGTGCGGCCACGGGTTCCACGGCGCCTGCGTCGAGGGGTGGCTCGCGGCGCGCGCGTCCTGCCCCACCTGCCGCGCGCCGTCCCGGCCGTCGCGTGCTGGAGAGCCGTAGGCGTCGCCGCGCCGAGCCGAGCCAGGCTTCTGCGGTTCTGCCGTGCCGTCGTCGTCACTGAGCCCTGCCACACATAGCAGAAGCGACGAAGATCGGCGAGTGCCCATTGCTCTGGAGCAAGCTCTGCTCCCGTCCTCCATGCCTCCCGGTCCATGGCGTTTGTTTCAATGATCATGGCGTAGGAGTTTGTATGTAAATGCGAATTGAATGGTGCCCGGCTTGATCATTTCTCTTCCACTATCATGATTCATGTCTCTTGAATCTGATTCTTGTAGTACACTAGTCTTGCATCCGTAGCGGAATCCTTGGTCGCGTGGTCAACTGGTCTCGTAGGGAGTCTGGAACAATGCACGCCGATTGGGCTGGTCATTGCAGTGCTGTGCCATGGCATGCCATGGCGCTGCCGCTGACACTGCATTGCATGGCATGCCGCAGGGGCGCAGGCGCTGCGGATTCCCTGGAGACAGGAGCGTGAGTGACGACGAAAGCATGGAAAGATGATTGATGACAAAGCAGAGAATAGCCATAGCTCTAGCGTCGTGTCGTGTCGTCCCGTAGGCTGGCTACCGGTGTTGCGGCCAGCGGGAATATTAGTGGGCCACCGGCGCCATTGCTTTACGACCAGAGTTGTGGGCTTGGTTGGGTCCTGGCACGGCAGGAAGCATCGCCGTCCGGCGGTGCTGTCGCAAGGCCGCCGGTCCGGCTCCGCCGTAGCAGCAGCTCGCATCGGGCGCGGCGCTTATCACTGGCGCCAAGCACCACATCTGCAGGCTGCAGCTCGTACAGACATGACACTGTTGTTGTTGGACTGAACGGGGAAGCTTGGAACAGTACTGTACTTCTGGTGCTGCAAGGCCAACCGAATCCTCCTCCAGTACCGTCCATTTCCTTTTCCTTCTTTCCCTGAAACCTGCTGAGTGCTCTTGTTTCATTTCGCTTGTGAAATCGTGGGTATCACGCGTGCGTTTTGTGGCCGTGTGGGTGTGGACGCGCGTCCAAGAATGAGGCCCATACAGTAGATTGGGCCATGAGCACGTTGTTTAGGTCCAACCGGTCCATGGACCAAACTCGACGGATTCCATTAAGCTGGGTTGGTCATAGGGGTGTTTAAAGGTTCAGGTTCTCGACTTTATATGGATGCTCGTATTTTTTTATACATTTTAGTATTTTTTGACGTTATATTTTAATTGATAAGCGATGTTCTCATCGACAATGAGACGCCGATAGTGACTTTGAGATCTCAGATCTGCCAGCTCAGTGTATCATGGATGCTTATAGAGATAGAGTTTAGGTATAAGTGTGCATATATTTTGGCCGTCTGCGTTATATTGTGTAATTAAAAAAACACTTCCCCTTTATTTTCATGCTCGCCGGGGCCTTGTCACAAGTCATCATCGACCCGTCTAGGTTCCAATTACCACACGTCTACACCTACGACGATGACAGTCACCATCGATTAGTTTACTTCCGCATAAACGTCTACGACAGACAGGTGCTGTACAGGTTGAAAATAAAACAGCGTACCAGCGAGCTCCTCCCCGCGGTTTCGGTTCAACCAGCTGTCCGTCATGTCTCACGTGCATGTGGTATATCGGAAGGAATTTGACCACGCAAAGCTGAAGAAAAAGCAACAACAAAATGCAGCAATCGTGTTTAATATTAATATATCTATCGCAAGACGACACGCGAAAGTTTGGGGCGAAGGGCATTAGTCGGCAATCTAGTGGTTGAAGCAAACTGACGGACTAATATAGAATCTGTTAACCATCAACACGTAGCTGAAGCAGAAAAGCAGAAAAGGGAGAGTGCAAAAGAAAGACAGGTGTTGTCTGTCTAAAGCGCGTCTCGGCTGACTTTCTTCATTTTCAGGGAACATGAGGCGCACGTTTGGATCGGATATATGTCATCCTCCCATCGACCCATCCTATCTTTTCTATGAAGGAGTACCTAAATTTACACGGCGGGGCAGTTTCCTCATCAGAGATGCTTTTGGAATTCTGTAGGTATTCTATTCTACTTGTATAATGGAGCAGAGGGAAGACATAATACAGATGAGAAATTTTCTCTTAATGAAATACAGGTGAATGACCTAATTGTGGAAAAAAAGACATGAAAATAAGGATTCCGTTTTTTAAAGGAAAGATAAGGGGAATCTCCAAGCCTGTTTGGTGGTTTCGACTCTAACTCCAACGGTAGTTTCTTCGAAGGAATTAATCCAACTGATTTTTTTTAGAAGAGAAACCGTTTTTAGGCAAGGAGTCAGAATTCCTCCTTCTAAGTAGGAGCTCAGACAGAGCTATGGTCTCATGATCGAGTTTCACTGCACCAAGAGGCCATAGTCTCATGATTAATTTCACCGGAGGAAGCAAAATTCACAAAAGTTAATCGGAGGAAGAGATTTTGGTCACGACATGCACAAAAGTTCCTTATACTATGTCTACAAATAGTCGCGAGTTGAAATTTTTAGTGCTACATTTGTATATAGCCTCCAAGAGCTAGAACACAATGGAGAATTTAGTATCATAAATATTGATTCTTTATAAACTTATAATCAAATTCACAAATATTGATTCTTTATCTGCACATTTGTGCGGGTAAAGGCTGCTGGCTATTTTTTCTTTCCCAGACCCCGCAGTGCGGGAGCCTACGGCACTAGTTACACCCTTTTTATGAGCTATGCTAAAACTATATTTTTTTCCGGGTGAAAGTAACAAGTCAACCGTCAACACCAAGTCCACAACTGTGCGACACCCAAGGATGAAAGAATGGAAGAATTGTAACAAATTGGTACTTCAACAACCACAAGAGTCTGCCCCTAGTCCATGCGCCCTTTACCAACTCTCGCCCCTAAGTTGAAAACATATGTGGTAAATAAATCCTGTCTTCTCCACCCCACCACCCCCCCCCCCTCCTCCCTCTTTTTTTGTTTATATATTTGTCTTGCTAATTCCGTATTTGTAAAAAAAAATATAAACAAGTTAAGACGAGAAGTAAGAAGAGATGTTTAATTTATTATGTCCGTTTTCATGAGATCACAGTTTTGAAAGGGATAAATTCATATTCACCCCATATTTACAAAATCCGAATCAACTTGGTCAATTGTTATTCTGTCAGCATTGGGTGGTGATGTGTTGGGGGCGGCTTGTCAAGATTGATAAATGGAGAGTAACACAAAAGAGCATGGATTGTTATCGAAGATGAAGACGATGCAAACTGAAACTAGGGTCAGATTCTAATTTTGAATTCTTATAATCTTTCAAATAGTCACATTTGGAGTAGGCATATTCGGACCGTCCATCGGTTTCATCGTTGCCGACCTACGCCCCTAACGGCCTAACCTAGTCCATGCCACTTGCCAAAAGTCAGTACACTGTGCACTATACAGACAAGCAAGCACTTCTGCCGTCTTTGGCGATTCTTCACACGCCAAAGCAAGCCCAGCCGCCGGCCGGCCGCGGATAACGAGCGAATCGACGATGGCGTTTTTTCTCAGAAAACAACGAAGAGACGGTGCACTCCCTTGAAGCATCCTTCCTCCCATCCATCCCGGCAAAACCAAGTCCAAGATCACAAACAAACGTACTACGTGCACGACAGTGCATCCACAGGGGCCGATCAACAATTGTTTTTTTTTTTTTTTCAGATTCGATCGAAGCCCCTCTGCAATTTCACCAACCCGAAACCGAAGCGAAACGTTCATAAATCGGAGAACGAAACGAGACCACGTGCAAAACCGCGCCGCGATCGCAGCGGTTGTTGGGTCCGCGACAGCGAAGCTACAAGTAACAAATCGTAGCGAGACACCAAATCATTAGAACGCCGAGACGAGACAATTATAATCCGTGCTGCCGTGACGGCACCAACAGCGACCCGTTAGCCGGATTCAAAACTGGGGAGGAATCCAAATCCATCCATCCCCAATTCTCCTTCCCATCATCATCCCCCCGCTGCGCGAAGCCAGCTGCCCCCGTTGTCGCCTCGCAGATCTGTTTCGCCTTCGCGAACAACTCGAATTCGATCGCTCTGCGCCCGGTCGTCCGCGCCGGCCCAGATTTATGCAGCCATGCAGAGCGGCGGGGTTCGGTACAGTTTGACTACTGCTGCCGCTGCTACCGGGCTGAGGAGGGATCGGTTTCGGGATCCGCAATGGCGAGCCTGTCGGACTCGGCGGGCGCGGGCGGCAGCGGTTCAGGCGGCGGCCGCGCCGGCGCGGAGCTGATGGTGCCACAGTTCCTACTCAAGGCGCTGCACGCCATCCTCGCCGTGCGGTCGCCGCGCCCGCACGCGCACGCGCCCCCGGCCGCGGCGGCGTTCCGGAGGCGGGACCGCTGGTTCCACCTGCCGCTGCACGCGCCGCCGCCCCCGCCGGCGGCGGAGCACCTCCCGGAGCCGTCACCCGGGGAGCCGCTCGTGGTGGACGTGTTCCTGGCCCCGTCGGGCGGCGGCGGGCCGGAGGAGGTGCTGGAGCGGTGGACCGTGGCGTGCGAGCCCTGGCCGTCGCCCGCCGCGGCCGCCGCCGTGGGGGAGGCTGGGCTGGCGGTCAACAGGGCGTACAAGCGCTGCATCACGCTGCTCCGGTCGCTCTACGCCGCGCTGCGCTTCCTCCCGGCGTACCGCGCCTTCCGCACGCTGTCGTCCGGCCAGGCGTACAACTACGAGATGGGCCACCGCGTCGGCTCCTTCGCCGCGCCCTTCTCCCGCGCCGAGGAGGCGGCCATGCGCACCAGGCACCTCGCCCCCGTCGAGACCCAGCTCGGCCGCCTCGTCGTCTCTGTGCAGTACCTCCCCAGCCTCGCCGCCTTCAATTTCGAGGTCACGTCCCTCGCGTCCGCCGCGATCATCACGGATTACGTCGGCAGCCCCGCGGCCGAGCGTACGCGTGCCTTCCCGGCTTCGCTCACGGAGGCCGCCGGCCCGCCCTTTCCGCAGCCCTCGCGGCGCTCCAACAGCTGGGCGTCGCCGGCGCCCTGGCCGCACGCGATGGGGCAACAGGCGAAATTCTCGCCTCCGCCGGCCCATTACGCGTCGCCCACGCCCTCGCCGCCGACGTTTGGCTATCTTCACTCGCGGTTTAGCGCTGAGACTGCACCAATGAGCATACCTCAGGCGAGCGGTGGCAGGGGCACTGTGCACCATCGGAACATGTCGGAACCCACTAGGGCCTTCATGTTTCCACCACCTTCACCAAAGAATGTGAGAGGGGAGGCAGGGATGCAGGAGTCACCTACAGAGACCAATCGATCGTTCAGGAGGGCGGATGGCACCCGCATGTCAGATCTCTATGCAAACCTGCCGTCTGGTTCTAAGGTGATTTTACTTCCTTTTGCCCTTATTGTTAAAACTAGGTGACGATGTCTGTGTGCTCAGATGAAAACATAGCGCTATTATGCAGAAGTATCATATCATAGTAAGACCTTCTAGCAGTTTATATATGATATTGCATTGAGTAGTGAAGGAGGAATGTTTTTTTGTCCTCAATGAAAGACTCGTGGATGAAATACTTGTGTTAAACAAGGTGGCATACTGTTCATTTTGTTCTCTCTGTCAGCTTGTTTGGGAATTATGAACCTTAAGATTTAGTTAGTGTGTTCATCCATTGGAGCTTCAATTTGAGGGCAGGTACTTTTGTTGGAAGCAAATGTTTCAGTATTTTTCTTCACCTGGAAAGGTTGATAGGAATTTCCGATTCGTTTAGCTGAAGAAAAGAATTCAATAGTGAGTGCTAATTTTAGAAATGGAAGAGACACAAGCCCACCACAACAGCAGAGAAACAGCTGAGGCCTGGTGCCAAAATGGCAGTTGGTCAAAGATAGTCAGCTAAACATGTGGCAGCATCTAGGTGCCTAACAACTGAACTATAAACAGCAGAAGCCTTTGTTGTATTATCTTCTTGGAATTGTTTTTTGCGATTTCTAGGTTACTCGGTGCCTCATTATGGAAAATCTTTGAGTTCTTCCTTTTCAAGTGTTCCACCAAGTGTAGATGAGAATTGATAGCCCCACTAAATTCTTGCAATCCTTTTTTAGATATTTAGCCACCATGAACTAGCAGTCTTTCAGCCTGTAGAACTCCGAGAGGATGGCCGAAGCTCGTTTCCTGTAAAGTTCAAATTTGTGTCATTACTTATCAACACAGTATACAGGATAATTTGGCCATCATCCCTTGGTTATGAGACTGTCCGAAGTTACTGTCCTGGTAGCTGTTATGCAGTTTGATCCATGCAAAGGGTTTGTACAAATAATGTCTTCCCCATGCCGATTGGATGCTGTTCTCCCCCCCTAGAGTTCACCATATTTGCCTTCCACAGATTTGTAGTATTTGCATTAGTGTAGTAGGGTAACCTATAGATACACCAATCTTACTCTGTACTGGCTATTCCCTGTCTGTCTACCTCCACCAAGCTTTCTCTTATGTTGATTTAAGATGATGTGGCCACATTTGTTCATTGTTTTTATGAACATGTTGTGATTGCATCTTATTATCACACACCGTAGCTTGATCTGTCATTATGAATAATCTGAGGCCTGAGCACTTTATTCTTTACGAATGTCTAGTGAAACTATCTTTTAAAATGCGCCAATTGTTGTGAAGTTTACCAGGCAACTTGGTGTGTTTGACCATTGGCTGTGCTATTCATGCCTCATATTGGAAGGCAACTCACAATCAGTTTTTCCATCAAACTCATGGTGCGCGCATGCCATGGCTATAATCGATTGCTTGGACCATGAACATGTGTTGTGTGGGCTAGCGTAGTGGTGTCTTTCTTTTAAGGTCTCTCTTTTTGTCACTTGTAAATAGGCTGCAGTTTGTTTTTCTCTAGCTGATGGTGAGGTTAAAGAATTAATGGCATGTTTCAGACACCCAGGAATAAAATTTCAGCATTGAAATCGATTATTAATGTGAATTCAGTAAGTATTTTATATAGGAATATCTTAAACTCAACAGACAGCTATGGACAAGATGCATTTGCTAAGGCTTCCCTTTGGCTTGTAAGGTCTGGAGACTGTAGAGACAATGAATTTGAACTGTCAGATTCGACAATGTAGCAGTACTCTTTTGCCAGTACTCCCTTTGACTCCAAATAAAAGTGCATTTGTATTGTAAATAATATTGCTAATCAATCAACATTATGAGATAGGTGATTTGCATGTTAGCCTTTGGGCAGGCAAGGGAATAATAATAGGAAACATTACAAAAGACACTAAAATTATTGCATTTGTATTTCTAGAATATTGAGGATAGTTTGGTGGACTTGTTTTTGGGAGTAGTGATTACCAAGATGCACTGATATTAGAAACGGTTTGAAATTGTTGCCAAACTAAGCTGATGCTATCCTTCACAGATGCTATACTAAAGTAACAATGTGTGCCTTTCTCACCATAACTTCTGCTTTTCTATATAGTTGTATTTCCTTTGTAGTTTTGTACCTGGATAACTTTTGTGACTGGTTGCCAAATTTTCATCCTAAAATACCTTTAGATTATCATAATAATACTTCTGAAAGGTTCTACAAAGCTTGATGATTTTTAGTGTGGGGATGTCGTCATCTGAGGGTAGAACAGGAGTCTCTGAGTCTCCTCTAGTTGATCCATGCTCCAGTTTGCTGAATCTATGGATCAATTGGGAGTGGGAGGGAGGGCATAAAGGAAGAACTCTATGAGGAAGGGTGAGGAATTGACAGGCTTGGTCCTGGGTAAATGAAAAAAAAAAAATCCTTTCACTCGCAAAAAAAAAAAGAAAAAAAAATCCTTTATCATTTCTTTCTGTACAAGCAGAGGAATCTTGAAACAACAAAAAACTTACAAGGATTATAGAAGGGAAAGGTTCTGACTCCATCATAGGAACCTACCAAGGAAAGCTTTCCAGTTAAGGGCTTGTTTGGATGTATATGTATTTACCACAACCCACATGTGTTGGAAGTGGATTAGAGTGGATTTAAACTAAGTTCCACTCCAATCTGCTCCAACACACGTGGTTTGAGGTAGATTGTTCATCCAAACAAGGCCTAAATGAATGTGCCTGTGTACTCTTCAATTCCTGCGGGAAGTGTGGGGACAAATGAATTTCACTAACTCCTGGTTTTCCTTGTGTGCTTCACAACCTGCCCTTGTGCTTGTGTGTAACCCGGTTTCCTGTTTTGATTCTGGTTTGGCATATCTATGGGTTTCACACTTTGCTCCATAAATTTCTTGTATTAGGCAATTGTTCTTTGCATTTTATTACAAAGCAAGGCTGATTGCCTGAATTTGGAATGTATTACATTTTAACTGAGTTTGTTGGGTTTAAACCTTTCTTGGTATATATGTGCAGATTAAGGACAGTAGGGATGAATCTGGCAGGTTCTCTGGTGTCTTCTCTTCTAGTGGTTCACCACGACTTGGTTTCTCAAGAAGTTCAAGCAGACTGTCCATGCAGGATGATACTGATGATGCTGATTTTCCTTTTGCTGTGGATGATGTTGATCCAGATTCACGACCAGGGTATGTTCTGCTCCTACTGCATCTTTGGTTGATCATTCTGTGCAATACTAGTTCTGTATATGCCAACTTTTTTTTTTTTTACTTGGTTGTACAATTTGTTAAGCAACATTGGCAGTCTCATAGCTTGGAAACTGCAACACTCATTAGTAAATCTTTGCTGATTAAACCATGCAACTTTACAGGAGTAGTGGTGGAAAGGACACAGGGGATCAGGCTGGTTCATCATCCCATAAATCCCAAGATGCTGCTGTTGGGTATCTTGTCCACCTGCTGAAATCTGCACGTCCACTGCGAGATTCTAGCTACTCATCTCATACATCAAGGGGTGAATCTATCGAGTCAGGAAGCACCAGCTCTTTCATGTCCCGCAGGACATCCGACGCACTGGAGGATTTTGAATCTTTCAAAGAAATAAGGGAGAACCTGCTGGCACGTAGTAGATCTAGGCTGCAAGATTCATTGGATAAACCCTAGTTTAGATGCAGCCTGTGGTTCCGTTCGTTAACAGGTGATGAATGGTTAAGGGTTGAAACTGTAGAGTAGATCATATGGTGAGCTTGGGTAACTCTTCATTTTAGACTTGTCTATGTAAATAACTGATCAACTGGCGCTTGTTTCTGAAAGAGAACACGCAGGTCGCCATTGATTCTGTTGTTGGAAACTTAAATCATTCTTAAACTCAAAGCAGGAATATCGTGTGCCGTTGTTCATAGTGTTTGTATACAGGGGAAACCAACTGGATACAATGTTACTGAGCGCCTGTGAGGCTGTGACAGCAACAGCGCACAGGCGTGTGGTATCATCGATCATGTAACTAGACTAAACTGTTTGTTTATTCTATTTCCTGTCTTATATGTTCATCGATCGGCCTATCAAGCTGCTTCTTACTGGTTTTCTGATATCCTGATGACCTATCTGAGAACTTATGTTTTTTGGGCAACTTGTATGCATTCCATGTGTTTGAACTGGGTTTGCGGATCTCCCTTTTCACGTTCTCCTTTTTGCTGGTTTGACTGGAATTGAACCTTTGAAGATTTTTCTTTTCTTTTGGACGAGCAATATTTACAATCTTACTCGTATATAATTTTTTTGACAACCTTTGAAGTTTTTTATTTTTCTTTTGGACGAGCAATGTTATAATTTTTATTATGGCCCTGGAACCGAAAGGCAACAACTTAAATATGAATTCTTGGAACGTTGCTGCTTCTTTGAGCTTCTCCTACATTCATATGCCTTGTGACCTGTCCCGACTTCTGCATGTTCTTTATTCATTCCACATTTCCATGCCGACTGCTCGAGATGCAACCAAGAGCTCACTTCTCATCTTACCAGCATTTTCTTCTGTTCGTGTGTACCTTCCTTGAAGAAACGGCAATCAGAATAAAGCGGCGCCATGCACCTTTTACAATCCATATCCCGAAATTGTCTATCATGTTTGCTTGTATGACTTCGCTACGATAGAATATGTCGTTCCTGATAAAAGCAGTGCGATCAGCTCCCAAAAGTTTCACGATGGTTCCTGAGTGAGTGGCTGGAGCCTGAGAGAGAGCGAGCCGAGGAAGGAAGGGGAGGAAGAAGAACACGAAGAATTAGCGAGGACAGGATTGTTTCGATTCAGAGAATTCATCAGTTTTTATATACAATGCAATGCAATAGTGTTCTCTCCTTTCTCACGCAACCCCAAATCCCAATGCTCCACTACTTCCTCCATTCTGGGCCGCTGATCCTATGTTGGGCTTTTGCGGTCCTTTGGGCCTGGTTGCGACGGGAGGCGTCTGGCCACTTTCCGCTTCGTCCCTGTTCGTCTTCAGGCGTGGGCGTCTCATCAGGTGTGTAGTGCGTTGCTGACAGTGGATTATTCCAAATGACAAATGTAGGTCTCTCAAAAGATATAGGTTAGCACAATAGTTCGATCGGTTTAGTGCCATTGTTTCCCGGGTATATTGTTTGGCGCTGCTTTGTACACAGAGAAACTAATAACTCCACAAACAATTAGAAAAACTCACACAAACCGAAAGCATTTGCGGATGCTGGATGGTGTAACGCGCGTGTGACGAGCTCTTTGTCACGTTGACGCCGCTGGCATCCGCTGGGCGCCGGCCCACAGGCCACAACCAGTAGTCGCCGTCCACCGTCAACCGCCGGCGGGGACCGAGTGTTCGAACACCTGTATCCTAGGCTATGAGTATCGGGTAAAGGATGAACACCGCATCGAGTCGCTTTATTCGTTGCAAACTAGGGCTATCTTTTTTCGTTTTTTACTTACCAAGTAGTAGTAATCAATAGAACTGTGTAAAGTGTTAGGAGTTGGCCAGTTGGGTTGAGAAGCTCCACCAGCCAAGCGGAACGCCAAGTCCTGCGTCCCACCTCTTTTTCAGTCGCGGTTACCAACAGGCTGGCGTGTGGCTCGCACAAGCTAACGATATTGATCCCAAAACCGTGGCGCTCACTCTATAAATACCGCTTCCGACCCCAAGCGTGTGGCCTCCACACTGCGATCTCCATCTCCATTTGCAACTGCTCCTTCCATTCCCATCGCCCCTTGAAGCTCGATCCGCGCTTCCGTTCCATCCATGGCTCCCAACCTCAGCTTCGACGCCCCTAAGTTCCCCTCCAACCGTATACACGGAGAGGTCGTCGACGTCGAGGCAATAGTAGCGGCGGCGGCGGCGGCCCACGGTCGCCGCCGGCCGGGAACGTGGACTACCTGGCCCGCGCGCAGTGGCTCCGCGCCAACGACGGGCTGGTGTCCGTGGCGTCGCTCATGATCGGCGTGGGCGCCGTCAACGAGGGCAGGCGGGAGATGCTGGTGTCGGGCCTGGCGGGGCTCGTGGCCGGGGCCTTCAGCATGGCCATCGGCGAGTTCGTGTCCGTGTACGCGCAGTACGACATCCAGGTGGCGCACGCGAAGCGCGCCGCCGCCGCCAGCGGCGGCGGCGGCGGCGACGACAGCAGCAGCGGCAACGGCGCCGACGAGGAGGAGAGCCTGCCGAGCCCGACCAAGGCCGCGGCCGCGTCGGCGCTGGCGTTCGCGGTGGGCGCGGCGCTGCCACTGCTGTCGGGCGGCTTCGTGCGGCCCTGGGCGGCCAGGGTCGCGGCCGTGTGCGCGGCCAGCAGCTTTGGGCTGGCCGGGTTCGGCGCCGCGGGCGCGTACCTGGGCGGCGCCAGCGTCGTCCGCTCCGGGCTCCGCGTGCTCCTGGGAGGGTGGCTGACCATGGCGGCCACGTACGGGATCCTCAGGCTCTTCAGCTTGGTGTTCAAGACGCACGTCGATTCCGTATAGATATATCGATCATGTGTCCACGGTGACGGTGTGATCGACGTGAGGACATGGTATACGACGATGGGGCACATGGGCTCTGGAATCTCATGCATCAGTCCGATCACAGACTTGGAATACTCCACAAAAGTGGTGATGCCCATAGTCGGACTCGGAAATCATAGTGGCCTTCCTGATTACTATGGATATGGCAGCTCATGTGTATTTTTTTTAATCTATGTTAACTTGTTCTATTTTTTTTGAGACAAAATAAGAATTAAATTATAACTGAGCATATATCATCATGAGTATATCTAGAAACGTGCTGGGATGTATTGTATCCATGCTTCATACTGCTCCAAATCTCAATCCTAAACCTATATGCAGATTCTTGTGGATAACCATAGAGTGAGCATAGTCTTTTTTTTCTTTATTATGTCACCGAAGAACGAGGAAAACCGATATAAATCTTCCCTACTCAATACAAGCAAACGACTTGAGGGGTAGACTTGTCTCAATAATCGTTCATCGTGACCAGATCCAATTACAACGAAATAGAGAAGAGAATAGAGAAAATTACTCCACGATAACAACATCATCTTCGCCTCAATGTCACCGTCCGCAACCTAATTTGTCTCCCTGTCATCATAGACCAAGGAAATTGTTGATGGAGTTGCCATGGAGAAATAAAATCTATCCTACCTCTTCTCACCGTCGCCGGAAAAGAGGAGGAGGAGGAGACAAATCACCAATACAACGAGACTTAGCATGGAAAGATTCCAACCCTAAACTCTAACATAGAGCCTATTCTTCTCTGGAAAAAACTCTTAAAAGATGGATCCTCACTTCCTCTAGCTTCGTATAAATTGTCGGAAGAGGAAGCGAGGAGGACAACGATAGTGGAAGAGGGGACCGGCGACGGCGGCGGCCTCGGCGATGCTCTAGGGGAGGGGCAGTACTATTGTACATTCCATTGTTAACTTGTTCTCTTATTTTCTTCTGAACTGGACTGGAATGCCGCATGGACCTGCTAATTGTTCATGTGAACCCCATGGAGCAAAAGCAAACTTCTCCATAATAGGGTTTCATGGGGAGTGTCATACACATTTAATAGGGTACCACCTCAGCAGATCTGGACTTTGTGCATGAAACGAAGAGGAGAGAGAAGGGAATCGTTTCATCCCCACGACACGAGCTTGGCGGCATTTCCAACGCCGTGAAACTGGAATGAAATCCCCACTGAGGCCTCATTGCGTTTCATGGCGGCCTCGTTCGCGAAGACAACGCCATCGAGTCCTCCATCGCCACCAGTCCGCCCGCCCGCCGACCGCGACTGGATCCGCCGGCCGCAAGAGCGCGCGCGAGCGGGAGCCCCGCCGCTGGCTCTGCCGCGCGCAGTCGTCGCTCCCTTAGCCCGTCCCCAGCGCGACCGTCGCTCCCTCGACCCCTCCCTGGCGCGACATAAGCTCCGTTGTGTGCTGCCGTTGTGGGACGCGGGCGACGGTCATGAGTCGCGGTTGTGGTCACGGGCGGCGTTCATGAGTCGCGATCACGGGCTTGTTCGCCCCTCACCGATGCCGCACGGGTGAGAACGCCCCTCCCCGCAGCTGCGCAGGCTCCGCTACGCGCTGCCGTTGCGGGGCACGGGCGGCGGTCGTGAGCCCATGGCCCCTCCCCGGCGCGGCGCCGGCGTGCAGGCCGCTCTTCAGCGACTCCGGGGGGCGCGGTCGTGATCACTGGGTGGCACTCGTGGTCTGTCAGGTCCTCCAATCACGGCGTGAGCTTGAACGACTCCGAGCACCCCCGTACGGAGAAGATAGGGAAACATACACTGGTGGGTTCCACGTGAGACTAAATCAACCTCTAAAACTGTGCGATGGAATTTTACATTGAGAAAGACACTCATTTCATACTTTTGGAAAGTGAGAGGTGAAACCCTACATTAAAACTAGCCTAAAAACCTTGGCCGCCACGTGCATAACGTGTCGTCCCGTGTTGGGGCGAAATCACAGTACTCCCTCCGTCTAGAAGCTAGTGGGTAGTTTACTTTCGTTGCTAATGAGTATTTCTTTTTTTTAGATAAAGCTAATGAGTATTTCTGGATAAGGCTGTGCACGGGTGGGTTTACATGGGTTTGGGTGGATTTTTGACCCACCCATAAATACATGAGTTAGCTGGGTTTGGATGATTTTTGACCCACCCATAAATACATGAGTTAGCTGGGTTTGGATTGGGTGGATGTGGGTGGGTTAGGTGGGTTGTCCTGCGTACACCGCCGAGGACGCCGCCCGGGCCTACGACGGCGTCGCGCTCAGGTTCCGCGGCGGCCGCACCAAGCTCAACATCCCCGAGTCCGCAACGCTCCCGTCCACGCCGCCGCCACCGGCAACGGGGCCGACGTCAGCCCAGCACCAGCAGCAGCGGCCTCTGGCTCCAGCC